>CM065127.1:29267500-29997500 GCA_033026305.1 Cirrhinus molitorella | reverse complement strand
ATAATGTATACTGTGAAGAGCTAGTAAACAATATAAATTACTACAAATTACAACCGCAGCTGACATGAGAGGAAATCTCGGCTCTTTATCATGGCTGCATAGATTACTGTTAGACTGTAATTAAATTAATTATCTGTGATATGTAGTATTTGTTACATTTACTAGGGTTTTTGGAACTTTATATGCCCTATATAAGAAACTCCAATCTTAAATACAAATACAGTTATACATTTTTATGTACAAAGAAATGTATACTATAATGTGTATATACAGTATCTCACAAAAGTGAGTACATCCCTCAAATTTCAGCAACCATTTTAGTATGTACTCTCAAGGGACAATACTATAGAAATGAAACTTGGATATATATTTAGATTAGTCAATGTGCAGCTTGTATAGCAGTACAGATTTACTGTCCTCTGAAAATAACTCAACATACAGCCATTATTGCCAAAACAGCTGGGTTCCATTCATAATAGGCATTGCTTTAGAGGTTGCATAAGTAGAAGTTCAGCTTGTCAGTGCTCAAACCATACGACACACTGCAACAAGTCGCTTTGCATGGGATCCCAGGAGGAAGCCTCATCTGAAGCTGGTTCAAAAGAAAGCCTGCAAACAGTTAACTGAAGACAACCTGTCCAACAGCATGAAATACTAGAACCATGTCTTATGGTCTGATGAGACTAAGATAAACTTGCTTGGCTCAGATGGTGTCCAGCATGTGTGGCGATGCCCTGGTGAGGAGTACCAAGAAAACTGTGTCTTGCTTACAGTCCAGTATGGTGGTGGTAGCATGATGATCTGGAGCTGCATGAGTGCTGCTGGTACTGGGGTGCTGCAGTTCATTGAGGGAAATATGCATTCTATTATGTACTGTGCATTCTGAACCAAAACATGATGCCTTTCCTTCAGAAACTGGTCCGAATTGCAGTTTTCCAACATGATAATGACCTCAAACACACAGTCAAGATGAAAACTGCCTTGCTGAGGAAGCTAAAGGTAAAGGAGTGGCCAAGTATGTCTCCAGACAAAACCCTCTTGAACACCTGTTGGGCATCCTCAAGCATAAGGTAAAAAAGCACCATGTCTAACATCTAGCAGGTCTGTGATGTCATCATAGAGAAGTGAAAGAGGATCCCAGCAACAGCCTGTGCAGCTCTGATGAATTCCATGCCCAGGATGATAAAGGCAGTGCTAGATAACAATGGTGCTAACACAAAATACTGATACTTTGGACAAAGTTTGATAAGTTCATTAGGGTGTACTCACTATAGTATTGTCCCCTGTAAAAATATATAAAAATGGTTGCTGAACTGTGAGGGGTGTACTCACTTTTGTGAGATACTGTAATATGTATATATGTAACTAAAATATTTTTGTGTGAAATATTTTCCACAAAATATTCATTTAATAAGGTTTATTTTATTTTTATTGCATCACATTGATTTGCATTGCTTTGCTTTTGCATTGCAGTCAATGCAATTGCATTGTGGACGAGCAAATGTCATTGCAAACATTAGTTATCATCTACTGCTGCTCCAGTTTCAAATTTGCAGTGTCTAAATTTGCTTAGCTGCATTGGTTCTGTGTTAGACATAAACATAAAGATCTGAGACAGTAATGGGTCATTATGCATTTTAAATGTGGCTACGTTCGACTGTGTGGAAACACAGAAATCTCCTTCTGCGACGCTTCTGGAGATGAAGGACCCTGCACTTGAACGCACCGCGAGACAATGAAGCCTGTTCGTCCCTTAATTAAAACAAGCCACCAGCTGTTCTGCTAACAATTAAATATGAGAGGTAGGAAGGTGTGGTATTTAAAGAGAGTTTGGGTGGCATTGCTTCTTTTACAGATGATTTAGCAAGCAGCTGCTGCCGCTTTGAAGCTGGATCTAAGTTAGTGCCAGTCAGCCAAATCACTTCCTTTGTCTGTATTTGTCTCTTGATTTGGACGCCTCAGTGTCTCATGGACAGCCAGCTGCACAGGCAGCATACAGAGATGCCCACGAGATTCAGACTTCAGTCTTACAAATGAATACACCAAAATATCACCTGTGTTTTTCAGTATTTTCACAATTAACATCTTCTTCAGTATAATGCTGAATTCAATTTTGGATGGATATTTGATTGGTATACTAAAATAGTTTTTGGTAATATGTATGATGTGATATATATTTTGAATTATATTTTATTTTTATAGTTTATCACTGTAATTTTAGTTAAAGATTTTTTTTTTTTTTTATGTTTTTGTCATTTTTTTAGTTTTATCTATCTATACATCATTTTTAAAATTTCTGCACTTTAGTTCAATATCAACACTTCAGTCCAGATATTTGTCTATAAAAAACTTTTGCAACTCTTTTCATTTGCTGTTTATGTTCCATAAAAAGTAACACTCTAACATAATTAGATTCAGTATTGATTTTTCACAATGTATTTTGAATTTACACACTGTTTTTTAGGGTTGAAGGAAATGTCTGTAAGCTTAATGGAAATGTCATGGCATACAATTTTCAGTAACGTTTCCATTGTTTGACAGATTTGTTTTTTTCTTCCAGTGTAGTTTTTTTTATTTATTTTCTTAATAAAGTCTAATGCAGTATTGTAACTATTTATTGTAGACATTTTAAATGTAAAGTTTCTCTGAACTGCTTGTTTCCTCCAAGGCTCATGGCTTATCTCCTCTGCCTCTGTTTTCTCAGTTTTAAAGCTGTTTTTCCAGGTTGTAGATGTAGTTGAGTGATTGCAGTTGGCACATGGACAGCTTATGCAGGGGATCCCTTTCACTGTAGATTTATGGGATGGATTTGGGGAATGGTGTGAAGGAACGCTGGCAGATGGTGCAGGAAATAAGCTTTTGTGAGGAGCCACTCCCTCCTCACTGAGACACAAACAACTCCAATACTATCTTTCATTCTTCTCCTGTCCTGTGCTGTTTGTGTCCATCAGTCAATCTCACTTAGGAGCTTCTCCTTCATTCAAATTCAGCCACTTGTTTTTACACTTTCCTTTTCCATCCATCCTTAACCCTCTTCTGAAGGTATTGCTGGGTCAGCGGAATGGCGAGCAGACAGTCTGGAGTCTTTGTAAGGTGAATGAGAGAGTGAACCCTGGAAAGAAGGACAGAGAGCGTCAGTGAGGCAGAGAGGAAGACGAGGCAGTGCGATTGACACCATGATTTGCCTCAGTGTGTTTCACAGGCCGGCTGCTGATTGACATTAATGAAAACACACACAGCGCCCAATCAACAAGGTCACCCAGAAGAGTGTGTCATCATCTCCTCACTGAATGCTCCCTCGTCAGTCTGTTTGTATGACTGTCTGTGTGTGTGAATGTATACCTGAAATAAACTGTCTCTTTTCAGACACAAGGTTTGATGCTCGGTCACCTGTCAGACGTATGTTTACATGTTTTTATCCACAGTAGTGTTCACTATGATCAGTATTTTCGTTACATTTATTTTTGATTAAATGTCAAGGAAAATTGGCTTCATAAAAGGACATATTTTACCAAACAATAAAATGACATGGATGTTATTTTAGCTAAACTTAAAAAGAAGGAATGGATTTTTATTAAGTTCATAAAGTTCAAAAAGATTAAGAATATTAATCCACTGGTAAAAATATATCAAACAAACAATCAATTGATCAATCAATAAATCAGTCTATATTGCTTTGACTGAAGTTTTAGCAAAATTTTTAAATATACAGTATATATACAGTATATGGGAAGCCGAAATCCAGTATAATTTTATAAATATTACAGTTTTTGTGTCACAGGATGTAGTTTTATGAGGTTTCAGGTGAGAATGTACTTGTTTGTAGTTCAAATATGCAGTTTGTTAATAAAGATAATGTCTGTTTAAAAATTTGTATCAACGTTTTCGGACATGTGAGCTCCAGATCGTCAGTGGCCATTGAGCGCTCATGATCCCAACGAGAGCAGATTTTCTTTGGCCAGGTCTTTTGAAATTTACCACTGACTTTGATGACTCTATAGTGGTTAAACATGAGATATAATGTGGTTTGGCTGGGTCTAATGATAGTCTTTGATCTCATTAATCTATTATTTGTTTAAAAAAAAAAAAAAAGTTTTGGCAAATTATTTTATGATGGCTGTTGTTGTTGTTGATTAAATATTGTTATTCAATAAATAATATTTTATATAAATAATAATTTTTAATAATAGTGTTTAATATTGAGAAAAGGTGTGTGTGCTCGTGATGGTGAATTTAGTTACATTGTTCTGCCATTAGATGGCGAGAGACAAAAAAAAATTGATGGCGATAAAGAGTTTTTAGGAATCAGCAGTAAAGACTTCTATACTGAAAATTTAACGCTATAAATTAAAGTTATTTTTAGTTTTAACAATGGCTTGATGCAGCCAAAAAATGCACTGAGCAGCAAAATCACCCTTAACAGATCAAAGGATATTAATATTACGACAAAGATAACGCTTTCCTCAGCAGATATTGAACAATATCTTAAACAAAACATTAATCGTTTGAAGACCGTCCTGGCTGGAAGTTGAGAATACATAAGTATTACTTACTGTTATAAAGTTACGGTGTGGTCAGCATGCAGTAGAGTATTGTGTTGTTATGGCAACTGCATATTCACAACTGGAGTAACACCCGACCCAGAACACACTGCAGCCGGCTTCTTCAGCTCTGGATGAAGCATCATCTCATGAAAGATGAAACGAGGTGCGATTATAATGAGCTTGTGTGGGTGGAGATGGGCCATACATAATTGAAGTCCATGAGGAACATTGAAGGAGAACTGCCGCGCTCGAGGAGTTCACAATAACCCTCAATCTCTCCTTCAGACAGAGACATGGCTTACATAGTGCTCCACTGAGGGAGCGTTGAGCGCTGGACACTGAGCCGTGAATGAGGACAGAGCTGCTTCATTATGCCGCTCTTCCAGCAGAGTTCATTAAGAACTTTATAGTTATTACAGACGACTCATTAACGTGCTTCACGCTGAGGTGTAAACCTACACCTGCGTTCCTCCTCACTGCCCTGCAGTGGCCAAATCATAGCAGAGATTATTTCATGACTTAAGATCATTATGCAAACCTTGGTTTCTTTTCTTTCTTCCTTTTTTTTTTTTTTTTTTTTTTTTGGTAAATATTTTTTAACATGAAACAATTCTGGGATAGGATAAGATCCTTATTATGAGTTTGGAAATCATAACGTGCAGTAAAGTGGCTTCAGTTTAGATTGAAATAAAATGTTTTTGCAGAAATAAAAAAAAAAATCAATCACTCACTTAATCATACAGGACTGGAACAATATGAGGGTAAATGATGACAACGACAGGTCTTCATGTTTGCACAACTTCATCAACAATCATTCATTCGGTCATGATTTGTTCACATAAAAAGCTGTTCAAATACATACACATACAAGTTAGAGATTTTCTTAATTTCTCAGGACTGTAATGGTAGGTAGCAGAACGCAGTGAGCCATGCTGCCTCTCTAAACTAATTTGCAGTTGACATTCACATGGACAAAGTGACCCGCGTTTGTCTGAGTGACTCAGCACATTCAACTTCATCTGTTGCTTTGTCCCTCCATTCGTTCGTCCTCTCCAGCACCATCCTTTATCATAGCGTGAGGGAATATTAAAGGCCAGCGTGCCAGTGCTTCCTCTGATTTTATAGAAGCGCAAACAGAGACAAATGTTGGGTGAGGTCAACATGATGAAGCGGTGAGGTCGGATCGTTTGACAGCAGAACAGATGCATGCAAACTGGCTAACGGCATTTCAGAATCCACCTTTGCTTTTGACCTGCAGGGTGGGAATCGATCTATCAACAAGATCATGTTATACGGGCTTGGTTTCCACAAAAGATGCGTCACTGAGATGCGTCCAGATTTTTGAAGACTCATTGTCTATATAATCATGTTTGGTCTATCAGAAGTCAATGGTCTGTACAAAAATATTAAGGCCTAAATTTAGGATTTATGTATTTGAATGACAAATATGTATTAAATTAAGTTTGTTATTATGATAAATTGTGCAATGCAAATGGATGGAAATTTTACAAACAAACAAACAAAAAAAGTTGTTAACAACTTAATGGGAGGGCTCCTAATCTCAGTTTGTTACCTGTATAAAAGACACCTGTCCACAGAAGCAATCAATCAATCAGATTCTAAACTCTCCACCATGGCCAAGACCAAAAATCTGTCCAAGGATGTCAGGGACAAGATTGTAGACCTACACAAGGATGGAATGGGCTACAAGACCATCGTCAAGCAGCTTGGTGAGAAGGTGACAGTTGGTGCGATTATTTGCAAATGGAAGAAACACAAAATAAATGTCAATCTCCCTCGGCCTGGAGCTCCATGCAAGATCTCACCTTGTGGAGTTTTAATGATCATGAGAACGGTGAGGAATCAGCCCAGAACTACATGGGAGGATCTTGTCAATGATCTCAAGGCAGCTGGGACCAAGAAAACAATTGGTAACACACTGCGCCAACTGAAATTCTACAGCGCCCACAAGGTCCCTCTGCTTAAGAAAGCACATGTCGGAAGTTTGCCACTGCACATCTGAATGATTCAGAGGAGAACTAAGTCAAAGTGTTGTGGTCAGATGAGACCAAATTTGAGCTCTTTGGCATCAACTCAACTCGCCGTGTTTGGAGGAGGAGGAATGCAGCCTATTACCCCAAGAACACCATCCCCACAGTCAAACATGGAGGTGGAAACATTACACTTTGGGGGACAGGGCATTGAAAATGGGTCGTGGATGGGTATTCCAGCATGACAATGACCCAAAAGGGAAAGCAAAAAGGCAAAAGGCAAAAAAAAAAAGGAGACCTTAATCCCATAGAAAATCTGTGGTGGGAGTTGCCACACATCAGCCTCAAAACCTTAATGACTTGGAGATGATCTCCAAAGAGGAGTGGGACAAAATCCCTCCTAAAATGTGTGCAAACCTGGTGGCCAACTTCAAAAACATCTGACCTCTGTAACTGCCAACAAGAGTTTAGCCACCAAGTACTAAGTCATGGGGTATGTACTTATTTCATACTTATTTCTCTCATTAAAATGCAAATCTTTTTAGAAACTTATTTTTCTGGATTTTTTAATTCTGTCTCTCACAAATAAACCTACTATTACAATTATAGATTGATTTTTTTTTTTTTTTCGTCAGTGGTACAAATGTACAAAACCAGCAGGGGATCAAACAATTTTTTTCCCTCATTGTTTTTCATGTATGACTGACAAATATGCGTCACATTAGATTTAATTTGGTTTGTTTATACTGTGTAATCCAAATGGATAGAAATGCAACATGGAATTCAAATACATAAATCTTACATTTAGGCCTGAACATATTTTTGAATGTATATATAGGGGGCTTGATTTCATCGCACAATACAACGTTTTGTCTGAGAGTTGTAGGACTGAGTGGACATGCTTGAATTGAGCTGAATTCTGCTTCTGCTTTGACCGGAGAGCTTCAGTGGTCATGGCCTTCACTATAACATGATCAGCGGCGCACAGATTAAAGAGCTACAATCTCCTCCCTTCTATAGCAGCCGGAGCTCTCATTTGAAGATATCACTAATCTTCACGCAGCTCTTCGTCTCTGTCACCGAGCCTTTCAGAAGCCAAAAGTGGCGCCGTTGTCGTCCTCCTCTTCCACCTCCATATCCCACGTCTCCGCTGACATCCCCATTAGGCCGTTCCCCTTGATAAATGCCATGTAGATTAGCGGAGGAAGAGTCTGGCCTGACGTGGCTCCTCACTACAGTCTAATAGTTATTCATGAGGGTTTACAGTGACTTTGCACCAGACAAGGAGGCCAGAGAGATGGCCGAACACACTGATATCATATGTCTGATACAGCTTCATGTAGAAATACTGAGGAAAATCTTTCAGTATTTCTAAATGTGGGTCAGTGGGAAGAAGGAAAGTCCCCATAATCTAGTTCCAAGTTCATATGAATGTACTTATTTAAAGTTTGGTTGCATATTATTTTAAACATTTTAACATTTCCAAGAAAAGTTTTAATTTAATGACTCAAAAAATTTTCAAAAAAAAAGTAACAGGAAAAAAAAATTTCCTCACTCTTAAAAAAACATGTTATTATATTTTTTACATTTATATTTTAAAGGGAAATGTTTTTGAAAATTTCTATTTTGACTAAAGACTGGACTATACAATTGTACTGTTTTCCCCCAAAGCTTATCAGAGAATACCCTTAAGATCAGGATTTTATGTAAGGCCCAATTAGTGTTTCTCTTTTTAGGCCTTCAAAACTCCATCTGTAAAACTTAATCTTGATTGTCTCCAGAATGCCAGGCCTTCTCTGCAGCTGAATGAGCTGCTGTGTTCTTAATATTGCTGGAGAACATGCAGAATGTTGTTATAATTGCCTTCATCTGCTCATTGCACCTTAACAAGACCATCTATCAGGAATGTTTCATCTCAGAGACAAACAGAGATTGCAGTTGCCAAAGGTAGCAGGTGCTGTCAGCAGTACAGAGTGTGGAGGTCGAGCCCATCAATCACCTGCTGCTGTCTGTTACTGAAGAAAACTGCCACTTTAATTATAACTGTGCCAACACCTACATCCAGATAACAGCCATTTAGGCTACAAATATGAGCTAATAAAACCATAGCCAAATGCCAACATTCTTCTAACCAAAGCAGTTTGACCAGTGTTGGGCTGAAATGAGATACCTGATTATAGGATATGCAGCGTGAATCAGAACTAAGCCTGTGTTTTCAGGCTTTACTGTACATTTTAATGGGGATAAGACATGTTAGAGTAGCTTCTTCTTTGCAGAGGACACAGCAGACCATCCAACATCAAAATTAAGTGATCGGGATTTTATTTAATTTAAATTTTTAATTTTACAGGTGTCTTTATTTAAGTCTAGTCCATTAAACTAATTCAGAGATTCATTTTCCAATTCTGAAGTTAAAAGCTCACTAGAGGAGAATATTGCTATTGCACATTCAGATTACTATTATGATACTTTTAGTTTGCTTGCATTGTAACTGTGTGAAAAACGTCTTAGGTTACGTATGTAACCATGATTCCCTGAAAAGGGAACAAGTCACTGCATCCTCCAGGGGTCGCTATGGGGGACTTCTCCTTCGTGACCCATATCTGAAACTTACAAACACAAACTACAACAGTATTGGCCGATGACAACCTATGACGTCACTGCCGGTGCATACCTAGAACTTACCTGTAAGGGCAAGGCTAATAGTAGCCTGACCTTAAGGCGGGGCTCAGGCTTGTAATCAGAAGGAAGAGATTCCTTTAAGGGATGTAGTCAACTGTCCAGGGCAGAGCCTACCCCTTAGCTCGTAGCTAGGGGTTTGCCTACAGACCTCGCTCCAGGAGCTGGTCAGGTAGGTATATCGAAAACCTGATAGAAGTATCAGAAAGGAAACATATAGAGAGAGTGGCATCTCAAGAGAGGAATCAAAGCTGAACGCATAATCCCCATCATTTGAGAAAGAACACAAGAAGCTAGTGTGCGTTCTTACCACAATGTGGGTTTTAAAATGTGCCCGTGTAGCCTGGGCTCGTAAACCATTCAAGTAAGGAGGCTCTGAGAGCAAAGAACAAATCCCACTCAGAGGGAGGTTCTAAGTTTTCAGGGAGCAGGACTATGCAATGAGGGAAGCACTACAATGTTGGGTGGATAGCCAGAAGCAGAAAGCCCCTCGGGGCTAGCACATAGTTTGTAGAGTGACCTCAGAAAGAAAACTTAAAAGGACCAACAGGCCACGGGGTTGCAGTAATATAACGGGGACTCAGTGAGCAGGAAAACTACCTACGTAGTACCCAGTGATTAGGTTGCATAATCTGGCGCCCAGATCCAGAGGTAAACGTCCAGCGGCAACCGAAGGGTTCCGTGCCAATAGGGAGGACCTACCTGAAACATAGAAAGAACATACAAACTCAAATGTACATACAGCAACACAAGCCTGGGTAGCTGACAAATAGATACCAATTCTATACACAGAAAAAAAAGGATCGTACTCACCCACCATGGCTCCTAGCATGGTCTAGTACTTGACATACCACCACTACACAGTAGCGATAAGAGCTCTGACTTAGGAGAGCGCATGATGGACTGAGTTTAGTGCAGGTGCCATGAAGCCCTTCAAGGCAGAACATGGATGGCATGGAGAGCAGTCAATATAAAGCTCTTACCTGCACAGAAGGACCGACGGGTCCAGGGGTTGCAGTAATGTATCGACATACTGTAATACCATAGCTGAGGAGAGCCTCCCCTTGTCAGAATATCAGCCAGGTCAAGCTGCAGTCCTCACAAACTCAATCCCTTCTATGCCTTAGCAGAAGATGGCGGCCCCGGTTTCCTCAAAAGGAGAGGCAGGCGAGAGCAGAGTTACTTCATATGATGACGCTCAGAATACACGCAACGGCCCGACAGGGATATAGCGTGCATACTCTTGACCTGATGACATAACGTCAAATAGTCTCTGACATAGAGGAAATGGACCAAAACACACCTCTAACAATGCCTTGGTGACATGAGGTAAGAAGATAAAGCTTACCAAAGATGCACAACTTAAAAAAAAAAAAAAAAAAAATGTTGTAAAATGTTATAATTTTTGTATGTAAGCTTCAGACATGGGTCACAAAGAAGATGTTCCCCATAGCGACCCCTAGAGGACGCATTTTAATGTTTCCTCGAAAGTGTTTATCTGTATGTTATTCTTACCAAGGCTGCATTTGATCAAAAATTCAGAGAACATTTTAAAATATTATTGCAATATAAAATAGCTGTTTTCTGTGTGAATATATAGTAAATGTTTTTATATATTGTACGTAATTTATTTCTGTGATCAAAACGGAATTTTCAGCATCATTACTCTACACTAAAAGAACCATTTTTAAGAACATTGTAAAAATCTAAAGAACCTTTTTCAACTATAAATAACCTATTTTTGCATTTGAAAGGTTTTATGGATTTTCAAGGTTCTTCATTAGAACGACTCATGCCAATAAAGAACCTTTTTTTTTAAGAGTAGAGTAGTCTTCAGTGTCACAAGCTCAATCAATATTTCTGATTATTATCAGTGTTGACAACAGTTATGCTGCCAAATATTTTTGTGGAAACTGATACATTTGATTTTTCAGGACTCTTTTTTTAAAGATAACTGTTGCTTTTGAGGAGAATCTCTGAGAGAAATACAAAGGGGAAAAACAGTGTGGACAGCTGAGATTACTAGACTGATAACAAAACCCCCAACACATTCACATCAATAGCAAAAGATGTCATTTCCATGCAAATATCTGCCAGAAAACACAGAATAGCAGGCATATTCTGTATTCAACGACCCCTCCTTTTTGAAGCCATACTATTTTCTTTGATTTTACACGCTTCAGCATTCAGAGTTGGTGTTGCATGCTACTTTCAGAGGTTTTTTCTTAGCGTGTACAGTTCGAGACGGCTTGTCCTTTGGCTTCATCCACTTCAGTGCTGTGCAGGGATACAGATGGCTGCGATAGCAGTCACATTTGGGTTGCTCAAGCCCTGATCGTATGCCAAGCGGTGCGACAACCCCATTAATCTCCCTTATCAGTATGGCAGCTCGAGCAAAGTCCCCTGTACGGTGCACTTTGCATGGGGCCGCCGTGAACCGATGGAGGTAGAATAAAGCCGGCTGATTTAGCAGTGTCTCTGAATTACAGCGGTGTCACCTTTGCCGAATGGACATTCCCTCGCTTCTGCTCTCCGTTATTGTATTTCTCTCAAAATGCTTTCTGCTCCCCCTTAAACCAGCGGCTTGACAATTTTGTAATTTGTGTTGTGCGATAAAAAGCTAATTAACTTATAGAAGATGGCTTATCACTGCACTCCTCCACTCTAACAGCCCAATGACCTTGATAAAATCTGCCCAAGTGCATGTTGATTTTCTCAAGTTGTGCGTGTTGTTGAAGCCATTGATATCGTACTGTTCGTCTGCATGAGGAGGGGATGATTAATGGCATTGAGCACTACAGGATGTAGGAAGATGGGTTTGATAAAGAAAGCTTTCGCCATTATTGGCCAAACTGTGTTTTTTGAGGGCTGGTGGCTGCAAGATCTGGAAGACGAACGAGACTGATAAAGCTCTGCAGAGAACATGTGCAATAATGAATATGTAAACCACAGGGATTACAAACTTATTTGACCACTCAACTGACGGATATATATTAAAATGGTGAATTTTTAAAAATGGTGATTTTATTTGAGAAAATAAACACTACGTACACTATCAGAAAAAAAAAAAATGAATTATTAATTTACGTTAATAATAATTAAAGCCAAGTATGAATCTCATAAATTTTACATTTATTCCAAAATAATAACTCAATGCAGTAACCATTTAAACTATATATTTTCTTTGTGAACTTACGTTCAGCTATTATTTTTTTTTTATTATTTTACTGATCATCAGTCATCAAAGCTTGGTAAATATTGATCACAGACATGGAGATTTACTTTAAATTACAACGAAATGGGTTTTTATCTAGGTTTTTATCTTGTTTACTTGAAATTAGTTCTGTCAGGACCACTATCGTCAAAGATAACTTACAATTAGCATATATTTTATATGCTTTTATGTTATTTTATATGTTGGGGGTATGGTTCTGCTTTGGGCAAACACTCCCTGACCATCCATGCAGCCTAGCATAAATAGGGGCAGGGAGGGCATGAATAACCCCCCTAGGGTAAACAGAACAGAACCAACATTAATGATTAATTTAGCAGATATCATTAATGTCGTAAGTAATTATTTTATGTAACATGTTATGTTGGCGTTGTATTCCTATAGGTAGATGTGGATCAGCTGAGAGTCAGCTGATGCGAGCTTGACTAACATGACCTGCCAGAATTAACCCTGCACTCCATTTTTCCCATTACCACCATTATATTGTTCATTCAGACTGAACGCAGGAACACACACAAACACAAGAGGCAGTATTTATCGCAATGAACCAATCACAGCTAAACATAACCAGTCATACTCAATCTGTCACGATGGAGGGGCTAGGTGTGACTTGACTTGAAGCAGTGCATGGCGGTTTGAAATTTTGTCCAACTTGAGACCAATGCCACGTGACGTCACGTATGGCATCAAAGTTCCATGATAGCGCTCCGAGAGCAGACAGGTGACTCAGGTCAACTAATCTCGTTGACCGCTGTCTGTAGCTGTGGTTCAAGGCAAACACACCTATTGCCTCCTCTCACATGACTTTCCCCATTCATTTTCAATTACCCCCCAAAAAGCCACGGAATGCTTAGGGTAGTCTTTTGAAACTGCCGTTGTTTTATTTTTGTACTACAATTTTTTTTCTTATTCAATTTTTCGAGGAGACACTGCCTCCCTTGTCTCCTCGGAGGAAACATCCCTGCTACCTACCTACCTACCATACATACATAATGAATGGATAGATAAATAGAACCAAAATACAAAAATGTAATTTTAACTAGATTTGAAACCACATATGGATATGGTTATTGACTGAGTTTGAATATTTACTGATTGACTGAAAAGAAAATAATAAAAAAAATGATAAAAGGTCAGTCAAAGTTTAAAGTTAAATTTGAATAAATAATAAATTAAATGAATAATAAAATAAATAATGTATGGCTGTGGATTTATTTGAAAATAATACAAAAAATAAAATAAAAATAAATAAATAAATAAATAAAATTATTAATAAATATTAACACAATTAACACATGTATATATGGTTTTAAATATTTTTTAAGGTATAATTAAATTATTTTTGCTTTCACTGCACAGGATGACATTTGTTTATACATTTGTTTAAATTCTTATCCTAGGCTGGAAATTTGTGTATCTTTCCGCACAACCGTTTTATCTCTGTATGTTTTATAGGGAGCTAATAATAGCCATAGATTGCGCTTTCTCTTTCCGTTTGCTTTGTTTTGTCAATCACTTCAAACTCATTGATGCAACTTTGTTAATTACTAAAGTGAACTTCTATATTAACTGTTTTGAACTGCTTTCTTGAATTGGGTGCAATACCTGTGAGTTGTTCTAAACAAGTTGCTCGGTAACACTTTATTTTGATAGTCCACTTTAGAAATTCTACTAACAGTAATTAACTTTGCAACTACATGTCAGCTAGCAGTTAATAGAGTATTAGTAGACTGTCTGCTTAATATCTTCGAACACTTTCCTTGTCAACTTATTCAACTAACCCTAAACCTACCCTAACAGTCTACTCTGAGAGTTAGTTGACATGTAGTTGCAAATAATGAGATTTAGTTGATATGTAGTTGACAAGTAGTTGACATGTAGCTACAAAGTTACTTACAGTTAGTAGAATGTCTAAAGTGGACTATCAAAATAAAGTGTAACCAGTTGCTCCTTCTCGTCAGGTTTGCGACTACGTTCCGCCCATGTTAAATGCGCGTCCTCGAAAGCGCGACGTTTTCTAACGTAGCCTATTTACTGTAACTTCTTAGGTAATATATCAATGATGTGATGTTTCAGATGCATCCGAAATTACAAATATAGATTTATTGTTTGATTAAAATTATTGCTAGGGACAGTTTGGCAGTTGCTGGATATTGGTAGGGGCACGTCCCGTGCGTCCCCCCCTAATTCTATGCCCCTGCATTGGTAGCATATATGCTGTCGTGTCACATGCCTGATTTGGGCCACATGATGACTGGACCGATCTGGGCCAGACTCCTCCCACCAACAATTGCCCCGCATATTGTTTGCTGTGATCCACACTGTGCCATCATTGCCACACATGGCCCAGCTCTGGCTGAATAGGTATGCCATTGCAGACAGGAGGCCAGCAGTGCCAGCTTGAGGCCACATTTGGGCCAAGACTGTTTGCTATGTGGGTTCCTGAAGACTTCTGAGTGTGGTGGCTCTTGATGCGCTTACTCCGGCTTCATTCTACTCCTTGTGAAGCTCTCTTAAGTGTTTGAATCGGCTTTACTTGACAGCATTCTCAAGCTTGTGGTCATCCCTGTTGCTTGTGCACCTTTGCCTACCCAAGTTTTGAAATGTTTTACTTTACATGTAATGAATCTATAATATGTGAAAGTTTCATTTTTTAAATAAGTTACACAAAAAAAAAAAAAACTTTTTCACGATATTCAAATTTTTTTGAGCTGCACCTGTAAATATTAGATCACATTCTCAAAACTCTGTAAAAAATACATCCACATGTGATTTTACATATAGTTACATTACTATACATTTTTGCATTTCAGTGTTATTTATTTGCAGTATTTCACTGTTTTTTATGTTTATTGTGTCACAAATGCGGTCTCTGTGGCTCCCTCTAACCGCCGCCAGCGGGAACCATCTCCGGACTTTTAACTCACTACATTTCCCATAATCCCGTACCTGGGACTCCAACTTCCTGTTCCGGGTCTTCCGGGTCACTTCCTCTCTGTCGGCCATTTATGGATCGCCATGCTGGCTTGTTCCTCGCAAAGTTTTGCTTAGTCTGACTACCAATCCTGAGTGTTTTTCTATTGATTGTCTACCTGTTGCCAACCAGACTGTTTATTACGTGTGTGTGAACTTTTGCTGCCTGCCTTTTCTCGACCCTCGCTTGTTTCCTGGATTTGCCCTTTGAACGCCGCCTGCCTCGACCATTTGCCTGCACTCTCGTTTACTCTTTCGGATTATCTTCACCACACCAGTCTGCTGTTGTTGAACCTAGCCTGTCTTACTCTGCTTTTGTTAATAAAGTATGCTGCATATGGATCCCACGCCTCCGGATCAGTCTATGACTACGTCACATATTGCTACAATAAAAAAAAAAAAATATGGAAAAAAGCCTTAAAGGCACAATATGTAAGTTTTCAAAACAGTAACAACGACAAAACTTGATGACCCTATGAAGAAGAGCGGAACAATGAGAGATGACATTTTCATCACCCAGAGATGTATGGAATTCACATCTCTGTTTGTTTGTTGTTATTTATGATGAAATTTTAGAATTCAGTTGGCGAGCATGTGCAGTGAAGAAAAAAAAAAAAGGTGTTTCAGTAACAACTCATCTGAACGCCTCTGATTGGCCATTGCATTCATAAGCTTAACAGACTTGAGTGTAATTGGTGATACGCAACACTGTACAAACACATAAAAAGTATCATGGTGAAACACTGAGCAGCTCTAAATTTAATGCTGCAGCCAACTAGTTTAACTGTACAGGAACATTCTTTTAGTTTCTACAAGCAGAAACTGAGGACAATGCGGATATGACATTATGACATTAAAAACTGGAATTTCTCTGGATTTGCAAATCCTTGGGAACTTTTAGAAAAATGTAAGTACACAACTGCATGAATATCACATTGTGCATTTTTTATTCATCTTTTTTTTTGTCTTCATTATCATCACTCCTTTTCTTGAAAACAATTTTGAGAATTAAAAAAACAACAACATCTATGTGGTTTCAAATCTAGTTAAAATTACATTTCTGCATTTCAGTCTGGAAGTTTTTTTTTTTTGTTTGTTTGTTTTTTTCTCCGTTGACATAACTACCACCATAAAGCACATCAGAATCTATATTCACTCAAGCTCATATGTGGCATTGACTATTAAATGATAAACGCTGAGCTGTTATTGACAAAACATTCGCATGAATGTGTCAAATACAGCAACGTCTCCACTATACATCTTCTGTATGTGGTCTATGAACCAGATGTAGATATCATGCTCACCACAGCAAGGTCACTAGTAATTAGTGGAGCTTCTGCGTTATGTAAGAATCATTACAACTAAACGATTTCTAGTTCCTAGAAGTGAACACTCCGATCAAACCTACAGTGGCCAAATCGTGCCAATGGTGCTTCACACAACAGATTTCCTTGGATGCTTTTGTTTGCCGGATATATCGGGATTCTGCTGTCCGTGCAGGAAATACATCTTTGTCTGCGATTTTGTGGTGTCTCGTTTAGCGCCCTACAGCTGAGCTAGCAGAGGAAGGCCGGGAATAAAGGCCCATTTGTTTTAGTTAGGAGCAACCCACAGGACAGCCGTGGCACAGAGCTGCACCTAAATAGCTCCTCCGCTGTGGAGACGGGATTCAGGGATTTTTCACCAGCCGCTGGGGGTTTCGTTTACACTGACCTGGCTGTGAATGATGCTCCTTTTCACTGCAAAACCAGAGAGCAGATGCTGGCTAAATGAGAGGAATCATTCTGCTCCGCTTCTTCTTTTTCCTTCCATGACGCCTATGACTCTTTTAGAGAGATCACTTGGTGTATTTATTAAGTCAGGAATTTTGCTGGGTCAAATCGTTCAGTGACATAAAACTCACTGTTTATGTCTGGTCTATACTTTATTTATTTTTTAATATAACAAAATACCAAACAAAATGATATTTATACAATGGCTTGAATGTACCTCTTTCCAATATTTTCTCAAGGCAAGAAGCAAAAACACATGAAAACCTTTGGGAAAAAATGCTCATGAATGCCCAAAACATATTCATGTAGACATATTAGTTATTTGACAGCTTCCTTTTCTACATGCTAATTGCATGAGAGGCGTTTGTAGCTTCTGGCTAACTTCTGTCCAGTGATCAATGAGATTTGTCTTGTTTTGCCAAGTGAACTAATGACACACACACAGATCAGGTTAATGTCCTTGGTGTCAGATTCAGCCATCAGGGTTTGGCAGAGCAGAAATGTTGGAATATGTTCATCTAAACCTGCATTCTTCACATCATCAGGGTATCATGAATTGAAACCACCTGTAAACCACTTGTTCTCTGCTGAAGCACTTTTATTTCACTACATTAAGCTGTAACAAGTCCAGCTTTTGATATCAAATGAAGCCACTTTGTAAACAGCACAGTGATTTTAATGTGCTTTTTATTTGCTCATTAAGTTTCATAATGAATGTGTCATTAGACTAATTTTGCGATTCCTCCTCATCTCGTGATGTGGGAGTAGGAGAGTTAGAGACATGATTAAATGATTCTCTCATTCAAAAATGCCACTGGAGTTGGTAAGTTTGATTCATTTACGTGGAACAGTAATATGCGTGTCATCACTCAAAAATGATTATGAAAGTTTTTTGTATGACATTTTTCAATTAAAAAGCTTTAATAAAAAACACAGGTTAAATTGCTGTTTTTATCAAGCATTGGTGCATGTAAATGAAAATTATTAAATGTCATTGCTTTGTTCAAGTAGGAAAAGAAAAAAAAAAAACATTGTGGAAAACGTGTCTTGATTATTTTACTTGCTTTAACCTAAAATGTGCATGTGGTTCAAAAACAGCCTTTCAGTCTCCTTGGAATTGGAACAGACAAATCAACCAATTTAAAAATTTAATTATTCGTATTTCAATTCAAGTATTGTATTTTCCTTCCGTTTTATATCATTATTAAAAATAATAGTTATAATTATTTCCTCATGTTATCATTATGTAAGCATTATACAGCATTATTTAATTGTAAAAAGCACACAAATTAATTAGAATTTTTTTTTATAATTATTTCCATTTTACATGTTTTTCTTATCATTATAATTATTTGTCCTATATTACAAATAGTTAAGTCTTTTTCGGGTTGAATATTTTAATCTACCTGGCTATATAGTGACTGTTTGGTCTAAATGATGGTTATGAAAAGAAATAAAAACATAAGAACAATAGTTAACACTTTACTATAAGGTTTCATTTATTAGCAGTAGTTAAGCATGAACAATTTTCCTGCATCATTTATTATTCTTAGTCAAAGTTAACTGATACATTTTTTTTTTTTTTTAAATCAAAGTTGTATCTGTAGACATTAATGATACCAAACAATGCATGCAATACACTACATGAAAGAGTGTAATGAAACAAAATAATTCTAAGCATACCTTATGATTTCAAAGGACTGACATTAAAACAGTGAACTTTTATTTTGCTCTCAAAAATCTCTTATGTCTTTCAGTATCGATCCCATCTCTCGCTTTCTCCTAGTTTTGCTTCGTCTTTCCTTTATTCTTTCATTATCGTTGTAACGTTAGCCCCAGATACGAGACAGGAGGCGTGCGGATCCAAGTGCAGACTTTTATTACTCATAGTCAGGCAGGCAGGGGGTCAGACAGGAGCGAGAGAGAGCAGAACAGGTAATCTAAAAGAGCGAACGATAGTCCAGGCAGAAAGTCGAGGCGGGCGGCGATCAAAGGGTAAATCCAGGAAACAGGCGAGGGTCAGTAGACGGGCGGCGAGACAAACAAGAAACCAGGAAACTAGTGGAGGACGGCAACGGGAAAACCAGAACTAGGGAAAACACTCAGAGATAACGGCCGGGGCAAGTTATGACTTCGCGATGTGACTGAGTGTGAGAATGGCTTTTATAGTGTGAGACTAACGAGGTGAAATGGCTAACAGGTGTGAGCGGGTGAAAGCAAGATGGCCGACAGGGGTGAGAGGTGAGAGGAGACAGGAAGTTCATGGGAATGGGGTTATGGGTAGTGTAGTGAACAATGGTCCATGGTGAAATGGAGGCTCCCTCTGATGGTGAAGGGAGGGAGCCACAACGGCACAGTTCATGACAATCGTTTGCAGAGATTGACAACACTTCTTATTGGTTCTGCAGGGTCATCTTTTGTCTCTTACCACAGAACTCAATCACTGCCAATCAATGAATCGATAGTGTGAGTTTAACACGTGCTATGCGCTGACAGCAGCGTTAAAAGTGCTACTCTTTTTGGACAGACAGAGACCAGACTTCATGATAAACTTAACAAAACATGAACAAATGCCCCACAAATTAAAGATAAAAGAAAGAATTTGCTCCTGCACAATCAAACTAAATTAAATGAAAATAAAATGTAAAAATGAAGGAAAAGTGTCAATTTGCAGAATTACGTTTCGATCTGCGAGGGACGCATAAGGTTGCTTTTTGGTTTTGGGGATTATAACCAATCACGCTTGATTCTGTTGAATTTAGAAATCCAATGGCCAATCCAAAGCATTTAGATAAGTCAGCATGTAACGCTCTGCCTTATCAGCCAAGTTACATAAGGTAAATAGGGTCAGACTTAACTGTGAGAGATGACTAGTGGTTAAAAGAATGAGACATAAAAGGAGATTATGTTGGTTTAAATAGGATTGGTGTATTTACAATGTTCACATAGAAGACTTTAAAACAACACGATAAAACCATGTAAACTCAGTCTGTTAAAAGAATACAGTTCATTTGTTCAAACCCAGTGTGTCGATCAGTCCAATGTGAATGTCCACCAATGTCTATACAATCTACAGAAAGTGTAATCCAAAGTTTGTAAATGATGTCTGGAAAGGTATACTCAAAAAATGTAACTCCTGAATCCAGGTAAGTTTGGTGTCTACTCACATGACAGGCCAACCATACATTTATTAAATACATACACACACTTAAAATGTTAAGAGGAATATGGACTGAAAAACATGTAAAACACTTACTATAATACATTAAATCATTGTAATAAACAGCGGTAAAACGTGCGTCACAAGAGCTGAATAGGAGTTATGATGAGTGCAAGCGTTGGTGAATTCTCTCATCATAAACAACGAAATGCATACATGTTGTAAATTCAGCTTTATTCAGTGATTATAACAAAACCAGACTAGACTAACGTCATGGACCGACACACAACTTGAATGGGGGATACACACATTTTCAGGTTTCTCCAGAAAAGTTTGATTGGGTTCAAGTCCTAGGTAGAGTCCTGGTTGTTTCAACCTTCTTCCATAAGGCAGTGGTCTCAAACTCAATTCCTGAAGAGGCCGCAGCTCTGCACAGTTTAGCTCCAACCAGCTCCAACTCACAACTGCTTGGAAGTTTCTAGTTACCCTGAAGAGCTTGATTAGCTGTATCAGGTGTGTTTGATTAGGGTTGAAGCTAAATTGTGCAGAGCTCTAGAAATTGAGTTTGAGACATCAAAGGCAGTTTGATGTGTGCAAAAGTCTTATCTGTAGTGTCCAACCTCGTGTAATGAAAACATACCACTGCTCTCAAACACCAGACTCTTCCTAACCAGGAACAGTCAAAAACAGTCCAGACTATGGTTCCAAATCAAAAAGAAATTTACATCCATATTCAAACTGGACCATGATGTGGTAACCTCACCAATAGGAGTCCTTTTAAAATGCTTACAAATACACTGTCTTAAACTCTTAGCATCAATCCAAACATAGGCCATACATACATAGAACATCTCTGCAAAAATGTACACAGTAATGTATCAGTAATGTACATTTCTAAATAGAACAACAACAACAAAAAAACTTATTACTTTAGGCTGGGCTTGAAATGACATTTCCCAACCAGGACACAGCTGCTTGTTATTGCTAACTCCCTCTACCCACATGGCTTTACTTAAGGAAATCTAAAACACCCTAGCACCCCTAGTGATAAGGAAGAAAACTGCCCACAAAATTCTTATTAACAGGCTCATGTAACACTTCAAATATGGCTTGTGAGATCCACTTTCCTGTGGATACTACAACTTTGATCCTGAAGACATTGATTAGCATGCTCAGGTGTGTTTGATTAAAGTTAGAACTAAACTCTGTGGGGAAAGTGTACTCTTGTGAGCCAGATTTGTGGATCCCTGGCCTATATTAAAAAACAGGTTCTGAAAAGGTCTCTTTTGGTTTGAGCCATTCCAGTTTAATTGAGTGGCTACAGAATGGGCAGACAATGTTGTTTGTGTTCTCCTAATTGCATTACAGGGCTGCTTACACAAAACCTGCATGGGGCCCAAAAGATACAAAAGTTGCTCTGGGCCCAGACGGGCTGGCCCACACTGGGCCATCATGGGATCAATGTGGAAGGTCTGCTAGTGTGGGCTGCTCACAGAGAGCTTGTGGTGAGCCCAAAGCTGTGGGCCTCTCCTGGGCAAGCCAACACTGGGCTGTTTAGGTTTGGTGTGGGCTAGCCCTGTAGCCCACTGTGCCCGCAAAAAGCCAGCATGGGCCCTGCAAGGACATGTTTGCAGGGATGATATGCATTTTCAGCTGTTAGACCTTTTATTGAATGGTGTATGGTACTCCAAATCTAACTAATTCAATTGAATTTGCCACAGGTTAACTCCACCTGAAGTGTGGTAACATCTACAAGCAATATGAATCCTAAATTTCAACTGTCCCAGACATGAAAATAATAAGTATGAATACTTATGCAATGTTTTTTTTTTTTTTTTTTTCATTTAATTGTTTTTGTATTTATTTATTTATTGTCATAATGGTGTATGGAGTGTAGATTGATGTGGGGGGAAAAAAGTAATTTAAAGCAGTTTAGCATAAGGCAGCAACATAACAAAACATGAAAAAATGAAGGGGTATAAATACATTTGCAAGGCACTGTAGGCTAATGACCATGTTACAGAGTTTTCTTTTCTTTTTGAGTAAAACTTCTGTGACTCAAGCTTTCAAAAAGCTGACAGACAAATACGAAAAGAAGAACAACTGGGCTGCAGCAGGAATGATCAGTGCATGAGTAGATATATACTGATTTCCTTTGTATCTTGATCAATTGGAAGATGCTGGAAACCTTGGAGGAAACGTCATGGTTAAGTTCCTCACCAACGAGCCGCTGATTCTCAAACACTCAAACATACACACACACACACACACACACACACACACATTATTGCACTTTCTTTTACTGTCTAGCTTTCTCTTTTTTCTCAGCTTTCGGCTCACTGAAGTCCCGCAGGTTGAATGTGAATGCACACACAAACACACACACACACACACACACACACACACATTAATCATGCTATGCATTACAACTCCATAGAGAAAACAAGAGACACAAATACACTGTGCCTCTCTCCCTCTCTCTCTCTCTCTCTCCAAATAATATTGATACAGACTTGATAAAGTGCTTCTGTCAAAATGTATTACCCTCCTTGCGGTTTAGATGCTATAAATCACTTAAACACTTTCTACAGTTTGCATCGCTAATGCTACAGGCTCATCAGCGCATGCAAACACTACAGTCATTTCGGCTAAGGAGACGGATCGAAGCTCCGAACACCATGAAGTCCTGAGCTAAACAGACTGATGTAAGAAAAAGGCTAAGGACTATATACAAACATAAGACAACAGGGTACCACTTTATTTTGATGCTCCCTTTTGAACATTCTGTTGACAATAAGTAACATGCCAACTAACTCTCATTAGAGTGTTAGTAGATTGTCTGCTTAATATCTACTAACTCTTTAATGTGATGGTCTCCCAACAGACATTCTACTGACTATAAGTAACTTTGCAAGTACATGTCAACTTAACCCTACCAGTCTACTAATACTCTACTAACACTCTAGTGAAAAGACTGGACAAGAAAACGTTCATGTGTGAGAGCTCATGTAATATTAACATTACTTAGTTTAACAAGATTAACATCACTAATCACTAAGTTTCTCATCTTGCTAAAAGATGGCTTTTAATGTCAACAGTGATATCAAACTTTTACAGTGCTTGCATTATCTTCAGAACAGAAAAATAATAGTGTAATGATGTTGTCAAATCAAAAATACTGTCAAAAATCACAAATTTTGCCTCTGCATGAACTGCAGGTTACCTATAACGTTAAATGTGTGCCCTTTTATCAGATTTCAAACGTTAATACTTTATAGGCTAAACCGGCCGCTTCTTCTTCTTCGTTTTTCCCGCACATTAGGCACGCTTGAATACACTGCTGCATCTCACTGGTGTTGCCACTTGCTTGTTTCAAGTGAGCGTCACTCAAACGATTGAGTAAATTGTTATATTCACCCTGCAAGTTACTGTAACTCTACAAAACCTTGTAAGAAGTATGTATTTTATATCACTGAGTCAGGAAAGCTATTCGATTTTACAGATATTGAATTTATTTATTTATTTATTTAGTTAGTTTTTACTCACTTTTGTTGCCAGCTATTTTGACAATAATGGCTGTATGTTGAAGGAATTTCAGAGGACAATAAATCGATACTGCTATACAAGCTGCACATTGACTAATCTAAACATATATCCAAATTTTATTTTTATAGTATGGTCCCCTGAGAAGATATACTAAAATTATTGCTGAAATGTGAGGGGTGTACTCACTTTGTGAGATACTGTATTTATTTTTACATTTCTGTATCAGAAACACACTTTAGTAGTAGTAGTAGTATTTTATATTTATTTATTTGTAATTAATTTTTATTTTATATTATTTATTAAGATTTGTTGTAGGGGATCATTTTCCTCATTTTAAGTAGAACCTATTAGTAGTAAGACATTACATAAACAAAATGTCTGCTTGCTTCAAATACATGACATTCACTGATATGCAAAATATGATTTTTTTCAGTGCCATAAGCTGTCAAGATTTTTCTGCCTTTTGTGACATTTCAATAGACGACTCTGAAAATCTGTTTAAAACCACCCTGTAGTGTATATATATATATATATATAATATTATTTTGTTGCTGACCAGTGTTGACTTATATTGAAAGATGATTGTGAGGAACATATTTCAACCTTTTTATCCATAACAATTGTTTGGTACATAAACTTTAATTTGTTCGCATCTACTGCCTACTTTCAGGAATCAGTGAATTAGTTCTTTAATCTCAGACTGCAAAGCTAAAATCAAAATATATTTGTTAGTGTACACAGAGAATGTGATCAAAGATGCAGGTAAATAAGAATTTGATAAAGTCAGTGAGGCGAAACCGATAAGAACTGGAGCTTGACATTCGCTGCACAATCGCTCACATTTACTTTCTATGTCACGTACTCCATGAAAAAGTCACCCTAAAGTGCTGAGGAATCTGATTTCTGCTTGAAGGCTCACTGTTAATCTAAAGCCTGATAAAATTAATCATAAAATAATATAAAATTAAATTAAAAAGCTGCCTAATTTATAGATTATATACATAGCAATCGCAGATAAATGAACAGTGGCACTTGTGCCTAATCTAATTTAACACATGGGCAAATGTGTTTGACTAAAGGTCTGCTGGTGGAGCAAAACCATCACAAGAGAACCACAGAAACCAACTCCACTTTAAATCAAAGTGCTACGGCAAACTAATGACTGCTTAATGAAACATCAGACGTCAAACTGTTTGCAATGATGCTTTGTTCCTAGTAAGTAAAAAAAAAAAAAAGTATTTTCCTTTATATTCCTTGTTAAATTTCTCCTTGATTTCCATATGATGCAAACACTGACCTAAGACAAAATTACTTTGATCACATAATCACCAGTCTGCATAATTAAAATTAGTCTATATATAGCTGACTTCAATCATGTATATTGATATTAATAACAAATATGCATATTATACACTAGTATTCAGAAAATTTGGGGTCACTGAGATTTTTCTTTTATTAGAAAAATAATACTTTTATTCATCAAGGATGAATTGATCAACAGTAAAGACATTAATGTTACGTAAGATTTCGGTAACATTTTATTAGTATTTTATTAGCCATTTATTAGTATTAATTAAGCACATATTAATGCCTTATTCTACACAACCTTACTCTACATCTCTAATCCTACCCAGCACCTAAACTTAACAACTGCCTTACTAACTATTAATAAACCTTATTCTAAAGTGTTACCAAGATTTCTGTTCTTTTGAACTTTATATTCATCTGTGAATCCTGAAAAGTAAAATCTATAACATTTTCCACAACTGTTTTTAACATTTATAATAATCAGAAATGTTTCTTGAGCAGCAAATCAGCATATAAAAATGATTTCTGAAGGATCATGTGACACTGAAGACTGGAGTAATAATGATGAAAGTCAGCTTTGATCAAAGGAATAAATTACATTTGACAATATATTCACATAATAAACAGCTGTTTTAAATTAAATATACATTAGCATATATAAGCTTTTGGTATGCATTTGTTTCCATAACAGTTCAATGAAAAAATATATGTGCATGAATAATTTCTCTTAGCAGCTGGTGTTTTTGCTTTAATGATGGCATGCAGTGTCATATATTTGCTGAAGTAAAATCTTAAAAAGAATACTGTCCATTTATTTGTTTATATTATATTTATATTAATATTATTTCTATTTCTATTAAGTTATTTATTTTTTATTTTTTTTCTAAATCATTTAGTTTATTCCCGTTTATGATTTTAAATCATTTAAGTATTTGGATTTATAAAAATATTGAATTCCATATTTTCTGTCCGTATATGTAGCCTTATACATAATCCTACATTTGGATTTCAGGCATTTAACTTTGGATGTTATGTTATTCTGCTAATAATAACAACCTTGCTAGATTTAATTTAATGAAGGTACTCAAAGGTAACAAAGAGGGCCCATGCACTGGAAAGTCTTTACCTTGTGCAAGACTAGAAATAATAAAAATGCTACTAAAACAAAGTAAAAAAACAAAACAAAAAAAAACTCAAGACCAAACTGACAAAATTGTGAATTCACTTGTACCCAGTATCAGCTCTTTTTCTCCTCCATACATGTCAGTATTGATCGTCCGCTGAATGTTTTCCTGAAGCGTTGTGTTTGTGTCTCACCTTGGGTCGTGGCTGGAACTCTGCCAGCACACTTTCAGCCAATCTGCGTCACGCTAACAGTGCGCTGTGTTTTCTTAACTGGATTGTCAGAATGGTGGCGAGAGCCATCTAAACGGAGTGTCTCTAAATTGCAGGCTAACTCCACTAACACACCACACACTCAAGGGACGCTCTCAAAGTCTTTGTGACACATTTACGGCCTGCTTCCAAACGGAGTAAACCTAAAAAGTGATATGGATTGTGTGGACAAGATGTCAGCCATTACACATTAACATTAATTTATGGTGACTGGATCACAATGGCACTTGACAACATGTGTGAATGAACCACAACATGCATACAGCATGCTTTATGCACATTAACATATTGCAGCATTTAAAAGGGAAGCACTTTACATGACACCTAAAATTGTTTACATAGGGTGACCATACTTCCTCTTTTTTCTGGACATGTCCTGGCCAGGATATCTAAATGGCCAGTCTTTGGCTTTGTTATGCTATTGTTTTCATAGCTGCTGAAGGTAATGACTGAAAAAGAGGTTTGACCAATAGTAGTGCAGGCAGCGTACATAATTAACCAACGGCTTTTGGTCAAAGCAATGCAAATATATATCTATACATAATGTATGAGGACTGTATAGAGCATAGGTGTGTTTGACTTGAAGTGACGCTGTGCAGACCGATGGCATCAAAGTACTGCGAGAGAGCGATAAGACAGCAGACGGCTCGAATCACTCACACGATACTTTGATGTCATACACTGATCGTTCTGCGCAGCGCTGCTTCAAGTCGAACACATCTGATGTCAGTAGGAAAACAAAGGCAAAATACAGAAATTTTAGGCAATTTAGAAATCCTGGCCAGGACATGTCCCCAGTTTACAAAAACTTGTAGTTCATAGAATACTAAATTCATAGAACTATGTTCAGTGACATGTATTTAAGGCAAATAAATAAATAAATAAATAAAAATTTAAAATATAAAAACCATCACAGAAATTCTAATGATTTCCACTACAAATACCATTACAAACATTACAAATGGTTTCCTGGGGGCAAGTCACACAAGTTCAAGTCTCAAGCAAGTCTCAAGTCACAGACAAAAAAAAAAATCAAGCAAGTCAAGTCGAGTACGGCTAAAGATCAAGTCAAGTGAAGTCAAAGTATATTTTACTTCTGCCACAACCTAATTAATTTTATTAAAAATAAACTTTCTTATTTATACATTTGAAATAATATGAGTTTAAATATAAATTTTGCATATAGATAAATAAAGATGCTAGTTTTAATTCTGAAATTAAAATCGGCATCAGGTGGTGGCAAATCACTGTTTTAATGAGCAACTAATGCATTTCTAATGCATCACTGAATTACTGAACTGATCCAAAACCTCAAATTTGTTCGGTAAACGTGTTCAGAGACACATCACATTGGTGGTGGAGATCCTGCAGGATATTACTTAAAATAATTTTCATAAATCATTTTAGGTTGATGGCTGCATGAGGAAATAAATGTGCAGGCATAATTATATTTTTAAAACATTGCTGTGCTGACAAATATGTTAAAATTAAACTTACAAACTACAAATGAATTAGCAAAAAAAAAAAAAAAAAAAGAGAGAAAACTAGAAAAATACACTGCTCTTTGAAAACTGCATTTGTTGTTCCAAGTTAAATAATTTTACCATACTTTTTTAATATAATATTTTTTTTATAATGTTTTATTTACTATTTTTTATTAGGGATGCATTTCAACCTTAAGTACAAAGTAAATTCATTCTCTGCCATTAGGTGGCGCTTGGGTTTCCTTGGTTACTGCAGTAAACAAAACTAAAAAGCGCTCAGATTTATGTCCGGTGGACCAGTGCTATTTTTATCACTGTTTAAATCATCCCTCGGTACGGATTTTTGACACCCCTATATAAAAACGAACTCATAATAGGGTAATTTTGCTATATATATTGGATTCTGGGTGCATCGGGTGCAAGAGAATCATCTGTGGCACAATTCTCTTGTTTTTAATCATTAGGGATGTACTTGCCATAAAGCACTATGTTTTGAAAGGCAAACGCCAGAGAATTTACAGATGGCATCGTTAGTTACAAACAGATCAATCATTTATAATCACTTTAATGTAATGACATACTTCAACTGAATTTTAAGACAAACTAGGGCAGCGTACATACCTTTCATTTTGAAGTGGTACATAATGGCGTCGTAAATGCATAAGCAAATCTCATTTTATGAATATGCTCCGTTTCGAACCGTTTATATCCACAAGAAAACATCAGGGAGATGTATTTGGCGTGCTATAACTGCTTGAGTAGCGTCATGAACTGTGCAGACTCATATCACTGGTGTTGCTGATTCTGGGGCTTGCGTTTTGTTTATCAACATACGTTGCAAACTCGAAATTATTTATTAATAAAAGTAATTATTACAGTTGTTATAAAGTCAAGTCAAGTCTCAAGTCCATGGATCCCAAGTCAAAGTCAAGTCAAGTCATTTTCTTTATTTGGTCAAGCAAGTCACAAGTCCTTAAATTTGCGACTCGAGTCAGACTCGAGTCAAGTCATGTGACTCGAGTCCCCCACCTCTGGTTTCCTGTATTCTGCTTTGGGGCATATTCAATTAACATTTAGTAGTTTTAACAAGACCAATAGAAGGGGACCAATTACCAGTACAAATTGTATTTTTTTGTATTACAAGTGTTCTGAAATGGTACAGGTGAGGTCACATGTTTACATCCCCTTTTCAGAATCTGCAAACTGTTAATTATATAACAAAATAAGAGGGAATATACAAAATGCATGTTATTGTTTATTTAGTACTGACCTGAATAAGATATTTCACATAAAAGATGTTTACATACACTTGATTCTTAACACTGTGTTGTTAACTGAATAATCAATAACAAACTTTATTGTACAAACTTTAATTATTGTACACACTTTAATTTAACAAACTTTAATTTGCTGTAAAGCTGCTTTGAAATGATATGTTTCGTGAAAAGCTCTATACAAATAAACTTGACTTGACTTAATCCACAGCAACATGTTCTTACTCCCAACTTGTCACGTATTGACGCTTGGTCAGGACCCCTTTAGCATTCCTTTTTAATGCACAGGGTACCCCTTTAGCATCATTTTTTGATGCGCAGGATCCTCTGTTGTTTTCAGTTGTTTGTCTTATTTAATGGTTTGCATGCTTTTGTAAGAAATAAAAATAATTTTATATAAATGTATACTTTCATTGGAGCACTTAAACCTACTCCTATCCTAAACCTACCCACTTCTGAACAATATAAACACGTAACAGGCAAATATAAGTGCAGTCACAGGTATTTATTGCAAAAACTGACCATAAACAAGTAGTAGCCTATAATAGCCTTACAAACAAGTCCTGTTGAATTCCAAGTCTTCTGAAGCTTACCACATGTTTATGCGAAGAACAGAGTAAATCATGAGGTTTTTATCTGTAAAAATGATCCCGCTTATTCAAAAAGATACTCCTGTAGCATGACACAATCATTCACAAGACACACAAGAGCCAATAAAGACAGAGCGCATTTAGGCCATGCCCAAAATCTCCATGGCTTTGTATTGTGGGAAGCTGCTTTCTTGTCATTTCTGACTTATAACAATGTCTAAAAGCTGCTATGTGACAAGGTGTACAGTAAACAAGCTAAAAAAACACAGAAGTACATTTTTATAATCTGTCGACCCCAAAAACAAATAGTTGTAGATGTCAGGCCATTCCGTTGGATCATTTCTCCAACAAACGGAAGGTAAGGAAAAGGAGCACTGACACAGACCAATAAAATTTAGTTTCTCAATGTATCTCCTCCTTTCAGGTTTACATAGGGTGGTGAAATAATCCTTTGACATGATTAAAAATAATGAATGTCTACTGTCGCCGATTAAGTTTCCCGCCGTTCTCAGAGTAATATGACACATTGCACTCTTCTTTTGTGTCGCTAAACGCTCGTTTTTTTGGGTTGCTTATAAAAATTTATTTCTGTGTGTTTTTTAGCTTGTTTACTGTACACCTTGTCATGTAGCAGATTTTAGACATTGTTCTGTTTTTTGTTCTAATTCAGAAATGACAAGGAGGCAGCTTCCCACAATACAAAGTCAATGGAGAGTGTTGGATTGTTTCCCCCCCCGGTGGGCGTGGTTTTCAGATTATAATGTGTGTCGCTCTGTCTCTATAGCATTTCACAACCAAGGCTCACTCAAAGGCTTCTTCTGCTGGCATTTTTTGAATTTCTGACAGACTGCAGCACACAGGATGGTGAACAGAGACAGCGATCGCATCTATTCTTCTCACAAATCAATCGTTTTGCCTCGGAACACTTGGAATATCAATACTTTTTTCAATAAATTATGACTATAGTTGTATCTGCCTCTTATATCTTTGTGTTTTATTGACAAATGGTAGGTTTAGGGGAAGGGGTTGGGTTACGTCCTCATAAATGTGTAAATAGTGTAATATAAATAAAACTGTGACTGTTTGCATTGACAAACCACACCCCAACATATATGCAATAATAGCAATATTACTACCCAATATATAATTTAATCATGACGATAAAATTCCCAGTGCCTTTCGCGTCAGCACATTGACGCCAAGGGTTTCTTATTTAAAGCAGTGGAGGACCCTGCATGTCGAAAAATTATGCTAAAGGGGTACCCTGAGCGTCAAAAAGTGACACCAAATGGTCCTGACCAAGCATTAATATGTGACGAGTTGGGAGTAAGAACGTGTTGTCCACATCTGTGTTTTTGTTTTGTTTTGTTTTGTTTAGTGATAGTTGTTAATGAGTCCCTTGTTTGTCCTGAACAGTTAAACTGCCTGCTGTTCTGCAGAAAAATCCTTTGGGTCCACAAATTCTTTGGTTTTCTAGCATTTTTGTGTATTTGAACCCTTTCCAGCAATGACGGTATGGTTTTGAGATCCACCTTTTCACACTGAGGACAACTGAGGGACTCATCTGCAATTATTACAGAAGGTTCAAACATTCACTGATGCTCCAGAAGGAAAAACGATGCATTAAGAGCCAGGGGTGAGAACTTTTGAACGGAATGGAGATGTGTATATTTTTCTTGTTTTGGTGTAAATCACTAATTTCTGTTTTTGGATGATCTACTCAAAAAACACGCGAATCAAGACCTATTACTCATGGGATACTGGCAACGGCATGGAAGCCTTGGTGCATTTCCATCACTTTGTACCTGGTGGATGGCATACGGGTATAATCTGTGGTGTGACAGAGCAGGAAGTTTTGTGTATGAGTGAACGAACCGCCACACCAAGGTTTTACTCAGCGCATACACATCCCCAACCATCTCCAGAAAACTCCCTACTGCATAAAATTTTGGTGCTGAGGGGGTAACTCCAATAAGCTTGTTTTGACAAAGGACCAACAAGCTCTAAAAGCTGCTGAATTTACTGTCCAGCAGGTGAATTTTGTTTTAAAATTGCAGCTTCTGATATGGTAGCCAGGGAACTAAAGTTTTCACAGATTAAATAGTGCACAATGGCTCTGCGGATGGTGACACCTTTGATTTAGCGCAACTATTTGCTGTATCGCTGCCGTAGTTTGACCAAACTCTCTACTACAATCATTTCCTTTTAAATAGATTCCTTAGCCATTACTGCCTAATGGTTTGCCAGCTGATGTACCTTTGGATAATGTAATTAATAAGCTAGCAACCATCAGTGTAATGACAATTGTATTTTTTGCATGAAAACACTTCAGTTAGCCTAATGAACACTGTGTATTAAAACTTCAGAATTATTTTCTTATAGACCGCGATGTAAGAAAGAGGATTTAAAGAGTACATGCCAGAAGTGATAGGACCAGATCAACCTTACAAATGTATGACTTACAGAAGATATACTTAACTAAGAATGTTTCAGAAAACACATATTAGTGATAAGGTACAGCCCTAAGGTAGAAAGAAAGAAAGAAAGAAAGAAAGAAAGAAAGAAAGAAAGAAAGAAAGAAAGAAACAAACAAACAAACAAACAAACAAACAAACAAACAAACAAAAAAGTCAATATAAATAGGATTGTTTTTTTCAAAACTCATATTCAGAAAACAAAGGATGTTTGGTAACAAGTGCAGTAATAAAGCATTTTCGAACTATTTGTTTATAGTTTATAGCAATAATCTTTATTTAATAAATACCTTTATTAGACATTAATTAATAGTAAGAATTCCTAAAATGTTTACAAATAAATTAAGCATAGAAGTCTATTCATTCACAATACATAAACATTATATTTCTTTACTTTTTTTTTTTTTTTATATTCAACGCTACCCTAAATATAAACCACTTAAAAAAAACAATGTAATAAAAAAAACAATATACAATTATGACAATAATTATGCAGTTATAAAAGTGTATATGTGTATGTTTTTGTGTTTATAAAAAATTAAGTAAATATACATTATGTAAAATACAAACAAATATTAGAGATTATCTAAAGCATTATCTAAGTCTTTACATGCAAGCTATAATTAATTAAATTATAATTTTTAAATTACATTGACAATGAAAGAAACACTTACTACTGTTGAATAATATTTTACCAATGTAGAGACTACAGTTTATAAACTATCAGTTAACTACAAACTAATAATTTGTAAATGATTAATAAGTACTTTATTAATATATACTTATTATAAAGTGTTACCCAACCTTTACAGATAAGCATTTTCAAAGTTACCCAGAGTATTATATTGATATTGATAATATAATGAATAACAAGGGAAATTTGTTTAATGGTTTCAACAAATTCTTTGTAACTGTGGTACCAGATGTGGTAAAAATAATAAAAGATCCAGAAACAACAGAAGGGGTGGATGTTGAGCTTTGGAAAATAAATTATAGCTCTATTTCCTTAAAGCAGTGGATTGAGAGGAGATAATAGATATTGTAAGAAAGTGTAAAAACAAATAGATTGGGATAGCATTGATGTGATTATAATAAAAAAAGCTATTGAAGAAATTGTAGAGCTATTGACTTGTATCTATAACTTGTCTTTTCAATCTGGTAAACTTCCAAATAAATTGAAAATTGCAAAAGTAATACGATTATATAAAAATGGGGATAGACACCATTTTACAAATTATAGGCCTGTTTCTTTCCTCTCCCAGTTCTCCAAAATCTTTGAAAAACTTTTTACAGAAAGACTTGATCATTTCATTGAAACACAGAACCTTCTAGTTGATGGTCAATATGGAGTTCAGACAAACAGATCAACATCTTTGGCACTAATGGAACTAATTGAAAAAATTGCATATAGTACAGATAAGAAAAAAAAAAAAACATGTAGTGGAAATTACTTAAAGAAGCACTTTAAATCAATATATGCTATTACTCAAACTAAAGAGGTATGACATTAGAGGGGTTGGATTGGACTGTGTGAGTAGTTGTCTAAGAAGCAGACAACAATTTGTAGAAATTGGTGAACATAAATCTACATACATGAACAAAGCTTGTGGTGTACTGCAGGGATCAGTCTTAGGTCCAAAACTGTTTATAATCTATACCAATAACATGTGCAGAGTATCAGATATACTAAAATTAATTTTATTTGCAGATGACACCAATATTTTCTGTTCTGGGGATAATTCACAGCAGCTTTTAGAGGTGATAACAAATCCATTTGTCCTAAAGTGGTGGAACATAGTGCAGAACAAAGTGCAGCTATTTAGTTTCCCCAACAGGGCATTGTGTACCAAAAAGTTAAATGGAAATAAATAAATAAATAAATAAATATGTACATTTTCTGAAGAAAATATAAGTGGTGCTTATATTAAATATAAGCACCACTATATAATAAGCACAATAAGCACACTGCAATTAAATAAATGCATAAAAGTGTGTTTTGGATGTTTTCTTTTAATTATTTTGAAACAACATTTTATCAAAAGCTAAATAGCCCAGAATCTAAAAATTAACCAGTGCACAAAAAATCAGAGGGTATGTCTGCAGTTTCTTTCTTTAATGCATTTACCAATTTGACATTATAACAGATTCGTTCTGTTCTTTGTGTGATTTCTGGTGCTAGATTCAACTTGTTTTCCACCAAGTCCTGAATTCTGACATCACCAATGCAAAATGCAGAACCTCAACTCCATTCCCTCCGTCTCTTACAGATGGCCTAGAAAATATTCATATCTCAGGAAGCTCAATTAAGCTGCATCTGAGACTGGTTTATGAGAGCTGGTAATATAGAGCGTAGTAACACCAATCTGTGACCTGTTTCGAGTTTCACCTCGCTGTACCCTGAATTTACAGTCTCTTGCAGCTACGCTGCAGAACATCAACCCATTCATCCCCAAGTCCAAAGAATTCCCTTTGACGTCAAGCTAAATACTCTCTAGAAACTAAAAATGGAGTACGACACAAGCCTGTAAATCAGAATCAGTCGACGTTACGTTATCTGTCTGATAAGAACGTATTAACAGAGGATGGCTTGTTTTAAGTTCCTGGCCTGTGAGATCTGATGGTTAGAGGACAGTGATTTGTATTTCTTCCCTCTCTTTGATGGAAAGCTTTCTATTAGCACTGGCCCAGATCAAAAAAACACACTGAGAGCAAAGCAGTCCACATTATTCATTCAGCGGCCTGCATGCATAATGCAATAGCTGAATATATATTCAATCAAGCTGCTATTTCTAAAAGCTGTTAGATTAGAATCAGTCTGAAAATCAATGTTGATTTATTTTTATTAAAGGAACGGGACATGAGTAGACATAAACAGGATCAGGCATTGTGTTTGCAAGAGTCCTTTAGCAAATTTGGAAAAATATTGGATTTTGTGCAGTAATTAGACTGTGGGTCAGTCAGAAAAAAAAACAAAAACACCAAAAAAAAAAAAAAAAAAATCAGAGGGGCAAAAACCTTTCCACAGCACTTTTGGCCCCAAAGCCTTATAGGAAGAGCTTTATAATGACCAGCTGACTGACTGTACATAATCCCGCTTTCGTATAAATGCTTACCAAACAAAATATATTGACAATAAATATTGATTACATTTTTTAAAATTTAAATTTAAAATTTTAAAATGTATTTATTTATTTTTACCTTTCTTAGTAGATTTTTATAAAGGCTTTTGCTTTGCAACAAAGCTAATAGTGAAAACTGATAATTTTCCCATAAAGCCGCAAGTAGCAATTACGGGGCCAAGCACAATCAGAGGCAAAATAGGGAGCTAAGCATGCCATGGAGTGGATGACCAACTGCAACGAGTAAATAAAGCCATTTTGGAATGATTTTAGACAAAATGGCTGCAAAATCATAAATACAACCTCTAGTAATATGATTTAATGGAATTTCATTTTTGACTAATAGGTGGCACTGTTATCAAATTGATCTGGTGTGGTCAGTGTAAGGAGGCAATGGCACATACAAAGTTTGTTGTCAATATGTAAAAGCTTTGAAGAGATACAGCCTCATATGTTATCTGACATCATGCCTTAAATTTGTTGCATCGCTATACAATCTACACGAAATCCATAATATTTTGTCAGCACAGTATGAAAATGATCTGAAACGACTTTGGTGAAAATTGGTGCAACGAGGAGGAGTTCGAAAAAGTAGGTTTTCAACATAAATCAAAATGGCAGACAGGAACTTTGGCTGACTATGGCAACATTGGCATCACTGTTCTCTGCATGACCCAAGGAGTCTATTAATACCAGTCTTGTAACGGAGCGACAGAGACGTGAAGCGGATGGATCCAAGTGCAAGCTTTTATTAATAAACAAAGACATGGTCATAAACAGGCAGGGTCGAACAATGGCAGACTGATATAACACGGGCAAGGCACAAGAGTAATCCGTAACAGACGAGAATGTAATCCAAGGGACGAGGCAATGGAAATAGCAAATAAACATTCCAAAGTTCAGCAAGGGGCAAGCAGAGTCCGAGAGGGCAATACAAACAGTAATCCAAAACAGGCTAGAATGATCCAGGGCAGGCAGAAAGCAGACTAGACTAGATAACCAGGTAGGGATTCAAGACAAGGGAAACTAGACTAGAAACAAGACTAAGATTAAACACAGGAAAACTCTGAGATGGCTCCATAATTGTAGCTAACACTAGGAGAGAGTTACATGCATACAAAAGGAGACTCAGAATGGCTCCATAATGTGCTACCGCTAGGAGAGTGGTATACACAACAATACTCTGCGATCTGTAGGGGGAAATCCAAGGCTTAAATAGTGTCTGATTGGTTGCAGTTGTGTGTGTGTAATCAGCGCAATGGATGATGGGAGATGTAGTTTGTGGTGACATGGAAGTTTGTGAAGTGTAAGAGTCAATATGAGGAGCGGGACAGAAGACCACGGACCAAATTCGTGACAAGGCTCATTACAATAGGCAAAATTCACAGAAAGCTATTAGCATTTATTTGAAATTTCATTATAAATTTGACCACAAGGTGGCACTGTCTCAAAACGTTTTGAGTACTTTCAGGTCATGGTCTCGATGGTACATACAAAGTTTCCTAATGGTACACCAATTAATTTGTAAAATGTAGCATTTTCTATCATAACACTCTATTGAAGTCAATGGCAATTTCAAGTTTTATTTAATTATAGCGCCACCAAAAGGCACAATCCCACCATTTTTTTAATGTGTCTTTAGAGTGTGCCCATACATATATGTGTCAAATTTGGTGAAAATATTTTGTTTTGGAGTATCACAATTTTGGCAATTGGGCATTGTTGCATAGCCGGCACACTATGTTTCCAAATTTACTACGGTGGTGTAACAATGACGAAGACGGGTGGATCCAAATGCAAAGCTTTATTAACTGAACTCGAAGTCACACAAACAGGGGTCAGACGGGAACAAACATGGGCAACGTAGGACAAAACAAAGAAGCGTCAGTATCCGAGCGAGAAGGTCTGGGGCCGGCAATGAGCAGAATAATCTAAGGGACAGGCGAGGGGTCGAAAGGCAGGCGGAGAACAGTCACAGGAACCAGGAACAAAGGAGCTCGGCAACGGGAGGGCAACCAGGAAATAACGCTCGGAATTGACAGTGAAAACTATGCAATACTTCGCAATCTGAACAGTGAACAAACCAGTCTATTTATACACAGAAAAGCAAGATGGGGGTGAGAGGTGAAAGGTGACAGGAAGTTCACGAGAATGGGGTTATGGGTAATGTAGTGAAAAGTCCATAATACATTGAAGACTCCCTCTAAAGGCGGACAGAGGGAGCCATAGCAGCACAGTGACAGGTGGTTTCATGTCGATCGGAGTAACGGTTTCTAAGATATTGGCAAATGTTTTTAAGTGTTAAAATGCAATGTTGCACAAACCATAAGGCAAAACCTGGCATGTTTGGTATCGCTGGACTCGGATTCAGGAGTCTAAAAACTCCATGAAAAAAAAAAAAAAAACGTGAAAATAAGTCAAACACACCCAAAGTTATAAGTATGTGAATATTTTTTTTTTTTTACCACTGGGTGGCACTGGCTTGAAACTTCTTATGCTCCTTCAGGGCATCGTGCTGATGACAGACACCAAGTTTCGTAATTATACATCAATGCATTTGTAAAATATTGCAATTTACCTAAAAATTCAAAATGGCCAAGGCCCAAAATGGCTGACATGGGAAAAAAAAAAAAAACAGTTTTGTGATTTTTGGCCAAACCATTCAGAAGTTATAAACAGAAATATTTAATTCTGTGCATTACGGTTCAAAAGTTATTAGCATAAACACTTGGACAAGTGGTGGCGCTAGACTCCAAATTTGCTATGGTGACATTTTAGACTGTCCTCCATTAGTGTGCCAAATTTCACAACTTTCCCGCAAAGGGTTCTATAGGCTTCCATAGACTCAATGGCGGAAGAAGAAACAGAAGAATAAGAACGCCAAATATTTCAATAGGTTCCTTTGCACCTTCAATGCGTGGCCTCTAAAAATAGTGCAAGAAATAAGTAAGTAAGCAATAAATAAGTCTGGTGCAACAAAGAACGTCATAATAACTTAGAAAATGGTAGAAAAATTGTGAAAATGTAGTGTTCTACAACAGAGAAAATTGCAACCAGTGTATGTTGCCATGAACAACAGTAAAAAAATACCTTTTAACTCTTCCAATATAATCCAATTTAAACTGTTCAATGCTTGCAATTGATTGATCAGAATCAAAAATTTCAGAGGGCAATGTAATATACAAGATAATTCAGTTCTACAGTTAATATGAAATAGTGAATAAAATCTCGATTGACATTTCCATCACATCATATTTTTAATTTCATCACGTCTCAACAGGTAAAAAGGGGAATGTTACATTCTCCGTATTTAAACAGCTCGTCTCCATCAAAATTTCAATTACATTTAGGGCATTTCTCATTTTAGGGATGTACGGCAGACAGCAGCCCTCAAATCTCCCTGATGTGATGAGCTGTAATTCGCAAATAGTGACGGTGTAATAATCACACACTTGTCAGATACGTTAACCCAAGCATTATAAATTAGATGCAACCATCAGAATCCCTCTGCACCTCTAGTCTTGTGAGATAAAAGAGCCTTATGCAAACTTATTGCTATATACATCATTTTGACTTAATCAGGCAGTGCTGTGGTTCACAGAGAACAGGAAGAAGAGCTGAGGAAATGTTTCCGAACTTTAAATGCTTGGAAAAATACAGAACGGTGGTCGCTTCACGAAACCGAGAAGCAATTACAACATTTCGCTGGTTTTAACGGTCAGAGGTCTGTCTGTTGGAACAAAACATAAAGCAGTAAAAAAAAAAAAAAAAAAAAAAAAAAAAGCTTTGTTACTTTGTCAGACAGAAAGCTCTAATCAAACATGATGTTGGGTTTTGATTCTTTTTTTCTTTTTTGCTGACAGGTGAGAGAGCAACAGGTCAGTAAATAGTTGCCATCAACCAAAAAGAGTATTGAGTTTTGAAAACAGCCTCTCCAGTCTAGACAAATCGCCCCAGTTTCTGAGTCTTCCTGCTCCTTAATGATGTCTAATGGTGATTCCAATGTGGTTTTGGCGCTGGCCATCTCCCCAATGAGACCACATGCCTCAGCTTTCTTCTTCAATTTGATTGTTTTTTTTTTCTTCTCTCTTCCATTCTCAGCATTTTCCCCTTTGCGGTAAGAAAGCCTTGTGGACTCATTAAGAGTGTATTTGACCTCTGTGTCTCGCTCTGTCTCCCTCTCTCTCATGTTCTCTTGTCTTTTTGGCCCCATTTGTTGTTTTCTTCTTTTTCATAATCTAAACTGAGAAACTAATACACAGTGTAATAGTCAATACGTGGCCCAGATTTGCTCCATAAAAATCCCCAAAGGCTTCATAAAATGTGAGTTCACAACATAAGGACTAAACCATACTGGTGATGTACTGAAAATACATTGGCTTATCTATAAAATATACTGGTGGGTCAAAATGCTTTTCCTATTTGTATTATATACAGATGGGAGACCACAATTTTGAAATAGGTAAGTTTTTTAATATTTCTGGAAAAAAAAAAAAAAAAAAAAAACATTTCTTTTGCTCACCAAGAATGCATTTATTTGATCAAAAATACAGTGAAAAATTCTAACATATTACTACAATTTAAAATGTATTTTTTCTATGTTAATATATTAGTAAAAGGATAAAATATGGGACAAACTATGCTAATATTGATTTAATGCAGAACATATTTGGGCACATGAATGAAAGAGGCAACCAAAAAGTCCAGAGGGTTATGACATTTCAAAGACAGAGAGGACTTAGAAGGCAGACAAAGGAGTGGATGTGGGATGGAAACAGGAAGTCAGTACAGGTGGAGGCTTCGGCGGAGTCCAGCTGTGTTTGATTATACTGATTGGACTTGATTAGGAAAGCCACACACCTGTCTATATAAGACCTTACAGCTCACAGTGCATGTCAGAGCAAATGAGAATCATGAGGTCAAAGGAACTGCCTGAAGAGCTCAGAGACAGAATTGTGGCAAGGCACAGATCTGGCCAAGGTTACAAAAAAAATTCTGCTCCACTTAAGGTTCCTAAGAGCACAGTGGCCTCCATAATCCTTAAATGGAAGATGTTTGGGACGACCAGAACCCTTCCTAGAGCTGGCCGTCTGGCCAAACTGAGCTATCGGGGGAGAAAAGCCTTGGTGAGAGAGATAAAGAAGAACCCAAAGATCACTGTGGCTGAGCTCCAGAGATGCAGTCGGGAGATGGGAGAAAGTTGTAGAAAGTCAACCATCACTGCAGCCCTACACCAGTCAGGGCTTTATGGCAGAGTGGCCCGACAGAAGCCTCTCCTCAGTGCAAGACACATGAAAGCCCGCATGGAGTTTGCTAAAAAACACCTGAAGGACTCCAAGATGGTGAGAAATAAGATTCTCTGGTCTGATGAGACCAAGATAGAACTTTTTGGCCTTAATTCTAAGCAGTATTTGTGGAGAAAACCAGGCACTGCTCATCACCTGTCCAATACAGTCCCAACAGTGAAGCATGGTGGTGGCAGCATCATGCTGTGGGGGTGTTTTTCAGCTGCAGGGACAAGACGACTGGTTGAAATCGAAGGAAAGATGAATGCGGCCAAGTACAGGGATATCCTGGACGAAAACCTTCTTCAGAGTGCTCAGGACCTCAGACTGGGCCGAAGGTTCACCTTCCAACAAGACAATGACCCTAAGCACACAGCTAAAATAACGAAGGAGTGGCTTCACAACTCCGTGACTGTTCTTGAATGGCCCAGCCAGAGCCCTGACTTAAACCCAATTGAGCATCTCTGGAGAGACCTGAAAATGGCTGTCCACCAACATTTACCATCCAACCTGACAGAACTGGAATGGCAGAGGATCCCCAAATCCAGGTGTGAAAAACTTGTTGCATCTTTCCCCAAAAGACTCATGGCTGTATTAGATCAAAAGGGTGCTTCTACTAAATACTGAGCAAAGGGTCTGAATACTTAAGACCATGTGATATTTCAGTTTTTCTTTTTTAATAAATCTGCAAAAATGTCAACGATTCTGTGTTTTTCTGTCAATATGGAGGTGCTGTGTGTACATTAATGAGGAAAAAAAATGAACTTAAATGATTTTTGCAATATAACAAAGAGTGAAAAATTTAAGGGGGTCTGAATACTTTCCGTACCCACTGTAGAAGATGGCAGACCCACGGCGAGCCCACTGCACAAATGGTGGACTCAGGGTGAGCGCATGGGCTGACAGAGGACAGTGGTGGTGTAGCTGAGTCAGGGTTGATAGGAGGAAATAGCAGAGGGAGGGTGGGTGGTAAAACTTGAATTGTGGTGGGTTCAGGGCTGGGGTGTGCAGCCCACACACATCACATCACAACTCCCAATATTGGGAGTGTGGCAGACAGGGTAATGATGGGTGTATTTTCAGGAGTGACAGACAGTTCCAGACAGTTCAGGGCATGTAGGAAAAAGGCAACCAAAAAGTCCAGAGGGTTGTGACATATGTATAATTAATTATTTGAACATTTTACTTTTATTTTATTTTACTTCTGTATTCACAAGTTGATGACGAATGAGATAAGATGCTAGTTTCAATATGAATGCAGTGCAACAACTGTCCAACACTGTAGGTTGACATCAGAAATCAGCATCAGATTGACATCAACCTCCAACATCAGAAATTTTGGTTAAAAAATTAACCTTGTGTTGATGTCAGAACCCAACATCAGGTGGACATTTTCAACCAAAACGTCTGTCCGGTGTTAGAGATTGATGACAATCTGATGTTGGGTTCTGACGTCAACCTGATTTTCATTTTAAACTAAAATGCAACGTCAAGTCAAGTCAAGTCAAGTTTATTTATATAGCGCTTTTCACGAAACAAATCGTTTCAAAGCAGCTTAACAGCAAATTAAAAGTTTGTACAATAATTAAAGTTTGTTAAATTAAAGTTTGTACAATAATTAAAGTTTGTTAAATTAAAGTTCGTACAATAATTAAAGTTTGTACAATAACGTTTGTTAAATTAGAATTTGTACAATAATTAAAGTTTGTACAATTTGTATAATGTTAACATTAATGATTATATGTTGCAATCAAATCACTGTAGTAAAATTGGGTAGTGATGTATGGTGTTTCAGGGCTAATATCATCTAAAGTCCTCCAAGGGGTTGGCATCATCATCTCTTCTTCGGTGCTCCTGATCCAGACTGTAGCTTGTGTTATTCCTAGTTACCACGGGATGTCAATCCCGTGGCAGAAACAGAGAACAATAGGAACATAATTAGCGTAGCTGCTGTTCAAACCAAGCAAAAGGATTTGTTCAACCAAAGCTAAGGATTCATAATGTGCAATTGATCAGATATAACAGCAGTAAAAGATTATGAGATGTGTTATGTGAATGCTTGGCTAAAAAGATGTGTCTTTAATCTAGATTTAAACAGAGAGAGTGTGTCTGAACCCCGAACATTATCAGGAAGGCTATTCCAGAGTTTGGGAGCCAAATGTGAAAAAGCTCTACCTCCTTTAGTGGACTTTGCTATTCTAGGTACTACCAAGAGTCCTGAGTTTTGCGACCTTAGGGAGCGTGATGGATTGTAGCGAGGTAGAAGACTAGTTAGGTACGCAGGAGCTGAACCATTTAGGGCCTTATAGGTAAGAAGTAGTATTTTATAGTTGATACGGAACCTAATAGGAAGCCAGTGCAGAGACTTTAAAATTGGGGTAATATGGTCATATTTTCTTGACCTGGTAAGGACTCTAGCAGCTGCATTTTGGACTAACTGCAGCTTGTTTATTGAAGATGCAGGACAACCACCTAGCAATGCATTACAATAGTCCAGCCTAGAGGTCATAAATGCATGAACTAACTTTTCTGCATCAGAAACAGGTAACATGTTTCGCAGCTTGGCAATGTTTCTAAGATGGAAGAATGCTGTTTTTGTAACATGGGAAATATGATTTTCAAAAGACAAGTTGCTGTCTAATATAACACCCAGACTTTTGACTGTAGAGGAAGCAGCAGTACATCCATCTAGTTGCAAATTGTAATCCAAGAGATTGTGTGTATTAATTTTTGGTCCGATAAGTAATATCTCTGTCTTATCTGAATTTAATAGGAGAAAATTATTGGTCATCCAGTCTTTTACATTTTTAACACACTCTGTTAACTTTGATAATTTAGAAGTTTCATCTGGTCTTGTTGAGATATATAGTTGAGTATCATCAGCATAACAATGGAAACTAATTCCATAATTCCTAATAATATTGCCAAGGGGCAACATGTATATTGAGAAAAGCAGAGGACCTAGGACAGATCCTTGTGGCACTCCATACTTTACTGGTGATAATTGAGAAGACTCCCCGTTTAAGTAAACAAAGTGGTAGCGGTCAGACAGGTAGGATCTAAACCATCTTAAAGCCTGCCCTTGAATACCTGCATAGTTTTGTAGTCGATCTATTAGTATGTCATGGTCTATAGTGTCAAACGCAGCACTAAGGTCAAGTAAAACTAGCAATGAGATGCAGCCTTGGTCTGATGCAAGAAGCAAGTCATTAGTGATTTTTACAAGTGCAGTTTCTGTGCTATGATGGGGCCTGAAACCTGATTGAAATTCTTCATAGATATCATTTTTTTGCAAAAAGCAGCATAATTGAGCAGATACAACTTTTTCTAAAATTTTAGACATAAACGGAAGATTAGAAATAGGTCTGTAATTTCCTAGTTCATTAGGGTCTAGTTGTGGTTTCTTAATAAGAGGCTTAATAACCGCTAACTTGAATGATTTTGGGACATGACCTAAAGATAACGATGAGTTAATAATATTGAGGAGCGGTTCTTCTGCTACAGGTAACAACTCTTTCAGTAATTTAGTGGGTACAGGATCTAATAGGCATGTTGTTGGTTTAGACGTACTGATAAATTTATTTAGCTCTTCCTGTCCTATAGTGGTAAAGCACTGCAGGTTTTCTTTGGGTGTGACAAAGGAAATTGACGTATTAGACGCTGTAGAATCTACGCTGGTTATTGTATTTCTGATGTTATCTATTTTATCAGTGAAAAAATTCATAAAGTCATTACTATTAAACTGTAAAGGAATATTTCGGTCGGGCGGCATCTGATTATTTGTTAATCTGGCCACTGTGCTAAATAAAAACCTTGGATTGTTTTGGTTATTTTCTATGAGTTTGCGTATGTGCTCGACCCTGGCAGCTTTTAGAGCCTGTCTATAGCTGGACATGCTGTTTTTCCACGCAATTCTAAAAACTTCCAAATTAGTTTTTCTCCATTTGCGCTCAAGATTACGAGTTTCTTTCTTGAGAGAATGGGTAGTACTGTTGTACCATGGCGCAGTACATTTTTCTCTAACTTTTTTCAATTTGATGGGGGCAACAGCTTCTAACGTATTAGAGAAGATAGTGTCCATGTTGCTAGTTAATTTGTCTAGATCCTGTGTATTACTGGGTGCACAGAGCAGTTGAGATAAATCGGGCAGGTTACTTGTAAATAAATGTTTGGTGGCTGGAACAATGGTTCTGCCCAAACAATAGCGCGGAGCGATATAGTTAATATCAGTCATACGCAGCGTGCATGATACAAGGAAATGGTCAGTAACATCATCGCTTTGAGGTACGATATCTATGTCAGTAAGATCAATTCCATGCGATATAATTAAATCTAGCGTATGATTGAAACGATGAGTGGGCCCGGTGACATTTTGCTTGACTCCAAAAGAATTTAATAGGTCAGTAAACGCAAGCCCTAAGGCATCATTTGTATTATCGACGTGAATGTTAAAGTCTCCGACAATTAGTGCTTTATCAAAATTAACCAGTAGGTCGGAAAGGAAATCTGAAAATTCTTTTAGAAAGTCTGTATACGGCCCTGGTGGTCTATACACAGTAGCTAAAATAAGAGATAAGACAGATTTCTTTTGCAAATCTGACAGAGTAACTTTAAGCAAAAGTATTTCAAAGGAATTAAACTTGTATCCTTTTTTCTGAGTTACATTGAGAATATCACTATATATTGTTGCGACACCACCGCCACGACCAATCTGACGGGGCTCATGCTTATAACAGTAGCTTGGTGGAGTAGACTCATTTAGACCAATATAATCATTTGGTTTTATCCAGGTTTCAGTCAAGCAGAGTACATCAAAACTATTATCTGTGATCATTTCATTTACAATAACTGCTTTGGGTGCGAGTGATCTAATGTTTAGAAGCCCAAACTTTAAAAATGGTTTTTGTTCGTTTATTTTGCATTTTTCCGGGTTAATCACGATCAGATTTTTTCTAGATCCTGCATTAACTGTATGTTTTGACCTCACTATTCGAGGAACAGACACAGTATTTATAGATTGGACAGCACTAGTGCTATCATTTAAGTGTTCAGAGCAAAAAGCATCATAGCAGTTATTTGGGAATCGGCTTACTAGTCAAATGGAGCGCAGCGTCCTGGAGATGTTGTCCGACAGCAGTTCTGCGCCGACTCTGCTGGGGTGCAGGCCATCAGCACGGAAAAGCCTAGGACGCTCCCAGAAAAGATTCCAATTATTAACAAAAAGCAGTTTCTGTTCTTTACACCATGTCAATAACCATTCATTTAGAGCAAAAAGTCTACTGAACCTTTCGTGCCCACGTCGATACGTGGGAAGCGGTCCTGACACGATGATCCTCGTCTCGGGCGCCGTGCTGCGAACCGTCTCGATCAGGCTGCCGAAGTCCCGCTTCAAGACCTCCGTCTGCCGCAGCCTGATGTCGTTCACCCCCGCGTGCAGGACGATCGCGCCGACGCTCTCGTCCTTCAGGATTGCGGGTATCTGCGCAGAAACATCGAGAACACGAGCACCAGGGAAACAATGAGTTTGCACATTACCTTTAGCTAAAGTAGCACGAACGTACCTGACGATGGAATCTCCGACGATCACAGCGTCGCGTTCCGTCTCGCGGAGGGGAGCGAAGCGGTTCCGGGTGGAGATCTCGAAGACCGGGGGCGGCGGAGGGGGAGAGGTCATCGTCCGTGGCCTGGCTCGCGTCTTCCGCTGCTGCTGCACCCAGGGTCCGTGGTGTCCCGGCGCCGGAGTGAAGGACATCTGGGAAGAGCGCGTCCTGGGTGCAGAGGGCCTGCACAGAGAAGCACAAGGAGTGGAAGTGGTAGGAGTGTTAGTATCGCGCTGTATACTTACCCGAGAGGATTCCAAAGCTGCCCTCAGCTCGGCCTGCCTCTCCAGAAGCTGGCGGATCTGCTTCTCCACGGCCTCCAGCTCCACCTGCACCGAGTGCAGCTCGAACGTGTCATCACCTGTATTCAAAGGTAGACACAAATTTGCCATTAAAGCAAGTAACAGTTAGTAAACAATGGTAGCGTGTGTGTGTATAAACAACGCAAGCAAGAGTAGCGGCAACCACGCTGGTGATGCTAATGGGCTATAAGCTAGCGGGATCGGGAATTCAATTCGGGAATTCAAAACAAAACTAGTGTTAACAAGGTACTCTGGTTGTTTTAGTTTTAAAACACTACAAGGGATATATTCACACGTTATAAGAAACGTAAATGATGGTGTAAAAATTAGATTTTCGTTTGTAAATTAGACAATATTAAATTGACTTGACGGAGCCCAAACTCAAAGCATACGGCAACAACAGCTAGACTAGAGTCCCCCAGTCTGTCCAACGTCTCAGATTGACATCAAACTGACGTTGGGTTCTGACGTCAACCCGATTTTAATTTTTTAACCAAAATGCACCATCTGTCCGATGTTTCAGATTGACATCAATCTGACGTTGGGTTCTGACACTGGCCGATTTTAATTTTCAACTAAAATGCAATATCTGCCCGACATTGGAGGATATTATCATTATTAATCTTTTCAGGATTCTTTGATTAATAGAAAAGTTACAGCATTTATGTGAAATATAAATCTTCTGTAATATTATTATTAATATTTTTTTGACAGCCAGTATATATATTTTAACTTTACCTCCCTGCAGCCTATAAAAAAAAAGCTGTGAGATATACATTGACAGTGCAAGAAAGTTGTGCAATAATGTTGCAATTAACTTTTTATTTTTATTTATTTTTTTCCCACAGGTTTCGAAATCCCACTGTATTTTTCCTCCACAGTATAGTGAAATTGTAATTTTATTATGCTTCACTAAAGATAAATGACATTTTTAATTATGGTTCTGTTTGTTCTGCACTTCAAATAACATTTACATAGAAACCCTGTCAAATTATTAACAAACACAATTTAAATATGATTAAAATAAACATGGTAGTATATGCAACCAATCTAGAGCAGAAATAATGAGCTGAAGTGGCTCAGAGTTTGTCATTGAACTTGACAACCTTCACATTTATTTAATGCCATTCATATGAGTAATCCTGCAACAACGTCAACATTACATAAACCCACACTGGCAAGATTATTAATCGCATTACATTTTCTGTCAAAATATTGCAGCACAGTACCTGTTGAACACTAGCACTGTCATTCGCTGAAGATGAGACATAGTGAGGCTGATTGTGCGATCACACTCATTCAGAGGCCATGTGTTTATGCCCACATGCCCAACGCAGTCATTAAACATGTCTATTAGCTGCTATCCAAACAAATCTGTCATTGGTTTCTGAATATTAACTGGTGCTGATTGGCCTTTAAGTGCACACCGCAGTTGGGTGATTCAACATGACAATCTAGACTAATTTAAACTGCCATTAGGAGTTCAGCTGCAGCGGAAACAACAGGCTGAAAATGCAGAGTCATAATATTAGCAATCCAGCGTTCATTCTCATGTCATTGCTTTATTTTATTATTATTTTGTTGTTGTTGTTGTTGTTGTTGTTGCCCTTTTTTAAACAGATTGTTACTGCGAGTTGCTAGGTGGTTGCGCACCACTAATAGACTTGATGCAGTATGTTTGATTTACAATCTGCTATTCAGGTTGTCCTTTGAACAATATTTTGGGATATTGATGGCTGGGTCACTGCTGTGTGTCGAATCTTTATTGGCAATGTGTGTTCTCCAAACATTTACCAACAACAGCAGTCAAGACAATAAACAACACCATATGAACAGTGTTCTTTAATGCAGATATGCCTTCATAAGTAAATGAAGGTTCAGACCCTTTAGTCAAAACAGCAGACATGCTTTGATCTTGCATTAGTTCTGCTATCAAGATAATCATGTTAGGAGTAAATGTAGTTCTTTCATCCCTAACAAAGAGAGAGATTTTTTTTTTTTTTACTCTAGATATTCTACTGTGTTACTTTCACTGGAGACCCCTCAATGACTGCCCAAACACTTCATGCTGTAATTACACTGGATAAAGTACATGACACTGTATAAACTATATTAGACTGATTATGTCTTAAACCAGGAGCTTTCAAATCAAATGATCTGCACAAATACTACTCAGGTGGTATTTTGCATTTTTCATATGCATATATGTGTATATTATTATTATTATTTAGTGCTGTTATTCTATAATAAGATGTTAGAATACATTTGCATTGCATTTAGACTGGAATGGACTCTCTCTCTCTCCTCACTTCTGAAGGCAAGCTATGATGGAGACAAAATTAAAAAAACTAATTTTAAATAAGACTGACTTGAAACTGCAGCTTGTTTTAATTTATGCAACATCTTAGGGGCAAGTATTCCAATTAGTGTCTACTTTATTTAGTTACTGGGTACTAATTCCAAGCAGCTTGATTGTTTTTTCAAACATACATATAATTTCAGTGCTTCTGAAAGCCATCAAGTCTCCTTGTAGCCTAAAATGCCAAAAATACTATGGAGAAAATTATTTTGATTCATTAGTGACAGTTGTGCTATATGGAAGAGAGTTTGACAATTCAGTGTGTGAATTTAGGATCAGCGTTGCCACGTTAAGTTTGGGCAAATGTATACGTTTGTTAAGTAAAACACTGTGCTGAGATGTCAGTCATATGTCATATGTATCAAAAGGCTTGCTACACAATCAGATGTTTCAGGCTCTTAAAGTTACCTATTTTTCAGTATTTTTTTTTTTTTTTTATGATTGTGTCACATATAATGTTTGGTGTTGTGCTGCTAAAATATACTATGAATATAAATATCTACTCTAAATACTATAAATCCTCAAGCGTGCCATGTGAATGCTGTGAGCAGGTTCTGAACCAGTAAGAGCTGAATGCCTAAAAAATTACACACGGTCAGCCAAGTCGAGGCTAAAGCTGAAATCGCATCACACGTTTCTGCAGGCTTTCTCTCAAAGAAACCCACCATTAGGCACAGCTTGAGCCTGAAGTCACTTACTAACACTACTGTTACATCAAACGTATGAATTTATGACTTAGGCCATCTTGCATCTGTTTTGTTGTTTTGTAGCACAGATTGCTCCAACCGTGACAGAATAGTGATTTCTATAAAAAATAAATAAATAAATAAAGTATTTTTACATGGAAACTGCCTTTTGTTTGTGAATGGTGATTTAAATGGAAAGCACACTTTTTAGAAGTTTGTTCTAAATGCATTTGTGTACTCACATATTCTCAAATCCTGAATTGCGCCACGATTGAAAAGTTTGTTGTTGCTTGTTACTGCATTTATTTGATCAGAAATACAGTAAAAATGGCTAAATATTATTACAATTTAAAATCAGTTTTAAACGTCATTTATTCATGTGATCAAAGTAGGTTTCACGATTCCTCGATTCAATCTGAGCTCTCGATTTAAATAAAAAAAATAAAATTCGTTAAAATTCTTGATTCATTTTGCCCGTGTTGAGTAACCAGCAAAATACCGGAAGTGACAATTTCCACGGACATTACCACACAAACTGTTATCATTTGCATGTGCGGAGCATCTCAAATTGTGATTTAGGGTTTATTATAACGTGATCTGGGAATGCAGCGTGCGCCATTTCATCAGATTTGTAAGGTAAATAATTTATTAACCTACGCAAACACATAGATACGTAACACCTAAATATTTATTTCCATATGTTAAATGTTCATTGTGGGTTCAAAATAGAGTTCAAACCCTCGCTCTGAGTTTAAATGTTTCAATGTCCACATATTCAAGAAATTACATTGCCTGTAGCATTTTTGTAGGAAAGAAATGGCCGCATATTAAATGTTAAGTGGGCATTTGAATTAAATGTTGTTGAGTCAGCATTAAACAATTAAATTACGCTGTAAAGTGTAAAAACATTTCTCAGGCCGTTGGCATCCTCTGCAGTCATTTGTTATAATGTGTAATGTATATTAGCTCTAGGTTTATAATACATTATGTATTTTAACAGTTTTGTTTAATAAAACTGTATGATTACTTGCTTTTGATACTTTATCTTAACTAAGTATTATTGCTTCATTGCTATTATATATGTATTTTAAGTAATTTTAAAGGCTATTTTGTTTCCTTAGTTTTTTTTTTGTTTTGTTTTTTTTTTTTTTACCTCAGACAAATTAATTACAATTATCTGATTACTTGATTACTCATCAGAATAATGGACAGATTACTTAATCGTTGTTGACAGCCTTAGATCAAAGCTATCATTTTAGCATCATTACTCCATTACATAATTCCAATATACTGATGTGCTGCTCGAGAAACATTTATGATTATTTTCAATGTTGAAAAAAGTTGTGCTGCAAAATATTTTTGTGGAAACCATGATATATTTTATTTTTCAGGATTCTTGATAATTAGAAAGTTCAAAAGAACATAATTTCTTTGAAACAGAAATCAATTTAATTAATCCTTGCTGTGTGTAAGTAGGGTTAGGGTTAGGGTCATTTTGCATCTAGGTACCATCTACATTTAAGCAATTATTTGTAACGTAAATAACTGACTAACAAGTGCTGGTTATAAAAATATGCATCCTCAATGCGTTTAAAATGACCATCAGGATTTTGCACTTTTAATTGGTTTTCTCAAAGTCATCTCTTTATTATTAACCATTTTATTGCTTCACATGCCTGCTGGTGAAACAATTGGTTTGTTTCCCTTAGGCAGCACTGCGCAACACTGGGTTAAATATGTATATATGCTTCTATATTTGAAATGAATGTGACTCACATGCATCCTCAACATCGTTCTGGCAGCAGGATCATGCCTCTCCTCTTAGATTTCCTGGAGTCATCTATCTTCTGCCACATTAAAGATGTATGGCTTACATGGATGTGCTGTCGGGGGACAGAAACAAACATTATTCATCGAGAGAAAAAAGGAAGATTGTGAGCACAGGAAACCAAGCGCTGCAAGCGAGGTTCATTCAGAGCAAACAGGAAACGCATCACAGTAGTGTGTGATTTTCTCTTAATCAGGGGCTTTTGGAGGTTCTTCCAGGCTCTCTGCCATCTTCCTGTGTCTCTGTATACAGCTCTGCTGGAGACACGCTGATCTTTGGGAATTCACAGATTAGCATTTGTTAGAGGTTTAACACACACGCATGCACACGTACGCACACGCGCAGCTGATGCAGAATCTCTCTCATCCCACGTGCGGCCCTAAACCCAGCAGAAAGATGAATTACCTGATCCTCACATCTCGTGTTGACATCAGCAGACAGTTTAGAGAGCGAAACATATCTTGATCAAACCGTTATCCATTTCATGGTGGGATTTGAAAACACCACGGCGTTGAGGAATTCGGGTGTTGAAGTGATTAGTTAAACTCAGCGGTGGGCCTTTGCTAGAACAAATTCATTACGTGTAACCAATTACTGAGCTGCAGCGAGAGGCACTTTAAGTGAAACAAAGGCGAATGTAATATGAGAGCGGATGGTGATCAGTCAGTGGATTCGCTCATGTCACCTGAAAGCATAAATCTGATATGTATCCATGTTATAGTGTTCCTAACCATTCAGCTATTCACAGTGTGATTTATTCTCTGAAGAAACATGTGAAAGCTGATGACACCAACATCAACCTCTGATGTATACATGCAGTCAAAAGTTTACATACACCTTGCAGAGTCTGCCCGGGAAGCAGTTGGGGGTTCAGTGCCTTGTTAGGGTCTCACCTCAGTCGTGGTATTGAGGTATTGACCTACAATACCTGTCGGAACTGAGACTCAAACCCGCAACCTAATAGTTGAATTATAAAAATGACCCCGTTTAAAAGTTTACATACAGTTGATTCTTAATACTGTGTTGTTACCTGAATGATCCACAGTTGTTTTTTTGGTTTGTTTTTTAGTGACAGTTGTTCATGAGTCCCTTGTTTGTTCTGAACAGTTAAACTGCCTACTGTTCTTCAGAAAAATCCTTCAGGCCCCACAAATTCTTTCCAGCAATGACTGCATGGTTTTCATCTTTTCACACTGAGGAAAACCAAGGGACTCATATGCAACTTTTACAGAAGGTTCAAACGCTTACTGATGCTTCAGAAGGAAACACACTGCATTAACCCTTTAACTGTCACCCCCATTTTTTAAACTAGACATGAAAGTGCACTATCCAAACTAAAAATTTTGTAATTCATGAACACTTTGGAATACAGAGATAAGGTTGGTCTCCTTTTTAAGAAGACAATCAGCAGATTATTGCAGAAGTGGAATTTTTTCAAAAAATTGTTATAGAGAGACGTTATAGGGGTTTAAATTTACCATAAACAAAATGCACTGTACAATTTTTATTTTATTTGATATAAAAAAACATATTTTAAATAACAGGTTTTACCCTAAATTTGATATTAAATTGAAGCCCTATGTCTAAATAAGTTATGTTCCAAATTTGAAGTTGATATGAAAAAAATGTAGGTGTGAAAGTTTATTTAGGGCGTCATACCACAAACTGCCACCGGGTGCCATTTAAACTCAATATAATTTTTTAAATGCATTTTTCTGTTACAAATTTCAAATTTTCTCTGTCAATTTTACTCATTTCATAAAATAATGACCAAATATGAAATCCTGAGATCCAGACCTTTCCAAAGATATGTTTTTTGTCAAGATTATTAAAAGTTTTGATTATAAAAGACCGTAATGCATGACATTTGACATCGCCGCTAAGGGGGAGGAGACGCCAAAAGATTTTAAAGTACCATTTCCATGGTAACGCAATGTCCGATTTTAAAATAGCTTTCAAATGATATATAATTTATGATGATTAATAAAAAATTTGATAGAGAAAAAGTACAATGAAAAAAAGAGCGCCAAGCGTCCCTTATACGGGACGGTGACAGTTAAGGGGTTAAGAGCCAGGGGGTGAAAACTTTTTGAATTTGAAGATCAGGGTAAATTTTACTTATTTTGACTTCTGGGAAACATGTAAGTATCTTCCGTAGCTTCTGAAGGGCAGTACTATATGAAAGAAAAAAAAAACAAAGATATTTAGGCAAAATAAGAAAAATGTACAAATCTTCAAAAGTTTACACCCTTGGCTCTTAATGCATTGTGTTACCTTTTAAAGCAACAGTGAGTACTAAATAAAAAAAAAATAACATGCATTTTGTATGTGTATGTGAACTTTTGACTTTAACTATATATATATATATATATATATATATATACACACACATACTTCCCTTTATACAGTAGTACATGAAAATATGTCTGAATTCACAAATGCATTGGGCTATACAAATTATTTTCATTCTTCCATTTCATATTTTAAAATATAACACAAATTTAAAATTACATCACCTTAAATGTATTTAAATAAATTATTAAATAAAACTTGATATAGACACTTGTATTTTTTGAGCTTGCATATTTTGTTTATTGTTTCAATATTTTAATATGGATAATATTTCTCACCCTCTAATCTAACAGCGGCAGCCTTTGCGTGACCCTGGGCTAACACTGCTTCAGGCATTGTGCGCAGCACAATGTACGATCGGTACATCACAGACAGAGCTCCCCCCCGCACCTTTCTAGTTGTGTTTGTCTTGGTGTGGAGGTGAGTGGTGATAAACGAAAGACTTAAGCTACTTGTGCCTCGAATTTACAGCTAATTGTCTGCTAACATGGCCAAAGCCAGTCCTGACCTCTGTACATTTTCCATGTTCATAAATAAAATGTGTTGTCTGAATGACTAATTTGCAGTTTAAAACTCCTCATATGAGGGACTACATATAACAAAGTTTAGCCGGTTTCCAAGAATGATCGCTGCACCGCTACAACTGCTAGCTGTGAGTGAGGGTGGATCCAGATCCAGTTAAAAGTGTCTTTTGTCTTTTCCACTTAATTTGACAGTTTAGAAAGTTAATAAAGTGGGAAGTTGCAATTTTGGGATAGCAATATTTTTATCTTATATTATTTTATATCTTTATCTTATATCTGTTGAAAAATAAAACAACATTAAACAATTGGGTGAGTGTGATGGAATTAAAATAAATTGGTAAGTCAGAGTTGTGTTAATATATTTAATGTTTTGTTTGGAAAAAAAAAAGAGCCCCTGCCCCTCAAAATGTATGTGCACACCCCCACCCTCCACAACTCATCACCCCATCAGCCGTCAGATACAGTATCACATCAGATAGTGCTCTATAGATCTCCTGAATAACAATTCCACTCATTCTCTACTATAGGTGAGGAAGAATTGTATAAACTTGTTAAATCATCTAAACTAACAACATGTATGTTATACCCTATTCCATCTAAGCTACTTAAAGAGGTGCTTCCAGAAGTCATAGATCCTCTTCTTAATATTATTAACAACTAGACCCCAACAAATTAATTAATGTAAGGCTAAATGTAAGTAAGTGTAACAGCCCAAATAAATTCTATTTTTTTTTTTGTTTTTAATAGAGTATTTTAGAGGCTTAATTATGTTTATGACAATTTTGTTCCCTACCATAAAAATAAATGACTTGAAAACAGCAATGTGATTTGAGGGACCAGAAAAAAAAATTATGTATGTAAATATGTACATATACTGTATATACAGTGCCGCTTGAAAGTTTGTAAACCCTTTACAATTTTCTATATTCCTGCATGAAGTATTTCAGTATCTGGTGTGACCCCCTTTTGTTGCAGTAACTGAAGGTAAAGTTTCTTGTAAATGCTGATCAGTCCTGCACAATAACATGTAGGCGTTTTAGCCCATTAATTAGTGCAACAACTCTGTGATGTTGGTGGGTTTCCTCCTATGAACTGCTTGCTTAGGTTCTTCCACAACATTTTAATTGGATTAAGGTCTGGACTTGAGGTCTTAGATTATCTGTGTTCTTCTTTAAACATGTCTTGCTGCATGACCCACATTCTCTTGAGACTCTGTTCCGAAACAGATGTCTTGACATTTTCCTTTAAAATTTGCTGATATAATTCAGAATTCATTGTTCCATCAATGATTGCAGGCTGTCCTAGCCAAGATGCAGCAAAACGGGTCCACGATATGATACTGCCACCACCATGTTTCACAGATGGAATAAGATTCTTAAGATGGAATGCAGTGTTTTTTTTATTTTTTTTCTCCGAAAATAGTAGCTTCTCATTTAAACCAATTAATTTCATTATGGTTTCATCCATCCATTAAACCCTTCTCCAATAGTCCTCTGGCTGGTCCACATGATCTTTAGCAAGAAATTTTCTTTTCGCAGAACAGTGGCTTTCTTCTTGCAACTCTGCCATGTGCACCATTGGTTGCTCAGTGTTCTCCTGATGGTGGACTCATTAACATTACTGGGAACATTTGCAACCTCGCGGACTATTACATGTTCTGCTATGGCGTGATTTTTGTTGGTCAACCACTTCTCAGGAAGGTAACAGTGGTCTTGAATTTCCTCCATTTTTACACAATCTGTCTGACTGTGGATTCGTGGAGTCCTAACCCTATAGAAATGGTTTTGTAACCTTTTCTAACCTGATGAGCAACATCAACTTTTTTTCAGAGGTCCTCAGTAATCTCCTTTGTTCGTGGCATGATTCACTTTCACAAACATGATCTCTTTGTCTACTTTCAGGACTTATATGAAAATCTTATGATGTTTTGGGTCATATTTATACAGAAATATAGACAATTCTAAAGGGTTCGCAAACTTTCAAGCAGCACTGTATATAGCTAAACTGTAAGTTCATCTGCTCCAACAACAACACCATTATTACCTTACTAGTGAGAATGTAGCTTTTAAATAGTTAATCTATTTTACTAATAAAAGTTTCTACTTAGGTAGAAACCTATACATCGGAGCATGATAAAAAATGCATTTTTAAAAGAAAGATGTCAGATGGATTTAGAGGCTTTTGCATCTGAACTCTTCATTTATATTGTATAGCAGTTTTATTTATTTAGTTTGCTGATATTCTTTATTTCTAAATTGAGTCCCTTTGGATTCACCATTTTACCTTGAAAAAGATGTTTCTGTTGTCGTTCCTATTAGCACCTTTATTTATCATGTATCATACATTCATTGTTTACTAGAATACATTCAAAGGTTTCAGTGGGACACACACTAGTGGTGATTGACTGTGGAGATTTACCGCAGTAAATCTCTGGAAACTTAATGCACCACAGATGAATCCCTCGTTGAAGCTTCTCCAGATTGGTGTCATAGACCTGTGAGCTTCAATCTCATGGTGAAAATCTGGAAAATATATGTTATGGTGATTCCTAATCACTGCAATAAATATTTTAAAATAAAAACGATTCATGCAATATGCATTATTTGACTGTACTGAGAGAGACAGCTGAAGGCTGGCTGATGATGACTGAAGTTTCATGAACAATCAATGCCTCAAGGCCAAAGCAGACAAGTAGAAATAAAGATGAAGGAAAGAGAAAAATAAAAAGAGACTGAACAAATTTTACTGTCACAGAGTTCACAGTCACTCCTTTCATAGTACACAGTACACAAAGTTTATCCCTTTGTCTTTAAACTGTAAAAGAGGCCCTTGCAGTGGCATATACAGTATACCTTAGGTTACATGCCAGATATATTAGGGGCCATGGGAACCATGGGACATCAAAACAAATTGACAGAGACAAATAGTGAAGCCATTCTGGGCTATTTAGTAAAGTGGTAGCACAAACTGTGTATGATAAAAGCTTGTTTTGGTAATTCCTTGGTGTACTTGAGGATAAATAATAAGCCAGTGCTTTTAAAAAGACTCCTTGTAAAAAAAAAAAGAATGTGAATGTGCACTTGTAATGTTGTTAAAATCATAAAAGTATATATATATTACATTATTTCTATAAAAAACAATTATAAACAATGCCAACGCCAATGTAGTAGGTACATAAAAGCTTAAGTTAAGTAAATGTCTTTACTACAGAAGCTTTCCAGTGAAGGATTTAACCTTGTACGTGACATACAGAGTTCAGCATTAAAGACGCAATTTCATTTGCTGAAAAGAAAAACAAACATCCATTGTTAGCTTAACTTCAAGAAAATTATAAAAGCTTCATGTAGTATATTTATGGAAAAAGGCCACACATCACAGTTACTTCAAATATCATCTAATTTACTGTTGTTTTTGTTTTGTTAAATGAGTTTGCAACTGAAACAGCTGTATTTTAGTTGTCTAATAAACCTGCCATTGTGTACGACATTGTGTGCTCTTTGACAGACTGCTTTGACAAATTGCTTTGTCTTTTGTAAATTGCTCTGGATAGAGGCATCTGCTAAATGCGTAAATGTAAATGTACCGTGATATTTTTTAGTGCCTTGGAGTACCATCATTTGTAAAAAAAAAAATAAAAAAAAAAACATAAAAATTCAATAACAAATTCCATGTGCAATGCAGCTAAATTTGGTTGTCAATTCAGCTTATAGTGCTTAATCCTGATCTGCACATACACAGTTCAGTAATTTACGTGGCAACTGCATTCGACACATGAACTGAGATTGGCTTGTAGTTGTTAATGATGTATTTAATGCAGAGCTATGGTGCAAAAGGAATCACAAGAGGGCAGGTCTTGACTCAGTGTTGCCAGATCTTACTAGCAAAAAAAAAAAAATAAATAAATAAAAAATCACACACACAGTAATTAATATCCAGCCTAAATACGAAAATATTGTTACATGCATCTGCCTACTTTATTACCCGTAAACTGGATCGCTTTATGAGCAGAGCCCAAACAACAAGCCCAAAGATGTTTAAAAAGCATGACCTTTTTTTTTTAAACATGGAGATGGCAACCCTTCAGGAGTGCACTCTGCAAAGCAGACTTCAAAACATAAACAAAACACAATGACTCTGTTGGTGGCGGTTTAGTTAAAAATTGTTAACATAACAGGTTTTGGTTGCTGTAATATTACTTTGGTCAAAAACAGTGGATACCAAATGCATGAGATTGCAAAACATCATCACAATTTCAAGAGTGAGTTCTCTTCCACGCACAAAACTGAAATTTAGGGGATTCTCTCCCATATTTTTAATGCAGTTGTCACTCTTGAAACTTACAGTGTGAATGGCCATAAATAGAGATTTGATTTTAGGTTTAGTTGAGTAAAATATCTAAAATAAAAGAATGTCACACTGACTAAAAGTTGACTGCATTTAACCCTCTGGGGTCTGAGGGTGTTTTTGGGCCCTGAAAAAGTTTTGACATGCCCTGACATTTGTGCATTTTTCAGTATCTTAAAAACATATTCATGGCTAAAGTCAGATTACATTGTAATCAGCACAAACTGGGCTACAATAATATGCAAGCAACATGAATGTACATGTTAGTGTTTTTGAGAAAACAACGTTTATGCGTGGTTTGTGAAAAACTAAAAAATAAAAGTCACTTAAAAACAGCAATGAAACACGGACAGAATATTTGTTCACAAGGCTTTTGATAACTGGATGTGGTAGGCTAGAGTTTTTTTTACACAATGATGTGAAAATCATCTCATTCACTCATTCAACGAAAACAATATATTGATGTAAATTTACCAAAACATGTTTTGTGATGGAAAGACAATATGCAAGAGATTGACAATGGTCATGAATATTTAGTGATTCACACCTGAGACACACACAAAGCCCACCCTAATGGCCCATTAATGACACTGTGACTCTCAGGTAAGAAACAATGTGAGAAGATTCAGAGAATGGAGTTTTAGATTAGCTGTATTTTATTTAACACAGTATAATCAAAACATACAGAATGAAGGTAAAGACACATTATTCAGCACCCTGATCTACAGATATGAACAGACTTTGTGTCATTTGCGTTTTTTTCCTGAATTCTGTTCAACAAGTGAAACAAGTAAATCATACCTGACATTTAAGTGCTTGCAAAACTCATCATCAGTGGTCAAGAAACTTGTTTTGCACTAGAATATCAGTGTAGTTGAACATCTGAAGCTGCATCTGAGTTTTATATCTGAGAAACTAATTTATTGTTTAGCAGATCGCGATCAGAGTATTACTAATAAACATGGTCTAAACATACACTCAGTATAAACACTCATAGGCTATTTTTTAATTTTATTTAATTCATTTTGCGATAAATAAATAAAATACATATACAAATATGATCTTATAGTCATAAACACAAGCATGTTTTGTATGCAATACATGCTGTCTAAACATTCTTAGACTCTATCATTCAGTGTTACAGTGTAAACACTATTACTTTTATATCGCATCTTTTTCTAGAACGTTAAAAAAAATCCTTGCGTCGTGAGACATTTAGATGCAATGAAATGAAACCTACATTATAACGTTTCACTTGATGAGGTCAGTAATTATAGTTTGAAAAAAGTCTAACTAGTAAAATCTATACAACTTAGTCTGTCACAGTAACACAATAACAGCGAATGCAAGCAAGCTAATAAAATAAAGTCTTACATGTAAATGTAGAATTTATCTTCTGTTGAATCTGCTGGCGCCACATCGCGTTCTTCTTCTGATGAGGTAAATATAAGATTTATTCCTCTCAGCACGTCTTCTTTCAGAAATGAACAGTAATCCAGATAAACTTGAATTAATTGAATTGAATTGAATACAGATTCGATTGATGTATTTATCTTATCTGTACGATCAAAACTGACGAAGTAATTTAAGTTTATATAGAGGGCTTTTAAAAAAAATGCACCAAAACGCGCCGGCGCGGTCTTCGACCCCAGAGGGTTAAAGGATATTTTGATTAAAATACAAAAACTTAACTGTGTAAATAGTAACGCTCCATCTGATACCATGGTACTACCACAACTTTTACATAAGCGTTCCAATTGGCTTGTCTAAAACAATATGGTTTGAACTAAATGTGCATCCTCTAATCATCTTAAATGGGCCGAATCACACGGTACACCGCCATCACCCATCCTGCTTTGACCTAAGCAGAGCACCAGGTGTGTTCTGAGCCCAGGACACATCTCCCATTCACTTGCCCAGATACTAAAGAGGGATTTTCTCTCTGTGTGAATTGTGAGAGTGTCCCATTCCAGTCGGCAGCGCGGGTGACAGAAATTCCCTCCAATTCGACGCGGCTTTTTTAGATGAATCTGCCACATCAGTGCGAGCCGACGGACACAGAGCTGCCCTCGTGGCAGGTAGGAATCCTCGCTCGGCCGGAACAATTTATCTCCTCACGCAACTCCGTCGACTCGCTTTACCTCGCTTGTCCTCTTCTACTCAGTTGTTTTTTCCCTATTTTTCCATTATCTCCAACCTCCTCGGCTGACTTCAATCAGATTCCCTGTAAGAGGTATTTAATTTGCATCTCACGCCTCACTAGTGCGCTCACCCGTCTTATCAGTGCGTTCTCAGAGTCGACGGCCGCTCTTCAGCACGTCGGCACCACATGGAGTGAAATATAGACTGAGACAGCGGAGTCAATGCCGTCGCTATTTTGAGGTGAAAAGCAAAATCGCTTTCGATTTCTCGCCGCCTCTTGCTGCTCCATTGTGATGAGGAGAAGTTTGCACAGAGGCACACAAAGAGATAGAATCGCTCAACTATTTGGAAGCACGCAGATGCTTAAACGTATCTATTTTACAGAGCTCGAGATCTCCATTAAAGAGTTGTCCTCCCTTCTTCTCTCACGTGGGGCAGTCAGCGCAGTCTTCTCTAACTCAGTCTGACATGAGAGAGCATTAGGCCAGGAGCTGTTGATGGAGTGGTTGATTGGACCTGTCACCTTTTATTGTGGCAGTACAGCTGAGGCACGGCAGAGCTGAGCTGTCACCAACGCTGCACGCTTTCCAGCGCCGGCCCTCTGCGACCTCGCACCTCTTGTGCACTTTCACCTTTGGCCTTGGCCTTGCACAACCAGCCCCTGAAGCTCACGGTCAATATGGACGACAATCAATCAACGGCTGAGGGAGAAACTTGAGAGGCAAGTACAGGGTGCAGATGTTGTTTGCTAAATATGCTGTTGTAAAAATGACACTGTTATGCAGTCAAGGTTTAGCTTATTAACATGGATCAGTAAGTCTTTTCTGGTGGATACCATAACTACACCATCTGGACCCAAAATTCATCCTGCTCTATTGACAGCTATTTTAAAGTAAACACATATTCCAACTTGATCTCACAGCAAATGTAACTGCTTTACAAGGCAGTTTTGCATTACAGTACAATGTGAATCTTATAAAAACATACAATTGCTAGATTGCTAAGAAAAAAAATGCCATTTTGTATGAACTCGTACAAATTTCACCTGTGTGTAAACTTGGAATGTTTAGAAAAATAAAGAAAGCAAGCATGCCAGTAAAAGTGGTTTCCAACCATCTTTTTTTTTTTTTTTAAATGGTGGTGATTTTGTATGAATTTGTACAATGTGAATCATATGAAAGCATATAGTTGGTCATTATGAAAAGTAGCTGTGTTTTCCTAACAGAGCATCATAGAAAATGTAATTATTTCACAAGGTGGGAATTAATGTATACAATATAAATCATGTAAAAGCATAACATTTTTTAACAATATTTTTAATTGCAAATCACAAAAAAGTGTAAACATTATATTATAGAAATTGTTTACTGCACAACCAGAGTGGTCTGATTCCAGAACAAATGACTGAGCCAGTTATTTCTAGTAAATCAAAAATGCATGGCACAACCTGTGAAGTCTGACTTCCAAACTAATGGCTCTAATGAGCCAGTTCTTTTTAGTGATTCAAAAACAAAGCAGTGCAATTTGAATCCCAAACAAATTAGGAGAGCGCGGGGCAGAACCGAACACTTTTTGACTTTCTCAGTTTGTGTAAATCCACGTTTCTAGCCATTATGATGCCCTAGGCGAATTCCCACTTGCCCACGTGTGTGTGTGTGTGTGTGTGTGTGTATATATATATATATATATATATATATATATATATATATCTGTCATGACAACTCTCTCAAGAGGGATTGGCATGGTAATGTACATTACAATGTTAATGTATTTGGTCTTGGTGGAATAGATCTGCTATGCAATACATCCACAACATGCTGCTATAAGCATGTAAGAAATACTGCTGCTGCACAGGTTACATATATGAATAACCCCCATAGCATACATGAATCACCTCATAGCAGATCTATACAGGTGGAGCTGGTAAGGTGGGGGCTTTCTGAAGCATGCTGCAAACTGCTGCATCTATGCCAGAACTCTCTCTCTCTCTATATATATATATATATATATATATATATATATATATATATATATATATGTGTATTCAGCATTTCAACATGTCCGTAAGATTTGTTACATTTGATAAAGCAGTTTAATAAGAATGTATTGACCTCTTGAATTAGCTAATTTTACAATACCAATATTTTTTTTTAAATTGGCCTTTAAAGTTTTATACGGGAATATCACATGACACGCTGATCCTTTAACAATGCACTGGCGCAAAAATGCACACCTTTTGAACCAATTTCGCAACATGATTTCACAACTGCCACAAATACTGACCAAATAAAATACCGATTTTGTGCACTTGTTACTGTACCAGTATTTTAAATTGGCCTTTGAACTTAGCTTTATTGTATGGTTGCAAAAAAAAAAAAAGTAAAACTAAATGCAAACTTTGCATACAGCAATTGACAGAGCTTTGATCCAATGGCATACAGGCATCGTGAGATTGACAGTACTCTAGCCCAATGATATTGGAGAGTCCAGTGGAGGCTGGGTGATCGTGACACTCTTTATCACAACCCCGCTAAATTGTAATGCCAGTATGTGTGCTCATTTGCGCCCCCTCCAGCTGGTGGCGCCCTAGGCCACCGCCTAGCTCGCCTGTGCCTAGAAACGGTACTGCCCAAAGTAATGACTCTACTGAGCCAGTGAATTGAAAATATACAACAAAACATGGTGTAGTACAATCTCAAATTATTATTGAATCAAAAACAAAGCATTACCAGTGCAGTCTGTTTCCCAAACAAATGACTCTTATGAGCCTTCTTTGTAGTGAATCAAAAACATACAACAAAACAAGTGTAGTACGATCTCAAATGAATAATTATTATTATTATGAGTCAGTGCTTTCCATAGCAGGTTTAAAACCACCACTACAGACCTAGTTTTGCACCAATGCCAAAGAAAGAAAAAAAAAATAGATAAACGATAAGAGGATAATGAACAGTTTGATTTCCAGCACTTGTCAAAGGTGATATTGTGCACAAATGCTAATGATTTGTACAGGTGAGTCATACTCGTGCGTATAAACCCAGACACCACTTTGGAATGACATACTGGTTAATGAAAGTGATGTCTTTGTTGGCTTGAATTTCGCTCTCATACCTCTCAGCGCAAAATAAATGGAGCTGTCCTTTTAGCTCTGGGTCAACTACCTGTCCATCTCAGTCATTCGCTCTCGCTCTCATCCGTCGCTTCCCCTTTCTATGATCCCGTCCTCCACTGTGCCTGTGTCCTTTTCATTTTAGCTTTATTATAGGTCCACTAACGGAGTAGCTTTGCCATCATATGAAAATATGACCCCATCTTGCCGGGGGTCAGTGCCAATAAATAGGAGACACAGAGGTGGAGTCACTAAGCTGGAGATTTGAATTGTCCGTCGGTTGGGTCAAAGGCCATGCTCTCGCTCTCTTACCTCTACCTTCTGTCTCCGAAGGTAATGAGTACCATCTCCCTACTTTCTCTCTCTCCTTATCTCGCTCCCTGTCCCTCTTTCTCACTTTCCCTTCTTCAGCCGGATTTATTGATGTTGACCTTTTGCTGAAATTAAGCTTGCCAATCCCCAGGCAGCTAGGGCAAAGTTTAAACCAATTAAAGATAACTTCACCAATCAGCAGCTCCAGAAAGAGTGATTTTGCCCTGTCAGGGGCATTACGATAATTTGTTCTGTGTCACGGACGGGCGAGAGGAGGTGAAGTGGAGCTCAAGGGTTGAACTGGGTGAAAATGTCTAAGCGCTAATGCCACTGTTTTCCAGCATTAGGGTGAATGCAGGCTCAGGTTTATCGCTGGCACGTACTGTGAATTACATAATGACAGCACCTAATGTACATTAGGATTTCTGTGACATCTAATGGATCGCACATGATTATGCCCTTAAGAGGGATAGTCTAACAGGCCGTGATTAAAGCTCCATTCAAATGTGCTTTAGTGAAGCATGTGATTATGAAGTTGTCACCCTGGGCTTTCACGGATGAGTTAAACACGAACCCTTAGTGAAGTAAAATGTTTCGTTAATGTGGCCAGTATGGACAATTCATTTTTAGCTTGATGTAAATGTAACTGCGGTGCATATATGAGTAAATACAGATACTGTGAAAGGATATTATAGCAAAGCAAACATTGCCACAAAAATATGAAGCAGCACAACTGTTTTCAACATTTATCATAATGAGAAATCTTTTTTGAGCAGCAAATCAGTATAGGACTGGAGTAATAATATGTAATAATGTCACTGTCCCAGTGTTTCTGGTGTTTTTAATCAAGGAACGTTTGAAGTTTGAATCCAGGAAAACACCCAGAAACATATTCTTGGAGAATATAACCATACCATAATATTTGTTGCTGCAGCATTTATGCGTAAATACAGATACTGTAAAAGGGGACTATAGTAAAGCCTCTATATTAGGGCTGTTTGTCAGTCTTATATAATACGTTCAGTTATTTATAAAGCAAAACAGTAGTTGCAACCATATGTGTGGATGACACTTCCTCCTTGGAAATTCCTGCTTACAAGTTCAGAAACTATAATTACGATGTGATGTTCATTCAAGTGATTTTGCATGGCACAAAATGAGTGTGCTGTGCAATGTCATATTTCTTTCTCTCATGTTCACTTTCCAATAAAGACAGGAAGCTTGTTTAGTGTCAGTGTAACAAAATGAAGAGTAAATGCTGCACATTAGCTGTATAATTGATGCTTCATCTGTGTGTTTTATCATTCTTGTGCTGCCCCCAGAGAACTGTGGGAAATGAAGTGTTTTTTGTGTAAGCCTGCAGCCTCATAAAATGGCTAAATGAGTAGTATTTATTGCTTTTCTTCATCAACAGTGCATAAAATGTGTACAAGCTAAATTGTACCATCAATATTCACAATTTAGATCCTATAATTACACATCTCAGCTGATTACAGCACAGAGAGCACGTAAATAGCTATAAATAACAAACATAGAATACAAAAGTTCAAAAGTTTGAGGTCAGTTAATAATAATAATACTTTAATTTAGCAAGCATGATGCATAAATTGATCAAATAAATTGATTAAAATGACAATGAAGACATTTATGAAGTTACATTTCTATTTCAAATAAATGTTGTTCTTTTAAATTTTCTATCAATCAAAGAATCCTGAAAAAAAGTATTGCAGTTTCAACAAAAATATCAAGCAGCACAACTGTTTTCAACACTGATAATAATCAGAAATGTTTTTTGAACAGCAAATCAGCATATTATTATGATTTGTTAAGGATCATGTGACACTGAAGAATGGCGTAATGTTTGAAAAAATTGAAAATGCAGCTGCAAAAATTTCATTTTACAGTATATACAACTATATATTTTATAATTTCTATAGTTTTAAAAATATAATGTTTGACAGTTTAACTGTATTTTTGATCAAATAAATGCAGCCTTGGTGAGAAAGAGAGAGAGAAAAAAACTGTTGTACTGTATATGTAACAGTACTGTATGTATGTATGTGTGTGTGTATATGTCTATATTTATATCTATATCTATATCTATATACAGCCAGAAACCTTTGAGTTGTGATTGATGATCAGCTGACTTTCTCAGTCCACATTGCTAAAACTGCCCGGTTCTGCAGATTTACTTTATTCAACATCAGGAAAATCAGGCCCTTTCTTTCGGATCATGCTTCACAACTCCTTGTTCAATCTCTTGTTCTGTCCAGACTATTGTAATGCTCTCTTGGCAGGTCTTCCAGCCAGTTCTATCAAACCTTTACAATTGATCCAGATTGCAGCTGCAAGATACATTTTCAACGAGCTGAAAAGAACGCACGTCACACATCTCTTCATCAGTTTGCACTGGCTACCAATAGCAGCTCGCATAAAATCCAAGGCTTTAATGTTTGCTTACAAAACCACTACTAGCTCTGTACCCCCTTACCTAATTCACTACTTCAGACTTTTGTGCCCTCTAGAACTTTGTTGTACAGCGAATCAAAGTTAACAAAGAGTCCGTTTACAATAATATTACGTTGTTCCGACCAATACGCGTATGCGGTGCTGTGTTCAAGCGTCACACCTTGAGCACCCAGATTCAAGCGACAACTGCAACAACCATGAGTGATGATGGCAAAAGAAAACATTCAGAGGAGCATCAACCAGCAAATTTCAAAATGAGTGGACAGAAACATTTGCTTTTATTGAAAGCTATGTGCTCTGTCTGGTTTGCTCAAATCAATTGTCGTTGCAAAAATGATTTAAATCTGATCTTCAATTCCCGCATTATATTTAAATTTAAAGGAGATCACATCAAGGAAAGCAACAGATAAGCGGTGCATTTTATTAATTATCAGCTAATTTCAAGATGAAAGACTGCAAGAGGAGAGAGCACAGCATCCGCACTGCAAAGATAAGTTTGTCTCACTACTTTTAATGAAGATGATTGTGCTTTGAGCATCTGCAACTTACTTTCAGTTTCATTGGTAGCAGTTTACGTGTCGGCTTGATGAAGAGATACAGCTACTTATCAGCGGGATGTTTGTTGCATTAGCGCTGTCATATCTGACTATAACATGTCATATAGCTTATAAAACGCTCTCACATGTTTGTTATTTTAACATTTTGGGAGGAGTAAAATTTGCATATGTTGCATATTAAGGAAAGCCAAAATAAGTAAATGCTATTTTTATAGTAAAATATTAGTTGATTTTAAATTGTGAAAAAAAAAATAATAATAATAATAAATAAAAATAACCAGAATTTATGTATGTTTTTCATTCATGCATTCAGCATGTGATGCTTCATATTTGTTTATTTTTGAGTTGTACATGGACAAATAAAGGTTTTTTTTTTTCAATGGCTCTTTTGAAAAAATGTACTCTCCACCTCTTTGGTGAAAAGAGGTTCCAGACCCCTGCTCTAGAAGCTTACGTTCTGCAAGTGAACAGCACATTATTGTGCCATCCCAAAGAGGCACAAAATCACTTTCACAGACTTTTACCTTAAATGTTCCCTCTTGGTGGAGTGACCTATCCAATTCAATAAGAGCAGCATCATCAAGAATCGGCTAAAAACACATCTCTTCTGTCTTTATTTGACCCTCTGACTCTAGCACTCTCTATTCTATTTATATTTCTGTTCTTAAAAAAAAAAAAAAAAAAAAAAAAATGCATTAAGCTAATCTGAGACTTGTCATAGCACTTACATAGCACTGCACTTTTGTTGATTTTGATTGCTTCCATTGTCCTCATTTGTAAGTCGCTTTGGATAAAAGCGCTGCTAAATTACTAAAATGTAAAATGTAAAATATATATACACTACCAGTCAAAAGTTTGGACACAACCTCTCATTTACTGTTTTTTTAAAGAAGTCTCTTTTTCTCATCAAGGCTGCATTTATCTGATTGAAAATACAGAAAAAAAAAAAAAAAAAAAACAGTAATATCGCAAAATGTTATTACAATATAAAAGAATGTTTTTTATTTGAATACACTTTACAATATAATTTATTCCTGTGATGCAATGCTGAATTTTCATCAGCTGTTACTCCAGTCCTAAGTGTCGCGTGATCCTTCAGAAATCATTCTAATATGCTGATTTATTATTAGAATTATCAATGTTGGAAACAGTTGTGCTGCCATTTTTTTTTTTTTTCTTTCAGGATTCTTTTTATTAATTTAAAAAATATATTAATATAAAAAAAAGTAAAATAAAAGTATTAATTTCTTTCAAAAAAAAAAAAAAAAAAGTACTGACCCCAAACTTTTGAAGAGTAGTGTATATTATTAGAAAACCTTTCTATTTTAAATAAATGCTGTTCTTTTTTAACTTTTTATGTCCTGGAACTAAAATATCATAAACATTAAATCACAAAAAAAAATATAAAAAAAGAAAGAAAAAAAAGAAATACAAACAAATATTTTATTATCTGTGACTGCCCCAGTGTTTTTTTTTTTTTTTTTTAATCAAGGAATGTGGTTTGAGTCCAGGAAAACGTCAGACCAGAGTCCAGAAACACATTCTTTAAGAATATAACAATACTCATACGGTCTAAAGCCTAAAGCTTCTCCTCTCATGCCATGCCAACTAAGTGAATAATTTCTGCACCCTGTATATCAAAGGAGAATATCTTCTGGCTGCTCATTCTGAGGATCTGCGCTTATATTCAGTCCTTTTTTTAAGGTGAATCTCTGATTTGTTTACAGGCTCCTTGTAAAAAATTGATCCGTCTCTCGGAGAGCGAATGCACCAGGCTTATGGCATCCACTCAGTATGCTTCATACAGGGTATCTCTGGCCACCTATCGACAGCTTTTATACCCAGTGTCACCTTGGAGATTAATTCAACCTCTCAGAGAGGAAAACCTGAATGCCATTATCTCTCCTGGGAATAGACATGTACTGTATGTCAAATTCCCTCTCGCCTTATGATTATTAGAGAGAGAGAAGGTTGGTGGCCTGCAAGGTGAGGCTCGAAAATCTAATTGTTCTCAATGGCATTGATAAAAGGGACGAGGCACAGGCCTAATGTCAATCAAAATATAATCTTCTAAATATTTGTTTCATCTCACCTGTCATCCATTTTAATGCTCAGCTTATTCTCTCTCTCTCTTTCCTCGCTTTTCTTACTTTCCTCCTCCATAAACACGTCACGTGGTTTTCTCTGCTGACTCATGCATGACTGTTGTCTCTTTTTGTAAGGAAACTAGATCACCACAATTAAACAAAAGCAGATTTTCTCTGTAATTCTAATTTTCTTTCATGGCTGTTCCTCTGTTCTGTGTCTAATCTTCAGAGAATCTTTGTTCACAGTGTTTTGATGCCGATATTCGCTCGAATAGATTTTATTTTGAGACATTTCTGAGTTACTGTGAATGTGAATTCTGTTTTTGAAGTTCCAGAGCATACTGGCTAGAAAATATTAAGAAACTGAAATATGCATATAAGAAATCATATAAGAAATAATTAGAAGACATTACACTTATTTAACTGGGTCAAAAAAAAAAAAAAAAAAACACACACACTTGTGTTTCTGTAGTTTTACTCACTTTGCTCACACACTTCCCAAAAAATGTTTGTGTTCTTTTGTACATTTTGGGGGCCTTTCTCCCCCACCTTGTTACACTTGTGTCAACTTGTTGTCTTTCAATTAGCACAGGCTTTGTATTCCTTTTTTTGGTCTGATTGATTATAAGGCTCATTGACCTGAGCTTACACTCTTCAGTTTTTGATTAAACTTAAAAAAAAAAAAAAAAAAGTTGGAGCAAAAGCTCAAATCAATGAGGCCTACGATCAATCAGTTACAAAAAGAAATACAAAACCTGTGCTAATTAAAAAAAAAAAAAAAGTTTACAAAAAGATTGACATTAGATTTGGTGAAAATAAAGCACACTTTAGAGATTTACAAGCATTTTTTAAAAAAAGCTGGTCATTTTTGACTGAGAACCCCGTTTTGATCTTCTGTGCTATTTTCCCAACTATAAAAATGCAATACAGCATGACAAGAGCAGAAAACAGCATCTAGCATTGTAGCATTTTGTTATTACAGGACTAAGTTTTTGGAAAAGTAGCTAGAAAATGTTTTTAAATCTCTACTTTTTATCACATACTGCCCAACATCTATTGATTTAGAGCATGCATACTAACTACTAGTGGTTAACCAATATGTTGACCGATAACTAAAAAAAATGTGAAATGTATTCAGATATATTAACCTTTTTCTAAACAATAGCCTTTTTAGGGGCCAAGTATTATTATTGTTTGTAAAACCTACTTTTTCGAACTCGTCCTAGGCTGTTGTACCTATTGTCACAAAAATGGAATCAAATCATCTTCAAGTCATGCTGGCAAAAAGTTATGGAATTCAAGTTGATTCTTCCAACCGTTTTTGAAAAACGTGTGAACTACTTATATGAAAAGCGTGCAAAAATGGATGTGAGACTATATCTCTGCAATGGTTTGGCGTGTTGAGACCAAACTTGGTGTGTGTTATAACAAGCATGACCTGAAGCTACGCAGTGCCACCTAGTGGACAGGAGATACAAAAAATGGCTATTTCAGCGAATAACTTCTGAATGGTTTGGCCAAAAATCACAAAACTGGTCTCTTTAGATTCATGCAGAATCGAAAGGCACCCAGTTTTCCTATGTCAGCCATTTTGGGCGTCGGCCATTTTGAATTTCGTTTTAAATTGCTGTATCTTAAGAACACTTTAGTGTATCGTTTTGAAAATAATTACAAAAATGTTCGGCTCCATGCCCTGAATGTACACAAAAAAATTGGGAGCAGCGCCACATTGTGGTCAAAAGTTATAACACATTTTTGAAAAATACTAATAACTTTTGTTTACATTAACCTATTGTAATAAAACTGCCTATTGTAATAAAACTGAGTTTGATATATGCCTTGGATCATGCCAAAAACACTGATACCAATTATGCCAATATTGGCTGAACTTCCTGTACGCCATTTTGATTCATGTTGAAAACCTACTTTTTCGAATTCCTTCTAGACCGTTAGTTCGATTTTCACCAAATTCAGCTCAGATCATCTACAGACCAAGCTGGCAAAAAGTTATGGAATTTGCATCAATACACAAATTTCGTTTAACGCATCATCGAATTTGCTGGAAAGATGCCAAACTGCATTGGAGGCTGTATCTCTGCAAAGATTGGAGATATTTACACCAAACTTTATATATGCCGTTGTCACCTATGCACGTTGTCACAATGACCGCGCCACATAAATTTGGTAACAGCACAACCTACTGGTCAAGAGTAATGAACCATTCATTAACCATTAATTATGCAACTTTCAAAAATGCTAATAACGTTTGATTGCATTAGCCCAGGTCTCAAACTCAATTCCTGGAGGGCCGCAGCTCTGCAGAGTTTAGCTCCAACCAGCTCCAACTCACACCTGCTTGGAAGTTTCTAGTAATCCTGAAGATTAGGGTTGTGTTTGATTAGGGTTGGCGCTAAACTGTGCAGAGCTGTGGCCCTCCAGGAATTGAGTTTGAGACCAGTGCATTAGCCTGTTGTCATAAAACTGGTCTCAAAATTTTCTTTGGGTCATGTCGACAACATAAATAACAATTATGCCATAGTAAGCTGAACTTTCTGTTCACCATTTTGATTCATGTTGAAAACCTACTTTTTCGAACTCCTCCTTGACCTTTGGTTCGATTTTCACCAAAATTGAATCATATCATCTTCAGACCATGCTTATAAAAAGTTTTGAGTCGATAGATAAAACTGTTTTCATACAGCGTCGCTACAAATGTTAGGCATGGTGCCAAAATGACTTTGAGGCTATATCTCTGTAAAACTTTGACATAATTACACCAAACTTTGTGTGTACCATTGTCACCTCACACAGAACACAACAAAGTGATTTGATTACAGCGCCACCTTCTGACCAAAAGTGATAAGCCTTTTAATCATATTACTGGAGGTATTTATGATTTTTTAGCCATTTGAATTACAATCATCTAATTATTGCTTTTAATACACATTGTTGCATTTGGTCTGATGCGCCAGTCCATGCTTAGCTCCTCATTTTGCCGCTTGGATGGCAGCCCAAGGTTTAGTTTTTTTTTGTTTTGTTTTTTTTTTTTTTTTTTTTAAAGATTTATTTTTGGCTTTTATTATTATAGGACAGATCAGGAAGCGAAGTGGAGAGAGAGAAGGGGGTAGGGTCAGGAAAGGTCCTCGAGCCGGGAATTGAACTCGGGACGCCCGTTGCGCAACGGCGCTATATGTCGGCGCACTGCCCACAAGGCTATCGGCACCGACAGTTTTTTTTTTGGTATTTTTAATAGTTCATAAAACCTACTTTTTTGAACTCGTCCTAGACCGTTTGTCTGATTGTCACCAAAAATTGGCTCAGATCATCTTCAGACCATGCTGGCAAAAAGTTGTTGAATTCAAGTTGATTCGTCCAACCGTTTTCGAATAATACGCGAACAAATTCTACGAAAATCCCGCAAAAATGGATGTGAGGCTATATCTCCACAATGGTTTGGCGTATTGAGAAGAAACTTGGTGTGTTTTATAACAAGCATGACCTGAGACTACCTGCAGTGTTTGGGCGCAGTGCCACAGGTTGTATTTATGATTTTTCCATCATTTTGTCTAAAATCATCCTAAAATGGCTTTAATTACTCATTGCTGCAGTTGGTCTCATGCTTCCCTTGCCTTGTGCTTGGCCCCGTAATTGCTGCTTGCAGCTATATTTTTATTATTATTATTTCTTTAGTTTTGTATGTACTTTGTACTAGCACTGACAAAATTACCCGATGACTGAGTGCACTGTTGGTTACATCATTTCCTTCCTCTTTATTTGTGAAAAATACTATTTAATGCTAGAATCAGGCCATCGACCACCCTGCTCTTTAAGATATTGGCATCAAAAAATCCATATTGTTCGACTAAATACTAGGCCAAAGCCTAATCTGCTAGTCCATGAATGAAAAGATTCTGCACTGAATTGTCGCCGCTTATGTGCAGCACATCTTTTTCTAACCTGAACCCCAAACGTCATATTTTGAGCTGCTCGTTGAGTGATACAGGTCTCTGTTGACTTTGAGGAGGACAGCAGTAAAGCCCAGAGCTCTGTGGAATTATATATTATTTGTTCCTTCCATGCGTTATTAATGGTGATTCTCCCTGGCCCTGCCGCTGCCGGATTAACTTGTCCGCAATGAACCTTGCAACGCAGTCAACAGCACACATCAATCCACACACAGCGTCTGTGTAAACACACACACACACACACACACACACACACACACAGACATCAATCCAAGGTGAGGAGAGAGGTGACATCGAATGGAGGAAAGGATTGATAGGTAAAGAAGGATTGGCAAACGAGTGCATCTACTCGCCACAGTCGTATTTTGGCCCGATTGAAGGTGAGGGATAGATAGAAGGAGTTTCCGAACTCCTGGGTTTGACTCACTTCGCACAAACTAGCTGTGATGGAGCTAAAGTACCAGAAAGAAAACACTGTAGCTCTTTTCCACTTCAGTAAGCACCGGCTTCCACTGGCACGACTATGTATTTATACGTGTCTTTTTCAGGAAGACTCTCAGAGGCAACTGAAAAAGCTTTGGATTGATGGTCTGTTACTGGTAGAACAAAGGAGCTCTACAGTACTTAAAGAAAGCTAATTTCAATGGCAGTTCATTATACCTGATTTGAAATCTGTTATGTATGTTAATTCAGTCCACTCAATGAAACAAGCCTGCCTAGGACCCATCTGTAATGCCTGGAGACCATACCAAAAAGTATAATAGTAGGGCTATAAAAACTAATTGATAATAATCAATAATGAAAATACTCAACAACAAATCTGATTATTGATTAATCATGTCTGTGCACAGAAAACATCCATGGAGGAAGTGTACAACTCAAGTTGACATAAACATGAGAATGCATCCTATTAAAGGTAAATAAAAGAACATAATCCATGTGTTGTAAATTGCATTTGAGATGTGCCTTCATCAGTGCCTAACTTTTTTATTTATTTATTTTTTTTACTTATCTTAACACATTTCAAGTTTATTGATTGAGTGCCTGAATCCATAGGCACGTGAAGTAATGGTTATTATTGTAAACTAAAACTAAAACCATAAAAAGGTAACTTGAAACAAATATTAACTGAAATAAAATAAAACTAATTTAATTTCAGCTAAGTTCAAAACCATAAAAACGAATAAAAACTATATATATATATTTTTTTTTTTTTTTCAAGTCCAAATTATGGTGGAAAAGAAGTATTTGATCAATAACAAAATTTCATCTTAATACTTTGTTATATACCCTTTGTTGGCAATGACAGAGGTCAAACGTTTTCTGTAAGTCTTCACAAGGTTTTCACACACTGTTGCTGGTATTCTGGCCCATTCCTCCATGCAGATCTCCTCTAGAGCAGTAATGTTTTGGGGCTGTCGCTGGGCAACACGGACTTCAACTCCCTCCAAAGATTTTCTATGGGGTTGAGATCTGGAGACTGGCTAGGCCACTCCAGGACCTTGAAATGATTCTTACGAAGGCACTCCTTCGCTGCCCGGGCGGTGTGTTTGGGATCATTGTCATGCTGAAAGACCCAGCCACGTTTCATCTTCAATGCCCTTGCTGACTGAAGGAGGTTTTCACTTAAAATATCACGATACATGGCCCCATTCATTCTTTCGTTTACACGGATCAGTCGTCTTGGTCCCTTTGCAGAAAAACAGCCCCAAAGCATGATGTTTCCACCCCCATGCTTCACAGTAGTTATGGTGTTCTTTGGATGCAACTCAGCATTCTTTCTCCTCCAAACACGACAAGTTGAGTTTTTGTTATTTTGGTCCCAGCTCTCTGCAGGTCATTCACTAGGTCCCCCCGTGTGGTTCTGGGATTTTTGCTTACAGTTCTTGTGATCATTTTGACCCCACGGGGTGAGATCTTGCGTGGAGCCCCAGATCGAGGGAGATTATCAGTGGTCTTGTATGTCTTCCATTTTATAATAATTGCTCCCACAGTTGATTTCTTCACACCAAGCTGCTTACCTATTGCAGATTCAGTCTTCCCAGCCTGGTGCAGGTCTACAATTTTGTTTCTGGTGTCCTTTGACAGCTCTTTGGTCTTGGCCATGGTGGAGTTTGGAGTGTGACTGTTTGAGGTTGTGGACAGGTGTCTTTTATACTGATAACGAGTTCAAACAGATTCCATTAATACAGGTAACGAGTGGAGGACAGAGGAGCCTCTTAAAGAAGAAATTACAGGTCTGTGAGAGCCAGAAATCTTGCTTGTTTGTAGGTGAACAAATACTTATTTTACAGAGGAATTTACCAATTAATTATTTAAAAATCCTACAATGTGATTTTCTGGATTTTTTTTTTCTCATTTTGTCTCTCATAGTTGAGGTATACCTATGATGAAAATTACAGGCCTCTCTCATCTTTTTAAGTGGGAGAACTTGCACAATTGGTGGCTGACTAAATACTTTTTTGCCCCACTATATATATATATATATATATATATATATATATATATATATAAAACACACACACACACACACACACAAATGACTACAACTTCAAGTGAAACTCACTATTAAAAAAAGAAAAGAATAGGACACTCAGACACTGCAAATATACTAATATAAATATACTAATGCACTAATGTAAAATGTTGCAAAATAATGCATTTCACATACACAACTACTTTCCAAAGGAAATATGTTTTTTGCAGCCAGATGGTGATGTTGCAACATCTACTAGTGGAGGCTAACAGGGCCATGCTAACCAGCTAAACCTTGACCCTTGGGTAGAGAGAAGCATTCCTCATGTTGATCCCACAGCCAGAGGAGTAGCTAACAGGGCCAGTGAATATTCAGCTGTCTGCAAGGCTATAACAGAACAGACTGTAGCATAGTTTCTGTCATCTCACGACTTATGAAACTCTAACCTCTTGCCAGTATAATTAGCCCTCAGGTTTCTCTGAAGGGAGAGCAGACTCTTCGCGTTGATGATGTGTCAAAGTTTTACTGTAACAAGTTTCTGGTTGCTGGCCATTCGGATGCTGCATTATTGATGTTACGGCCTCATTCGAGACAGAAAATAGCACTTTCCAAGTACAGAGAGCACATCTCAGCAGAGGATTCATTTCGAACATACACACGACACAGATATTAGAGCCTGGAGGCTTACGGGGAAGCAGAAAGCCATGTGCCAGTGTAATGCTGACAGAAAACCATTTGATCTGGCCCCTTTCAAGGTGTTATAGAGTCCCTTTTATGCCCATGAAATGTCCATTTCCGCTCTGCATTTGGCTTCTGTCCTGCATCTTCCTCCAGGGGTCTGTTTCTTTATGTCCATGTTCTGACTTCCTGCGCTCAAATTGATTGCATTCCCGCTCCCCTCCGTGATAGTGGCGGAAAACCGGACTCTTTCTATCCCTATAGCTCTGCGTCGCTCTGGCTCTCTCTCTTTACCTGAGCTCTAATCACAGCTGGTGTTTACGCTGTACCGGGAACGGGTGAATGGACAAACAGCTCTGAATGCTAATGGGCTTCTCAGCCGCATCACCAAAGTAGTTCATAGCAATTGTTTGTTTGAGTGTGTTTCAAGAGCACGCATGCATATGTGTTCAGCTGAGGAGGCCTGTTTACATTGAACTAAGTGTGTGCTCGCTCAGCTGAGCTTATCTTGTCGGGATGTGCGTTTAGTCTATTGTGGATTTGAGCGAGAGTGAAATACGGAGGTTTTTTTAAGCCCTGGATCTGTTTGCTCTGTAATTGGTTCATATCCAAACTGCTAGCGGAAACATTTTTTAATTCTTCTTACAAGGTTAACCAGGGCAAATGGTGAATAATTCTAATAAATAGAACTGAATTTTTTTCATTTTCTGTGGTGTTGCTTCATGACTCAAAGTCACCAGTGTTGGGAAAAGTTACTTTTCAAAATAAATCTAAATAATACATTACAATATTGCATTACTCCCTAAAAGAGTAAGTAATTGTGGTACTTTTTTATGGAAAGTAATGTTCTACCTTACTTTTTCTCGTATGGGCTGGGCTTACTTGTTTGCTTTTACAATAAAAAGGTTGTAAATGTAAAAGCCCTTTCACACCAAAAGGGAAATCAATAAGCCTGGATTGCATGAAGAATAGGATTCAGGAGAAGAAAGTTCAACACTTTTCAGCAATAATAAAAATCCTTTTTTTTTTTACCAGAGGTGGGACCAAGTCATTGTTTTGCAAGTCACAAGTACATCTCAAGTCTTTGCATTCAAGTCTAGAGTCAAGTCCTGAGTCAAGACGGGCAAGTCCAAGTCGAGTTGCAAGTCCTCAACTTTAAGCTTCAAGTCCTAAACAAGTCATTAGTGTTGTTTGCCCAAATTAGTGTCTCCATAGCAAAACTACAAATTTTATAGTCACCAGACATTTTGGGCAATTTAGGAATCCCAGCCAGATGCATTTTTTAAGTCCAAAAAGAGGACGTATGGTCCCTCTCTGGCTCTGTGCCAAAAGCTGCGTTAATCATAATCATACGCTTTAGTAACCAGCCTATTTTTTTTTTAGAAGATATAGCCATAAAGACTTGCCAAGTCACAGGGTTCAAGTCCAAGTCAAGTCTCGAGTCATTCCTGTCAATGTCCAAGTCGAGTCACAAGTTGAGACAAGTCACAAGTCATCAAATTTGTGACTCGAGTCTGACCCAGACAGCAGCTGACTCTGTGCCGGATTTGTTTTCAAACCGGCAAATCTGCATTACAGTCACATCCGTTTCAGTCCTGTATCACAGTATTAGACGGATCCAGCCCGGGCCTGGTTTCAGTGGGCACGGACTACTATCGCAAAGTGGATCCGGGCCGAGTCTGGTACTGAGCTGGCCCAGTGCTGGCCCAGATGAGCGGAAAACCAGATGTGTGCCGGTATTGGCCCGTTGTGCCAAAAGACACCGGCCCAAGTCCGTTTTGCGGATTTGCAGAAGTGTGGGCCGGAATCAGACCAGATGAATTTTGCTGTCTGGGCATCTTAATACTAGGTGTAAACAAGGCCTACAGAAAGGTTGCCAACAGATTTAGAAAAAAGGGATAATAACATTGTCATGTAATCACTGATATGCATTTGTTTGTGTACATAATGTTAAATGGCCAAAATATATTGAATTGAATAATTTCAAAAGTTGAATTTGAGTCTTTTTGGGTCCATTCAGTAAAAACTAACTCAGGTCTTAGGTCAAACTTCTGCTTTCTTTCTTTTTTTTTTTAATCCAATTAAACCCAATTATAGTATTAAGGTTAATTCAGTGATGTTAAATGTTGTTATTTTTGACTTAAATTAAATCAGTTAATTTAGATATTACCATTTATTCACATTTTGATATTTAAAATTGTCGAAACCAGTTATTTATGGTAGTCTGGGCCATAGATTCAATTTGGTTCCTTTCCTCAATATACATTTATGATATTTTCTTTCAATATATCAAATTTATGTGATTTTCTTTCAAGCTTTCAAGCTTGAGGTAATGCACAATGTGGGACAAACTAAAGTTTCACACTCAGGGTTAACAGTTTGTTTAAATCCCCAACTATGAGTAATAGGCTACTAGTGATGCTCTACCTTGGCAAGCACCACTGATAAATAAACTTCTCTGCAGACTTTTTTCAGAAAGATGCATGAGCTCTGGGGCAGATGAAGCTGAATGGATTGTGAGTGGAAAGGGACATGGGGACACTCAGATGTACCTGTCTGCCAAAGAGAGTGACAGAAAACATTTAGCTATTTAGCCAACTTATGTGTGCTATCTGCAGGGCAAATTCAGGCTTTGACGTCTAACTTCTCTCGAGACTGTCTTATTTTGGTTATCAGTCAATTGATTTCATGCTTTGCGCAAATAACTAGTGTCTTCGAACAGTTTAATCCCCCTCGACCACAAACTCCCCCCAGAAGTAATTAGATGGAACAACCCGACTATTTCGCAATTATCTCATCAGTTAAGTCTGGACAAGTGTGTGTGTGTGTGTGTGTGTGTGTGTTGTCAGACACTGAAGTGATGATCCTCACCAGGGACTTTCTCCTGTCTCTCAGCGCTAAGGACATGTGATTCTTCTTCTGTCTATCAATCTCTGAGCCTTTCAATACCTGTAATAAAATCACCCAATCTCTTTCTAAAGGTCCTCACTCAAACATGGATTCTGTGCTTGAATTTTTCCTCTATTTCTCCCGGTCAGGCCTCTGGAGTCCTCAGCCTCAGTAATGTGTGGAATAAGACGGCTGCGCTGGATGCTGGAGAGGTTTAGAGTAATTAGTTCATGGACTGGAGAGAAACTCACCAGGGACGCACAGGAAGTCAGCACAATCAAGATTTCACTGCAACACTTTTGCTAGCAAAACTCGTTCCTGTGTGGGCAGGGCAAACATACACAAGTATTGTATGATCAGCATTAGGGAATGGTACTTTTAGAAGTATTTTAAAGGAAGTTGCGTATTTGTTAATTTGTGTCTTATAGATTTTATGAGTTTAGGAATAAATGGAACTGATGTATATAGAAAGGAGAGGCTTTAGGTGAATAAAATAAATATTTAAATCTAATGATTTTCAAGTTAAAATTAATTGTTTTTACCTTGTACATTAGAATGTGTCCTAATTTTAGTTTTTTTTTTAGCAAAAACTCATACATTTCATACATTTTTACCATGAAATACAGAAGACACCCACTATGTCATTCAGTGCAACAATAGTTTATATACCAAGAAATCCTGTCAGTCGTATTTAGAAGTACAGTCATTATCCTTCAAGGAGGTTTTACCCATTTGTCAGCAAGACATGTTTAATCATTTAAAATCTATTCAATTTAGTTTGATCACTTATTATTTTATATATGTTAATAAGTATGGGTCAGAATAAATATATTGTTTATTTTTTATATATAAATAATAATAATAATAATAATAATAATAATAATAATAATAATAATAATAATAAGGCATTTCAAAAGCTGAGAAAAATATTTTAAATATTTGAGAAAAAAAAAAACTTTCATTCAGTTATATTTTTGATTAGATCCTTTGGATATTGGTATTTGTCAGGTTTTGGGACTCTTTGTAGTGTTTTCTGTTGGTTCAGTCCTGTTTTAGTTTGGTTTCTCCCACTTCCTTTTTGTCCTTATTTGGTCACGTTCCTGTCTCCACCCCTAATTTAGTCATTATTAGTTAATCACCATTGTTTGATTGTCTGTTCTCGTCGTTGTGTGTGTATTTCCTTGCCCGTCTCCTGTTGGATTTATTTGTGGATTTAATTATTAAAAGACTTGTTTTGTATCTGAGCTCTACCTCGTTTGTCCTCCCATACACGACACCTGACAGAAGAACGGACCTAAACAGTATTTCTGCGTGTTTTACCCCCGTCTTTTGTTTTCGTTTTTGTCCAGTGTTTTATTTTGAGGTTTTTTTTTTTCCACCATGAACCCCCTGTGCCGTCCTGAATATCTCCTTCTCCTGCTGAAGCAGGGGGAGAGCTCGCTCGAGGACCATTCGAGACTGTTCATAGCCATCGCCAACATTACTAGCTATCCGGACGACGTGCTCTGCGCATTCTACGACGCCAGCCTCAACACTGCGTGCAGACCACTGTCGTCCGAAGATGGTCCTCGAGCGAATTTCGCCGCCTTCGTGGAGTGGACACTGGCGAGAAACGGATCCCCCCTCACCGTCTGTCCCGAGGAGGACCTCGCCAGTGCCACTCCGGACCCAGAGCCCAGCCAGCCACCACCCAGCTGTGCGGAGCTGCCCGAGCCCACCGCGGACGGAGAGCCAGAGCCTGCCGCAGTTGAACCATCGCCATCAGGAGCGATCGAGCGGACGACTGCCCCGGAGCCAGAGCCCGAGACGTCTGACCAGGTGCGAGAGCCGGCAACCGTGGAGATTGCGGGGGCTACGGAAAGCCCCGCCCACGCCGCCACTGCTGAGGGTGAGCTATACCTGGACTCAAGGGAATTACATGACTTGGACACTGGTTTATCTATCTCCCTTCCGTCATCCTCTGAACACTTGAACGAACAAAAAATCCCACCCAGCCTCCCTCTCCCGCCTCCTCTCATTTTCCAGCCTCAACGCCCTCGCCATTGAATCTTGTCAGTCCCGCCGCTCACCCTCAGCTCACCATCTGTGACGTAGGCTCGCAGTGGGTCTGCCCATCTCCAGCTCCGTTGGCGTTGAGTCCGGAGGATCCCTCATCTCCACCTCCAGCCTCCGATCCTTGGACTCCGCCTCGGCCCTCCGACCCTGCGGCTGCACCATGGCACCTAGCTCCCTCATCTCCACCGTTGCCCGTCGATCCACCAGCTCCACCGGGCTCCCTCGTCCCTACGGCTCCGCCCCAGTCAGTCATCACCCTGCCATCGCCTCTGGACTCCACTCCTCCGGCTGCACCTCGTCGCTCCGTCCCTTCGGCTCGGCTGGACTCCTCCTTCCCTCCAGCTCCGCCTCGGTCCTCGATTGCTCCGGCTCCACTGCGGCTCTCCGGATCTCCACCTCGGTCGCCGGTGCCATCTGTTCCGCCTTGGCCCTCCGGATCCTCGGTGTCGCCCCGGATCTTCGGCTCTCCGTCTCCGCCTCGGGCTCCACCACCACCTGCTCCGCCGCCGTCGGTCAGCCCCCTGGAGTCATCAGCCCCTCCTCCACCATGGCTCCTCCCTCCGTCGACTCCACCATGGGCTGCCATCTCGGCTGTGGCCTGGGTCCCACCTGGCTCCTCCTGCTTTAGCTCCCTCCTGTCTTCTCCCTGGCTCCTCCCTCCGGCTGATCCACCCTGGACCCTCCTGTCGCCTCCCTGGCTCCTCCCTCCGGCTGATCCACCCTGGACCCTCCTGTTGTCTCCCTGACTCCTCCCTCCTGCTGATCCACCCTGGACCCTCCTGTCGTCTCCCTGGCTCCTCCCTCCAGCTGATCCACCCTGGACACTCCTGTCGTCTCCCTGGCTCCTCCCTCCATCATCTCCTCCCTGGACTCCCTTTGTTCTCCTCCTCCCGGATGTCCGTCCCCCTCCTGAGCCCCCACCCAAGCCCCCCCATGTTTCTGTTTTCGGCGTGAGGTCGCGCCTTCCGGGAGGGAGGGAGTTATGTCAGGTTTTGGGACTCTTTGTAATGTTTTCTGTTGGTTCAGTCCTGTTTTAGTTTGGTTTCTCCCACTTCCTTTTTGTCCTTATTTGGTCACGTTCCTGTCTCCACCCCTAATTTAGTCATTATTAGTTAATCACCATCACCTGTCTGTGTCTTGTTAACCAACCTACTTAAGTTGGATTCTGTTCATTGTTTGATTGTCCGTTCTCGTCGTTGTGTGTGTGTCTCCTTGCCCGTCTCCTGTTGGATTTATTTGTGGATTTAATTATTAAAAGACTTGTTTTGTATCTGAGCTCTACCTCGTACTCCTCGTTTGTCCTCCCATACACGACACCTGACAGTATTGGTATTTTATTTAATTGTAATGAAAAATAAATATCATAAATTAATTAGAAATAAAAATTAATTAAAATACAAATAAATAAATGCTAATATATTAATTTATAATTAATAATAACATTTAAATATCAATAGTATAGTAGTCATATTAATTTCTCAGTACCTTTTAAGTATAAATTCCCCTATAGCAGCCAGGGAGAGGTCCCAAATTGTTTTTTTTTTGTTTGTTTGTTTGTTTGTTTTTTTTTTGTTTTTTTTTTTGGTGTTTTTTTATGTTAAACTATCATTGTGAAGGTATTTGGTCTCCATAAACAAGTCCAAACACACTCTAACCATCTGTTCTGAGAGTAAAAGCAACATTGCACATGCAAACACTGTACATACAAAACAGATGTGAGACCTTCTCATTCCATCATTCATTTTCTTTTTCTTTCTTTTTTTTTTTCTTTTTTTTTTTAGTTTGAATGGCTGCTTTTAATGCCAGTCTTTGTTTGTTCCTTCAGTCTTCACACAATACCCGTCATGCATCACCATTTACCTCAACAGACTTCATATCCTTCAGATTAACAGAATGATTAGTTGCCTCAAAGTCGGGCCGATACTGTTTACTCCCCCCGTTATATTAAAAACTAGAAAGCATGAAATGAATGGAGAGACCAAGGGCAGATCAATCAGCGCTGAATAAAACAGTTCCTAAAGCATCTGGGCCTTAAATGATTGAAAGCAGGAAAATAATTCATTACAGGCCAGCAGCCTTGAGCTCTTTAGGGCATGAAAATGAGCCTGGAGTGTCTCAGACTTAAACAAGCATGGTGGAACTGGAAGACAGAAGAAAATAATAGTTTCCAGTGATATGGTGATGGAAACCCAAATATTTGATTGACAATACTCAACACAATTTCCATGCATTTACTATTCTCACATTTTAGAAAGTGATAGTAACAAAAAAATTACATTCATGCATTTGACAAATACAAAAAAAGCAGATTTTTTTTTTTTTTTTTAACCCCTAAATGGTACTTATTAGTATCTTAAAGGACATATTTCTTTTCTTTTCTTTTCTTTTTCCAGTGAGTATTCAATTCAAGGGATACAATTACAGGACAAAGAATACAATTACAGGAAAAATAATTCTAATTCCATATTTATATATAGATATTTTTTTTGTACCACTTTATTTTATATTTAATTGTTTTTTAGCATGCATATTACTAGAATATTAGCCATTTTTTAGTATTAATTAATAATACTAATTAACATAATTATGCCTTATTCTACACAACCTTATTTGTGATTATCTCTAATCCTACCCAATACCTAAATTTAACAACTACATTACTAACTATTAATAAACAGCAAATTATGAACTTATTGAAGGACAAGTCATAGTTAATCATTAATCTGTGTTCCCTATTCTAAAGGGTTGCCTTTTTTTCTTTATTTATTTGCTTAATTGATTCTGTCATAGTTTTGTGTGTAAAGGTCATGAATAATTAAGAAGCCACTTTATGAAGTAATTATGGTCACTTTTGGGGAAGGTTTAGAGTAAAGGTTTGTACACTTCAAAAACTGTATAAATTTTATAATATAGTTATATTGTATGATGTGTCATATGTTTATTGGCCATATGCAAATGCAGCTGGATATGTGTTAAAATTAACTTTAGAACTAAGGCTTAAAATCAATCAAAATATTTATATTAATATCATATGTTGATAATATTGTTCAGATAATCTGCATTTATAAATATTTGCTGAGACAAAACAATTAAGATTTCATTAGTATGCTAAATTAATGCATCAAACAAATAAAAAAGGGCTTTTTGGGCTGCAAATTATTTGGTTTTCCAGCATTTTTGTGTATTTGAACCATTTCCAACAATGACTGTGTGATTTTGAGATCCATCTTTTCACACTGAGGAAAGGAAAGGAAAGGAAAGGAAAGGAAAGGAAAGGAAAGGAAAGGAAAGGAAAGGAAAGGAAATGTGGCCAAGTATGGTGACTCTGTGACTATAGTTGGAATTTGTGCTCTGCATTTAACCCATCCAAGTGCACACACAGTAGTGAACACACACCCAGAGCAGTGGGCAGCCATATTGCTGGCAGCAGTTGGGGGTTCAGTGCCATGCTCAAGAGTCTCACCTCAGTCATGGCATTGAAGGTGGAAAAGCCACGACTGCCCCAAAGGACAGGGGACAACTGAGGGACTCATATGCAGAATGATTACAAAAGGTTCAAATGCTCACTGATGCTCCAAAAAATAAAAAAATAAATAATTAAATAAAAATAAATAAATAAAAGCACATTTGAGTATCAGGTTAAATTTAACTTATTTAGTCTTCTGGGAAACATGTAAGTATCTTCTGTAGCCTCTGAAGGGCAGTACTAAATAATAATAATAAAAAAAAATATATTTAGGCAAAATAAAAATAAAAATGTACACGTTCAAAAGTTTTCACCCCCGGCACTTAATGCATCGTTTTTTCTTTTGGAGCATCAGTGCGCATTTGAACCTTCTGTAATAGTCTCTCAGTTGTCTTCAGTGTAAAAAGATGGATTTCAAAATCATACAGTCATTGCTGGAAAATCAAACAATTTGTGGGATCTGAAGGATTTTTTTTCTGAAGAACAGCAGGCAGTTTTACTGTTCAGGACAAACAAGGGACTCATGAACAACTATCACTTAAAAAACACAGCTGTGGATCATTCAGGTAACAACACAAAATTAAGTAAACTTTTGAACGGGGTTATTATTTTTTTCTTGTGGATTATACTGTACGTAAACATCTTTTATGTGAATATCTTATTCCGCTCAGTACTAAATAAACAATAACATGCATTTTGTATGATCCCTCTTATTTTAGTAAAATAATTAACATTGAAGATTCTGAAAGGGGGATGTAAACTTTTGACCTCAACTGTATTAGTGTAAGATTTACTTTGAAACTAATTCCACAAAAAAAATACAAAGAAAGGTAGCAGTAGAAAGACTAGCATGTTAAATAATCTTTGTTTTATTTACAACTTCAAAAAAATATATATTTTATAGTGTAATTAATTACACAAAATGTACATGTTGTAAATGCATGTGGCACAAGCCTAGCATTTTGCAATGGAGGAGTGGAGATATAAATGTTACTTACAATACAGAGGAACAGCATTAGGTCTTCATCTGTCCTCTATAAAGTATATGAATGAGCGGTAAACCCTGTTCTGTACTCACAGGAGATTGAGGATAAACCTCATGTCACTGCATGTACATCAGCTTCAGGGCGATACATGTCGCCATAGTAACAAGCATTCATTTCTCTTAACAGTGCATGCAGCTAAATTCTAAGCTACAGACAAATGCGCATACAGACAAATATGAACATGTCATTGAAAACTTTTGCATTGAGGTATAAAAGTCCTTGAAGTTGCATGATCTCCAGCTTTTGCATTACAGTCAGTTGCATTAAGCTCCTTTTGATGCACGTATCAGCTCCCAGAGCTCAGTTTGATTACTTCCATGTACCTTTCACCCAGAAACAATATGGATGTTCAATATAATTTAGGTTGCTGATATTTAAAAATCCCTGACTGGTCTGTCAACAAAGCACACAGGAGTGCGAACGTGCATCTCAATAAAAGGTCTTTGAGCGGTGAGCGCAAACTTATAATTCACCGGAGCGTTGCTGAGCCCTTATCTTGCACTTCTGCTATTGCCAGACGAGGCTTTTTGAGCCGGCCGGTACGTCCTCGAAAAATAATGCTGCCTTTAATTGTTTCCTGAGGCAAGAAGCGACCCTGCCGTGACCTCTGATGAGGGGTGGGGGAAACGCCTCTGAGTTGCAAATTCATCCGGCTGGCCTTTAATACATTTTGTTTCTTCAACCAGATAGGACTGATTAATATGTAAAGGCTGAAACATCAATAAAAGAAGTGTGGAGATTTGTATGCAATTACAGAGAGCCATTTTAACCATTAACTTGTGATAACGTGATGATGGTTCATGATTAAATAAACAGTGAAACAAACAAATGGGGCACAAACGTTTCACGCCATTAGGCAAACTCATTGGAAATATGTGAGCCGTGCACGCCGGTTTGATACCAGGAGAGCAGTGTGAGTGCTGGTATTTATAGATGTAATGGTAAATAAATATGTTAGTTCAAAGTCCATGAGGCTTGAAAAATCCAAAACGCTATGAAAAATTAATCTACTGCATGTAACGACGAGGCCAAACGTCTGAGGTTACCTTGACGCGGCCTACATTTTTAATAAATAAATGTATTTAAAACAGAAGTGTCATTTTTCCTTTATTCATTTTTTTTTTCTATTACAGTTAGTATACAAAAATCAACCAATAAGGCAAGTTTGGGGCGGGAATGTCATCATCATTTTAACAGATAATGGAAAGGATCATATAATATGGAAAAAAAAAAAGTAAAATCTAATTTAAAAAAGATGTGCAAACTTCTTGACACAAGAAAGATTTCACTTTTTAATGAGCCTTATTATATCAGTAGTTTTATTACCTTGACATTTTCCACAAAAATAAAATTAAATAAAAATGTACTTAAAACAATTCACACCATAGATGGATTCAAGTCATTTATGAACTGCATGTTTAATGTATTTGTGAATAAAAAATGATGGAAAAAAATGTCATTTACCTGAGAGTGTTTTGTAAACGTTTTTGAAAGCAATCATTATTTTTCCAATGCCAGTGCTTTAAAAATTGAACACTTGAGATTTAATTTGTTCATGAAGGACCAAGTCTTAATGCCCTTAAGATGCATTCAAAACTACCCAAATCACTGACAGATACTCACACATAAATATACAACTCAGTCAAAGGTCAATGCATGCATATGTAAGATGTATTTTTATTAAACTAAGCATGCAGATATTTTGGCAATAGCACCATTGCAGAAGTGATGTTACAGTTAAATATGGGATAAGATTGGATTTATATCCATTTTGCAGAGATATGTCATATGGCAAAATAAATAAATAAATAAATAAATAAATACATATATTTTTACATTTATTTCAAAATATACAAAAATGACAAAACAATATATTTGCTAAAATGTATATTTACGTAAATATACTTTCTACTTTATTTGCCCATTTTTGTATGTTTTTGAAAATATAAGCATTTGAAAACATTTGCTCTCCATATATTGGAATCCATAAAAACACATTTACACACACACACACACACACACACACACACACACACACACACACACACACACACACATTAAGCTTTACTGTTCACAACATATATATATATATAAGCATATTATAGAGCATTTAATGAAGTGTAAGTGAGCACCACCAATACTAACAGCATCAACAGTTTCATGCCAGTCTGAGGATTTTGTCCTCAAAACGTCTGTCTCGTGTTTTTCTACCCGACTATAATTACAGACCACAAGCAGAAATGGTGTTTTAAGATGAGTGGAGCGAACAGATACCCCTGTATGTGTCTGTCAGCAGGGCCTGCTTGGGCTTCATCCAAAGAGCTGTTTTTTCATCCATAATAGAGGGTGAATCAAAGTGCTCTCCTCTCCAAACTCAGCACCCATTACACAATGTAACTCTTGCTGCAAACCCTTTTATCCCACTCCTTTGCTCTCCTCTGCTGCTCTCCTATACTCTCCTCTGCGTTTGATCTCTGTGATACTGCTAATTAGGGCATGGTCCTGGCAGGCATATGGCTCGCACGCTAAAGACAAACACAGCGCCAAAATATGAAAAGCCATCACATTTCATTCCACGACTAAACAACACACACACGCGCACACAATCACGCAAGTCAGCAAAGATGAATCGCAAACGCCGCCCACATTTGCAACTGTGCCCTGAATCTGTTTCCCTTGAACAAGGAAAAAGCAAATCAGCAACTAATCTTTGAGCACAATAAAGCTGTTAGCGGTGACATGTTGTGGACGCCCGAAATGAGGAGGCACAGTTTGTTTTAGAGTCCTGTTTCAGCAGCTCCATTTAATGTTTACAGCATTTGGAACACTGTTTCACCTCACACTTGACTTTCAAAAAGCAACCATTATTATAATATTTATGTTTGAGCAATATCACACATCATAAACAAGAGATCAATGTTGAATAATTTCAATGCTTGCTCCACCAACAAAGTCAAAGTTTTTTTCTGAAAAAGCATTTAAGCCCCGTCCACATGGAGACGCGTTTAGCTGTATATGTACATAAACAAGTTGTATCGTATCAGCATTTCGTCCAGACAGATTCTGCATTTTGGGAGCATGAAACTGCTATTTTTTTTAAACCAGGTCCAAGAGTGGATAAATCTGATAATTTGTGTGTACAGCAGTGATGTAATGTAAGGAAATAATAGTACTTCGTTACAGTACTTAAGTATTTTTTGGGAGTAGGGGAGAGTGGGGTAAGTTGAGCCAGTGGGTAAGTTGCCCCACCCCCTGTATCTTGGCTACTGTACACTTTTACTGTCATGTGACCATGTATTTTGGAATCACACATAATTTCTGCCAGACTGTGAAAAGGAGAAACAAATGGGAGGAGTGGAAGGCACCTGTTTACTTTAAAAATTGTTTTTGGCTTGTCAAAGTAAAGTTTTTGCATAACAGATGTAATGGCTGTTACATCAAAGCAAATTTATCCAGGTCTAAAAATATTTATGATACAGGTGATTTAGCAACATATAAAAACATGCAAATCATTTAGCTAAATACTAGCCTGAATTGGTAAGCTAGCTAGTGTTTTTCCAAAATGCCAGCTATGGGGCAAAGTGAGCCAAATGATGTGGGGTAAGTTGAGCCAACACTTTAACTTACACCCCACCATAAAGCACTGAAGTTAAGTTAAATCTCTGAAGTAAAAACTGGTATTTGAACGTGATATTACGAAAACCGGATTAGTTTATCATATATGTGTATGTGTGTGTATATATATATATATATATATATATATATATATATACATACACTTTATTTGTAGTTTATTTGATAGGGATGTGTACAAGCAGGCCAACATGTCCTCCAATTTATACGACCGACTAAAGTCGTTTTCACAAATCCTTAAATACGTCTCTCTAAAGCGTATTCAACATTTGCTCCCTTATCAGTAACAGGTATCTTCATTCACAGTCACTTGTTTCCAGCTAATTTTACATTTTGACTGTTATATATATTAAGATTAGAGCACCCCACTATTGTAAGAAGAATCCTCAGTGATTTGATTTTGGAGCCGGGCCTGTGTGCCGAACTGAACAATCGGATCATACTGGTGTGATCGTATATCAAGTATAAAAAAAAAAAAAAAAAAGTGTCATCATTGTACATTGTTTTTGAACGCTTCAAATCAGGGAATCATTTTGGAGAAGCAATTGATTCAAAGTTTCAAAAAGTTCAGTTTCTCCCATGTCCTATATAGTGTGAATACATATATATATATATATATATATATATATATATATATATATTCGATTTGAACTTGACAGAGCAATCTTTTTTGTGTGTGTTAAAGTGACTCTGTAGAAATGACTGTTTCTACATAGTTTATGTTTGTTTTAATGATGACAGACCAATGATTTGCCAGAGGTATCATAAGGAAATGCTCCAAATAAATGAGCCGAGTGCCAGTGATTTAGTTATGGGCTTCTGTTTTACCTTAAGAGTCTTTAAAAGTATTTCATTTGATAACTTTGCCAAAATAGATGTAATAAAGTTTCTGTTGTGATTATTCCATGCCATTTCCTTAATCAGTTGATAAATATTTTCCAACAGCCTTTAGCATTAAATCACAAAGGGAACTGTTAATGTTTTCACAAGCATGAACTGAAGTATTTGCACTCCCATTTTTCCCCAGAAACAATACATTTAGTGGATACAATGCACTATTAGGATTACATTGTACAAAAAATAAATAAATAAATAAATAAATAAAAATAAAACCTTTAACAAAATGTTTAGATTATAATGACAAACTTTTTAAATTAATAGGTCAAATAGTAATAGTGAACATAGGGAGTAGTTACTTTTGTTTTATTTACAGCTGACATTTAAACAGCACAAATTTAAATATTTTATAAAATCCAATAAAACACATTGTGATGGGAAACAAAGCCATATTCATATATGAGATGTAAATTCGAGTTTTTTTTGTTTTTTTGTTTTTTTTAAATATATGAACATTTTACATTATTTCAAAAATAATAAATGGTAAAATTATGAATAGTAAGCCAAACTCACTGCAACATGCCTTGAGAGTTTTCTTACTGACAAATACTAGTTCTGTTTGGTTGTTTTATTCTTCTTTCTTTCTCTATCAGCTTGCTATGCGGCATTCTGGCTCTGCCAGTGGTAAGCTTTGGCCTTAGGCCATGGCACACACACGAAGAAGTTTCTAACTAGTTAAACCTAAGCCAAATCCAGAGCTAAATAAACCTTAAGGACCTGCAGTCCAGGTACATATAGCTGAGTAGTTCAGAAAGCTCTGGGCTTTCCTGGACCAGGTACACTAACTATGTAGGCATTGCAGGCTCATCATCTTGCCCTTTTTGGCTTTATTCGGTCAATTATTTATTCATCTACATTTTCCTGCCTCGCAAAAGAAACTTCCCCCACTGTTCAGGGCTGCGTTATCGTAATGGGCAACATGGGCTGCAACCCAAGGCCCCAAACACTAGGGGGCCCCCGAGACAATTCTCTTTTCTAGACCATACAAATAACAAATTAATTATTCTTTTTCCAAATCATTGTTTAATGTCTAAACCACTGGCCACAAACGTGTGTACACCCCTGAAAATGTGAAAATGTCCAAATTGGGCCCAATTAGCCATTTTCTCTCCCCAGGGTCATGTGACTCCTTAGTGTTATAAGGTCTCAGGCGTGAATAGCAGGTGTGTTAAATTTGGTGTTATCGCTCTCACTCTCTCATACTGGACACTGGAAGTTCAACATGCCTATGATGCACACTGCATCAAATTGGTCTGCATGGCTGTCATCCCAGAAAGAAGCCTCTTCTAAAGATGATGCACAAGAAAGCTTGGAAACAGTTTGCTGAAGACAAGCAGACTAAGGACACGGATTATTGGAACCATGTCCTGTGGTCTGATGAGATCAAGATAAACTTATTTGGTTTAGATGGTGTCAAGCGTGTGTGGCGGCAACCAGGTGAGGAGCATAAAGACAAGTGTGTCTTGCCTACAGTCAAGCATGGTGGTGGGACTGTCATGGTCTGGGGCTGCGTAAGTGCTGCCGGCTCTGGGGAGCTAAAGTTCATTGAGGAAACTAAGAATGCCAACATGCACTGTGACATACTGAAGCAGAGCATGATCCCCTCCTTATGGAGACTGGGCCGCAGTATTCCAACATGATAACGACCCCAAACACATCTCCAAGATGACCACTGCCTTGCTAAAGAAACTGAGGGTAAAGGTGATGGACTGGCCAAGCATGTCTCCAGACTTAAACCCTATTGAGAATCTGTGGGACATCCTTAAACGGAAGGTGGAGGAGCGCAAGGTCTCTAACATCCACCAGCTCCGTGATGTCGTCATGGAGGAATGGAAGAGGACTCCAGTGGCAATCTGTGAAGCTCTGGTGAACTCCATGCCCAAGGCAACACAAAATATTGACACTCTGGGACAAATTTGGACATTTTCACTGTGTACTCACTTTTGTGGCCGGCGGTTTAGACATTAATGACTGTCTGCTGAGTTATTTTGAAGGGACAGTGTAATTTCTTCAGTGTTGTCAAATGAAAAGATAAAATAAAATATCTACAAAAATGTGAGGGGTGTACTCACTTCTGTAAAATACTGTATACATACATACAGTATATATAGTCTAATAGTTTCATGTTTTTTTTTTTTTATGAAATAGAAATTAATGTCCCTGTCACATTTTATTGGTTAAATAAACATTACTTACTCTACAAAAAAAGAAAAAACAGGAAAGTTTTCTTTTATATTTTATTATATTATTGTAGAATGTAATCAGAGGTCAGTAAGACAATGAGTTGCTTCTCATAAGGATCAGTGGTTGTACTTTGCTGTGTTTTCACCTCTGTAGGCAGCTAGCACAGCTCCTGCACCTTAAATAGAGCACTCGATTTCAAAGAGGAATGACAGGAGGGCATTATGTGCTTTGTTACGAGAACGGATTTTCCTGCATGTGTGTTTGTGCACCTAAGCTTACGCTCAAGGCTTTGGCCGTTGCTGGCTGACTGCAAGCTAACAGATGCCTGCCTGCAGTGGCGATGACAGGCTTTGAGAAGGGGCTGAAGGGCCGCCTACAGAGCACTTTGCTCTCTGATAAGTGGGATGACTTCCCCTTCCTTCAACCTAATGCCCAGACCTGCATTACCAAGAATATCCTAGGGGGCAAAATTGCAGAATAAACCGCCTGAGCTACTGATACTGATATTTAGATAGGATTTCTTTTGTAATATCTTGCCTTTGTGAACCTCTATGATTTGGTGTCTTATTTGATTTAGAGCATTGCTGTTGAGCTTTCATATACGATTGCCTCCAACCTTTTTTTTTTTTTTTTATTAAAAAGGTCAAATGTAACAGGTCAGAAATAAAGTCATGAGAGGTCATTGATGGGCTAATTCATTACCATATGAACTACATGAATTCTTCATGTGGAACACAACAGTGCTTTTAAAATGCATTTTAAATGTATTATTATTATTAATTAATTAAAAAAATATTTATTATTTTTTTAGAAGATGTAAAAAAAGCTGTACTGGAGTACATTTTACAAGTAAATTCTATTTATAATAATAATAATAATAATAATAATAAGTTAATCAGGGCTGCATTTATTTAATCAAAAATACAGAAAAAATATTTATTACAATATAAAATAATGTTGTTGCTTTTTTTAATGTGATGCAAAGCTGAATTTTCATCAGCTGTTACTCCAGTCTTAAGTGTCACATGACCTTTCAGAAATCATTCCTATATGCTGATTTTTCGGGATTAATTGATGAATAACAAGTTAAAAAGTACAGCATTTATTCAAAATATAAAAAAAAAAAAAAAAATGTGAATGTATGCTAACACTTTTTATTAATTTAACACATCCTGGGTAAATAAAAGTATTCTTTTGGAAGAAAGAAAGAAAGAAAGAAAGAAAGAAAGAAAGAAAGAAAGAATAAACATTTACTGACCCTAAACTTTTAAACAGTAGTGTCCCTGACAGCAAATTTCATCCGGCCTGATTCTGGCCCACACTCCTGCAAATCCGCAAAATGGACTTGGGCCAGTGTCTTTTGGCACAACGGGCCAATACCGGCACGCATCTGGTTTTCCGCTCATCTGGGCCAGCTCCGTACCAGACTCGGCCCGGATCCGCTCTGCGATAGTAGACCGTGCCCACTGAAACCAGACATGGGCCGGATCCGTCTAGGACTGTGATACAGCACTGAAACGGATGTGACTGTAACGCGGATTTGCCGGTTGAAAACGAATCTGGCACAGAGTCAGATGCTATCTGGGGTATATTGTTAGAAAACCTTTCTATTTTAAATAATTGCTTTTCTTTTTAACCTTTATTGGTCAAAGAATCCCGAAAAAGAGAGAGAGAGAAAAAAAAAAAACTGTTGTTGATAAGTTTTACCGCCTGTGTTCCTTGTGACCCTTTTGGGGTTTTTGTCATTGTTGCCTACTTGTGCTCAACCATAACAGAACAACTCACCTCAATATACATTACACAAACCTATCATATGGATTTCATGCTTTTGTCATTTTAGAGCTGGACAGCAGCCACACCCTTAAATGTCATTATGTGGAAAAGAGCATCCACGACATTCAAAATGTCTTATTTTGTTTTGGACAGGTGAGTAACCTACATTATATAAATATATTTCATTTTGGGGTGATGGGGGGATGAATAATCACTTCAGTACATTCGGCAGACAACAACAATAACATTAAAAAAAAATATATAGGACAGCAGGCTAAATTACTAATTAAGTTAAATTACTAATACAAATGACAAATTACTGTTAAGTTACTAAAGCGTTATCTCTATCACTCAAAAGCTCAAGTTAGTATGTTTTCTTTATTTACTAAAGCCAACCGTCGTAAAATGAGATGTTATCTAAATAGAAAAAGTGCTAGAATGGCACAGCATCCACTCTCGTCTCCATAGCGATGATATTGAGTGACATCTCGCCCTTGATTATGTTTGCGCTAGCTGCGAGTGAATCAAAAGAACTGTCAGAGCCGCGCGGCAGCAGCCAACACCGCCAATCTCCGGTTCTCCAGCAAACGCCCTGCGCGTCAGTCTCCACATCGCATCGTATACATCAACGCTGACATTTCCAACGCAGTCCGGTTCTTAAGCATTACATAACCGGTGTAAAGTTGAGTTTCCTGAAGGGTGCGTGGCTCTAAACGAGGCCAGACCGGGAGAGAAATGTGATGATCCGTGTTGGTGGAACTCCTGCTGAATGACCAATGAGCTGCTTTGGCTCGTTAGCGCTCCGGTGGGGAAGCCGTGGCTGATTGGGGATGCGGCGTCCGTCGGCGAGCTCGACGGCAAGCACACATAGCCCTCGGCAAACAGCAGGGCTCAGGGAGCGCCTGCACCCGGCAAGGACAATGAGAAGATGTGTTTGAAAGAGACAGGAGGACACAGTGATCATTCATGAAGAAGAAGAGCAAGCGGGTAAATAAAATGATGGGCTGAGCGACCTCTCATCGCTCTGTCTGTCTGCCATATACGCACTGGGCTAAAGTAAATGCAGTTTGTGAAGAAGACCAGTGAGGGTAAAGCATCACATCATCACTTCCATTTTTAACTGTCCTGAAAATAAACAAGAAATAAGTCCATCAAGACAAGCCACTTAAAGGAACACTTTTTAAATTAATTAATTTATTTTTTTTATTTATTTTATTTTAATTTTTTATTTATTTATTTATTTTTTTTTTTTGAAAATAGGCTCATTTTCAACTCCCCTATATTCAGGCGCTGTGTAATATCATTGCGCCTGCTGCACCCATGGTACGGCAGCAAAGTTCCCTGATTATTGCGACAGATTAAGTCTTTAGTTCCTATCAGCCCGGAAAATCTACTAGAAACTACAGAAGAGTCAAGTTTTAAACAGGAAAAATACAGAAAATATTTGGTCATTTTTAAACAAGATGCTAATGGTCTAATCAGATTCAATGATTTATGCTAAGCTATGCTAAAAGTGCTACTGGCAGACCCGGAGATCGGCTGAATGGATTCAAAAACGGTAAAACTCATCTGTTTAACTCTAGGGGAGTTGGAAAATGAGCCTATTTTCAAAAAAAAGTGGAGTGTTCCTTTAAGCCCCGTTCAGACTGTCGGCCCAATTTCGATTTTTATGCAAATCTGATTGAAATACGATCATATTTAGGTAGTCTGAACAGCAACAAGCTACATGAAATCTGATTTGTGCAAATCCGTTTTGAGCTGCATTCGTTTTGGAATCTGTTTCAAATTGGATTCCTGGAAATGCGTTTCAGTCTGAACGGTCAGATCGGATTTGGCGTAGCTGTTTCACGTTTTCACGCCACGTAAATCGTAAACACGTCAGACATTTTTGTGGAAAAGACAATAAACATGTTTGCAGAAACATGCTTGTGTTGTTGCAAACTGTAAGCCAACCGGGAAAAGACAATACAGCTAGTACGCACCTCTATGAGTTTTGAAATCAGCAGAGATGGCACCACAAGAGTAAAGTCGCACATTACGCTTCCTGCATTTATGCCGCTGCCTCAGAAGACGATTATATAATTCTAATAGATATTATTATCCAGTGCGACCGCAATGTTATAATGCAAGACAGCATCTGTATTGCAAACTGTATTGCTGTTTTTAGCGTTGGTATAACAACGCAATGGCATTGCCATAGAAAACAAACATTCCGTTAAAGGAAAGAACACGTATGGACACACAAATCGGATATAAACAGTTGTGGCTGACAGTCTGAATGAGGCTTCACTCCAAAGATTATAGAATACCCCAGACGTGTCACTTGTTTAGTTTTCAATGCGGGGAAATGCAATGCTCATTATGGCCGCGAAGCCCCACCTTCTTAATGAAAGAGCCAATTGTTGATTAGTAAAGTCAGTGCGTCACTGCAGCTGCCTTTAGAAGTCCCGTTTGCTATAGAAACAATCAGTCTTCTAAGACATGCGCTCAATACTGCGCATGCACACTGGCTGATCTAGCCTGAAAAATAAGCATTTTTAACGCTATTAAAGCACAAGGAACCATATGTATGAGCCGTTCATTTGACAAATAAGGAAAGGGATGTAAAAAGTGAGAAATGTGAGGTTGAATAAAGCAATAGGCGGCTGGAGGATGTGCATTATAGTGATTGTATCAAGGGGAATAGTGCTGTGAAACAATGTTAACAGTGTTAAAATCCAGTAATGCATGGTCTTCGGTGGCTTATTGCTTTCATACAGCAGTATGATAAAAGGAAACAATTGCTTCTTACACTAACCCTAAGTTAACCTACCCTAATCCTAAATATTTACTTATTAATAAAATAAGTAAGGAAAATAAAAAAATAAATAAATAAAACACTTTATGAACTTTATAAATATGCAATGTGCAGCTAAAGAGATGATTTAAAATATATAAGTATGGTCATTAACTAAAGTGCCTCATCCGATCACAATTCAATATACTATTATAAAGCGAAAACAGAGACTAAAATTTTTTTAATTTTATTTATTTATTTATTTTTATAAAAATATATTTTATATTTTATAAATAAAATATATAATATATATTAAATACAATATTTTTAAGCATTTAACAAAATGCTAAACAAATATAATATTATTTTTCTTATTATGGTTTTAGATTTAACAGATGAAGATTCTTCCATATAAATAATGCCACAGGTCCTCTGGACTCTGTGTTGCTCTTTTGTGAGTTTCCAGTGTCTTCACTACACCACTGTGCCACCTTGTGGAGAGGAGAATCACAGGTTTCCAATGCCACATGTATGTGTTTTAAAATAGTACTGTTAAGCACGCAGTTCCTTATCTAATAGTGAACTCCGGCTGTGATGGACGGGTGGCTGTTTTGACAATGAAACAGGACAAGGGTTAGAACACCTCTGTTGACTGGCTGGGTCCCTCAAGTTTTGGTTTATGAGAAAAAAATAAATCCTTCTTATATCCTCACGCACAAACAGACAGACACAGTAACCGTAGCTCAACACGCAGGGAGCCAGCCGAATACTGACTTGTCTAATAAAAAGACACTTGATCTTGAAGTATCAAGTAACTGGGGTATGATTGCTCATTGCTGTGTAAACAGAAGTGGTCAAATAAACCCCCACGGGCTGCTTTCTTCTTCCCGAACACTTCTTTATTCCTCTCTCTCTTTATTCCCTTGCCCTCTCTCTGTAGTACCACATTACCCGAGTGATTTCCTCTGGAGGTACACCTGTGAAAGCACGAGCGTGCGGCCCTGCTAGAAAAATATTGCGTTCTATAAAACTTCTCCATAATCGGGCCAGGTGCAATAAATCCAGGACAGAAATATTAAGTGGGGCTGATATTTCCTTGGCCTCTCTCCAGCTCTGCTAGTAAAAACCAGCCGTCAGAATGACCTTAGCATTAAAGAAATATCATAGTGGCAGGAGGAGGACGGCGACGGCAGTCAAACACCCGCTCGTGTGTGTCGACGATTCTTCAACAGTTACAAACGTGCTCCGTTATCAATGTTCATTAGATGCCAAATTACACTAAACAGGGCTGTAAAGGTGTTTAAGAGAGTTTGCAATGATCTATGACTTTTAAAGGCATCGCAAGGACATCTTTCTGTGCAATGCAACTGCTCCTCCAAGCCTACACGCTTCTGCATAGATCTGTGAGAATAATTCCACATCAGCCTCCACCTACACAGACCCACACACACACACACACACACACACTGACCCTACATGTGAACACACAAACACTGATACACACATTGGCTTTACGTATAAGCAAATTCAAGCATTATATATAATCTTATTTCACAGATACGCAGAGCACACTGCCTTTGGGACACATTTGCTTTTGTAAATGGAGGATTCAACCATCACACTCTTCACAGCTGTAGATCAATAGCCCTTTAATTAAGCCACATCTAAATGCATAATAAAGTCATAACTAGATTTACATTTCCTGAAGGGAATACCAGCCGCAAAGGCAGCAAACGAGTATGCTAGGTAATTTTTACAGGTAAGTTTAGATTTCAGGTTTTTGTCATTGCTGGCTAAATAGTAAAATAGATGAAAGAAAGAAAAGACCAATTAGAATTCTGTATGCAAATTGATGTGACCCAAAAGACCAATTAGAATGCATACGCAAATTTTATGACTTCACGTTTCTTGACTGAAACTATCTGCGAAATAGTTTGAATTGAGTCATTACACAAAGTGGTTTGAGTTTAATTGTGGAAATTTATGGAGAAGAAAAAATACAAAGAAATAAAAGGAAAGTCAATACAGTGCTCTGAAAAGACACAACTAAACATATGTTTGAAGCCAAATGTGCACATTGTATTAATGTGCTGAATTTATGAAGTGGAAAATGTTTTATTGATCAAAGAGGAAGATACAAAAGGGAATATTTTACTCTGCATCATTTTCCCAATTTGTTGGAGCCTCTGAGTGATGAACGAACATAACATTACAGTAACCCTCCCATCAGGGGTCTGAATTGAGCCTGCAATTTATTTACAGAAGACACACTAATCAGTGTTTTGTTTTCAGTATATTCTTTGATAGCACTTAAGATTAGTGAACACTATTCAACATCAATTAGTTGCTTATCAGCAAGCAAATTATTAGTGTTTATTAGTATTTAAAAAGCATATATTAATGCATGACCATATTCTAGATCCCTTAACTCTACCCAATACCTAAACATAACTACTACAACAACTGTCTTACTATTAGTTTGCAGCAAATTATTAATTTATTGATTATAATAAAATTACTGAATATATATATATATATATATATATATATAAAGTTTTTAAAGAATATATTTTTATATATTATATCATCAGATTTCATGCTTCTTAGATTTATGTTTTAGTATTTAGAGCAATTTTGTCTTAAGTAAATATGTGAAAATGTTTGATGATGATGATATAATGATATTTTCACTGGAAACTATAACAGCTTTGCTGTCTAGAAAGCTATTTGTAACATATAATGGGAGAGTGAAGGGTTATAGGTACCCATAAATAAAATGGAGGTCTATGAATAAACAGAGGAAGAGAGACATAAAAGAGATACAGTGTGAAGTCGCTACTGTTTCTTTAAACCTCCTAGTCCCACCCCCCGCCCCCCCAGAGCCAGAGAGAGAGTCGTCTTCACTAGCAGCCAAAGCCTGTCCATAAACTCCAGCCTCTTTCCCCCCTCCATCTGGCAGGAGGGACAGAGAGAGAAAGAGAGAGAGGGGACCAGAGTGCGCGTGTATCCACAGGGTTTCGAATCGGAGGCAAAGGCAGCATCCCTCCCTCAGCCAGAGACTGTCGTCACGGCGACAGGAGGTGTCTGTACCACAGCCGAGAGACGGAATGCGAGACAGGATCGGCAGCTAGTGGTCGCCGCAGCAACAAGAGCATCTGAGGTCTTCCAGGATTCCATGCAGGAGTGGAGAAGCCAAGGCTGCCGGGGGCTCAAAAAGAGGGGAACCGGTGCCAATCTTTCATCCACCACCTCCTCCCTCGCTGCTCCTCCTCCTCCTCCACTGCTGCTTCACTTTCTCTCTGAAGGACAGCTCTGAATGAACCCTCCTTCTGACGGTGGGCGAGTGTGGTTGAACGAACAGTGAAAGACATAAAAGAGTGGGATTGTGTGTGGGAAAAGGGAGAGAGAGAAGTGGGGGTGATTGGAAGGAAGACGGCGTGTATGAGAGTGCGCGACAGACAGTTGATGGTGACTGACGCCGCAACAAAACGGGAAGGATGATCCGAGCTCAGCCGAGCCGAAAACTGTATTCCTGTTGTTCATCAGGAGGGAGGGAAGGCAAACCTGCACACACTTTCTACCACTGACCAGGGGAGAGGTGAGAGCGAGAAAGAGTGCCAGAGACCACTGTCTTATGAAGTGTATTTCCACGGGGGCTGGTGTGATTCAATTTGGTGAGCGTGTTCATTTGTATCTGTTCTTCTTGGTCTCTCTTTGCTGTCTGTAATTGATTTTGTGTGGTAAACTGAAGCCTGAACACGGTTAAAAGAGAAAATCAAGATATGTGTTTGGGAAAATTGAATGTGGGGGAGAGAAAAAAATGACAGGAAGAGAGACGTTACCAGATAAACAGAGAAATTGGTGTCCTTCCTGTCTTTCCAGGTGTTCTGTCAGATTGTCTCTTTTGGCAGTGGCAGCTGTTTGAAGGGTCAAGTTCTCCTCTTTTATTCTCTTCCAATTCTCCCTGGAGCAAAAGACATGGAATTTACCTTCCTTTATGACTTTTGAAGAACGCCACGCTATTCTAGATGGGTAACAACTGGATTTTACCCAGTATCAAAGGGAACTAGATTGAGATCTGTGTCTCTATCCGGCATTTTAACAAAATGGGTGAGAAATGTCTCTCTGACCCAGAGGAAAGGATGCGCCATTCTGTCTGACACCCCCTGGGGGATTATGTGTGAAACGTTCATCATAACACTTATTGTAAGTGTAGTTGCAATTTTGCCAATCACTCTGACAGCATTACGTTGGTTGCCTTGGTTTATCGTTTCAGACATACACAAATGCGCAAGGACAAACACTCATATACGCACATAAAATCACTGTGGCTTTTTGGCTGAATTAATATCCTCCCTCTCTCATTTTCTTTCAGGTGCAGTTGAAGGAAAAGTAAAGTTGGAATATTTCAACTTTTGGTTTGACTTTTTTTTTACTCCAAACACCAGACAAAGACAAAACGTTGCAGATTTTGAAAACAAAGAGGCACTTCAGTCATTCTCTGAAAGAAAGGCATTTTTGGGAGTTTTCTTTTTCTTCCTGGATTGGATTTTACGAGAGTTCTCAGTGGATCAGTTGCTGATATAACCCTCCTCGCCATGTCTTCATGGAAGAGAAGAATTCTGCATCATAGACAACCACTTTCCATCCAGAGTTACCCCTGAGGACTCACACTTGCACAATAAACACATGCTACGGTGAAATGAGCCACGCTTCTTCCGACTTTCATTTCTTCATCCTGGAGTTTGGTGTGTATTTTTTGGATCTAACAGCCTAACCATCCTTCAATGTTTCCAGCACCTTCCGCTCCATCCGCGTCTGTCCCGAGATGCCCCGAAGTACACAGCAAGAGGAGGCTTGACCCTAGACCCAGCGAGGTCTCTCGGCTGCCCAGGCGTATTTAAGATGTTGAACCCTTCCCGTGTGGCCCGAGCCCCAGATCGGATCAGTAGCACTGCGGCTCCCGGAGGCCCCAGACATGGATCGTGGCTCGGCTCGCCCCTGCCCTCAGCGCTCCGCACCCCGGCCCGTGAGCAGCCTGTGAAGGATGTCCCAGAGCGGAGCTCCAGCCCGGGAACCCTCTGAGACCCCCAGTCAGAGAGAACAGATCCGCAGCCACATGAAGATGGTGATCGAGCAGCTGGAAGGAATCCTCAAGGAGCTGAAAGATGTGGCACATGAACTGCGGGAGGTAAGGATCAGGAATTGTTCGGTTGCCTTTTTGGTGTACTGTTGAGGGAAAAGAGTAGATTCTGTTTGGAATATAGGTATGAGATAAATAATGAATGTTTTCCAGTTTGGAATGGCATGTTGATCCAGTACCAGTGTGGTAGGGAGTCTATGTAGCCTCATTATACAAAGTAACCAAAGCAAGTGGCCTTAACCTGAGAATTTCATCTTGGGAACCAACGAGATGGGGTTATCTCTTTTATCCAAAGGCCAGGTGCACTTTTTCTGTGAAAGAATCCGCTGCAATGCCAAATGATGGCGTGAATGGGTATAGGGTGATTTTGCTGAGAAAAATAGAAAGGGAACACATAAATGAGAGGCAGAGAAAAAGGAAAAGAGGTGAGCAAGGTAGGAGTCGGGCTTGGCAAAGCAATAGTTATGTAAGCACTTTGTTATCGGCTGGATTCCTACTGTATTCTACCAACTGCCATGGTTACAAGATGAAAAGATTCCACTTTGTGTGTGTGTGTGTGTGTGTGTGTGTGTGTGTGTGTGTGTGTGTGTGTGTGTGAGTGTGTTCCTCTCTCTGTGTTTGGGAGTGAGCTGACGGCATAGAAAAAAAGACAAGTGTGTGTCTGTGTCAATGTCACATTTCAGCTGAATAGATGAGCGTTCATGTGTCTGAGAATGGTACAGAAAAGGCAAAAAAATGTTGAAAAAAGTGATAAGATCTGCGCATGCTTGTTTGGCTTTTTATGAGAGATCATAATGAATTCTTTAGTTTCTCCCCCTCTCCATATGGACATTAAATATTTCAGTTCACTCTGGCTAGCACACCAGCTAAAATTCGCCCTTCCCGAACCATCCGTCATTCTTCGAGCTCCCCGGGCACCAGCATCTGTTCCCCTCCAGATTAGTCCATCTAGCTCACACCTCCAGACCGTGTGGCGTAGAGCTGGGGGAGGCCAGACTACAGCAGAACTACACCCTCCAGTCTCTCCCTCATGCCCGAACGTGATTGATGATGTGGGAATAATGCTCGCTCCGGCTATTTATAAACACCAGGACTCGGCGTAGCCCGGTAAACGGCTCTACGCCCACACTACATATGGATCGGGCTAAAAATAAAGTCAAAAACTCAGAGACGAGTATGTGTTCTCTTTGAATGCTGACCGGAGAGTGTGTGTTTGAGAATATGGAATGGCTGTTGAGCTTTACATTAAGGAGTATTGATGATCAGTCCAGGAGAAGATGTGTAGATGGCGAATGTCGGATAAAATCTTTAATTCTTTTGGCTGTTTTAGAGGACTAACTGATGGATGACACTCAGTGCTGAATGATACTTCAGGGATGCGCAATAATGGGGTCACATCACACGTAATGAGACTGCAGACTGTGCCTGAGTGTGTGTGTGAGAGGTTTTGCCTACATTGTCCCCATAAGGATATTAAAAGCTGAAGTCACATACATTTTGGCGCTAGTCAATGGTCCTTAAGAGGAAAACTGCCTAGTAAACATACAAAATAACATCTTAATTAACCTATTCAAATGTAGAAAGGTTTCTCCAAGGGTTAGGGGATAGAAAGTAACATTAGCTGTGTGTAAAAACAGTAGATGTCAATGGAAAGTCACCACCATGATATAAAAACAAAACAAAAAAACATGTATTTTCAGTATTGACACACCAGCAAGTAGTTTTTTCTAGCAGAAAAATTTGCTTTTCTTCTCGTTTGGCTGTGTTAGATTAAAACGGTTACAGTTAAACCATCTCTACCCCTCATAGGCCGCAGAGAATTGATGCTCTTGGTGTTTGAGAGCATATGTCTGTGTGTGCTCGAGTATATGTGTGTTCATACCCTTTAACCCTGTTTGACTTCAAAGTGCTGCAAGTTTGTGCTGAGATGGAAAAGACTTATGTAACTCTATCAGCAACTTACATAAAACAGCACAAACAGCTCTGAATTAGTCATCAGTTCTGTCATTCTGCAGGAATTTAGCATCTCACATGAGTCTGAAATCTTTTCGCATCTCCTCCCATCCACTCAAACTCAAATTCAACCCCCCAAGCTTTTGCTGCTGCACTTTTTAATTAATGCTAACCGCCGCAGGCTAAGATCATCCTTGCAAACAAACGCTGAGGGAAATGCTGTCATTCTTTTTCCTCCGATTTTTGAGAAGGAGATGTAGTGTAAACAAAAAGAATAGTTTAGGCAACCCTTTGATGGTTTGCATTAAAAATAAAGGCAGCAATGCATTTTGTCTTTTTTTTTTTTTTTTTTTTTGTAGGGAGCAGCACTGGCTCACTTGACGCATTAGGTGAAATAAGACATAGCTGAAGAGAAAAAAAGTTTTCCTGAATTGGAGTTAAACTTAAATTAGAGCCACACTTGACAGCTAGTGATCACCCTTTGGCATTTTGATAATAGCTAATAACTCTGATAAAAAGGTCATGCGAGTTTGGAGCGACATGATGGGCAGATGACGACTTAACTGCGCTGACCCAATTTAGACGTGTCAATGGGTGATTTCTGCCACAGTGTTTTGAACAAAAATGTGGTTTTATCACAATAATTGTGCCGTTAAATATTACGTACAATAAGGTAATGTATGTTAACATCAAAACAAGATTGAACAATACTTTTGCAGCATTTATTAATCTAGGCCAGTGTTGCTTTAGTATCATACAGTATTTTATTTGTTAACTCTTATTTTGTTTTATTTTAAGTGGTTTTACTTTTAGTTAACTATATATCTTCTAGATACACTAATGCATTTTTTATATATTTCTAGTTGACTAAATTAAAAATCATATCTTGTAAATAAACATTATCACCAGTTTTATATATTCACATTAACCTAGGTTAATAAATGCTTTTAAAATATATAAGTGTATTTGTTGTTTTATTAACATACTACTTTTTTATTGTATTTTTTTTTTTTTTTTTTTTTGATTGAAACAATTTAAATAGGGGTGCCAATTCTGGTTCTCACCTTGATAAATTTAAGGCACTTACCGGTATCCTCATCTAGGCTTTTAACTGTAAATCAGCAGATTTGATCCCACTTAGAGGTGATTCATTAACTATAGACCCGTTTTCTGTTCCGCTGCCATTGTGTACTTGAGCAAACCACTTAACCCATAGCTGCTCCAAAGGGACTCATTGAAATTGCCCTACTGTAAACTGATTGGGATTAAACATCTATATGTATTAAGGACATTATATTATTCATAATATTGTTATAAGTTCACGCTCCACATGCAAGAGTTTTTATTGGCCTTTGTTTAAGCGTTGCATTATCACGCTGATTGAAACAGACAACGCTCCCACTGGAGTCAGCTAGTAGCTGTGCTGAATTTGATGATCAATATATTTCATTAATGAGTCGATTCACTGGCTCTGTCCTCAGCGAGCCGATTGGCTTCTGAATTCTCTGTGGCACAGAGCACAACATGCAAAAACCATCAATAACATAAACACTCACATTACGGTTAAACACCGCCGATGCATAACGGGCCCACACTAGATGTCTATGGATTGTCAGAAAATGCAAGTGCTTGAAATTAAGTGTCAGAAGAGAGTGAAAAAAGAGCCATTCTTTTCTTCTAGGGTGGAACGAAAGAGAGAGAGGAAGTAGACGGAGACAGAAAGACACAATACGGAGAGGAGACTGTGTCTCACAGCATGTAATGAGAGGGACGAGTGTCATTTGGACAAAGAGTACTTATCTTTGCTACAGTGCAGTGTCTGCAGCTTGGTTAAGTGTCTGTGCCTGAGCTCAGTAATTTGAGAGATTGGTTTATCACACAGAAGCAGAGGGTGTGATGCAACGGCAAACATGGCTTCCTGAAAGTTGAGATTTCAGACGAAATGGCTCGGCCTGTTTTAATGTCCTCACTAAAATAATAATGAGCCAACTCATTAAAGAAATCGTTTGCCCCAAAATGGACGTTCTGTCATCATTCATTCACACTGTAGTCGTTCAATGTTCTTTTGAAACACAAAAGTAGGGATTTTCAAGAATGCACTGTTTTGTTTTTTTTTTCATGCCATGCAATTACAAGGAATTAGGACTGAAGCTTTCAAGCTTCCAAAAAGGATGCAAAAGCACCACGTACACTGATTTTTCTATTTGTATCGATTCTAAATGGTTGCAATATGGCTCGATTTGGCAGCAAATGCTGCAAACTCCATCTCTGCATGTGCTGTGAGGATGCACTTGGGAGCGCAATGTGCGTAGGTTGCTTTATTTTCATAATTTGCATATTTTTATTTGTATTTATTTTTTTATTTTGGTAATGAGAAGCATTTGTAAACCTGCTGTTACACACACTTAAAAGGCTTTCCTGCAGTTTTTCACCAACATTAAAGCTTGAGGGTTTATTTGCTCAAAATTATAATCATGATATCTGGTCATGAGTGTTTTTGTTTGAGAAATTACATTAGAATTATTGTGCTATTACAATACTGTTATATATTAGTCTGAATAATTAATTTATTGATCTTGCTGATCTGGTAGTTGAATCCAACTCAGATTCAAATAACGGAAGGAAAGATTATAAAGCAATAACAACTTTACTCTAGAAGATGCAAAAATTTCTGGCCTTTTTTTTTTTATGGTACTTATTTGTCCTTTTTAAAGTTTGAAAGCTCCAGTCATCATTAATTGTAATTGATTGAGATCTTTCAATTTTGTTTCACACAAGAATTGACATGAATGAATAAATGATTAAATATTCCTTCCTACATTAGTATGTTGCATTCATGCGTCACATATCTGCTTCAACAGATGCAACGGTCATGTTGGATCTTTGTAGAGATCTATAGCACTTTTAAGGCATAATCACGCCAAAGGAGTCCGCAAATGACTTCACTGAACCTCCCCTGATCAAATAGCATCACTCCCATTTGTAAAGACAGTGCCGCAGGCTAATTCCTTTTCAATGCCACACACAGCCTGTACAGTTGAAAAGTGGCTTTACAATACCACTATGTCAACGGTTAAAGTCAAAACCCATTTCACTTTTCTTATCTGACATATATACGAAACAGGATATTTAACGAGAGAAGATTCGATGAAAAGAACGAGACTTGATTTTATCCATCTGGAATCGATTGTGAAACGTTGCGTAACAAGCAGGATTTCTGATGTCAGATGAAAATGAAAGTCAGTTTAGACAGAGCAAGTTTTCATAAAAGATAATATGTTTTGATAAAGTAAATCTAGTCTGTTTAGATTTCATGTTTACTCTAAATACAATGCATACATAAAAGTAAAGTCCCAGCAGAAAAACAAACAAACTAACAAATAATAATAATAATTATTTATTTTTATTTTATTATTTTATCTTCTCACTATTAACTAACAATTAACTACAAATGCCTCAATAAGCTCATAATTACTGCTTATTAATAATTAGTAAGGTAGTTGTTAAATTTAGGTATTAGGTATGATTAAGGATGTAAAATATGGTCATGCAGAATAAAGCATTAATATGTGCTTTATAAGCACTAATAAACAGCCAAAAAGCTAGTAATATGCATGTTAATAAGCAACTAGTTAATAAAGAGCATTTTTCCTATAGTGAAGTGTTACCAAAAAAAAAAAAAATCTATTAGTTGAAATAAAATAATCATTAGTTAAAAAAAAAAAAAAATATATATATATATATATATATATATATATATAATTTTTATAATTTTTTTTTTTTTCTTGGCTACTGGTCAAGGCATTTCTCAATTTCATGTATTTTATAATATGAAGCACCAAAGCAACAAAACTAAGTAAACTAAAAAAAATAAAATGATATAGACATATTAAAAAACTATTTTAGTTGTGTTTTTGTTTTTTGTTTTGTGTTTTATTGAAGACAGAACAGAACAGAACTGAACAGAACAAAACTGATTTATTTATATCAAATAATTTTTTTACATTTTTGACTTTAATAATAGCAGTATATTTAGATGTGGCCACATAAAGCACACTTTTACCAAAGAAATGACAAGTGTCACATTTTATTCTCTTTTGGTGAGGAGTCGAACATCTGAAAACAGATACACAGCATTAGATAGATGGAGAGAGAGAGCAAGAGAGAAAGAGAGAGAGAGAGAGAGAGAGAGAGAGAGAGAGATGAGTGATGGGAGGCAAGATAGTAGCAAGTGATGAGGATGAAGTGTGCGAAGAGACGGTGTCTCACTTCCACAGACAGACAGAGAGAGTGTGACAGGATCAGTTGGGTCGCTCGCCGTGGGACTGAGCGTGGGCCAATCGGCTCATGGCGTGGAAGAAACCACAGGGGGGCTTAAACCCCGAATCAAAGGCTGCCGCTCTCTCGCTGGGACTGTTTACTCTGTCTACCCCGACACAGCATCCTTCTGCACAGGGCTGCTGACAGGACCGTGTGGCGTCACCACTGAGCTGCACCATATCCGCTAGAGGCGCTGCGATCAGAGAGAGTCCTTCATGCAGGTTCATCAGATCTGTTTAGAAGGCAAATTTAGATTTATACAGAACCGACTGATTCATCCAAAAGTAGAAAGCAGATCCTCTTGGTTATAGTGAAAAACACAAACTGCTGAAATGAAAGGCCTAAAAGCCTTTGCTGAATGTATATATATATATATATATATATAAATGCAAAGTTTTTGTTTTGCTCAAGGGGGGAAAAAACGAATAGGCCTATATTTAAAATTAGATTTTAAGATATGTGATTATACCAATTGAGAAAATAACAGTTTTCTCAGGCTTGTACACACAAAGAGCAATAACTATTATGATAATTAGCTATATTAGGATCCATACCTGTGGTGATAAGCTTGCGATGCTGTTACTTTAATCCACCTTTTTCTCCAAAGTGGAAGTAAGCCTATGGGTGACATAATGAGAAAAAATAACGACGTGCAGTAAAAGGTAACTTTGCGCTACAAACCAGTGTGCTCATAATTAAGATAATACATTCTAATAATATGGTAAAGACACAACAATTTACAATATCAAATTTAAAATTAAAATTTACAAATAGCTGCACCTAGTCTTACGGGAAGAAAAAGGTGGATTGCTCGAGCTGTTTGAAGCAGAATGGATTTTGATTGGCTGTTGGCCATTCATCAGCTGGAAAAAAAGTTTTGAGAGTGATCCCATCGCTACCTTTAAATACAGAATGATTTTTTAAACTATATCTTTACACCTTAAGTGTAACACAACATGATAAGATACCAGAAATCAGCAAGTTGTCTGTCCACTCCAGATGCGACAAGGCTACGCAACACAAAAAAGTAAAAAAAAAATACAAAAAACACAAAAAAAATATTACTAGCATATTATCTGTTTATTGGTAGTTATAAATCACACATTAATGCCTCATTCTGTACGGCCATTTTATTCGATCCCTTAATCCTACCCTGTACTTAAACTTAACAACTACCATACTAACAATTAATAAGCAGTAAATTATACTTTATTGAGGTAAAAGTCATAGTTAGGATTGAGTTAATAGGTAGAACTAGTCCACAAACTAAAGTGTAACCAAAACTGTTTCTAAAATAGAATCTGCCGTCATAGCTGGTAAGGACTCTGACTAACATGGATAAATTATCGCATGTCACGTGGCATCTGGTTTCGGACACGGTATTATAGTTATCATCCTTAGTGTGGATGGGCCTTTAGTCAGTGGTTTCTAACTCACAAAACCATTTACTCGCTCTAAAAGAGATGGACCTGTTTGCTCGTTCTCGTTGGATGGCCAGTGCACGAGGCCTAGTGTTGATCCAAAGCTGCCTCGTCCATCCCGTCCCCCAGCAGGCAGCAGCAGACTCAATTTGCTGGAGATTATGGGGAGGCTTTGGTGAAGCCAGGGGCCTGTTAACGGTCCCTCTCTCTCACTGCAGCTTGGCCAAGCCGGGCAGGATAAATCAGCCTCGCGGTCAGGTCAGAAACTAAAGCATCCAGCCAAACCCTGGCTCTGTCCGTCCGCCTTACTTTTACCCTCTTTCAAAGACCCATTTCCATTTTCACTTGACCTCATTTCCTTCGCTCAAATTAATTTCTTAAATTAATGAGTGTCACCTTAGGAACGAGTGCATCAGCCAGTCTTCAGAGAGAGCCAGTCTGATGATGTTGCACTCGATAGCGCAGCCTGTGTGATGACAAAGCAGTGATTTATTATCAGAGGCTGATTTCAACAGCCCCTTCGGAAAGGTTTTTGGGTGAAAACTGACCAATGAGCCCGTAGCTACGAAAGCGCTGTGAGTTTCCAGCTTCATTACACCCTTCTCCAGACTGTTCAAGGTTGTATTGAGCGCCTCATCATGCTGGTAAAAGCCATGGATTAGCTCCCACTTTGGCTCACACCAGGTCCTCTATCTCTAGTGGCCATTAGAGGCTTCTGGATACAGGGGCAAATATTTTCAGTTGAGTTAAAAGGAATTGTTTACCTAAAATGAAAATTGTGCCATTGTTTACTCTCATGTTGATTCCAAGTCTGTGTGCATTACTTCTTTTTCAGTAAAACACAAGAGTAGATCAATTTAAAGAGACAAAAAAAAAAAAAATGCATTTATGAGTGAGTCAGCAGTAAAGACTTTTGTACTGAAAGAAACTGAAACAGGGTTGTAAACAAGAAAGTTATATTTACTTTCAACAACACCTTGTAAGACGCAGCCAACAAATGCACTGAGCAGCGCTGTCATCAGAAATCACCAATGTTGGGGGTAACACATTACAAGTAACGCGAGTTACGTAATCAGATTACTTTTTTCAAGTAACTACTGTAGTAAAGTAACACATTACTTTTTTCAAAAAAGTAACGACAGTTACATTTTGTTTCCTTTATGTATTTAATCCCATTTTATTAATCAATATCTTTGCTGCTAACCTTTGTGGATCCAATTCAACCATACTAATAAGCAAAACTTACTTTAGATTAACTAACTATCTGTTCTTTATTTTTTATTGCTGAAGAGTGTTAACCTTCTTTTCCCTACAGTTCTACTGTACAGATGTGAATTTACTTTTCCTTCAGCCTTTGTATGTTAAATACAAACAAACAAGCCCTGCCCAAAGAAGCAACGCAAAAGTAATGCAACACATTACTTTCCATAAAAAGTTAGTTATTTTAATGAGTAACACAATATTGTAATGCATTACTTTTAAAAGTAACTTTCCCCAACACTGGAAATCCCCCTTAACACATGAAAAGATATAACGACAAAGATATTGCTTTCCTCAGTGGACATTCAAACTAATGTTTTACTGTAAATATAAAATTGAGCTAAATGAATGATGTATCAGGTGATATCTCTCTCTCAATACATAATACAGTGAGCTTTTAATACAGTAAAGCAATAAGCTTTTAATGAAGCAGCTTAATGTTCTATTGGTACTAGTAATGGAGGCTCGGGCTTAGCTGTTAAACTGTCAAACTGAGATTTGAAAAGATGGCGGAATGAAGTAGTTCGGAAGTAGTGAATGTTATGTAAGGGATAACGTACATTCAGCCAGTTGTTATCACAGAATAAAGCCTAGCAGGCTTATCAGACTGAAGGGATTAATTTTGGGATAACAACCTGTTGGATGTACATTATCCTGCTTATTACATGGCTGCTTGCCACAAAAGTAAATAATTAGACACAAAACATTGATTGAGTTTAAATATTTGAATGCAAAGCTTCTGTGAAGAAAGTAGTTGCTAGCAAGCAGCAAATTCAAATTAGATGGACATTTAAGGGATACAGTGCAGTCACACCACTTATTACACAATATTTCACAGCATAAATAATTATGGCAATAAAACATATTGATTTAAGATGATATATATATATATATATATATAATAAAAATAATAATAATATTTATTTAAAAGAGACTGAAACAGGATACACCTATTTTAACAGAATGTGTAAGTACTTTAGAAAGGTCTGCTCTTATATCCTCCAATATTGGGCCTTGTTGTAAGAACCTCACTGTAACTTCAATTTACCACTGAACATTTAGCTTGTTTTTAAATAAATTACTGTTTGTGATATAATAAACATTATGCCACAAATTAAAAAAAAAATGTGTGTTAAGCATTGATTTTTTTTTTTTTTAACACAAAGTAGAACATTTCAAAGAACAATAAGCACCAAAAGGACCAAAAATAGCAAAAAAAGCAGAACATAAGTGGTCTATTTAAATAATACACAATTATCTAAGTTTTGATCGCTATGGCTTCAGAACATGTTTTTCAATACAGGTTAACCTCATTCAACTGTATTTGTTTCATGTTTTTGATTAACTTTCCTCCTTTTCTAAATGTACAAATCTGGGTTACAGTGAGTAGCCTATAGTGTAAGTGAATAGGACTAGTCTGTAAATAAATAAAATATAAATATACAATATAAAGAGACACTTACTATTCTTTTCTGTGCAGTTATCCAGATTTTTTTTGCATAACAACAACATTAAACCCTAAAACAACTTGTCAAACATTCCACTGATTAAACTTGATTAAGGTGATTAAATAATGGGATAATTTTCATTTTAAGGTGAAGTATTTCTGATGTAACACCTTTATATAATATTCATGGTGAAGTTTGTTGTGAAATGATGCAATCCTTTCCCAGAGATTTCAGGGTTTATTTTCTGAAAGTCTTGTTTTACCCGAGTGCTTATAAAAATATGCCTGCAAAATATGTTGCCATCTTTGGAGCTTCAGTTTTTGCCTTATTAAACAGGACCTCAGACATACAGTATCTGTTAGCGGAGAGAATAACGATACTTGTTGCGTGGCATATAGCCACATTTTCTCCACATGCATTGAGGAGGCAGAGCCGATAACACCTCGTCTGTCAAGCTTGCGGCCTCCTATCTTTCTGTCCTGTTTTCCTCATCATTGCTCTTTCTCTCTTACGCCACCCAGGCTGATGATGGCATGTGCAAACAGCTCTGATCATTCGCAGCAATCGCTCTGATGGGCACGCATGGGATGGGTCCTGGCGCATCTTTATGCTATGAATTAAACCACTGGGCTGAAATTAATGGGGTGAGAAATGGCAGACTAACTCTTTACATGGGCTAATTGTTTTTCAAGCATGCTTAGCACACGGAGAGGCACAAATGCTTTTATCAGCCTTAACTACAACAGGGACTGAATGTGTAATGGGATCCAGAGAGTGAACATGTTTTTCAGACTGTAATCTCTGAGCGTCCATCACGCACGATGACTGCGTTGTGCGACATGCATGACTGTATATGCGATGTCCTTGAAAATAACACACATTCTTGAAACAAGCGCGGCTGAACAGCATCCATCTCAGGACTGCGATATTACAGTGTGACCCAGTTTGCAATGATCTCATAATGTAGCTGCTGATAGAATGAACTGTAATAGCCAGAGCTTAAGCAGCAGGGCACAGGCAGCCTTTAACCTTTAAAGCCTCTCAATCGGCTGTTTGAGTCTTTTATTACATCTGTGCGAACGGAAAGAGGTGGACGAGATTAATGTGCTCTACATGGGTGTTTTGGACCAATTTGTGGTCATGGGAAGTTGAATTATGAAACAGTAGGTTTTCAGTTTGAACTCAATGTTGAGGGCATTTTTAAATGAATGACATTCGAACATTGGTTGGAAAAGGCACATTAAAATATTACAAACTTCCACTGGCTTGTGCTGGAATGCAGTACATCAATTTATTAATTCATCAGGTTGCTGAAAAAGTCTGGGATCCAAAATGTAAAGCTGTTTAACAGTAGTAATAGTAAAAAATATTATTAGAAGTAGTAGTAATATTTAACTTGAATTAGTAAATATTAGTAATGTGAAAGTAAGTATTACTATAATAGTAGATAACATTATTATTATTATTATTATTATTATTATTATTATTACATAATCATTTTCTGTTTTGAATGAATCTCACACAGTGCTAGCGGTGGCTCTTACCTGTAACATATCGATGTCAGCGTCACCTTGTTCAGCCCGGCCAGCTGAATGGGCCAGCTGGCCCTGTATGCATGACTGGCACCCCTCCCCTGTCCTGTCCCATCCGCCCGTCCCGTCCTGCTCTTGTTCCCGTCACTGTCTCTGGATCACAGGTGTCAGCTTCAGGCAGAGCGTGATGAAAGAGATGCTGACCAGAGCCAAGATTAATTATTCAAGCTGCACCATGGTAGGCAGAGGAGAGAGTGAAAAATTCACACTAACTATTAGACTTTCTACTCAGAAATGTTCCAGAAAGATGCATGTGCTTTGGGCATGGTTCCAGGTTTCAAGGTAATACTATGGTATCCTTTGAAGTACAGTATTTTACAGCAAAAAGCACAAAACGTTGTTGTTGGTCAGTGATAGTCCACTATAAATATAAAAGTACATTTAATATGGTGTTCATTGTGTGTGATAACCACGAATGCATTAGCATCATAATGTATTATAATTGTTATGATTATTTATAAGGTGATATAACATATTATAAAGGTTTTTATAATGCATTATGCATTCATTATAATGCCTTACTAATACCCTTATAATGTATTATAAATATGGGCTTCATAGAAAGTGTTACCCAATATGGCTTTTGTGTTGCTATTTTCATATATTTAAAAACATATTATAAAGAAAGACAAAAGGGATAAGGTTAAAGAATAAAAATCAGTTAAGATCACTGGGTAAATTTAAAATGTTAATGATCAGTAATACATACAAAGTCAAAAGTTTGCATACACCTTGCAGAATCTTCAAAATGTTAATTATTTTACCAAAATAAGAGGGATCATACAAAATATATGCATGTTATTTATTTTTTATTTTTTTGTTTAGTATTGACCTGAATAGATCAAGATATTTCACATAAAAGATGTTTACATATAGTCTACAAGAGAAAATAATAGTTGAATTTATAAAAATGACCCCATTCATACCGTGTTGTTATCTGTTAGCATTTTTTTTTTTTTTTTTTTGATAGTTTTTTATGAACCCCTTTGTCCTGAACAGTTAAACTTACTGCACTTCAGAAATCCTTCAGGTCTCACAAATTCTTTGTATTTTTACAAAAAAAAAAAAATATATGTATTTTAACTTTTTCCAACAATGACTGTACGATTTTGAGATCCATATTTTTACACTGAGGACAACTGAGGGACTCATATGCTACTATTACAAATGGTTCAAACACTCAGTGATGCTCCAGAAGGAAACACAATGCATTAAGAGCCAGGGGGTGAAAACTTTTGAACAGAATGCTTTTGTGCAGATTTTTTTCATTTAGTACTGCCTCTCAGAAGCTACTTACATGTTTCCCAGAAGACAAAATAAGTTAAATTTACCCCAATCTTCAAATTAAAAAAAGCTTCACCCCCCAGCTCTGACCATACAAATTGTTTCTGCCTTTTACTGTATAATATTGTAGTGGAAATATCAATGATTATAAATGTATACATGCAAAACTGTTTTCTGATAAAGTACGGTATTATACAGCAAAAAGCAAAAAAAAATGATTTGACTGATCAGATTTTTAATGTGTTTTTACAACTATAAAAAATGCACATAAAAAGCAAAACTGCTGTAGTGTTGCTATTGTATAATTAAGAATTAAAGAAAGACAGGAAACAAGGTTTGAAAACTGGAATTAAAGTTCATAAGGTGAATAAAAACGTTAATTATAACAAATGCATAAATGTATATTATGAAGTACAGTATTTTACAATAAAAAGCATGAAATGTTGATTTAAGTGGTCGGATTGAATTTAAAATGCTTTTCACAGCTTTCAGAATTGCAAATGAAAAAGCTAAACAAAAACTGAAACTGAAAATTTTTATGATATGTATAATGCATATGTATATAAATGCATAAATGTAAAATAATTTATTGATGAAGACACAGACTTAATCTCTTCTCATGTGCATTTGAACCGAGCAACACTAAATCATAAAATGAAAAGGATGTATATACAGACTTTAAATATGTCAGCAGTAAATATTGCTAAATATCACCACCTGTTCTGACTAGTGCTGACATCTGTGTTTAACTCTATGAGTTTTCTCGTACGTGTGTAGTCGTGTTACTCTACAACGTCTGCTGGTGCACAGATTGAACTTCAGGTGATGCAGCAGCGCTTGCAGCAGCTGACGCGAGCGACGTCTCGTTCACGGTTTGGGCGTGACGTGAGGAAACGCTTCTGTCCTCAACTCAACCGTGAGTCATCAGACGCAGATCAGTCAGCTCTGGCCACGTCTCTGACAGCATGCTAATTTAGTGAAAATGAGACTGATTCGTTTTTGAACTTGACTGTGAAACATCCTGTGAGGCTGATAATTACACAATGGGAAAAAAAAAATACACTATCAACTCGCTTAACATCTGTCAAAAATCTGTACTGCAGCCAGCATTTCTACACTTGACAAGCCAGTCTGAATGTACAGTCAAGCCAATTTGCACAATTATTACTATGAAAACTACTGTAATCTTCAGGATAGAGCAGATAGAGCTTTTTATTCATTGAGTTGATCAACGAGTCTTGTAGACTACTTTTCAAGTGTTGTTTATTAGTAGTAAGTAGCCAATAAAGCTTGAACAGTGTGTAATTATTGGCTTTTCAGTGGCCACAACTGTTCTGTATTTGCTGCAGTTTTTGCTTTATAATAAAACAACTGAAGTATTTTTATTATTATTTATTTGTTTGATTTATATTATTTTAATTAATTATTCATTTGTGTTTATTATTTTAAGTAATAATACTGCTGATAGGTGCTTAACTCTACTGAATGTTTGCTTTATTATATATGTTAAATATGTAATATTTAATTACATGCAATAATATTTCGAGTTTTTTTAATGCAATAATATTTAGCTCAAATACAGCTACAGTCACTGTTAGGTTGAAGCGACACCAGCGAATGTGCCGTGGTCTCATTAATTGCTATAAATTCATCCCCTTTGACCCTTTAGTCAGTCTGTAATTCTGTATGCATGTCACTCGTCCAGAGGCAATTAAACGACTAATGGGCAAAGCCACTAATTCCTGAGCTCGTTTGACTAAAAGCCTGGGCTGTAACAATAAGTGAAATGGCAGATGACTGTGACCTTTGGCTAAAAATCCAAGGTCGATCATTAGGTTTAAGTGTCTTAACTATTCCAGTTTATACTGTTCAACTATATCTGTGTAGTTTTGGGGAGCTGAATGGACTAAAATTATTTCTGTTATTATGTTTAATAAATTAGCAACTTGATTTTGTATTATCAGATAACAGATAAGCTCAGATGTTATTGTTTCTAATGATAATAATAATAATACATTTATTTTATGCAATTATATTAATATTATATTTAGTGGTGTCAAAATTAGCATGTTAACGCAGGCGATTATTATTTATTTATTTATTTTTTTCATTTTAATGCGTTAAAAATATTTAACGCAATTAATGCATGGGCGGGCTAGGTTTGGCCACCCCATTTACAACTGCTAAAGAAATGCATTTATTTAGATGCAAAACGCGTCTTTATGAGCACATCAAAAATGGTAGACTTTTTTCAGTTGCGCGCTCCAACTTCACTTCAGCGCCAGATGCGAGTCAAATGAAATGGTACCAGTGACAAGCAGCTTCAGCAGAACATCAGTGAATGGGATGTTGTCAGGCCATATGTCGGTAAAAACGAATTTACCTGTCCTGTCAGCTGTTATACTGTGCTCGTAGCACACGCTCTTCAAGCACACACAAATGTGCCGGTGTGCTGTGTATTAGGCTATATTAAAGCACTGTATCATATTCAAACCCAAATGAAACTGTTAGCATGCAAAGTCGTAGTTATGTCATCAGTTAAGACATGAATTTACCAAAAAAGGTGATTAAAGCTGCCTTAAAACTTTGAATGTAAGTATTTATTATTTAAAGGTCACATTTAAAGCAGTGTCAGATCTGCATCAAGTTCAGCAGTGGCAGCTTTTAAAGTAACAGCAGCCAAAATATACTAATAACCAGCTGCTGTGATGTGTGTTAATCAAAGAACAAAGTTAAAAATAGGAAATTACAAGTATGTGCCAAAAAATTTGAATATCGAGGGAAAGTACATTTATTTTAATAATTTGTTAAAAAGTGAAACTTGTATGTTATATTTGTTCACTACACACAAAGTGACATATTTCAAGCCTTTATTTGTTTCAATTTTGATGATTATGGATTAAAGACAAAAAAAAAATCTGTATTTCACAAAATTAGAATATTTCATGTGACCAATAAAATAAGGATCTTTAACACATGGCCTTCTGAAAAGTGTGTTAATGTACTGTATTATGTCCTCAGTACTTTGTTGGGCCTCCTTTTGCACTAATTACAGCATCAAGGCAGCATGGCATGGAGGCGATCAGCCTTTGACACAGTTGAGGTGTTATGGTAGATTCCCTGTTCCCTCATCTTCCTCTTGACAATACCCATAGATTTTCAATGGGGTTTAAGTCAGGCGAGTTTGCCGGCCAATCAAGTACAGTTATTCCGTGGCTATTAAACCAGGTACTGGTAGTTTTGGCTTTGTGGGCAGGTGCCAAATCCTGCTGGAAAATAAAATCATCATCTCCAAAATGCTTGTCGGCAGCGGGAAGCATGAAGTGCTCTAAAATGTCCTGGTAGACAGCTGTGTTGACTGTGGACTTGATAAAAGACAATGGACCCACACCAGCAGATGACATGGCTCCTCAAACCATCACTGACAGTGGAAACTTCACACAGGACTTTAAGCAGCTTGACTTGTGTTCCTCTCCGGTCTTTCTCCAGACTGAAAACAGGACTTGGGACCACTGGGCAACAGACCAGTACTTTTTCTCCTTAGCCCAGCACAGGCGCTTCTGATGTTGTTTTTTGTTCAGGAGTGGCTTGACACATGAAATTCTACAGCTGTAGCCCATGTCATGCAGACGTCTGTATGTGGTGGTTCTTGGTGCACTGACACCAGCCTCAGTCCACTCCTTATGAAGCTCCCCCAGATTTCTGAATTGCCCTTGCTTGACAATCCTCTTAAGGCTGCGGTCATCCCTGTCACTTGTGCACCTTTTCCGCCCACATTTTTGCCTTCCTCTTAACACTCTGTTAATATACTTCAATACTGCGCTCTGTGAGCATCCAGTGTCTTTTGCAATTGCCTTTTGAGACTTTTGCTCCTTATGGAGGGTGTCAATGATGATCTTCTGCACAACCATCAAGTCAGCAGTCTTCCCCATGATTCTGAAGCCTACAAAGCCAGACTGAGACAGTTTCAAGGCTGAGGAAACCTTTCCAGGTGTTTTGCATTAATTAGCTGACTAGATTGGGACACAGGGAGCCTACAATGTTGAACTTTGTCATAATATTCTAATTTTGTGATTTTTTTTTTTTTTTTATCTTTAATCCATTATAATTAAAATTGAAACACTAAAAAAGGCTTGAAATATTTCACTTTGTGTGTAGTGAACTAATATACAAGTTTCACTTTTTGAAACAAATTATTGAAATAAATATTATTATTGAACTTCCCTCGATATTCTAATTTTTTGGCACATACCTGTACAATAATTTGAAGCATGAATGTGAAATTATTGCAATATAAAAGTATAATTAAAAACTTTAATGACAGGTAGGATTAATCACAATTAAATTCAGGAAAAATGTGCGATTAATTAGTTAATTTTTCGATTGACACCACTAATTATATTATATTAACCTAGTAGTAGTAGTAGTAGTAGTATAGGGTTATAGTATATTGACATTATTATAATTATGCTAATACTATATTAACTTATCAGTAGTAGAAGTAGTAGTAGCAGTAGTAGTATAGAGTTATAGTATATTGACAATTATAATCATATTATTTTATATTATATTACTTATTAGTAGTAGTTGCAGTAGTAGTAGAAAATAATAATAATAATAATAATAATAATAATAATAATAATAATAACCAAATTATTATTATATATTGTATTATTATACTTGTATTATGACAAATAGTAGTAGTAAAATGTTGTTGTTCCTTTTGTTGTTAATTATTATTGATGATCAACACAATACAATATTTGAACCACATATTTTGTTCTGTGGATTTTACAGAGATGAATGGACACACACACAAATGATTTCCATCCAAAGTGATTTTCTTCAGCTAGTAATTATTTATCATCAACAGTTTTGCTGTGTAAACTGCCTCATAGCCGGTTATTATTACTAACTTTCAGCCCTATTAAAACATGAGCTTTATTGCTGTTTGTCAGTATAATGGTTTGTGAACTTTAGAAGAATGAATCATTGAGCACTGTTTCCTGCAACGGCTTGTTTTGGCTTTTAGAATGTGATTTTGTGCAGTATTAACATGCTCTATCCTATAGAGAATTATGTATCCTGTGATGTGCTTACATTTGCCAGTTAATTAACGTGTGCCCTAATAAGCTTTGATGTATGCCACAACATTATCTCTCCCGATTGCTATGTAAATTCCAGAAACGTCTTGCTACTTAACATATCAGTCCAAAAAGATCAATGTCTCCATGTCTGCTCTCTGCTTGCTGTGTTGAAACAGAAATGCTCTCGTTTTAGTGCAGATACGCTCTAGAAATGTCAGTACTGACTATTGTCTGAGGCAGAATATATATATTTTTTTTTCATTTGTTTTAAGAAATATGCACACACTAAAGCCTTATTAGATGCCTGTGATTGCTGGCTTACTGTTGGGTGAGATGTGTTCAGCATTAGAACCTGGTTCTGAAGACTGGATTTGTTTACGTTCTTGACAAACGGGTGCAGCATTGCTGCTGATGTTTCTTTTGATCTTCCTGTTTCTCAGAGCTTGAAGCTTTAGTCAATGTTCTGCTCATATTTCACTCGGGCTGCTGCTAGTTTAGAAAGTAGATGCAATGAGAAACCAAAACCATCATCAGCTCACAGAGGAACTCACAGAGTTCCTGATAAACACCTAGGAGATCTGATCATTACGTTCTGGTACTTCCAGTAGATTTCCTTTAGAAAAAAAATATGAACATTTTCACTGCATTCAGAATGATTAGGGGTCAGATGAAAAGTATATATATGAAGAGTACAGATGCAAAAGCCTCTAAATCCATCTGACATCTTTCTTTAAAAAATGCATTTTTATCAGGCTCCGATGTATAGGTTTCTATGTAAGTAGTGGTACTTCTGACTGGGCTGAGGGTGGGATTTTAGGGAGTTTGAAGTAAAAGTATTTGATGGATGTATACTATGTGTCGAGAGCATTCGCTCAGTATCATTATCTCATTTTTGACCGAGATGGCTTTTAGCTGGTTTTGCATCTGACCTCGTCATATAAATACAGTATATATATATAAATCTGTACCTGCTGTAATTAATTAAAATGTAAATTAGTGAACACTGTAATGAGTCTGTGTGAGCAAGTCTTTCATATGTGCTTTACCTTGACATAAACTGCGCTTGCCGGTTGGTCTGAACACCAGCTTGTTGTGGATGTGTCTCCAACACTTTTCTGCAGCAGCACTAATTGATGCCTCCGGCAGAGGAAAACAAAATGTGTCTCTGTTTCTGACAGCTCAGTAAGAGCCTCGTGCTCTTAAAGACGCACCTACAGGGAATTTCACACTGACGGATGATTTAGCCCGACTGGACAGACCAGGGACAGTACTGCACAGGAGAAACACTCACTAAATTAAACAGCTGAAATATAATGACCTTGTTTACTGTTACTGTATGAGAGCAAATACATGTTCCCTGTGTAAGAATAGCATGACAGCAGACTATAAATACACAAAATCACAGCACTTTCCAGTGTGTTTAACAGTTTGCTGTTGTATCCATAGTTTAACTGTTAACATGGTAAAGACTAAACATTTTAAGTGTTTTCAACCAAGAGGATGTTTGGGAGAAACTTGACTAAAAAAAAGAGACTGTCCTCAAAGAAAATACGTCCCAGTTGTACGTTTTTGAATCGACCAAATACGATCCATTCTTACGTTTTAAAGTTAAGCGCCCTCTAGCGGTCGTAAAAATAATGACAGTGTCGCGTTGGATCTGACGTCATCGAATGACGTATGAGTTTTTATACGATTTCAGGGTAATTTAAACGTGTTTTACTAGGTGTAATTCGTATATATAACCACACCTAACCCTACCCTAAACCTACCCCTTACAGAAATCGTGCAAAATCATGATTTCTAGTGCATATTTAAAAAAAAAAAAAACATACAATGAAAACATATGCGTACTCTGGAATCGAACCTGTGTTCATATGATTATAGCACTCCGCAGTGCAACGCGCTACTAATTGACCTACACATAATGCTAAGGTTGAGTTAGATACCTGTTACTGATAAGGGAGCAAATGTTAAATACGCTTTACAGAGACGTATTTGAGGATTTGTGAAAACGACTTTAGTCGGTCGTATAAATTGGAGGACATGTTGCTTTTAACATATGTGTACTATAAGCTTTTAACACTTTTAATACACATTATTGCATTTAATTTAAAGGATTAGTTCACTTCCAGAACAGATAATTTACTCACCCCCTTGTCATCCAAAATGTTCATGTCTTTCTTCCTTCAGTCGTAAAAGAAATTATGTTTATTGAGGAAAACATTTCAGGAATGTTCTCTATATATTGGACTTCAAAGGTGCCCATGAGTTTAAACTTCCACAATGTAGTTTAAATGCAGCTTCAAAGGGCTCTAAACGATCCCTTATCTAGTGAGATTCATTCAATCATTTTCTGAAATAAGTTAATATTTATACACTTTTCAACCACAAATGCTCATCTTGACTAGCTCTGCGATGTACATACGTGCTCTGTGTGCTTTGGTTTAATACAGTTAGGGTATGTCGAAAAACTCCCATCTCATTTTCTCCTCCAACTTCCAAATCGTCCTACACCGCTGCAGAAGTGCCGACCATGGCCAAGTGTTTACAAAGTGAACGTGCATATAAGATCAAACACCCTTTACAAAAAAAAAAGGTAAAACAGCAATGTAGGTGTAACGGGACTCAGTGTGACAGTGTGGATAGATCCAAATGCAAGCTTTATTATACAGGTCGTGGTCAAGACAGGCAGGGTCAAACACCAACAAACAACAATGTCCAGGGCAAAGCAGAAGAGTAATCTGAAAACACAGGCGAGGGTCAAAATCCAAGAGAGCAGTCCAAAGTAACAAAATAAACAGGGCAATGAAACAAGGCAAAAACTATGGCGAGGAAAACAGACAATGACGATGGCAAAATAACTACGATGAAACAAGGCTATGAGAAACAGGGAAAATGCTTGGTAGAGCCCGCAACAGCAAAACAATACTTCGCAAAGTCCTCTCTCTCTCTGAGTTTGGTAGATCGCAACCAACTTGATCAGGTGCATACCACCACCTACTGTACCAGGATGTGCAACATCATGGCTTCATGTACTTTTCGCAGTCCTGTTTGGCATGGCCCTCTTTATATGGCTGCCAAACAGGAAGCAACCATAGAAGAAGCAGAGGGAGCAGTGACAGACAGTACTATAGCAAGGGCTCCCTCTGCTGGCGTGGTGTTACAGTAGGACGATTTTGAATTCTATAAAAGTCTAAAAAAAATAAATAAATAACAAATATATATATATATATATATATATATATATATATATTTAAGTTTGTTTTGATTACAATTAGAATTTTTGTAATATTGCATGTTTGTAATTCTTTTGTGTGTATATATATACAGGTCCTTCTCAAAAAATTTGCATATTGTGATAAAGTTCATTATTTTCTGTAATGTACTGATAAACATTAGACTTTCATATATTTTAGATTCATTACACACAACTCGAAGTAGTTCAAGCCTTTTATTGTTTTAATATTGATGATTTTGGCATACAGCTCATGAAAACCCAAAATTCCTATCTCAAAAAATTAGCATATCATGAAAAGGTTCTCTAAACGAGCTATTAACCTAATCATCTGAATCAACTAATTAACTCTAAACACCTGCAAAAGATTCCTGAGGCTTTTAAAAACTCCCAGCCTGGTTCATTACTCAAAACCGCAATCATGGGTAAGACTGCCGACCTGACTGCTGTCCAGAAGGCCATCATTGACACCCTCAAGCAAGAGGTCTGTGGGAAGGAAAAAGTGTGGCAGAAAACGCTGCACAACGAGAAGAGGTGACCGGACCCTGAGGAAGATTGTGGAGAAGGACCGATTCCAGACCTTGGGGGACCTGCGGAAGCAGTGGACTGAGTCTGGAGTAGAAACATCCAGAGCCACCGTGTACAGGCGTGTGCAGGAAATGGGCTACAGGTGCCACCCAGGTCAAGCCACTTTTGAACCAGAAACAGCGGCAGAAGCGCCTGACCTGGGCTACAGAGAAGCAGCACTGGACTGTTGCTCAGTGGTCCAAAGTACTTTTTTCGGATGAAAGCAAATTTTGCATGTCATTCGGAAATCAAGGTGCCAGAGTCTGGAGGAAGACTAGGGAGAGGGAAATGCCAAAATGCCTGAAGTCCAGTGTCAAGTACCCACAGTCAGTGATGGTCTGGGGTGCCATGTCAGCTGCTGGTGTTGGTCCACTGTGTTTTATCAAGGGCAGGGTCAATGCAGCTAGCTATCAGGAGATTTTGGAGCACTTCATGCTTCCATCTGCTGAAAAGCTTTATGGAGATGAAGATTTCATTTTTCAGCACGACCTGGCACCTGCTCACAGTGCCAAAACCACTGGTAAATGGTTTACTGACCATGGTATTACTGTGCTCAATTGGCCTGCCAACTCTCCTGACCTGAACCCCATAGAGAATCTGTGGGATATTGTGAAGAGAAAGTTGAGAGACGCAAGACCCAACACTCTGGATGAGCTTAAGGCCGCTATCGAAGCATCCTGGGCCTCCATAACACCTCAGCAGTGCCACAGGCTGATTGCCTCCATGCCACGCCGCATTGAAGCAGTCATTTCTGCAAAAGGATTCCCGACCAAGTATTGAGTGCATAACTGAACATAATTATTTGAAGGTTGACTTTTTTTGTATTAAAAACACTTTTCTTTTATTGGTCGGATGAAATATGCTAATTTTTTGAGATAGGAATTTTGGGTTTTCATGAGCTGTATGCCAAAATCATCAATATTAAAACAATAAAAGGCTTGAACTACTTCGAGTTGTGTGTAATGAATCTAAAATATATGAAAGTCTAATGTTTATCAGTACATTACAGAAAATAATGAACTTTATCACAATATGCTAATTTTTTGAGAGGGACCTGTATATATATTTAGACACCTTCAACATTTCTCACATTATCACAGTTTCTTCACTACAGTTCAGAAATGATAGTAAAATATGACAAGAACTCTGTAACTGTGTCAGAACAATTTCATCTTGATAATGTCTGATAACTTTGATAGAAAGGTGAAACAAAATATTGTCAGGTCAAAGTGTTTTAAAATTAAATCTATACATTTTACTGGTAGTGCACCGTATGAAGAATTTTTGGGTACCAAATTAAATAAACTATAGTTTATTGCACCCACTAGTAAAACAAACAAACAAACAAACAAAAAACATCAAAAATGATATCTGTCTGAATGTCTGAATAATTTTTATAATATATATACAGTTCTTTCTGGTTCTCAAATCTGATTGGTTGAGAACCGTGAGATATTCTACTGGTATCGCTACAGGAATGCCCTCTCACAATTTGCATCACTCTGCTTATTCTAGCCAGGTCTATGTTTCTTTTTAATTCACTGAGCTAATGGTCCAGTACATTTACAAACCACATCTCCACAAGAAGAAACAAACTTGACAACAACTGAATTTTTTAATGAATATTTCATTTGATGTTAATTACGAAACCTTAACAGACAATGAATTCTCACGTCTCGCCAAAAGAGGGCACCCGCAGCTTAATCATCCATCCATTCATTTACAACAAGCTCGTCCATGGCGTCATACAGCAGCACATTCCCTTGATAGGAATTCTAAAAGTGACAAATGTTTAACTGTCAACTTGAGATTTGAATCAGTGGTGGAAGGAAGCATGGCTTGAGTACGAGAGTGATATTGCGAATATATATATTAGTTTAGTACATCAAGTTCAAAATGTGCAATGATAGTCCTATAAATCTATATAAAGAAGTTTGAATACAGGCAGCTGCCATTAAATTTGAATGGAGGCCTGCACTTCTCTACCATCTCTAGGAATAAAAACATATCTAAAGCCCTATAATGCTAATAAAACATACAGATATGGCCGCACACGTCCATTTGTCATTGTTGGCCAACCAAAGGAACTGATTGGGTCCTGGAGCTCACTGACATCTCGCTACTAATGCTGCAAGATTTGATTGACAGGTGGCAATATCGGCCAGCAGCATCCTCAAGGTTGCTTTGACTTTGAGTGTGTGGTGTGGTGGATATTTGTTTAGCGATGACGGGGGGTAGATTGAGGTGTCGCTTTGGGGAAGTGTGTCTATATGACGCAATCACAACTAGAAATCCTGCAATTAGGTAGACACAAGCTGTCCCACTAATTTTCCCACCAAAACCTGTCTGCACGCTTAATGAATATGTATGGCTTGTTGGAAAACATCACCCACCTCAACCTTCGAAAGTGGTTTTCCTGCCACAAAAATTTTTTATTGTTTCCGTTACAGATGTGCAGCGACAGAGAGAAAAAACAGTTTTGAGCAACAGTCAGACCTGTCACCGAAGCTAAAGCTTTTTTGTAAATGACAATACTTTTCTCGCACACATAAAACAAGCAAACCAAATCAATATGAGCTGCTATTCCATTCACAAAGAACCTCTTTTATGGAAACCTTGGGTGAGCAAAGGCTATAGTATTGATCTCTGACTGAACAACACTGCTGAATAACCTTGAGAGGAAAAAAAAAAAAAAAACTTTCCAGGGATGCCAAGAGCTGCTGTTGTTAAAAAAACATCACGATACTGAATCTCTTCGCTTTTGTTAAAAATACAACATGTCCAAAATCTGACAAATATAGAGTACAAGCATTGTAATGGGAGCCAATTAAACCAGGTTCATTTCAAACCTCAGTCTCGCCTCTATACGTTCATCTCAGACGCAAGTGCAAGAAAAACACTTTAACCGACAGTTCACGCTCACAGTGGGGTAATAAGTAGTGCAAACAGTTACTTTTGATTACTTTTTTTAGGATTTTAGTCAACATTTTATGCCAGTTTTAGGATGAACAAATATCACAGCACTGTTTTGCAACTTTGAGCAATGGATGGTGTTTACTAATTGAATGAATCAGATTTTTGAATGAATCGGTTGCTAAAAATGATTCAGTGATTCAGTCAAATGCTTTGTTCCTAAATTAATCAGCCGTTTGAATGAATCAGTTGAATCTCAATGATTCACTCATTAACAGTCACTTGCTGCCACCTACTGGCAGTTTTAGTTTCACATTTTGACTCAGATGCAGATTCCAGAAATGTTTTTTTTTTTTTTTTTTTATGTTGGAATGAAAGACACTAAGTACCAGATGAAGTGCTTCTTATTCTTACCCACAAATACAAAATGGAAGAAAGAGTTAAAACTGAATACAATCTTGCTACTCAAGCTGTGTATGAACATGTTATATATATATATATATATATATATATATATATATTTATTTGCTTCTTTTCCATTTTGCATTTACTTTTACTTTCAATACTGAAGTACATTTAGGATTTATTGTTTATACTTAAGTAAAAGTCTTAAAGTATGTGACATTTATTGTACTTGTTAAGTAATATTCTAAACGGTGACTGCAAAGTCATTTTGTGGTAAGATATCTGTACTTTTACTTAAGTATGGCTATCAGGTACTTTGTACACCACTGCAGTTTAGTTCATGAATGAACAAAACATCTTGTTCAGTGTTGAAAGTTTGTTCACAAGAATCACTTGTTTGTTCACTAACAATTTACTGGTTTGCTGAGTTTGTTGATTCACAAACTAAAGGGCTCATTCTCGTCTACTCCAAATCAGACTCAAAACATAGACACATTCAGAAAGGTTTGTGCTAGTTATTCAAACAAACAAAAGATTTGGTTCAGTTACAAGATTTGTTCATACTTGTTCAAGACTGTTTTTTTTTTTTTTTTTCTTAATTTCTGTTTGTAGCTTGAATAACCAGAAAACAAATCTAGCTCTTATTAAATATTCTGGACATTTTGAACATTTTAAGGGATGCCATGATCTGTGTTGAAAAAAAAAAAAAAAAGAATGTAACCAAACTTCTGTGCATTTGTCAAAAAACCTGTCTGAAATCTGATAAATATAGGGTACAGACATTGTAATGGGAGCCAAATGGTTAATTTCAAATGAAAACCTTAGCCTCACCTGTATATGTTAAACAGTCCGTCTCTGTATGTCTAGTGCAAGAAAAAAACTTTAGCCGACAACTTGCGTTCACAGTGGGGAAACAAGTAGCGTGAACGGTTACTTTGGGCAGTATTTTTGGGCAGCAGTTGCGCTATTATTCGACCTAGAGATGGCGGCCAGTGTTTTAGCACTGCTATAAAGGGCAGCGAGGCGAGCGGCTCCTACTGAGTGAATTTGTTTTGCACGTCTGCTGGCCGCAAACCTTCGGCAGCCAACTGTAAAATGATCAATGCCAGCTCAGCCAATATGTGAGACATAGCCTTTGGACATGGACCATGCTGAGTCTGAGCCCATGCTTTTTTATATTTAACATTTTTAATGCGCTTTTACTGCGTTTGGCGTGGAGCGCTTTAATCCGCGTGGCTTTCTGCATTGTGACTCCCTTTTATATTGTTTGTAATTCAAGGGAAGCCAGTTTGGTTCCTCTCAGTGGTTCGCTTGAAGAGACAAACATTCTGGTGTAGAAAAAGAGGGGAAAAATAAAATACTGGGCAAAGCTGGAAAAGAAAAAAGGCTTCTGCCCAAGGCATCATCTCAGTAAGAGGCATTAAGCTATTAAACACAGAGAAAGGCTTTAAAGAAATGGCACAAAAACCGCACACTGATGCTTGAAAGGACAAGCCAAACATTTGTTTGGCAGCGTTTTGTGAGATTGTCAAAATATCTGTCAGTAATGTCTCCTGCTCAAGGATGAGTGACACGGCGCTGGGAAAATGCCTAATGGGAAGCTGATTTGAGTGAGTTCAGAAGGAACGGATACGGTGGACTGGGTAATGGGGCGTTGGTTTAAGAGCAGATGAAAAGAGAGACTGCTGAATCACAACCACTCTCATGTCAGACTGTGAACAGCTGCTTCAACAGAGCAAAAAGAAGCACCGATTCTGAGGCTGTATGAGATAAAATGCATACACATGCCTAGTGCTGGGGATTTTCCATCCTGGAGATTCAAATCTTTTGAATGTGTTCAGAAAGATTCGTTCATAGAGCTTACATCAATACTGCAGAAAAGGACCAACAATGAGTGTGTTTTTATGTGTTAAGAGTGAGTCACTGAATAATGATTCATAAATTCGCTTTTACATATTTTTTGAAAATAAATGTGTGTTGGCAGTGTGTGTACACTTCCACCCCACTTCTTTTTTTTTTTTTAATCAGTGTCATAAGCAGAGTCTCAGAATAAGCAGTTCGCAGAAACTGTAAAATGTGACATTACATTTTACAGGCTCCACCCATGACTGTTGATGCACACTGCTGTATTAGCCCTGTATTACCCTGAGTTAGCCACACACAATCTGCCATGTTTATCTAATATGTTTTATTATCGCTTTATCACGCTAGAGAATTTAAAAGCAGCATTAAAGTAAGACATGTCTTCTTATTAAAGCTATAGAAGTTATTCAATCTAGAGCAGTCTGATTTTCAGTTTTCATTTTATTGTTTGGGTCATATTAACAGCGTATACAGCGGTAGGCCCTGTATAGTACACTGCTGTCACTTAAACAAGCAATTTCGTTCCTAGCTGTTTAACTTCACAGACATAACCAACTTGTGTGTTTTTAACATAAACTTGTGTGTATTTGACAGTTTCATGCCTTATTAACAATAAGTCAGGAAATAGAACTTAGTTTAGAACTCACATGCCGTGTGACAGCTGCTATCTTCAGATTGCTTTGGATGTGTGTGCTCAGAAAAACGTACATCGGAAGTTTAAACTGATACAGCTTTAAAACGCATGGTTTCAGCATGATAGACATGATTATCAAAACCAAACAGATGTTTTTTTTGTTGTCAGTTTATTTGACGTATGAATTGTAAAGGATCATCAACTCATCAAAAAAAAAAAAGAAAAAAAAAAATAAATAAATAAAATATATATATATATATATATATATATATATATATATATATAAAATACATAATCTGTGGGGTATTTTGAGCTGAAACTTCACAGACACATTCTGGGGACACCTGAGACATAAATTACACCTTGTAAAAAGGAACATAATAGGTGTGATGCCTAGGAATTTTGCCTGCAGTGTTTTATTGTGCCAGCTGTAACAGTGTTTATGTCCAGCATTTTCACAAAGTTTACAAAAAATATTTTGACTAAAACCCTAAGATGCAAATAAAATTAGTGTAATTTAAATATCTAACATATCTCACATACTTTATGTGTGTTTACTCTGTGTATTTATTATGTACATATAAATACACACACATACATGTATATATTAAAAAAAAAAAAAAAAACTTCAACAAGAAGTTCAAGTTTAGTCAGCATATTTTTATGAACATTTTGGGATTTCACATAAAACACTTGATATTTTAAGAACAATTACAGAATTCATATTAAAGAATAAAATATAGCATATTTCATTATCTTTTGAAACTTAGAAGGGTTCAATTTGAGCAGATGTTTTTACGATCGCCATCATCCTCAGAGTGCACTTCCACAGCACATTCAGCATCTGGCTGATACCATATTCTCTTGAAAACTTGAAAAAATGAAGGAGGCAAAGGGTAGCGAGTAAAGTCTTGGGTCGCTAAAGACCCGAGGTATGCATTAAAGGGTTAATAGATAAATGAGATGCCTAGTTTATTTGATTAAAAAATATATTATAGTCGATTCACTTTATGTTTGGACAAGATTCCTTGTTCATTCACGAAAGGGAAGTTCAATTTTATAAGTTCAGTCATGAATGAACTAAACGCCTCATTCAGTTCACTTAAAATCATGTTTGCCTTATACCCGACTTTTAGCTTTGATGTTTTTAGTTGCAAAGCTTTAAAGGGGATGAATTTAGAGAGTTGTTTCACAAACTAAAGGTTTCATTCAGTTCCACTCCGATTCTTGTTCAGACTCAAAACAAAAACTTAATCGGTATTCATTCGGTAGGTGCAGCTAATAAAACATTTGTGCTGCTCTGTCTCTGAAAGCAGGAAAATACACACAGACAGAGACTTGGTTCAGTTACAGGATTTGTTCATATTTGTTTATGACTGCTTTCTTTAATCTAGGTCTCCTAGGGCAATTTTCCATTTGTAGCTTGAATAGCTAAAACACAAATCTACCTCTTGTTGTATTTGTGTACCTTTCTCTATGTACACTACACTTCCTGTAAACCTTCAACCTCCACAGCATGCTGTGTAGTAACTGCAGTGTGTCAAATAAACTAGGACACCTCTACCATCTTTTCAACAGATTAACTGTGCCCTAGTTTGTGCTGTGCAGTGGCTGACGGGAACATTGAGTTTTGGGGCTGTAATTTAGAGTGTGTGGGTGTGTGCGGGTGTGTGTATGTGTGTGTGTGTGTGTGTGTGTGTGTGTGTGTGTGTGTGTGTTTGCACGTGTGTCACGGCGCGCTAGCATCTGTCCGTGCCATGCGAGGACGTTACTGATGCGTCCTCTGTGTATGAGGGAGACAAATGATGGTGGTCTGGAATGAAAGCGAGGCTGATCCACTTTCAGGTCACCTTACAGATTCCAAATAGTCTCATCCAGTGATGCATCCAAATTCTCCATCCTCATTGATGTACATTATAATTTGGCCGGCCACTGCTCACAGGCTCAAAGGGACTGTAGCTTGTCTCTTAAACATTATTATTCTTCTTCTGCCGCCGCTCAGTAAGTCTGTGGCAGCCCATAGAACTGTTGGGTAAAAAGTCATGGATTTCATGTTGATAGACAAAATGGTTTTGTTTAACTCATCAGTGAATTTGCTGGCATGATGTCAAGCTGCATCTGAGGCTGTATCTCTACAATTTGATAGCAGCGCCACCTACTGGTCAAAAGTGATCAACCATTAAATCGTATTACTCATTTTTGTATTTAAGGTTTTGTCAGCCATTTTGACTAAAATCATCTTAAAATGCTGCAGCTGGTCTGATAACTGCTGCGTTGTTTTATTTTATCACAAAAACAACCATGAAAGAAATTTAGTAAAAAGATTTTTGCATTTGTGCATATTTGTTCAAGCCAAAAATTTCTGTTTCTAATGTTTATTTTATTTTTTAAAGAGAGACTTTGTTCAGATTTCTTTGTTCAGAACATCAGAGTTATTATTTGAATCAGGCTTTTAGGTCAATTTTTTTGTTTGTAGATTGAATTTTGTTTTATTTTATAGTTAAGAGACAAAAAGTAAGAATTAACTCTTGTGCCATGATTGGTGCGATTTAAAGACAGCATGTCATATTCTAATTTCATATATAGTTTAATTTTTAATTATACATCTCAAGACCCTAAGAAACACATCTGAGTGGTTTCTGCTTGGCGTGACCTTAAACCAGCCTCCTAGGCTTCCTTAAGACAACTAGCCGACTAAACGTTCAGACAACCCAGACAAGGTTTGTTCTGTTGTATTTGTAAAACAGTTTCTTATATATATAAGTGGTTGGAGAGATACTATTAAATAGATTGTAAAAATTGAAGTGTGCAGTTACTGTGCCACTTGCATTGAAATGACAAAATCTACCAAACTCTCAACCCATCTGGCATTGGTCAGAAAACCAGATAGCCCTGCCTCTAAAATCACACTATTGGTTGAGCCAGTTCTGCTGTTAAACAGAACAGAGCAGTGCATTGTTTTAAAAGTGCCAGTTTTCACACATTTCAGGTTAATCGGCCTACAAATGACTATTTTTAGTTATCTCTGCATATTAATGTGGGATAAAAGATGGTATTTTAGCTTGGGGAAAAAAAAAATCACCTCATATACTGAACTGAAGCTGGAGTTTGAGCTGATATTTGTCTGGATTTGACTGGCGTCTGTGGTCTGTGTCTGACTGGTGAGCAGTCAGTGTTCCAGTGCTAGCAGTGTGATGCTACTGGTCTTGTTTTCATTGGCTATATTTAGACCATGGCCTGCTCCTCTGCAGAATACTAATCAGGACACTGCAAAGCCTCACCAAGGCTCGAGCAAGGATGGCAAGGGGTAGAATCTCTTGCACAGTAAATCTCACACAGACACTTGCACTCTAATGCTTAATCTGGTCATATTCACTATAGACCCCAATCAAACAATCTGATATCGTTGAATAAACATCTTATTTTCCTCAACAGATGTATTATTTCCATGATCCGTTTGAATGAGATGACTCTGCCATTGTTAATGGACATATATAACAAGACTCTCTCAAATCTTTCATCTACTGCTGTTTTCTGTTTTTTGTTCTTCCTTATTTACATTCATCCTTTCTCCTGTCTCTCTTCTCCGGCCATCTTTACACCCCCATGCCTCTCTCATCCTCTCTTTGTCTTATTCCTCCTCTCCTCTGGTGGACGACTGTAGCAGATGCCAAATTGCAAAATTATACACAGGACTAAAGATGAATGTTCATGCACATCTGTTCCCATATCCGGACGGGTTCGAGCACAGCCATACTTGATGTGTGTAGTAACTGATTAAATGGACTAAAAAAAAAAGAGAGAGATTTACAACAGGTTTATCAGCATTAGAACTGTGGCTTGTCAAAGAGTCAACAGTAGATGTTAACTATGTTAACTAATATTGATAAATGTAACAAAACAATTAATACAATGTATTTAAATAGTCATTTAAATATACAAAACAGCAGCATTATGAATATGTACTTAAAATGCAGTGAATCATTTTGGAAGCTTTTAATATAAATGAACCATCAAACAAACCGATTGAGTTATATGGATTGGGTAATATTGCATAACTTCAGTAGAGGTCCATCACTGAGTTGTAGTTGGATGACTGCATCAGTCTGTCAGTGTTGTGCACTTTAATAGGTCTTTGTTTGAGAGATGGAGGGGGCGAGATTGAGGGAAAGTGGTGACAGGTTGTATGGATGGCCAGTACAGTGGCCTTTGATCTCAGCTCAGATCTGGACGCTGGGGAATCCATCTCTATCTCTCCCACATACTGGCACTGTATGAGACCTCAAATCCCCCATACACATGTAATAAACACTAGCACACACATTCTTACATGAACCGCTTGCTCTGACTGGAACTACATATTTTTATCCACTAAAATGTAGTCATTGGGGAAGATTCACTATATAGTTGTGACATTTTTGCATGTAGCATTTCAGTGCAAAAACGTGCATCTTGATTACTAAGCCACACCTGCAATCAGTGTTGTTATTATTAAAATATTTTTTTTGTTAAATTGAATAAACCTGAAATAAAATAAAATATATACATTTGATAAAAAATTGCTTAAAAGGAAAAGTTAAAAATTAGAAATTATGTTTTGGCAACTAACTAAAATAAAAGAAGTTGAAGCTTAAAAGTTTAATCTTAAGCCCAAAATTGAATGGAATTGAAATATAAATTAAAGCTAAATAGAAGTGATAAAACACAAACTGATGTAAATGTAAACTGAAAACATAAAAATAAGAGCTACTTGCATATTTTACATATATTTAAATAAAGTCATTGTCTAATTAGTTTCAATCATTACTACATAAATTGATTTTTAGGGCTGCCTAAATAGTTGACTAACCGTTAGTTGATGAGAAGAGGCTTGGTTGACCAAAATTTTATTAGTCGCTGAAAAAATGTTAAACTAGAAAAATGTGCACTATTGAAGTGTCTGTGCGGAGTGTAGAAGCTGAATAGTAGCAGTCATTTCATGAATGATAGAGGCACCGGTGCAGTCACTTGCTCTTAAAATACTTCTTATAATTATTTGGTCATACAAATAAAAGAAAACTCAGACACTATGTAACAACGCTGTGCTTTTGTAAAATAATGAAAGCAAACAGGAATGCGCTTTTTTTCTTCTTGGTCTCTTTGAACTTGAGCATGTCAAAAAAAAAAAAAAAAACTCTGTATACTTGCCTTACAGACATGAAAAATATATCTATAGAGAGTGAAATATACAGATATACAGTAATATACAGGCACATCCACTACTGCGGAGATGACGAGTCAGTGTCTCCGACTAGTTCCCTGACACATTCATAATTATTATATCTGCCGGTGCACTTTTTTTTTTTTTTTTGCATGCTTGAGTGCTTATTGGTCTATGTAGACAGCTAAGGCTCATTATTATGAATTATATGGTTTATTAATAAACGTGCAACTAATAGTCGACTTATGCTTAAAATGAACAACTATTAGTCGACCAGAAAACTCTTTAGTCGAGGGCAGCCCTACTGATTTTATAGCTTTAGTGCATTATTTACAAAACTCATGGTGCCTGGGACACATAACGCTACAGGGTTATCGGCCACCAAAACCAGAAACATAATTTCATTTAAAAGGGTTCTTTGTTTACATTTTTTATTGATTATGGCAGCAGTTATTCCTCAAATGATGGAGAACATCATCATCATACCTGGGAAAACATCCAGGCATTTTAAAGATCCAGGTACCTGAATTAAAGTGTTGCAGTGAGACTGTAAAGTATGTCAGATTGCAGTAGATTGCGGCATCTCAACACCCAGAACAAAACAGCGAGTCCAGAAATTGCTTTCATTCTGTACAATTCAGTGAATCTTTCACTAAAACAAAACAAAAATCAGTGGACACAATTCAGAGAATTCCCTCCAGACAGAGCAAAGAAAGAGAGTTTTGCTGCAGATAGTAGAACTGGCATATGAGATTGAAGTTTAACAGGATTTCATGAAGGAGAGAGAGAAAACGAGAGACAAGAGGAGCGTCCAGGTGCTTCATCATTCCAAGTGACAAGTGCGCAGCGGTCGTGCAGCGTGAGCGTGTGTATGTGTGTTGAAGCAGCATGTCCAGCGGTCACCTCACCGCTGTCTGGCCAAGACCCATTTTCCCCCTAGCATTTGGAGTTCGTCCAGGCTTCATCTCTGTTCCCAATCCATTCCCACTGTCTGGCTACTACAATGATGACCTGTAGAAGTGTAAAAGCAAGCGATGCCACCCTGAGAACTAAAGCTGTTATGTTCTTCTAACCCGTGACCTTCATTTAGCATAGATGTATTCATTCACATTCAGGCTTACGAATTCTTCTCCAGCCCTTATCCGTGTCACTGTAGGTACACCAGCCATCTGTATGTGGCTTACACTTTAAATCTCTCAAATCCAAAACTCCATCACCATGGGAACTGCTGAAGAGATCACAAGGAGGCCACCACAATGGTCCCGCCTGCTCTGCCAGACAGCCAATCATGTTTAGACGTTTAGATCTTGAGACACCCAGTCACAGCCTGTGATTAATGAGATTCAAATATTCTTGCAGCTCCAGAATTATGAATATCTTATCATATGTCTTTTTTCTTCCTTCACTTTTATTGCATTTAAATCCATGACCGTGTCATTGAATTCAAATAATAAAAAATTACAGATATTTTCCTCTAGTAGTTACAGAAGAACAACAGAAAATAATAGACATGCATATTGTATATCCACCCACACTAGATGAACAATTAGCCTTGAACTTACCTCCAAGTAATTATTTGAAACCCACTTGTCTGTACTTAAAACGTGTCAAGCCAAATATATTTTTATGGCACATTTACATTACGTTTCAAAGCAACAGAATGTCATACTGTTATGTCTATAATACCTTGTTGTTTTAGCAAAGAGCAAGATATTGTGTTAGACATTCACAATATTGAGAGATTTAAATATTGATTGTTTTTGTTCTATTTAGAGATTTAATTATTGGTCTTTTTTCTATTAGATTTAAATATCAGTCAGTTTTTAATATTACTTTATTTTGTTCTGTTAGGATATTTAAATATTTGTTGGTTTCCAATCATTCTTTCATTCATACTGGTCACACTTTATTTTGATATTCCATATTAAACATTGTACTAACTATAAGTAAATTTGAGCCCAGTGGGTAACACATTATAAGCAACGTGAGTTATGCAATCAGATTACTTTTTCAAACAATAAATGCCACTTACTTTGTTTTCCCATGTACTGGAAAATGTGTGCGCTGTGAAAACATGATGCTTACTGTAGTTCCAGACTAATGAACATGCATTTTCCCGAGCAGACATTAAACTGACTATTAGTAATTTTGTTAGTACATGTCAACCTATTCTACTAACCCAAAAAAAATATTTGATCCCCTGCTAATTTTGTATGTTTGTCCACTGACAAAGAAATTACCAGTCTTTTTGTTTTTTTGAACAGTGAGAAATATTTTTTAAAAAGTTATACATTTATTTGCATTTTAATGAGTGAAATAAGTATTTGACCCCTTCACAATACATGACTTAGTACTTGGTGGCAAAACACTTGTTGGCAATCACAGATGTCAGATGTTTCTTGTAGCTGGCCACCATTTTTGCACAGATCTCAGGACAGATTTTGTCTCACTCCAGGACCTTAATGTGCTTCTGCTTGAGCCACTCCTTTGTTTCCTTAGTCGTGTGTTTTGGGTCATTGTCATGCTGGAATGCCCATCCATGACCCATTTTCAATGCCCTGTCTGAGGGAAAGAGGCTCTTACCCAAGGTTCTCGCCCAGTCCAGCGTCCCTTTGATGTGATGCAGTTGTACTGTCCCCTTAGCAGAAAAACACCCCCAAAGCATAATGTTTCCAACTCCATATTTGACAGTGGGAATGGTGTTCTTGCGGTCATAGGCAGTATTCATCCTCCTCCAAACATAGCAAGTTGAGTTGATGCCAAAGAGATCGATTTTGGTCTCATCTGACCACAGCAACTTCACCCAGTTTTCCTCTGAATCATTTAGATGTTCATTGGCAAACTTCAGGCGGGCCTGTACATGTGCTTTCTTGAGCAGGGGGAACTTGTGGGCACTGCAGGATTTCAGTCCTTCATGGCATAATGTGTTACCAGTTGTTTTCTTGGTGACTATGGTCCTAGCTGCCTTGAGATCTTTAACAAGATCCTCCTGTGTAGTTCTGGGCTGATTCCTCACCATTCTCATGATCATTGAAACTTCAGCACCAACTGTTGTCACCTTCTCACCAAGCTCTTGGCGATGATCTTGTAGCCCATTCTAGCCGTGTGTATGTTTACAATATTGTCCCTTGGACAGCTCTTTCTTTTGCTCTTTCCCTTTAAGAGAATGCTCTTAATCTCAGCTTTTTACCTGTATAAAAGACTCCTGGGAGCCAGAAATCTTGCTGATTGATAGGGGATCAAATACTTGTTTTACTCATTAAAATGCAAATCAATTTATAACTTTTTAAAATGCATTTTTCTGGATTTTTTTTTTCTGGATTTTTTTATTTTTTATTATTATTATTATTATTATTATTATTGTATATTATTCTGTCTCTCACTGTTCAAATAAACCTACCATTTAAAATTATAGACTGATAATTTCTTTGTCAGTGGGCAAACATACAAAATCAGCAGGTGATCTTTATTTTTTGTTGTTGTTGTTGTTTTTCTCACTGTATCTACAATGTCTAAAGTGGACTGCTGAAACACTGTAACCAGTATGAATGAAAATATGATAGAATGTCACAGGTTAAAAAATGCCTGAGAGTTTAAAAATAATCAAGGGATTTCGATGATGGTTAGTCAAGCATCAATGAAGATATAATCAGTTGTCTTAAGTGAAAAATAACTGGTTGTCTGATGTGAGTTTAACATTCTCCAAATGTAATTAACAGTCATTTAAGTGACGATTTATTAACATGTACAGCATGCTTTTAAATTCAATTAGTAACGTTTCTGATTTCAACTACAATTACTAAGTACATGTCTGTGATTTCAGGAAAAGAGTACACCTCTGATCGTCAATAAGCACTGGGAATCAGGCCTGAATATAAAGAATATCCAGTGTACCTTGAAGCACAGTTTCAGTAAAAGGTTCTTAGATGTGGAACAGCTGTGAATCTGTCTTGAAAAAAAAAAAAAAAACAAGTGTCTGGGCAATCAGAGTCATAGTAGGAGAGACCACCATAAACCCTACAGCATCTTATACGACATAGACAGGAGAAACTGTCCAACAGAAGCACACACACTTCATGAACCTTGCTGTGAAAGGGGGGCAAGAAGGGACCCTTTGCTGAAAAATCTCATATCGCATCTAGTCTGCCCAAGGCGCGTGAGACTCGCCAATTTGTAAGAAGAGTCTATGGCTGAATGAGACCAAAATTGAACTTCAAGCCTCAGCACTAAGTGCTTTGTTTAGTGCAAAGCTAACACAGTGAAGCATTGCGATGGCAGAACTGTACTTTAGGGATTGTTCTCTCTGACAGAACCACACAAAGACAGATGGATTGTCATGTGAAATCTCTCAAAAAAGAGAGACAATAATTCTGTGCAAGGCAAAAGCTGTGTAAATGCAGCAGCTGCAGTAGAACTGCTATGTGCTCTTAAGAGTCATTTTTGGTTAGAAACTAAGAGGAGCTTCAATCTATTTTCATTACGAATAAATGATTGTTGCATGTCAGAGAGAGGGAAACCACTCTGCTGGATGTTAATAGAAAAGTTTCAGATGTCTTGCCTTGGGCCATCATTGACAAAAGTTTTAGCAAATTAAGAAATACAGCTAGATGTGCTTGTTGTGCCATAATGCTAATGCAACAATACCAGACAAGATTGCAAGGGTGTTTCTGAAATCAAAGTGATAGATAAATGGAGAATCCTACTGATTTAAATAGGTCACTTGTGTAAGTAGAAACAATGTTTACATATACGTTTATACATTGTAAATGGATAAATGCATTTTTGCTTCATTTGTTTTTACAAATATTTTACAATTAGCACAAAATATGTGTATCATGCATACAAATACTTAAATTGTCTGTGAGATTGACAAGATTACGTCATTTGCAGTGCGTCATGGGAGTGGGCAGAGCTCTTTTGGCATGATTTGTGTTAAACATGATTATAAAAAAAAAAAAAATAGAGAGCTGAAATAATGTTAGATGATGGCTTCAACTAAAGCAGTTACCATCAATTAACAACATTGGAGCTTACAGTAGGTCTGTCTTTAATGGTCATTGTTAATAAAATAATATAATCCCTTATAGAGAAAATGAATGAGATTTTTACTTTTGGAACCAGCTGTGTGGCTTGTACCTCAAAATGACACTCTTTCAATATATTGCAATATATTTATACACTGCCCTCCAAAAGTTTGAAAACACCCCTGTGAAAAAAGACGTGTTTTTGAAAAAAGACCAAAGTGTGGTTTTGAACTATATCGGCAGAAATCCTTATCATTTTCTGGTGCAAATGCATTAAAGTAACTTGACATTATCATTGAAGACCATCATGTCTGGCCTCCCCAATCACCCGACCTCAACCCAGTTGAGCTACTATGGGAGGAACTGGAATGTGATGTCCGTAAGAAGTGTCCAGCCAGTGTGAATCATCTTTGGGCAATCCTTCAGGAGGCTTGGAGTAATATATCAAGTCAATGTTTGAAAAAACTGACAGCTCGGATGCCCAGATTATGCAAACCTGTAATAGCTGCTAATGGTGGATATTTTGATGAATCGATTTTTTTATTTTTTTTTTTTCTATGTATAAACTGTTTAAGTAATAAAATATGTGTTCATAGTTTGTGTTTTCCCTTATCAGTGCACAATTATCACAAATTAAAAAGGATTCATACTAATATTGTCCAAAACCCAAATTTTCTAGGGCGTTTCCAAACTTTTGGAGGGCAGTGTGTGTGTGTACATATATATATATATATATATATATATATTAGGGCTGTCAAACGATTAATCGCGATTAATCACATCCAAAATAACTTACTTTGCTTTGTATATTTATTATGAAAATATAAATATGCACACATACATGTATATATTAAAACAAAATATTTATATGTATATATATTTATACCTGTATACAATTTAGATTATAAATAAATATAAATATTTTAAATGTAAATCTGAAATATTTTTCCTTTATATATACATGAATGTGTTTCCATTTATATATACATAATAAATATACACAGTGCACAAATATATAGTATGTAAACATAAACTTTTATTTTGGATGCGATTAATCACGATTAATCGTTTGACAGCCCTAATATATATATATATATATATATATGTGTGTGTGTGTGTGTGCACACACACCCCTCCCCCACTAACCAACCCTACCCGACAGTTTTAACGAATGCAAAAGCAATATAAAAAATGCATTCGCTGATGCAATCATGCTATTTTAACTTTCTTATACACAGCTTTGAGCTGTTTTGTCAAACAGTAGTTTAACAGGAGATCTCTTGATCTGGAAAGCATCTGACAGACATCTGTAAGATGTCGGTTTTACATACATTCTAAATCATAAACATCTTAAAGACATCTAACAGACGTCTTTTTGACATCTAAAAGGAAACATCCTATAGACCTATTGCAGATGAGCAAACACAAAAAAAGTCTTCCAGATGTAAATGCAGACATCTCCATGATGTACCTGTGCTATCAAGGAGAGCTCTTCACCTCACAAGTGCAGTGGCCTATTGGGTGAGCTACCGGGCAATCTGTCTACTGTGTTAGAAAACCCATAGATATGAAGCTATGTGACACTAACTTTCAATAGAATCAGTTTTCATTTTAGATTAGAATCAAGCTTTACAGCATGTTAAAATTGTTTTAAAGTCAAAACATACTATTGTGCAAAGAACTGTGTGAAAATTTGTCTTTCTTAATGGAATCGCTGGCCCTGTAAATCATAATTTGTGTGAAAAGGAATAAAAGTTGTCAGAGTTTTGCTGCCTCTAGTGTTCACTGTGAAACATACTGTAGGTAGAGGCACTTATTTCCAATGAGCCGGAGTAGTTAAAATCATTTGGGCATCAGTAGTTGACTATCTAGGACTCAGAGCTGTGCTTGGCATATCGTAACTTGGATGGCTCACAGTAATAGAGCTTGTTTGTCCATGTTGACAAAAGGCTAAACCCACAAGTCATATGTGAGCTAACAAGCTAACGAACTATGCCTGAAGGGAGACAATCTAACAGCCTCTGCTGCAGGGAAAGAAGCAGACTAATGATTTTATGTGTTGGTTTTGTCTTTTTGCCATCACCTAATTGAAACTTATCTGTTTTTTTGTTTTGTTTTGTTTTGTTTTTTGTGGTGTTATGTGTTTGCAAACACCAAGAGGAAATATTCGAAGGCCTGCGCAGCTGAATTATGTCAAATTGTGTGTGTGCTCCATCATTATGCACCTAGTGCATTACTAAAACTGACCCAGCCATTCTCTCCACTGGAAAAATCATTCCTGTTTCGAGACACAGAAATGTTGTGTGTGCACTTTAGTAATGGCTGACCAGTTCAGAATAGAAATGGCTGGCATATGGTCATGGTGGCAAAATTGTGGGCTCTAAGAGCGAAGAATTACATGATCCAAAAAGATATGGCAGCAAAAAGGGAATAACGGTTGGCGTGTGAGAGAGTGTCATTTTGAATAGGCCGTTGAATAAGGATGGGGATTGTGCTCTGAGCAGCTTCACAGCTTCATACACCTTGGAGTGTCAAGGAAAGGTCATCTTCTTTAACATTGGTGCCGAACGCTCTTACACACATGGCTCTGAGGACTAAAACTATCTCAGGCTTGCACAGTAAGCACACATGTTCCCTTTGGGTTCTGCCCTGGGTGTCTCGAAAAAGGATACTTTAATAAGGCACAGTTTCTCCCTAGGTTTTATTACCTCCCAACCTACAAAAGCAGTGACACAAACAAAAAATATATTTAATGGCATATTGGGTCGACAGTTGTGAAGAAGAGTTCAGCAAAAAAAAAAAACTGCATAATTAATATGCCTTTAATTACATATTAAATCTGAAGTAAGATTTTGTAATGTTTTTGAAAGAAGTATCAGGAACTAGCATACAGAAAGTCTTCCTTTAAAAACTTTGCTCTGCCCTCGTCGGTTCATTCAGTAGTTTTTGCAGTGGCAATGAAGGACTTCCTGTGCGTGAAAGACGTTTATCCCTGTGTAAATAGCTTGTTTGTGGGGTGCTCAGCTAATATGAGCTAAATTAGGCCCGAGGCAGGTGAGTGTGACTCACAGTCGCTCAGTCAAGCTTTACTCTGCGTCTGTTCTGAGGTAAGAGCAGCTGTTTCTTCAAGAGCCTTCTTCAGTTTCATGTCTTGCGTTTGCCGAATCTCAGCACCTACTGTTGACAGTGTTTGTACGCACGCGGCGTGTGAAAGAGTCTCACCTCTGATCTCTGCTCTCGGGGCGCTGTAGGATGACGCAAATCATAGATACACTCACACACAGAAGCGAGATTCATCTAAACATAAGACATGTTGCGTTTGTTCAAGCACATGCTGAGTGTAAAGATTTCACCCTTGGCCTTCCTTCTCAACACATCATGCAAGCAAACTGTGTAAGAATCAGTCATGCGTGTATCCTCTATGCATTTGGATTTAATTTAGATTCATCTTCCACTTCTTTGTTTACATGGATTCTGGGCTGAAGGACAAGGGAACACCATTTTATATTAACAAGATACTAATACTGTAACTGTAATGTTGATATTAGCAAATTTGTATCAAATATACACATTTTTATCATTTTACATGCTTTTTATTATATCATTTAAAAAAACGGTTGCGCTGCTTAATTTTTTTTTTTTTTGGAACCTGTGATTCTTTTTTCAGGATTTTTTGATCAATAAAAGGTTAAAAAAAGAACAGCATTATTTATTTAAATAGAAAGGTTTTCTAACAATATACACTACTGTTCAAAAGTTTGGGGTCAGTAATTTTTTATTCTTTCTTTTTTTGGAAAGAAATTAATACTTTTATTCACCAAGGATGTGTTAAAGTAATAATAAGTAATAAGTCATAGCATAGATTTACATTGTTAGAAAATATTTATATTTTGAATAAATGCTGTTTGTTTTTACTTGTTATTCATCAAAGAATCCTGAAAAAAAGAATCACAGGTTGTAAAAAAAAAAAATATTTGGCAGCGCAACTGTTTCCAAAACTGATAATTCTAATAATAAATTAGCACATTAGAATGATTTCTGAAGGATCATGTGACACTTAAGACTGGAGTAACAGCTGATGAAAATTCTGCATTGCATCACAGGAATAAATTATATTGGAAAGTATAAAAAAAATAAAAATAAAAAAAAAACATAATTTTATAACATTTTGCAATATTACTGTTTTTTTTTTTTTTTTTGATCAAATAAATGCAGCCTTGGTGAGCATAAGAATCTTCTTTAAAAAACATTAAATGAAAGGGTGTCCAAACTTGTGTGTGTGTGTGTGTGTATAGTGTATATATATATATATATAATAAAAATCTATTTTTATTTATATGGAATTTTTGTTTTTAATATTTCAGTTCGACTTAAAATTCATTTTTATGTCAGTTTTAGAGTGATTTCAAAAAACAGAATGTTTTTAATTGAATGTGTCAATTAACTGAATAGTTTAAGTTAACAATAACGGCACTATAGTCTGATATTTTTGCTTTGTGTATTTATTTATTCATGTATGTATGCATGTATTAATTAACGTACATTTGTAACTTAAACTGGTGAGTGATGATTTCCATTTCTGTTTGAATGAAACATGATGAGCTCAAGGAAAACGAAAAGTGACACTAACTCCATCTGAAACTTGTGATTTGTACTGTTGATTTTTTTTTTTTTTAAGGAAACACTGACTCCATTCCAGAAAACAGGCCTGAATACATCTAGATGACACACACACAGACTTTTACATTTATACCAAAAAAATAGAACGAAAACGACACATCTGAGCCTGGCGGTCACTTTCGCTCCAGCGAACTAAGACAACGGCAGCACAGAGATCATAATGAGAATAACGACAGTGTCACCGGATGGAAAGGAATGGCGTGAAAAATGAAATAGCATGTGGCGAAGAGAGAGAGAGAGCACGAGAAAGATGAGTGTGAGCAGGAAGCATGTGGGAAAAGAGAGAGAGAGAGATAGAGGAGCTGACAGTAAACCCTGTAAATCCACTGGGCTTTTCAGATGCAGACGCAGAGCAGAAGAGACAACGGCTTTAGGGGCCAGAGAGCAACGGTCAGAATACCAGAAAGAGAGAGAGAGAGAGGAATAGAGAATAAGAGAGAGAGATAGGAAGAAAGAAAGAGAGAGAGAGTTAAATAAAGAAGGTGGCAAGAGAGGCAAACAGGCTGGAGCTGTCAAGAAAGCACTGTCTGGAGATTAAAATCAGGGCTATTTAAAGAAGACCAGCATGCAAAACACGCATTCTCCCTCATACATACAAATAAACATACGAACGAACACTCACAGACATATTCAGAAACAGGCGGCTTAGAACAGATAAACTCACAAATATATTCTTTAATTTATTCTTGCATAAATACACAAAGTATGTCACAATATGCTGACGGTGATTTGACAGTCAACATAAACCAGCAAATGCGATCCATTTTACTTCTGTGAAGTGACGTATATCTGTGTGTCTGGGCTAGTCAATGAGATATTGATTTTACATTTTCTCACATAGTTAAGAAAAGCCACAAATGAGATCTCTTTAATGTCTCAATTGCTTTGAGGTATTAGATTAAAAGCAAACAGCAAAATGAGACATCTACTGAAGCCGTCTCATCAGATATTTCTCTTTTTTGAGAAAATAAAACCCAGTGATCTCATGTGTACATAAAGTAATATAACATGACATGACATACTGTAACACAATATAACATACACATAACATAGCATAACCTAATGTAACTTAACACATGAACCTAAAATAGCATTACAATAATTTAACATAAACATAACAAAACATATAACATATCATTACCATACCATAAAATATGACAGTGTAACATAACACTGCCATAGCATAACATATAACATAATGTAACATTACCATAACATGGAACATAATGTAACATAACATTTCCATAGCATTAAATATAACATAAATGTAACATAACACAATATAATGCAACATGTAACATAACATAACATAACATAACATAACATAATGTAACATAACAATCATGGCATAACATGGGACATAATGGAACATAACATTGCCATAGCATTAAATATAACATAAAGTAACATAGCATTGCCATAGTATAACATAACATTACAATAACATAACATATAACATAATGTGACATAACAACTATAGCATGACATGGAACATAATGGAACATAACATTGCCGTAGCACTAAATATAACATAATGTAGCATGACATTACCATAACATAACATAACATAACACAACACAACGTAACATAACATAACATAACATAACATAACATAATGTAATGTAACATTGCCATAGCATTAAATATAACATAAATTTACCATAACATAATATAATGCAACATTATAGCATAACATGTAACATAATGGAACATAACATTGCCGTAGCACTAAACATAACATAACATAACATAACATAACATAACATAACATAACATAACATAACATAACATAACATAACATAACAATAGCATAATATGGGACATAATGGAACATATTATTGCCATAGCAATACATATAACATAGTGTAACATAACATGACATTGCCATAGCATAACATAACACTTTAATAACATATAATATATAACATAATGTGACACAACAACCATAGTATAACATGAAATATAATGTAACATAACCATAGCATAACATAATATAACATTACCATGACACAGCATATAACATATTGTAACATAACATTAGCATAGCATAAAATAATGTAACATAACATAACATTGCCATAGCATAACATAGCACTTTAATAACATAACATATAGCATAATGTGACATAACAACCATAGTATAACATGAAATATAATGCAACATAACACTACCATAGCATAACATAATGTAACATTACCATGACACAGCATATAACATATTGTAACATAACATTAATATAACATTATCATAACATAACATAATAACATAACCATAACATTACCACATCATTACATGTAATTGTTGGCATAGCATAATATGTAGCATAATGTAACATACCATTACCATAGCATAACATAATGTAATATTACCATAACATAATATAAAATGTAACATAATATAAACTTATAACTTTGAAACACTAATCTAACAGAACATGATTTAGCATAATACCACAGTATACTGTTACTTAACATGAACATCTTAACATAATATAAACATATAACATTCTGTAACAACATAACATGCTATAGCAACGGACATAATATTGTAACAACATTACAGAAACATAATAAAAAACATGTTGTAACAACATAAACATTACAGCATTTATATAATGTAACATATAACATAGACAAAGTTGACACATCCAGGAAAGATAGCTGAGAGCTCTATTTAATCTCAACAGCTGTGAAAAAGTATCATCTGAGCCATAACTTTTTTCTTTTTCTTGATCGTGAAAAGAAGATGTTCCTTTTTTTTTTTTCATGGGGACATGGAACATCAAATTCACCCTTGAAAGTGTCTTAATGTATACCAAGGATAATGCTTATTTTTCCAATCTATCATTATTTCAGTAACCTTTTTTTGCATTATTGTTAGCCTGCTTTCAATTAATGCATTAACTATTGGCAAGATTTTTAAAAGGCAGCACTGGAACAGCAGCATAAAACAAGGACTGAGTAGCTATTTTTCGAATGGTTAACAATATTTTCCCACCCATGCTGCCTTGATGATGTTATCTGAAGAAAAAAAAAAAAAAAAAAGATGTTTCAGAGGCATTTAATTTCAGTACATTTCATACTGACTTAATTTCGAGTCAGGTGATGTTTGTGCTAAGTTGAACAGTAGATCAAGTTTCCATGGGCATCCCAGAGCATATCGATTAACAGCCATGAGCTCATCCTTCTTACATTCTGCAAACAGCATGTACCGTAAAAACAAAAAAACACTCACTTCAGTCACATACACAATTAAATTACTAAAGTCTGTTAATTTACTAACTGATTTCCTATCAGCTGCCTGGTTTAGACGAGGAAGTGCTTGAACACGTCGTCTGTAAATGTTGGCATGGAATTTTGCACATTTCAGTGAAAGCTATAAATGCCTTTGTATGAGCAACAGTGAACTTTGCATGCATACAGTGTGCGTTTGCATCTGGTGCTTCAGTGGGGTTCACACAGGTCAGTTTCGCTGTGTGGCTTTCAGACATGATCTCAAATCTGCTGCATGATGTCATTGTGATGAAGTCATAAAGAGAATCACACTGGCTACATACAGTCAACACTTCACTCCACTTCTGCTCTAACTGTTTGCTCTGTTTGACATTAATGAAAGTGGAAAGTGCTTTTACGGGTACATTAAATCTGCATGGTGTGTACATTACTGATCTGAACAACTAGTTGGTAATGCAGTGATGTCACTGGCTTTGTGGTGCTGGAAACAGATGTACATATCCTGACTTGTTTGCAAATTTTGTCACTGGCCTATCTTTCTCTCTGGCTGTATGGGAGTTTAGGAATGCAGCTTAAATTGCATAAACAAACAAACAAAAAATGCTTTAACTATTTCAAAAACAACTCATGTATTCTGTACACAAACAGAACCATAGTTTGGAATAATTTAAGAGATTCAGTCCAGCGTTTCAGGCAAGACACAAGGAAAAACAACATTATTTCTTTTTTTTTATTATTATTATTATTTTGAGATTTTACTTCTATAACGTGCCTTCTTACAAACTAGTGGAAAGAAAACATCCAAAATACAAATTTGAGTGTTTATTTTATTATTCTCTATCTATTTGCATAGTAGCTTTCTATTTCAATTTATATCTTTAAAGGGTTTTCTCAAAATTAGCTTATTTAGTTGTCCAAAGTTCAGATTTCTGTTCTGGAAATGTGTATGTAATGTATGTGTGCATATTTAATTAGATAATGTGTCATTTGCATTTGTAAGCATAACTTGTAACTTGTAACACAAAAGTATTTTCTTAATATATTGTGATTCATCAACTAGGGAAGTATGGTGATATGGATTAGTTATCCAGTTTACCCATGACTTAAGTTAATGGTTAGTTCCCCCAAAAATTAAAATTAGCCCATTATTTACTCACCCTCAAGGCATCCTAGGTCTATATGACTTCCTTCTTTCAGACTAATCCAGTTGGAGTTATAAAAAATGAGGTAACACTTTATTTTAAGGTGTCTATAATTACCTAATTAAGTACTTAGTAGTAGCCATGGTACTTACATGAAAAAAAAATGTACTTGCCATGTAACTAAGTTATGGATCAGCCTGTACCTACAGATTGTAATTATATAGATGTAATAAGCAGCTATTGCTTTACAAATGTAACAGACTGAGTCTGTTACACAGCTACTTGTACACTTAAGTACAATCTTGATACACTTTATTTTAAGTAGCTTATGCCTGTGTAATATTCTGTAATTTAAATGTAATTAGAAAGGTATTACTTGTATTTAAGCTGTGTACTGGTGGGTTAAATCAAACTAAGGTGCAGCTGGATAAGGTGTACAGTATAGATAAGTAGCTAGCTATGTAACAGATTCGGTCTGTTACATATGTGTAACAGTAGCTGCCTATTACATCTACATAATTACAAACTGTAAGTACAGTCTGTTCCATAACTTAGTTACATGGTAAGTACATTTTGTTTCGTGTAAGTACAACGGCTACTACTGAGTACTTAAGTAGGTAATTACTCTGTATTATGGACACCTTAAAATAAAGTGTTACCAAAAATTATCCTGGCACTTTCAAGCTCTGTTATGGCAATGGGTGGGTGTTTCTTGTCAACAGTCCAAAACAAGTCCAATAAAGTGCATCCATCCATAAAAATCCATCCATTTTGTTTTAATTATAGTAAGGGCTAAGTTTAGGGTTGGGGTAGGTGTAGACATTAATAAAACACTTTATCTAATATCCCTTCTAGCCACAACCACGGAAGCCATCCCAGGCTGATGACAAAGGACTTTGCATTGCCTGTGAAAACCAATGTTTGTTTACAGAAGAAAACAAAAGGAAAACCAGCCTCTTCCTGGATTCTACTGAAATCCTCCAACATTTTTCTTTACAAATCCTCATTTTGTATTTCTAATTCATGACCGTTTTGTTTACCTCTTTCCACTGCATGTTTGCATTTGTCACTTCTGAGTGGCGCATACGCAACATCGTTGTCCTACATCATCCACCCGGGATGGCTTCCACGTACAACTGCTAGCGCAAGCTAGATTAAAGTGATTATTGCATTTTAAATATGGATATTATTCTTACAAAACCGCATCATTTCGCTACAGGAGACCTTTATTCACCCCCTTGAGTCACATGAGGCACTTTTTATTATGGATGGATGCACTTTATTGGACTTGTTTTGAACTGTTGACAAGAAACACCTGCCCATTGCCATAATAGAGCTTGGAAGTGCCAGGGTAATTTTTAATATAACTTTGAAAGAAGGAAGTCATATACACCTAGGATGCCTGGAGGGTGAGTAAATAATGAGCTAATTTCCTTATTTGGGTGAACTAACCCTTTAAAGTTGCTATGAAAAGAAAGTTGTCAAAGTTTTTTCTTCTTATTGTGATGTAAATCTGAGTGAAACAAGAAAAAATGTACTGGTGACTTGATTTTGTCCATTGGGAATTAACTGGATCACTCTAGTTTCCTATAGCTGTGATCTCATATGAATCATTTATTCTCATGCCATTCAAGGTCATAAGAAACATAGCAAATAATGAATCATTCTTTTGAGCTTGATCTGTTCAATGAATCTGCTGATTCAGATCATTAAAAAACAATGATTCGTTCACTTATCAATAGTTGCAGTGGTTAACATACACACAGTGAAGGTTCATATGAAATTTTGATCTGTTAAAAACGTATATAATGTAGTGTACAAGTTAAACGAACCACTATTTTATTTTTGTGTAAACTGTCCCTTTAATTAGTGAGTTCAGATTCCTCTACATAGTATGTGCTTATCATCTTTTTTGACACTTTTTTTTCTCTGACTCCCTGACGTCTCTCTCTCTCTCTTTCGTCAACGTTCCCTTCCTCTCTCTGATTCCCTGCTCTCATTTTGCCTCCTTTTCTCTCCTTGTCTGCCCTCTGTTTCTTTCTCTCTCTGGTTTTCGTCTGTCAGGCTCAGACCCATCCCATCCATTGACTCATCAGCAGCTAGTCACTTATCTCCTTCTCTCCATCCCTTTCCCGGAAGGATAGAACTCTCCTCTCCTCCCTTTGTTTCTCTCCATCTGGGGCTGGAATTGCCAGAGCAGACGCGCGAGTCGTGCGAGGTGTCAGAGTATGGCAGCGAGCTCAGACCGCACTCAAATGCGCGTCCCAGACACACAGCTATTCATTATTCATAAAGCCGTTTTGAGAGTGCTGAGGACCGGCATCATGCAGGAGCTCCAGAGAGGGCTCATCCCGTACATGTTCACAGACGCGCAGAATCATTCACCGGCTCAGAGAGGAACGCCAGAGTCATTCGCCAAAACAGCTTTATTACTGAACATAGGGGAACCTTTAATCAAACTTTTTTTTTCCTGCCTAAAATCAACATTTTACAATACTTTTACAATGTTACGAAACTTAATCAGTAAAGCTTTTTTTTTTTTTTTTTTTGACAAAACTATACAATTACAATTTTATATAAAAACACAGAGATTTTGTGAAGTGCCATTCACTGTAATGTATAGAAACCAGTTTAGTTTATAACCAACACTATTTAAATGAGAAGTAATTTCTCATTTTCTCCTCTTATTCGTTATGTTTAGGTTTCGTAATACCGTTATGGCAGGATACTGTTATTATTCAGTTTCGACTGCAGTGGTGACGCATATACAGTATATTTCTGGTGAGCTCTTAAAATGGCTTTGACAGACTCACACTGTGTATGTGTGTGTGTGTGTGTGTGTGTGTGAGTGTGTGTGTGTGGCATATTTGCATCTTTGTCTGTTGTTAAATTTGCGGTTTCTTTTTCTCTGTATTGTGAATTGATATAGATAATTAATGTAGTTAAGCAGCAAATATAACTATTACGTGTACGTTAATTGTGAGGTAAGGCATTGTGAGATGCAGATCTATCACAAAGACGTGTCATATTTCACATTTCCCAGCTGAAGGCACTCTAATAACAGCACTGAAAGCATGTTTGGCAGAATGCCGAAACCATTGAAGATTTCGGTGGTGATAACTAACTGTGAAAGCAAGAAACAGCTGTTGAGCTTCATAAACTCATCTTATATTAGCGCTCCTTTGTTATTTTTAAACAGCAGATCTCAACCTTTCCCTCTGAGAGGGAAGGAGTGAAACAAATCTTTCACTCCTGAACTCTGGACCTCTGAACATTTGAATGCAGATGTGCCCTGGGCCATGGCTTGAGTGCTCTATACACATCTCAGAAAATAATGAAAAAAATCTGAAACAATACATTCAACACTGTCTCAACCTTCATACCTAATTGAATGAACACCTACATTTGCTCGGATTTTAAATTATTTTGAACCTTTTTAACTTAATGTCATTTTAATTCCATATTTTCAGGTCATTGTAGCTTGTATAGTCCAGTCAAGTCCAGCTTTATTTCTATAGCACTTTATACAATACAGATTGTCAAAGCAGTTTTACTGAGATAAACAGGAAAATAAAAGAATCTATTCTGAAAACTCAACAATGAAGACAGACCAGAATCGATTGTAAAGCAGCTAGAAGACAATAGTGTCATTGTTTGGCTCAAGTCAGTTCAGTGTTGGTTTAGTTTACATTTCTTTCCCATGAAATTCTTTTTAAAGTACATTTTGGTATATGGAGGTATATGAAACTAAACAGATTTTCAAATATACAGTATCCCACAGAAGTGAGAAGTAAGTCACATTTTTAAAAAATATTTTGTTATATCTTTTCATGTGACAACACTAAAGAAATTACACTTTGCTACAATACAAAGTAGTGAGTGTGCAGCTTGTATAACAGTGTAAATCTGCTTTCCGCTCAAAATAACTGAACACACAGCCATTAATGTCTAAACTGCTGGCCACAAAAGTGAGTAGACCCCAAAGTGAAAATGTGCAAATTGGGCCCAATTAGCCATTTTCTCTCCCCGGTGTCATGTGACTCGTTAGTGTTACAAGGTCTCAAGTGTGAATGGGGAGCAGGTGTGTTAAATTTGGTGTTATCGCTCTCACTCTCTCATACTGTTCACTGGAAGTTCAACATGGCACCTCATGGCAAAGAACTCTCTGAGGATCTGAGATAAGAAGATTGCCAAGACTCTGAAACTGAGCTGCAGCACAGTGTCCAAGACCATACAGTGGTTTAACAGGACAGGTTCCACTCAGAACAGGCCTCGCCATGGTCGACCAAAGAAGTTGAGTGCATGTTCTCAGCATCATATCCAGAGGTTGTGTTTGGGAAATAGATGTATGAGTGCACCAATCAAATTGGTCTGCATGGCTGTCGTCCCAGAAGGAAGCCTTTTCTAAACATGATACACAAGAAAGCCCACAAACAGTTTGCTGAAGACAAGCAGACTAAGGACATGGATTACTGGAACCATGTCCTGTGGTCTGATGAGACCAAGATAAACTTATTTGGTTCAGATGGTGTCAAGCGTGTGGCGGCAACCAGGTGAGGAGTACAAAGGCAAGTTTGTCCTGCCTACAGTCAAGCATGGTGGTGGGAGTGTCGTGGTTTGGGGCTGCATGAGTGCTGCCGGCACTGGGGAGCTACAGTCCATTGAGGAAACCATGAATGCCAACGTGTACTGTGACATACTGAAGCAGAGACTGAGCCTCAGGGCAGTATTCCAACATGATAACGACCCCAAACACACCTCCAAGACGACCACTGCATTGCTAAAGAAGCTGAGGGTAAAGGTGATGGACTGGCCAAGCATGTCTCCAGACCTAACCCTATTGAGCATCTCTGGGGCATCCTCAAACTGAAGGTGGAGGAGAGCAAGGTTTCAAACAACCTCCAGCTTCATGATGTTGTCATGGAGGAGTAGAAGAGGACTCCAGTGGCAACCTGTGAAGCTCTGGTGAACTCCATGCCCAAGAGGGTTAAAAGTGCTGGAAAATAATGGTGGCTACACAAAATATTGACACTTTGGGCCCAGTTTGGACATTTTCACTTAGGGGTGTACTCACTTTTGTGGCCAGCGGTTTAGACATTAATGGCTGTGTGTTGGGTTATTTTGAGGGGACAGCAAATTTACACTGCTATACAAGCTGTACACGCACTATTTTACAGTAGCAAAGTGTCATTTCTTCAGTGTTGTCACATGAAGAGAAATAATAAAATATTTACAAAAATGTGAGGGGTGTACTCACTTCTGTGATATACTGTATATATTTAATTTAACTTAATTGTTTACAACATATATTTAACATATATTTAATATATTTGTATATTTGTCTTTTGCCATATAGGGTTCATAAATAAGATGTGCAATCCTTAAATGTAATCCCTTACAGATGATTAATTATTTTGAAAAAGTATTAAGTTACTGAATTACACTAACAAAAAGTATTTCTGGTCAAATTGGCCCAAAACTAGTTACACTCATAATGAAGGATAATTATAAATCACAAATGTACGCACAAGCCAAACTAGTCCAGTTGCTTTAGTGGATCTGAGCCCAGTTGAAAACATGCCAGTGAGATGAGCGATTCTTATGTTTGAAACCATGTCGAAAATGAACCGTTGACTCTGAAACTCCTGAGAGTTAATGACTAAATAAATCCTGCAATGCTAATAACCTGTCAGCAGCTGCCATTTGTAGGCACTGAATAGACCCTCACTGAGGATTGAGAGTGTGTTTTAGGAGGTTAAGCAGGCAGATGTTCCTCAGGGGACTGCTGGATATATTGTTGTGATTGTGTTTGCAAATAGACTCACCTTTGCTTCCGTTCCTCCATTCAGATTACATCACAACCATCGATTCGGCAAACTAACAAGTCTGATAGAGGTGTCACAGCCTCTCAGAGGTCTTGCTAAAGAGGAAAAGGAAGGAATGGATCGAAAGACAGAAACTGAAAGGAAGAGGATGACTGAAGGAGAACAGAGAATATTTATGTGTGTGTTTTCGTGATGGCATATCTTATAGTTTGTTGTAGGTCTAGTCATTGGAAATTGTTTCGATGGGTGAAGTACGAGTACCGTGTCTCAATATTCAACAGCTGTATTATCTGACCGTAGACTTTTAGATACAAGCCTTATTTTAGCTTTATTTCTTTTAAAAAATAATAATAATTAACGTTGAGGCTGTTAATTCCGTATTGCTTGACCTCCAGAGAAATACTGTTGTGAAATTACTACAGTTATTAAAAAAAATACATGTGTTTTCAGTAAATATGCCTTGAAATTACAAATAGCAGCAGCTCACAATAGTTTTGGCAGGATATATCCAAATTTCATCCTTTTAGTTTGCCAGAAAGTTGCTTTATTAAAATCAAACCCAAAAAGTCCTAGCATTTGCAGTTGCATCCTTCATTTTGAAATGTTGCAGCCTTGAAACAGAACACTGCAACATTGCAGTGCATTTTTAAAATTCACCCCATAACAAAATAGTAATAAATATGCATATGATTTTAATAACCAGTGACTTTTAAAGGAGAGAATTACAACACTGATATAAGCGCTTGGGTTTTTGGGGGTGAAGAATCCTTTAAACTGCTTCCTTATGTCTTTTAACATCCTTTCAAACATGCATAAAAATTCATAACATAAACTGTGACTTATTGTTCCACAACCCAGCTGATTTTAAACCGCAACACCCCCTGTGATTTATCTGAATACTAATACACAAAATCAAAAAGCTTTGTTCTCTTGATTAAGCAAACTGAACAGCATGACTCATGTTTCTCAATTCAGGCAATCGAGTCAATGTTTTTGTCTCATCTGGACGCCCTCCTGCTTCCACGGCAGGTCCTGCCATGCCCTCCATCAAATCACTGCATCACTGATTGTAAACCGTTCCTGGCTGTGTCAAGGTAATTCTGACGATGGCTTGAAAAAGTCCAAAACAAAAAGGACAGAGAAATGGAAATAGATTTGCTGCTGCTATGCTTCATGCCATATAAAAGCGGTTCTGAGAGCAGGAAAATAAATCGCTTGCTATCTTTATTTATTTATTTACTGTATTCAGAATGCTGGTATTTTCACTTTAGTATGGTAGAGCAAGTTACATTTGTTGGGTAATGATATATGGGATTTGCAAAATGAGAAAGGGGAAGCTATTTAAACAGATGTAGTGTGGGCCAGAGAAACATCGATCTGATGGCCTGTATCACAGACAGAATGAGAGTCTATGAATAAGACAGAGAAATAGAGCTAGAGAGTCTTCCTCACATTCTCCAGACCAATGCTATTTTAAGCCCTGATTTTGCCCTGTGAGTGACGAAGGGCAAACCACAGTCTGGGAAAATACTGTCTGGCAGAAAACTGCAGCGAAAAAAAACGGCACATCCAAACATTTCCTGTTAAGAAAATGACAAGCACTGCAGACAAAATTAAGAGACTGATAGTTTCTCCATTCTATCCACTGCTAGAAAAACAAATGTTTTCAATATGACGCTGAGTATTATGTCATCCACTCATGTGGTTTTGAAGGTTTTGAAATGGGTGTCTTGAGATTTCAGACCTACATCTGCAATATGATTTCATTAGTTATGGTTTGTGCATTACACAGCTGGGTTTGTAAGCGTGCAAACTTCATCCATGACACAGTGTATTAAGAGCTTTTGAAAATAATGAAAAAGGTTTTTTTTGTTTTGTTTTGTTTTTTCCTTATTTAGTTGGAATATTGCATTTATTTATTAAATAAGATACTTGTTTACCAAACAAGTACAATTTACCCTGATCGTCATTTTAAAAATGTTTTAGGCTACAGTGTTTTTGAGATACTATTATATATCTATTTTTTTAAAGGAGACATTGGATGCAAAATTTATTTTGGTGTTTGCATATAAATGTGGTCACAACAACCCTACAATGATAAAAAAAATAATAATCCCCCCAAAAAACCTAACACGGTATCCTAACTACATGTGACGAGACTACACTCTTTTTGTTTAAATGGTGTGTGTTCACGTTGTGTGTGTGTTGTTCACTACTGTGTGCGTGCACTTGGATGGGTTAAATGTGGAGCACAAATTCCTAGAATGAGTCACCATACTTGCCCACACGTCACTTCCTTCCTAAAGAACCTTTAACATCTGAAGAACCTTGCTGTTTCACAAAAGGTTGAAAGATTAATAAAAGATAAAAAAGAGATGGTTCCTTGGTAACCTTTGACTGAATGGTTCTTTGTCAAACCAAAAATGTTTTTTTTCTATTTCATCACTATGAAGAACCTTTTAAAGCACCTTTATTTTTAAGAGTGTAGCAGCGATGGCGACAAGCAAGATTTCTGTTTTAGAAACGGTTTTTACTTCTGCGACGTTGCGGCTGGTACAACAACATATAAACTAGACACTTTTAATCTCAGGTACTGATTATGTGCTTTATTCAATGTTAAAGTGTCTAATGTAAGTTTGAATATCATATTGCGTGACATTTCTAGCTATCCTGAAAGCAACAACAGATAGTTTACCTCAGATTTTCAAAATAAATTAAAGCAAACATATACATTAAAACTGTAAAATCAATGGAAACCAAAAAGTGTTTTCCATGACAAAGATGGTATCAGTCCCACAGTATGCAGTTTTAATAATGTTAAAAAGGTTTAATATTTATGAATTAGATTCCCATTACTTCCCATTTCATTGGGTAGTGCAATGCACAGTCATTTTTATTTGTTTTTGTTGTTATATATATATATTAGTGGTGTCAATCGATTAAAAAAAATTAACTAATTAATCGCACATTTTACCTGAAATTAATCGCGATTAATTGAATTAATCGCGACTAATTAAATTTATCGCGACATTAAAGTTTTTAATTATACTTTTATATTGCAATAATTTTACTTTAATGCTTCAAATTAATGTAGAAACAACATAAAGAACATATATTTTAATATTTGTTTAACACCATCTTGTTTTAGGACTGAAGGCAAGTATCACTGATTGATTTTTCCCCCCTAATACTTAACCACTGAATATATATATATATATATATATATATATATATATATAATCATTCAACATTACAGTATCATTAAGAGCTATCACTTTAACATTTATTAGACTTTTAAAAAAATAACTAATAATAATAATTTAAGTGAACTTGAAACAATCTTCACACAAACCCATTATAATAAATGTCACATAGGGCTAGTAGCTACCTGTGCCCTTCAGCAAGAAAATATAGCCTAAATTATATCAAATTCTAAATTATATAAAGATAAAACTTAGTTATTAATTTCCTCTTTTTAATTTTGTTCCTTAATTAACAGACATCACAGCAACTGGTTATAAGGATATTTTGGCTGCTGTTACTATAAAAGTTGTCGCTGCTGAACTTGATCTGACACTGCTTTGACCTATAAATAATACATTCTTACACGCACAGTTTGAAGGCAGCTTTAATGTTTTTTTGTTTTTTTTGTGAATTCATGTTTTACCTAACGATATAACTACGACTTTGCATGCTCGCAGTTTCATTTGGGTTTAATATAGCCTAATACAGCGCGCGTCGGCACATTTGCGCGTGAACTTCAAGAGCGTGCGCTACAAGCAGAGTATATAGGCTGACAGGACAATTAAATTATTGTTATTATAAATTAAAGCATCTCATCTGACCGCAGTTCACTGACGTTTTACTTAAGCTCCTCGTCACCGGTACCGCAGTTGTGAGTGGGGTGGCCCCGCCCATGCGTTAATTGCGTTATATATTTTGAACGCGTTAAAATGAAAAAAATAATCGCCTGCGTTAACGCGCTAATTTTGACACCACTAATATATATATATATATATATATATATATATAATAAAAAGAATTGTAAATTATTGTACAGTTATTGTATATTGTACAGTTTTATTTCATGTAAACTAATTAGTTAAACTAATTGAAAATAAGAAATGTTGACTTTGAACGGTAAAATAATTTTATTTCATGTAATGATTATTTTTATATGGTTTTAGTTTTACTAGAATAATATTTTATGTTTTTTTTTTTTTTTTTTGTATGTTTCCTTCTTGAGTATCAGAAGGAGCATATACTGTATATTTTTATCTTTTGTAATAGCTATATATAAGTCCATCATACAGTTGTCTTCAGTGTTCAAATATTGATAGAATAGTTGATAGAATAGTAAAATATTATACAAATATATTTCATATAAATAATACAAGGATTTTATTTATTTATTTATTTATTTATTTTTATAATACAAAGATTTACACTGATCTATACATGTTTTACACTGACATCAGGCTGGCTGGACCCTGCATTTTTTGCGCCACTCCCTGGCATTTATGTATTTGATGACATGGGTCGATTGTGTTTGGTCTATTTTAGTGCCAGAAGTTTAGCGAAAAGGACTGAAATCGCTTAAAGCCCCTTTTAATTGCTTTACCTCCAGAAACGCAGCAAATCAGACTTTCTATAGCTCAGTTGGCATAACAGTTTGCAATTTGTTGGCCATTTTCAGTGTGTCATCCAGGTTGTATCTGCTGAGAGTTAATTACTACCCATGTGCCCTTTTGTGAACGTTTTTCTCATATGCATACACACATGCATGTATAAACACAGCTTCACACTTATTCGCAGAGTAACACATGAAGGAATTGAAAGGATGATGAATGTGTCAGGGGAAGAGAAAAATGCATGTGACTTAATTAGTGACTAATATGCTTCTATTATGTCTTTTCAAATGCGCTTCCCTGTCTTACTTCCAATTATACTGTCAGCCACTGAGAGTAGGCAGTAGGTTTCACCATTATAATGTACAAATTACGCTCTTTAAGCCACCATCAGGTAGTCTAAATAAACTCCCAACTGTTTCATCAACTAGATGAGAAAAGTCAGTTATGAAAAGTGGTAGTTACAGAGGATGTAGTATATTGGAAACCGCATCATGAAGTCAATGTGAAAAATATTCAAATTTAAGTATCAGAAAATCATTTGGAAAATACAGAGAACATTAGTTACGTGACGCAAACGCAATTCAGATTACACTGCTCTTTCTCTAAAGACTGCCATAAGCAAATGCATCAACCAATCGAGTGCATGCTCAGAATCTTTTCAGTGAACACATACTTCATTGATGAAATGACTCCATTATATAATCATGAGGATCAATGTGAGGAAAGAAACTACAGCACACGCTGACAGTATATTAAAATGTCCTATAGGCAGGAAAAACCCTTGTTTTAGAGTAAGGCTGTGGGTTCGAAGCAGCTCTCTTTGTTTAAATCTTTCTTGTTGTCATCATTGAAATCAAATGTGTGTAAGATGTTTGTTGTCATGGGCAGAGCTAATTCATTTTGTATACCTTCTGATTCATTAATGAGTAGTGCTGCATATTGTCACAGTATTTAACTATGGTGAACACAGTATTAGAACTCGTGATAGAAGGCTGTGTTTCTCTTTGTAAGAAGCAAGGCAGAAAAAAACACAAACATTCAGTCTACTGCAGAAAAGAAGCTTTATACATCTTGTTTCAGGTCCTCGTTGAGATTATCTCCACATATGCTTCTCAGAGACTTTGTTAGATTCCCACAACCCGTGACTCGGGCACCATGAATATCATCCTACGCACCTAAATGCACCATTTATAGAGAGAGAAAGAGTGCTGTGTTACATAATCTTCATAGTAGAGGTTACATCTCTGTATAAGCAAGTTTAAAGCTTATAACACATTTATAATGCATTAATAACACACATATAATGTAACCATATTAGCTATACTGTTAAAGCTGCAGAGGAACATGATTAATTATGAATGACTGGCAGTGCTCAGGAAAAGAAAGACAGTTAGGTTACATGTTGGAAGATGTATCTCTACATAAGAATTTTTACTGCTGATAGTACTTTTGTGACACATGTAAAACATTACTGTCAAAATGCAAAAGTGCATGATTGTTTCATTTTAGACACCTTGCAGTATTTAGGGACAGCAAAAGAGTTACGTTATATAAACTTCAGGGTAGGTGCTTTATCGTTATATAAGCAATACTGCTAATAATATAGTTCTAACACAAGTATTACATTACTGTCAAAAATGCAAAAGTGTATATGTGCAACATTTTACCACAAAAAAAAAACATACATGATAATTTATTATTATTGTTGTTGTTATGATATTTTGAAACACTGGCCATATTTAAGGACACAAAGAGTTATGTTACATACTGTAATCTTCATCTTGTTTGATCACTATATAAAATATTTGACTAGTAATAATATATTTATTACATGTGTATTACATTACTGTCAATGCATGTTTGATTAGAAATGACTGGCAGTTATGTTACATTATGTAATTTTCATTGCACATGTTTACCTCTGTTTAAGCAATTTTACTGCTCATAACTCATTTATAATACATTTATAGCACATGTATAATGTTATACTGTCAAAACTGCAAATGTACTGGCATTTTATTGCCATTTGAGTAATTTTACATCTTATAATACATTTATAACAGATTTGTGACACGCAAAATGCATGGCTGGCAGTATTAAGGGACAGATATCATTATTACATACTGTAATCATCATAGATGTTCTATTGTTATATAAGCAATTTTACATGTAATAATACATTTATAACACATGCATAGCATTATTATTCTGTCAGAAATGCAAAAGTGCGTGATTATTTTATCTCATGACTGGCAATACTCAGGGACATTGATGTAAGTGATTCTTATGTTCAACAATTACTGTGTAACTTGTTTGCAATGAATAATTGATCTATAGCCTGAAGAACCTGTGCACGCCACCTGGTAATAAACACGGCAAAAATGACATTAATTTAACTAAATGAACCCTATTTGAAACAGTGATGAATATGTGCTGATATCGGAATCTGACTTCCGACTGGCCATGTGCCTCAGGTAATGCAGTCAGCAAGTTACGTAAAAAGGCTCCGGAGAGCGGCCCAGTCAGTATCACAGCACCGCTCACAGAGCCATTAATAGCCAGCAAACCCACATCCTAAGTTAGCCAAGCCTATATCTAAAGATAGCCTTAGCATATCTATAGCCGTGGCCCACATAATTCTTCAGCACAGGGTTTGAAATGACTGCAGCCAGCCAGCCAGCCAAGCTTCTGGAAGAAGAGAGAAAAAATAATGACCGCTTTTGACAATTCCACTGCAATTAGGAGCAGAGGAATGTGTGTGGCGGATCACAGGACTCGGTATAGCTATTCGCCGCAGACTGACACCCATTATACAGCTGTGTTTCTATGCTGCTTCTGATTATCCAGCTGTTGAGAGCCTCATCGCCCCACTCTTGGTGTTTGTGAATATGCAGCATGTGCTAAGGTCTGCTTGAAGTGTTATTTCAGAGTCTAGATAAAAAGGAGGGTGTTGTGTGCTTAATGAACGTTGGAGCCCGTGCTCCCATGTATGACAGGATAATTAGCCGCTAACGGTCGGGGGGAGCACTTCAAAGCCACACTTTATACCCCTGGCACGGGATGAGTGACACATCTAACCAATCAGGTCTGCGCGACCCAGATCATTCGTTAGAGCTCCGAGGTCTATCTCATGCAGAACCATGCAAAAAAACAGAAAATCTTACTGCGTGAAACAGGATCCATTTTCTTTTCACACACATATGCTGTACAGTATCACTAATAACTCAATCCTGTAGCCTCAGACAATCTGAAAACCCCCAGTTCCAATCCCTTTGGGTAACACTATTCAAGTTTGAAGAGTAAAGGCATACAGACTTGATGCACTTAGTAGCAAGTAAACAACATATACAAAAGCAAAACTGTATATTTGGCTTAATTTCCTGGGTTTGTAAGAACTTTCGACTTTTTCTCTTGGCCACTAAATGTCATCTCAACAATACCCCAAAATTTGTAATGTTATGTAATATTAATGGTACATGTTAACAGTAGATGTTTTATATCTCTATAAAAGCAATTTTACCAATTACATGTTTATAACACATTATGATACTGTCAAAATGCATGATTTCAATATGAATGTCTGTCAGCATTCAGTGACAGAAAGATATTTAGGTTACAGTCTTCATAGTAGATCTTGTATCTGTATATAAGCAATTTTACTGCAATTTTTAAAGCATTTTTCCCCAAAACATTGTGGTATAATATATTTCAGATAAATCCCTTTTCAGTCCTTAAAAGCTGCACTGAGAACTATACTTTTTGCCTCCAGTCAAAAGTCTGACCGCACAAGACTCCAGATAACCTGTGAAACCGATGTCTCAGAGCGAGCGCAGCAGGACAGCTATGATTATTTCCTCTTTGACACTGCCTTTTCTCATTCTATGACATCACCTTGAATATTAATTCACAGTATCAGCTGAACCGAGTATCTGAAGCTTTTGCTGTAATTTTTTTTTTTTTGAGCAAATTTCATAATGATAAGGAGGGTGATGAATCTGCCAGCAAAATGTAATAAAAAGTAGGGAGCATGATGACACATTCCGCATGCAGTCTAAAGTGAACTAAACAGAGAGGACGATGAATAGTTGTGTGTGCCTGAAAATCTCAATCGCTGCACGAGTGAAATACATTAAGGAAATATTTACCAACGGTTCACTTTGAAATCAGCATGTGACACTGTTGCAGTAATTGTTTGCAGTTCCTAATCATCACATTCGGCCTCTAACTATGGAGAGGCGGTTTTAATAGCTCTCTGTTACCCTACTGCTCACATTTCAATCAGATTCTTGGGGAAATTCATGCCAGAGGCTCAATATTATATAATGGAGCATTCAGAGGCCTCAAAAGTTTCCCTGACAAACTTTTTTTTCCGATAGCTATTTGGAGTTGATGGAAATTATTCTTTTTTTGGTCTGTATGGTGTTACATAAAGTAGTCTGATTGCACTGGTTGTTTGAGACAAAGACAGCATGAAAACAACACACTCAAAGTCTTATTTAGTCTTTTTATCGAAGAGCTTTCTAAATGCCCACAATTATCAACGCACAGAATTTCACGATTCAGCAGAAGTTGAAATAGGACAGCAGTGTTATTATAGAGGTAAATGCTGCATCTGTTGAGAGGCTGTTCAAAACACATTTAGTGATACCAAACACAACTTACATCTGGCTTTATTTCAGAAGCTTTTCAGATGAAATGAGAAGCACAAACAGATAATGTAATTATCATTGGGAGTCATACTATCTAGTCAATTTTCAAGTTTGTGAATAGTTAAAGGGCAACTATTATGCACAATCCACTTTTACATGATGTTTGGACATTAATGTGTGTTGGCAATGTGTGAAAACAACCACTTTACCATGATAAAAATCCACCCACTCCTCACTCTTTGAATCCCCATTAAACCAAATTAGTCTAACTAGACATGCCTTTTTGATTCTCTGAGCAGTGTGATGTCACACTGCTTAGGCCCCGCCTATGGCCACTGACTGACAGTCCTGCATTGCCATAGTTTATGCTCAGCGAGTTGTCTTTGGCTTTACGTTGTTCTCCATTATTATATATCAGCATATTAGTATCAAATCAGCATGTTAGAATAATTTCTAAAGAAAGATGCTGAAAATTCAGCTTTGATTGCAGGAATAAATTATATTTTACTATTTTATTCACATATAAATATTTGTAATAAAAAAAAAAATAAAAAAACACAGTATTACTGTACTTTTCTGTATTTCTTATCAAATAAACACAGCTTTGCTGAGCATGAGAGACTTATTTCATAATTTTCATAATAAAAAAAAAAAAACATTATTCCAAACGTTTAACTGATACTGTATATATTTATTGTTTTTAATTTAAGTAGCATGTTTAGTATTTAAAATTCATTTTATATATTTATATTTATACGTAGACACTCAGCATGGAATTCAACTGCACAGAAAATGTTTGATACAAATGAAAGTGACCCTAATGCAGGACAGGGTTCAGCTGAAATACATAAAACAACAGCAGCATGTGTTTTTATGTCTGTACTCCACAAGGAGTTGCCTTGCATTGCCTTTGCATCGCCTTTCTAGTGTGTGTTATTCACGGATCAGTGCCACAGATGACATTTTGCAGGAGGCTTTGGCAGAGAGTCAGCTGTCACTCTTAGAATGCTAACCTCTCTCCGGCCGCCGCTACCTGCACCGCACTTCCTCGCATGCATCGACCCACAATTACCTGCTCAAATCACCACAGATGGAGCTTTGCTAGCAATCTTGCTCAGGCAGTCATTCGCTGACTGCTTCACAGCGTTGTCTGAGTAACCAGGAGGCGTGCCTGGAAACAGTGAAGCTAACGGTAGGACGAGAAGAGTAAACACACGCACAGAACAAGAGATATCCAGAATGCCACTTAATGAGAAATAGAGTACTGAAATAGAAATAACATTCCAAGGGCTAAATTATATCTAAATTTATCTAAACCTAAAAGTTATGTCATTTCTAGACTATATTTCACAGGACCAAGGTTACTGTTTTTCTGAATATCATTAGGTGATCACAGATAATATATCATGTATAAGAAACTTCTGCTCGTCTCAACAATTTATTGGTTAAATGGTTATGCTCTTCTTATGATTTTGTCTAAACATCAATAATTGTGAACAATTCTGTGACTAGTTGTGCAATATATGAGGCAATTTAGCAGTAAATGTACAGTTTTTAAAAGACAGAAAGTCTTTTTTTTATGTGATATGTTTTTGACGAGAAGTGTTTATTTATTGTTTTTTTTTTTTTGTTTTTGTTTTTTTTTACACATGAGTATATTTCAGTGTATTATTTCTGAAATACACCTCTGGCTTTTTAATTCAGTAATCAGTGTTCAAACAAAAAATCTTGAATGAGCTAATCAATGACTCGCTCATGAAGATAGTCACTAGTTTTGTTCCTAAATTAATCAGTGTTTTTATTAGAATTAGACAACCTAAAGTCACAGCTAAAAACGTACCTGTGGGAACTTGTTCACAAGATGCAAAATACATACCGCCATGTACGTTTATTGACATATTTGATGTGAAATGCAATTTAAAAAAAAAAACAAACCTCCCCTGAACAGATGAACGTACATATTGTACGTTTTATGTGACATTGGTTTTATATGTGTCACCACAGTTCTGACTTGAAATGTCCATTGAGTGGCACTATAACTCTAATGTTCTGTGACGTTTTAAAATAACGTACCATCTGCCCTACACCTAAACCTACCCAATAATATGCTCTTTCATCGTAAGTCATGTTTTTTGCGGTATTCATACCCAAGGATTCTACATCTTAAATCCAATTCCGTTCCAGCTGAGCTACCAAGCAAGCTTGTTACATTCATAAAGCGAAACATATGAAGCTGTAATCATAACTTTGTACAAAAAAGACTACAAGTGCTTGCTGTTTTACCACATCTAGTGTTCATTTCTGTTGGAAACTGCATTGATATTTACTTATTGGTATGCATTTCGCGTGTTGTGAAAAAGTTCCCATGGGTACATTTTTGTCATGAAATCAGGTAGGAATCAGGTGTGTTTAAACGAATCGATTGAATGAATGATTCTGTGAGAGTCACTTGTCACCACCTACTAGCCACTAATGCACAGGCCATATTGTATCTAAAATGTAACTAAATATTACAGTGAGGGAAAAATTGTTTTGATCCCTTTCTGATTTTATATGTTTACCCACTGACAAAGAAATGATCAGTCTATAATTTTAATGGTAGGTTTATTTGAACAGTGAGAATAAGAGAAAAAGACAGTATAAGAACAAAAAATTTAAAAAAGTTATGAATTGATTTGCATTTTATTGAGTGAAGTAAGTATTTGACCCCTTTGAAAACATTTATTAGCAATCACAGAGGTCAGACGTTCCTTGTAGTTGGCCACCAGGTTTGCACACATCTCAGGTGGGATTTTGTCCCACTCCTCTTTGCAGATCCTCTTCAAGTCATTAAGGTTTCGAGGCTGATGTTTAGCAACTAAATTTTTTCAGCTCCCTCCACAGATTTTCTAAAGGCTTAAGGTCTGGAGACTGGCTATTCCACTCCAGGACCTTGATGTGCTTATTCTTGAGCCACTCCCTTATTGCCTTGGCTGTGTGTTTTGGGTCATTGTCATGCTGGAATACCCATTTTCAAAGCCCTGGCTGAGGGAAGAAAGTTCTCACACAAGATTTGATGGTACATTGCCCTGTCCATTGTCCCTTTAATGTGATGCCGTTGTCTTGTCCCCTTAGCAGAAAAACACCCCAAAAGCATAAGGTTTCTACCTCCATGTTTGATGGTGGGGGGATGGTGTTCTTAGGGTCACAGGCAGCATTCCACCTCCTCCAAAAACAGCAAGTTAAGTTGATGCCAAAGAGCTCGGTTTTGGTCTCATCTGACCAGAACACTTTCACCCAGTTCTGAATCATTCAGATGTTCACTGGCAAACTTTAGACAGGCCTGTACATGTGCTTCCTTGAGCAGGGGGAGCTATTATGGACCCAGCTGCCTTGAAATTATTGCCAAGATCCTCCCATGTAGTTCTGGGCTGATTCCTCACCGTTCTCATGATCATTGAAACTCCAGGAGGGGAGATCTTGCATGGAGGAAGATTGACAGTTATTTTGTGTTTCTTCCATTTGCGAATAATCGTACCAACTGTTGTCACCTTCTCATCAAGCTGCTTGGCAATGGTCTTGTAGCCCATTCCAGCCTTGTGTAGGTCTACAATCTTGTCCCTGACATCCTTGGACAGCTCTTTGGTCTTGGCAATAGTAAAGAATTTGGAATCTGATTGATTTCTGTGGACAGATGTCTTTTATACAGGTAACACAATGAGACTAGGGGCACTCTCTTAAAAGGAGTGCTCCTAATCTCAGCTTGTTACCTGTATAAAAGTCACATAGGGGATCAAATACTTATTTCACTTATTAAAATGCAAATCAATGTATAACTTTTTTTAAATGCGTTTTTCTCACTGTTCAAATAAGTCTACCATTAAAATTATAGTCTGATCATTTCTTTGTCAGTGGGCAAACAAACAAAATCAGCAGGAGATTTTTTTTTTTTTTCCTCACTGTAACTTAGCTTTGAAAGGCCAGTTTGGTGTCATGCAACCAAATATAATAATTCCACAATGTAAGCCTTTGTGTCTCTTTCCCCCACTATGTGTTGGCCACGATGGGCTGTTTTCCTCGAGTTTGTACTGGTGTATAATTTAGTTCCAATGAGACGAGCGTCAACTGAAAGCACCAGAGTGGGAAGAGGAATATTTTCTGAGTTGAATAATCCAGCTGCAATCTCTGCCATTATGAGGGCCGAGGCTGACAAAAGGATGTGATTTTTACCCTACAGACTGTAATTACTATTGCAGGTTTTCATTGTGCTTCTTCCAGTTAAAACGCACTGTGTCCCAACGCTAATGACTTCTTCCTGATGTGTTCATTCATCCTTTACACTTAGGCAATCTGTTTACCCAATAATTTACTCCATAGCCCACTCACTCTCTCGGCATCTCAGAGAAAAGACGCAGGGATTACTGTTCATTGTAGCTGCATCGAGCCCATCTGTGACCTAGAAAGGTTGCGTAGACCCTTTAAATTTGCGTTGCTATCTAGTTAAATTGCTTCAGGAGCTGTTGTGGGGTGAGGGCATTGCCTAGACGAGCTCATTTGAATGATTTTGTTTACCCCGAGGAACGCCTGCTCCGCTCTTAGAGCGAGCCAGCGAAAACGGAGGTGGCTGCTGATGATTATGCCGCACAACGGACATTATCAGCGGAATTAGCCATTTTCTGTTTCTGTTAGCAGTTTGTGTTGAGCTTTGAGGGGAAAAGTAGAAAGGTGAAGTGTGTAATTTGTGCGATGTTAAAATGCATTTTCCTTCACCAGTTAAATGTAGATAGACAACCGACCTGACACAGCAATGTTGGCTCAACTAATGCACTATAAAGCCCAACAGTGAAATTAACTAAGTGAAATTAATTAATTTTGCTTAAATATCACTGAAAAAAACTACAGAAAAAGTCATGTGAACTCAATGACTGATTATATTAAGGTGCAGGAGATTTGTAGTTCCCAACATGCTTTGTATTAAATTAAGTGTTATTTTGTGTTTTTGCACAATATTAAAATAGGGAGAAATGTGTTAGTGTAAATGTATTCAATGATGCATGATATCACCATTTACAGTTGAAGTCAAAGGTTTACATCCATCTTGCAGAATCTGCAAAATGTTAACTGTTTTACTAAAGTAGTAGGGATCATACAAAAATGTATGTTATTTTTTTATTTAGTATTGACCTGGAATAAGATATTTCACATGAAATACTTTTACATATAGTCCACAAGAGAAAATAATAGTTGAATGTTTAAAAATGACCTTATTCAAAAGTTTACATACACTTGATTCTTAATACTGTGTTGTTACTTGAATGATCCACAGCTGTTTTGTTTTTTGTTTTTGTTTTTGTGATAACTGTCCCTTTGTTTTGAGTCCCTTTGTTTGTCCTGAACAGTTAAACTGCCCACTGTTATTCAGAAAAATCCTTAAGGATTCACAAATTCTTCTTTTTTTTTTGTGTATAAGTTTTGAACCCTTTACAACAATGACTATGATTTTGATGATTTATTTTCACACTGAGGACAACTGAGGGACTCTATTACAGAAGGTTCAAACACTCACTGATGCTCCAGAAGGAAAAACAACAATATATATATATATATATATATATATATATATATATATAATAACACAGCTGTGGTTCATTCAGGTAACAACACAGTATTAAGAACCAAGCACATGTAAACTTTTAAATTGGGTCATTTTTATAAATTCAATTATTATTTTCTCTTGTGGACTATATGGTGTATGTAAACTTTTGACTTGAAAAGATGTGAACTGTATACACACACATACACACAATACAATATATTGTGGTGTATTTGAAACGCGTCTAGAAAAAGCTTTAATTAACAATTCAATGACTCACTCATGAAGACAGTATTTTATTTTATTCCCAAATGTATCCTGTGAACTCAATGACTGGTTATATTAAGCTAAACTTGAGTTGCAGCAGATTTCTAGTTCCTAGCAAACATTGTGTCAGACTGAATAAGAATAATAACTTAAATTAAGTGCTATTTTGTACGTTTTTGCATATGATTAATATAGGGAGAGATGTTTTGGTGTTTAATTTATTGGATGATACATCATCATCCTGTACATACTAGTCTCATCTCTATACAGGCGTTAAATTAGAAGTAAATGCAAGCTGTTTATAAGGGACAGAAAGTTTTTACTTCATCTAACCCAGGGGTCACCACACTCGGTCCTGGAGGGCCGGTGTGCTACAGAGTTTAGCTCCAACCCTAACCAAACACACCTGAACCAGCTAATCAAGGTCTTAATAGGTATACTTGAAACTTTCAGACAGGTGTGTTGAGGCAAGTTGGAGCTAAACTTTGCAGGACACCAGCCCTCCAGGATCAAGTTTGGTGACCCGTGATCTAACCTATAAAACTAAATTTTAAATACCATTTTTAAATAAGTTAATTTAGAAGTTATCACAAGAAGCACCGTTCTGTTAAGAACTGTTCAATGAAAGCTTCTTTTTGGAACCTAAAATGGACCTTTTATGGCATCGCTGTGATTTCCCTTTTGGAAACTTTATATTTTAAGAGTGTACGTCTGGTGCCTCTAGTGGCTCTGAAATTACACACTTCACCTTTCATTTGGAATTGGAATAACAACTTCTGACAGTGCACTTGTTCCTGTGAGGATGTGGTGCAGTTCCAATTAATATTAAAAATGGCATGAGTCATAACGGACCTAATATTGATAAAATTACGCTTCTCTCTTGGATGACAGGGGTTTGTGAAATGTCTAACGGTGCCAGACTACCCAGAAAACATTGATTGAATTAAATCCTGCTTTTGCGGGACGAGTAATCTAGTAAACAAAGCTATCTCATCCGCCCTTGGGCCAGCAATTCATCTCACATCCTCAGCACCTCGGTGTGTGTTATTAAGCTTCCTTAGCCTTCATTCAGCACTGCCTTGGCATACTTTTCCCACTCTGAAAGTCCACTGCTCAGCCAATGCCATCAGTATTATTTACCAGAAATTAAGTGCATAGACAGAAAACCAAGGAGGTCTCTTCTGCTCACCAAGGCTGGGTTTATTTGATACAAAAATACAGTAAAAATGTGAAATATTATTATGATTTGAAGCAACTGCTTTATGTGTCTATATTGTAAAATGTAATTTATTCCTGTGATCAAACCTGATTACTCCAGTCTTCAGTGTCACATGATCCTTTAGAAATCATTCTAATATGCTGATTTGCTGCTCAAGAAACCTTAATAGTATTTTATTAGTATTTCAAGTTTATAAGAACTACTTTATATACATTCATTTGCATGGTTTGTAGTTCTCTAATTTGACTGGACAATGATAGACAGCGTAGGTCAACTATTGGCTGGCAGTTCTGATAATGGAACATCATTAATAATCTGTCACTCAATACAACCCAATTGCCCTTTGTCTATGTTATTTCTGAGCTAATTTAGCTTTTGATTAGCTTAATGCATTTGACATCTCTTACTAAAGAGATTTTGTGAGGGGTTTCATTCATCCAGGATTCATTTTTCTCAACCTCCTGCTATTTGATGGCACTCATTCTCAAAGTGGGAGGCAAAACATCTTCAAACAATGTGAGGTACAGTAGGTCAAGTCATAACAAATTAATTTTATATGACATAAATAGCATTAAATGAATGAGAATCGAGCATTCGTATCCCATAAGCGCCTGAGCAAACTTGAAAACCAGCGTTTGCAGCACATGCTTAAATATAGTATCACCCATTCAGTCAGTGATTACAGATAGAGATGAGAAAAAGTGTCTCAGGCAACTCATCTGTTAAATCAGCGAGCAGATCACGGAAACACAGGCCCTCCTCTGGCTTTCACTGCAGTGTAATCAGGGATTTAGAGCTCCTAATTGCTCCTTTGGAGTCATTGTGCTGGATAAATGAATTAGATTTTTAATCCCTCATGCCAGCAGGGCATATTCATCTGATCCTTCTGTGTTTATGCCACAAAGTGGCAGGAAAAACACACCTAAACCAAGACACCATGTTACACAAGTCTGAAGAACATATAGATATATTACTGTTTATTTCCTTATTATTTCTTCCTTATTATCATTTGAATCAACAGTGAACTGATTTCAACTGAATAATGTCTGTTTACTTACTTACTATCCTTCTATCTTCACTCTCTTTTAGAGCTGTTTTACAGTGGAATTGACTTCTGTTTGCATCACTCAATATATATATATAATTTTTTTTTTTTTTCTTGTTTATCACTGCAAAGCTGCTTTGAAATAATCCATACTGTATAAAGCATTATAGAAATAATGACTTAACTTGACTATTTTTCAAGGCCACAAAAAATCTGTCATGTTTAAAAGACTAAAAGCTGGAAAAAACAACACTGGTTCAATGCAAGGGAAACAATGGCACAATTTAGCATGCACACCAGCACCATATTGGTTATAGGCCGATATTATACATTTTTGGACTATATTTGATTTATATCAGCTGTTATTATGCATGTGTTTATATAACAATTTTATATATACATTTGCTGTTGTCTAATGCTTATGTAAAATTAAAAACACAAATATTTTAACAATATTATTAAACTTCATAATAAATTTCCCATTTTCATGCTGTGCGTGTGTAAATACTGTTGTGATAAGTAAAGTCACTCACAATTTGTTTGTGTGGTCTATTTAAAAAATGGTATAGAACTGTAATCAGTTTCATCAGTTATTGCCTGTAAAAATAGTCACCTGTCTATATTAGTCAGAACTGTATCATAGTTCCTTTAACTGGACACAATTTCCTGGAAGGTTTTTAGACACTTTTTTGCCCTTGCTTTTGATTTCTTTAGTTCAGCAGTGAGAAATTTTTAAAGGAAAAAACATCAGTTAAGGTCAGACTCAATTAAGGTCATAAAAGCAAAAGCAAAAAAAAAAAAAAAAAAAAAAAAAAATATATATATATATATATATAGACACAATAAAAAAGAAAGACAGAGAGATTAAATAAATAACACAATAATAATGCATAAATTAAATGGTTTGTTCAAGTAAAAAAACATGTTTCATACAAAAGAATCAACATGACTTCACGAGGTTGCAACAGTGAAAGATAACAAATATATACTTTATTGTATTTAATGTTTCATATGTATGCTGGTTAGCAGATTCAAAAGTAGTATAGCATGCCATCCTGCAGTACATAATTTTATTAAAGCATAACATTTTTGAAACTTCTAGAATCTGGAATATAATGGTTCATGGTTGCTTTTGTTTTGTAACTTGCTGTTTTGTGGCTTCTGGGGTTCATTTTCTACTCAAAATGACCCATTTGTATGCAAAAACACTGATTATTAGCATTATTGTGTATTGTGTACCAATTATTAAGGTCTCTGTGTTCGGTTGGATACCTCATTAATGATATTGTAAAGATATGTTGTCTTATGAAAAGTAACAGTTTATTTACTGCCTTGTTTACTGAAATCAGGGGTGCCCAACTCAATCCTGGAGGGCCACTCTACTGCAGAATTAAGCTCCAACCGCAATTAGACACACCTGAACCAACTAATCAAGCTCTTACTAGGCATACTAGAAACAGAGGTTGTTTTACTATTGGGAGATGAGAGGATGTGTATTACTTACTATTGGAGAAAGCTTAACGGTCAACTTGGATCATGTGTGCCTTGATAACCAATCACATTATAGCCTTGACATCATTGAATTTCAGTTCAGAGTTGTGCGGCACTCAACTGCCATTTACGGATACTATAGGAATGAATGGGAAGTGCCATAAGCTAAATCCCATCTGTCGCAAAAAGTCAGTGACTTCTCTTAGAATTTTTTATTCTAAAAATAGTGTTTAATGTAAAACATGCTGAAAATGACACATAGTTAGCGATAATTAACGATAGGCGGCCGGTGCATTAAAAGATAAGCTGTTTCCTCTGAGAAGCTGTTTATTCAGCACAGTGAAGCCTCTCCTCCATCGACATCTATTCAAAGAAAACGGCCTCTGGTCTCCTTTCCCAAAACTGGAAATATTAGCTTTAACAGTTGCAGGCTTGCCTTTTATTTGCTTTGCTAGAAACTTCCTGGCAAGTGTGTTGAGGCAAGTTGGAGCTAAACTCTGGAGGACACTGGCTGACACCCCTGACTTAAATGTTTTCATACGCTTAAGTGAACCATACGCTTTAATAGCATGGCTTAATTCAGTGCTACAAGTACATTTAAGTATAATTTACAAATACAAACTGAGTGAAATTTACTTGAGTATTGCAGAGTAAACTTCAAATGGCTAAGTTACATTTACTTAAGTATAATACTTAAAAAAAAAAAAAAAATCTGTAAATTGTACTTATTGTTTGAGTGTATGCTGACATATGCAGATATATAAAGTGTATGTACTTTTAATATACTGCTGAGTGTACTGCTGAGTGTCATAAAAGCCCATTTTGGGAATTACAAAAAAAATAAATGTAGTTAATTCATTTTATGTATTGACACTACCTTCGAATATCATGTTAGGCAACCTTCAAATAAAAAGATTCTACACTCAATTCCATTTTTGTTCAAACAGTTTAATAAAATGAATTATGATCCTAGGATCATTTCAGCACTCTGCTTGGTTTCTTCTGAGTTGACCAAAGTAAAATTAAACTGACCTTCAAGGTGATGCTAATGCATCTTTGATGATCGAGAAACGCAAACTGATTACTTGATCACTCTCTCTCTCTCTCTGTCACGCAGGTGGTGGGTCAGATCGACAAACTCACATCTGATTTCGACTTCGACCTCGAGCCCGATGACTGGACGGTGGCGACGGCGAGCAGCACGTCGAGTAGCGAGCGTGGCCTGGGTGAGGCCTTCAGATTGGACTTCCTCAGCCAGGACATGCTCTCCGATGGCTGGGATTTCTGCAACTTCTTGGAGGCCTCCAACCGGAAAGCACACAGAGAGGAGATGGATGAGGGCCAGGGGAGGCCGTCATCGACCACGCCGACGCCTGCCACTGCCAGTGTCTACTCGCAGATGAACGGGGGTCTCCCCATCCCCAACGGACCTCTAATCATCACCCCGGACTCCTCCAGCGAAGAGGCGTCCAGCTCCACGCATAGCCAGAAAACCTCCCGCACATCCGGCACCCGAGAGCGTGTCCGCTTCAGCGACAAGATCCTGTACCATGCCTTGTGCTGCGACGACGACGAAGACGAGGAGGAGGACTGCGGCGGTGAAGAGGAGGACGATAAAGGGGACTGCGGGACCCCGGACACAGACAGCGAGCCCAGTCCACTGGCCTGTTCACCCATACCACCGCTGTCCTCCTCCGAACACCTGCCGGGCCTCTACAACTGCCGGGAAACGGCGTCTGCAGGTCCGTCACCCGTGAAGGTGCCGGTGCCTGTGGTGGGCTCTCACACGCTACCAAGGAAAGGTCTTCTCAACCCTGGCTGCCGGAAAAAACTGTTACGGAACAGCAGCACACAGACGGTTTCTGATAAGAGCACTCAGACTGTACTGCCCTACGTCCCTGCAAAACAGAAAAACAAGGACCTCTGAGAAAACAGCTGACTTTACATAAACGAAACAGGAACGAACTGAGACAGGATTACAAAGAACTATATACTATTTAATATTAAATACATAGATAATAGATTAAAAAAAAAAACAATAAATGAATTACTAAATAAATTATATATGGGAAAATTTCAAGACTTGCTAAAGTCATTTTATGACTGCTACACATATTCAAAAGAAATATTCTCATCACTTGTTTTCCTTTGAGCTTTTTTCCATTTAGGAGTTATTAATATCAAGCTTCTTAAAGTGTTCATATGACAACTGCTGAGGTTAGGGAAGTTTCAAATGCTGTTTTGCACACATGACAAGACCAACACTACTGATTTTCTATGTTTTGGAAGGAAATCTCTCAGCAAGGCTGCATTTATTTTGATCAAAAAATACAGTAATTGTTTTTTTAGTAAATTAGTTAACTACAATAAACCTGGAAGCTGCATGGCTGTTTTCAACACTGATAATAATCAGAAATGTTTCTTGAGCAGCAACTCAACACATTAGAATGATTTTTGAAGGATCATTTGACACCGAAGACTGTGCTGAAAATTCTTTGATCACAAGAATAAATTACTTTTTTTATATCAAATAAATGCAGCCTTAGTTTGCAAAAGAGACTCCTTTCAAAGACATTAAAATTCTTAGTATATACATGCTTGTCTCCACAGGCGGTAGTCAGGTAAATCTCCTTTGATTTTTCAGAGTATTTGAGGATCACACCCTCAGTTCAGAGCCTTTGGTTTGGTGGGATGAGGAAAGGGATAAAAAAGACGTATTTTGAAGTGCCTGCTTTCCTCTCTGACATTTACACTGCTTCTCTTGCCTCTCTCCTCTCGGCGGGGAGGTCGAGGTCGTTGGGGGTGACGACTTGAATCTCGGCGCACAAAGCCGAGATGCGAAAGGTTATGTCTCCCCATTCTTGGGCCCAGTGGGGATTGTGAACTCAATAGTGCTGTGTTTTATTCAAAGGGATGTTGCCAATAGCGCAGCGGATCGATCCTCGGCGAGGGGCTTCCGTGCTGAGTCCTCGTCTCGCGCCTTTGAGGGTCTTTAACAAAAACCTGCCTCTCTGTTAGAGCTTGTGGTATTTACTTTACAGCGCAAAAACAATCCTGTGCTGGGAAGAAACGTGTGAGTGGGAGGAAAAGAGAAAAGAGAATGAAATTATACATTAGAGAAAATGGAAAGGCAAATGAAGGGCAAAGTAGCCCAGCAAAATGAGCGTTTGAAGACAGATTGTTCTTAATTACCCCCTCTGCGTAATCATTTACTCAGAATCATCTCCCGCGGGAGCCGAGACGGTCAGGCCGATGGATCCTGAATGACCGGCTCGCTCCGCAAACCTCCATCTAATGGGCTTCCAAACACACTTCTTCCATTTTCAAGACGAGACGTTTATCTTGTGAAATCTGATGGTGGGTCATTAGGTCAGGTTGTGGATTAAAATGAAGCTCGCTGATTGATGGCAGTTGGTGTAAACTCAGGAGGATGCATTAGAGGCTATTATGCTCAAATGTCAGTATGTGTCACTTAAAAAGTCAAATGAACCATGTGCAAAGGAAAATTTCTGCTACAGCAAACAAGAGGTTATTAAGATCTCAGCTACTTCTACATCATAAAACATTATTCCAAACATCTTGTAAAAAACAAATTTACCATGGTAATGCCCACTTTTGTCAAATCCCAATACAGTGATTGTCAGGCCAATAAAATATCAACTTGGCAGTAAACTGTGAAATTAATACATTTTTATATTTTTATTAATAATTAATTTTATTAAAGGGATAGTTTAGCCAAAAATGAAAATTTGATGTTTATCTGCTTACCCCAGGGCATCCAAGATGTAGGTGACTTTGTTTCTTCAGTAGAACACAGTCGAAGATTTTTAACTCAAACCGTTGCAGTCTGTCAGTCATATAATGGTAGTCAGTGGCTACCAAATCTCTAAGAGTAAAAAAAAACAAAAAAAAACACACAAACAAAACCAAACCAAAAGATCTGTTTTAGACAGCATTTATATCATTTTTTTTTTACCTCTGATTCACCACAACGTCCATCTGTCCTGAGAGCATGCACAGCTCGCGCTCGTGACGTAGTACGTAGTAAGCGATCTGCGCTTATACGTCACTCATTGTTTACACAGTGCACAGGGATTTGCTGACATGTTCACTGGCACTGTGAAGATATAAAGATATTTAGAACTACAGTTCATCACAATGGAAGACGATTTTTATGTATCATCAGACCATAGGCGCCGATCCCGTGTGTGCTCAGGGGCACACAAGATATTCTCGGTTCATTTCAACCAATTAGAAGTGTACTGTAGCTTGTACGACTTTATTCTCATTTTCATAGTTTATTTGAGGCAGGTTTTGGTGTTATTTTAATGGCAAATGTCAAGAGTGCATTATTGTAATACAAGAGAGGGTGCACGTATTACAATTTCCTGACTTGCAGCGCGCTCCCTCAGATATTACTTGCGCCCTCAAACTTTGTCCTGTTTCCGCGCAAATAAGTGCTTATTGTTAGAGTTGGGGTACTCAGACTTGTACTTGGACTCGAGTCTGGTCTCGAGTACAATTTTTAGTGGACTCAGACTTGTCACGGACTCGGATGCATTTTTACTCGGACTTGACTCGGACTCGAGACTTTCGGACTTGGAAAATATTGCCGAGTCCAAGTTTTAGCCTATTGCTTGAACGCGAAGCTGCACTGAAGGCACTGCGGCTGGCTGAGGCACAAAACGCCTTCCGAGCCGCTCCCGAAAGAGAAAGTGAAGTTCCACTATATTAAAGTGGCAATTTTTTATCACCATAATTGATGGATGTCTAATTAATGGAAAATATAAAAATAAGGAGAAGCCTAAAACAGCGATGCCCGGCCCGCGTCTGAACTATTACGTGAAAACTGGCCGAAGCCCGGTCCCTCTAATCAATCAAATTAAGTTCCGGGCCCACTCATAATTGTGTTAAATAGTCCTGATTACAATATTGCAATACAATACATTACAATATTTTTACCATAATCGAGCAGCCCATTTTATTCCATGGCTTCCATAGACTCAGATAAGCTCTGCCCACAAAATCTTCATCATTGTTTGCAAACACCAAATTGGTATTCCTTACATAACAAACTTTATTAACTATAAATGCATAAAAAAATATAACCGTTTTATAAATATAATACGGTTAAATTATAAATATAAAACGGTTGTGAGCTGGCTGGCTGAGTTATGAAAAGAATGTTTTTTGTTTTTTTTAAATGCCATGTATTCTGTCTATGGTCTAACCATTCATCATATAAAACCCAAAACACACAGTCATAATCAGAGATATGATGTGCATTTTCTGCTCTTTAGGTCCCATTCACCAAGCTACCTACCCAGCCCCCAGCCCCACCCTTAAATTTGTTCATTCACTAACAACAACAACTATATAACAAAAAATGTCCTGCAATATAATTTTTCACATTCTGAAAGCTGTTTCTCTCTGAAATATGTCACAATACACAAATCAACTTCTGTTACATGTTTTCTTCTGTTACTTCTGTTACACTGTTTTCTAGTTATAAAGGTTAAAACAATGTTAAGATACTGACAAACAGTAGTTTCAGTTTCATTGGACTCGGACTCGACTCGGACTCGGACTTGAGTCAGACTCGGCCCATTTTGGACTCGGACTCGACTTGGACTCGACTTAGGTGGACTTGAACCCAACACTACTTATTGTAAACAGATATGACCGGTGTTGGGGGTAACACATTACAAGTAACGCTAGTTACATAATAATATTCCTTTTTCCAGCCAAAATATCAAAAACGTTCTTAAATCAAGAAGGATTTTCTAGACAAGCAAATAATTATTTTCTTGTTTCCAGAAAAAAACTGGTCAAAATTAAGTGAGTTTTTGCTTAGAACAAGCAAAATAATCTACCAATGGGGTAAGCAAAAAAAAAAAAAAATTCTTATTTCAAACTGAAAACAAGATAATTTTGTTTCAAGCAAAAACGCACTTAATTTTGACTTGTTTTCAGAAAAAAAACGACAATATTTTTTACTTGTCTAGAAAATCCTTCTTGATTTAAGAATTTTTAGATATTTTGTCTAGAAACAAGACAAAAAATCTAAGTAAGAAAAGCATTTTTTGCAGTGTACTAATAAGCAAAACTTTAGATTAACTAACATTTGTGCTTTTTTCCCTCATTGCTTTTTCTACAGTTCTACTGTACAGATGTGAATTTAATTTTCCTTTAGCCTTAGCCTTATTCACTTAATTTCATTTTGATGTGAAAGGGCTTTTACATTTGATAAGAATCAAACATTTTTATATTAAAAACAAACAAGCAAGCCCTGCCCAGATTTAAAAAGTAACGCAAAAGTAATGTAACGCATTACTTTCCATAAAAAGTAACTAAGTAATGTAATTAGTTACTTTTTTAGGGAGTAATGCAATATTGTAACGCATTACTTTTAAAAATAACTTTCCCCAACACTGGATATGACATACGTGTTGAGCACCAGCAGAAACATAAATCGGCGCCCATGCATCATGCAACATGGATTTTTCAACGTGGATACTACACCAGAGCTCGTACACATATCATCTGCCCAAAGCTTTGCATGCACTCAGGACAGATGGATGTTGTGGTGAATCAAAGGCAAAAAATGATATAAATACTGTTCAGTTTCTCGCACAAATAGATAGTTTCGTGTCTTAGGACATCAGTGAATTGTCATGAGTCACAGGGTTTAATCTGGTTTTGTTTGTGTATGTTTTTTTTTTTTTTTTTTTTATTCTCAAAGATTTGGTAGCCATTGACTGCCATTACATGACTGACAGACTGCAACAGTTTGAGTTAAAAATCTTTATTTGCGTTCTACTGAAGAAACAAAGTCACCTACATCTTGGATGCCCTGGGGGTAAGCAGATAAACATCAAATTTTCATTTTTGGGTGAACTATCCTTTTAATATATAACATGCACTACTCCTCAAAAGTTTATCTAGGATGCATTAAATTGATCAAAAGTGCAAGTAAAGACATAATGTTACAAAATATTTATATTAAAATAAATTCTGTTCTTTCAAACTTTTTTTGTGTCAAAGAAAAAAAAATGTATCATGGTTTCCACAAAAAATATGAAGCAGCACAACTGTATTTAACATTGAAAATAATCAGAAATGTTTCTTGAGCAGCAAATCAGCATATTAGAATGATTTCTGAAGGATCGTGTGACACTGAAGACTGAAGAAGTTCATAATATATAATAATATAAAGAAAACAGCTATTTGAAACTGCAATAAGATTTCACAATTTTAACTGTATTTTTGACCAAATAATGCAGCCTTGGTAATCAGAAGAGACTTCACAAAAATTTGATATGTAGTTTACATGTTTAATTTGTATTAACTAAGGTATCTGGTGGATTTGGGACTTCGCTACACATTATTATAAAAGAATCAGTACAGTTTATTGGATTGCAACTGAAACAATGAAGACAATCATCAAGCGATGGCAGTGTCAGCTGTAGTAAATCGTAAAACTGAGCCCAACATTTTGCTCACATTTCCATTCATCTTGTGTGTTTAATGTTGGTGGGGCTTTGTCGTGAAGGATGCATTGAATAACAATCAAAGGATCACACCCCGCTGCTCCAGCTGCCATTTCCTCCGGTTAGATTGAAGACCAACAGGTCATCAGACACATTAGCATAAACAAGCAAAGCAGAGGCTGCAAGAGAAGCCATCTATCACCAGAAAAACAGACCAAGAGCAGCACCTTTACAGCTGATCTCCCTCGCATTTTTCTATCCAGTAAGGGCTAAAAAACACTGAGTGAAGCTTTCTCTGTTTTACTAACATATCATTAGGTGATCAGATCAGCATCGACAGCTTTGTCTTTAAATGAACTAGGCTGGCTTGGTAAATGAAGCGATCTAGCACCGAGCTGATTTGACTACAAAGCTTTGCTCTCTGAAGCGAAGCACACGGATGAGTTTGAGTTCAAATGGGCTGTGTGATGTATGACAGCATGTATCTTTTATCAAGGATCAATTATTGCTTGTGTAAAAAATGTGACCAATTTACTAGATCTTCTCCAGTCAGCCATAGAGCACCCGTCTGCCCACCAACAAACAAGTGCGGTGGGAGCGAGGGGGATTATTTAGCCAATTAAAGAGGATAATGAAGTGGATTTGCTGATACAGTCCTATTGGAGACTGCAGTCCAAGAGACGGGAACTAATAAGCCTTCATACTGAGAAGGGTGGCAAACATTTTTAACTACTAGCAGACAGCATCTCAAACCGCCTCCAAGCCATCATTACTTTGTACCTAAACAGACCAGGGACGTTTCATTACTGCTAAGACTTTTGTCAAATGTTTATTTCTGGGTATGTCAGGGGAAAACCTCAGGCCCTCTTTACACCTGACATCCACATGAGCTCTGGAACTGGACACAGGTTTGCCATAACTACTGGATTTCCTTTTAATATTGATGGATAATTTAGCATGCTTTCTGACATTTGGACAGGTAAAAAAAAAAAAAAAATGGTCTGTTGCATTTACAACTCAAGGCTAAAATAAAAACATATGAAAGATTATTCAGAAAAATCAAGTAGTTTGAAACAGAGCCGTTTTTTAACTTATTTACAGAAAGTTTGTATATGTTTTTTGCAAACTATCAGATATTAATATATAAATATATATAAAGCCTGATGATCATATTTGAGACTCACTGATTTTTCTAATAAATGATGTCTGGATAATCAAGTAAAGCAAAGCTTCAAATATTACTAAAGTTATTCTTAGGTTTACTTGAAAAAAAAACAAGTGAAGATTTGACAGCAAAAAGCACAAGCTGAAGGTGGAAGTTTGAACAATTATACTAAAAGCCATTTTACTTGATAAAAAAGTCTAAATTTTTCACAACGATTGTGTGTGACAGGTTTAACAGCAAAGTGTTGATCATGTTGATCATTTAAAGGATTTAGAAATTTGCATATCACGGCTTTATAGGGTTAAGGAACAGTAAACAATGCTTTATGAATTTGAAGTGAAAGAAAAGAGAAACATGAGTCAAGAATTGGGCAGAAAAAAGTAGAGATTTCATTTGTTGTCAAGTGGGAAAATTCATGGGATTTAATAAATCAGGTGACCAAATCGCCAAACTACATTGTCTGTTGTTGTATTACTTGTGTAGTTTTATGTGGAGAGTGTAAATTTGGTTTGAGCGATCTGATCACAAAGCATCTGATTGTGAGCCGATCACTGAATATAAATATTAAAGGACCTGATCTTATATTTTGACATAATACTAATCTACATCCATCATCTGGTTACAAAAATCACTCCACACTTTTGTGCTCATTCTCATGCCTTTTCTTGAAACACAAGACGCATCACAAAACAACAGCAATCACCGCCACCACAGCACTGTAGCAAATGGATGACAGTTGTATGTTCTGGGTCTATAAGGAAGAGCTCAATACAGTCAGACTGATTACTGAGAATTGGCTCACTCAAGGAAGCTACTCAGACTTGATTTGTTTCATCTCTGTAATTTACTTCTGCCGCAACCTGAACAAACTCTTTCTCTTCCCTGAACCTCTCTAATATTTTTTTTTCTCTCCAAAGTGGCTGGTGTGATTTTTATTCATGTGTAATTTTTGTCTGTTTGATGTTCCAATGAAGCCAACTAAACAGCCGATGCAGCACTGACCCCTGACTAAAACATCAGTGTCCTATTACTGCAGGTACAATAAAAATCACATTTAAAACAGAACAATGTATACACATATTGTAACGGACTATATGAAACTTTAGTCTTTTTATATGGTAAGCAATAATCTGATACAAAGGGGGATTTTATGATTTTGCTGATTTAAATCCATAGTAAGATTTAATATATTTAAAAAAAAAAAAAAAAAAACTATGTTTTGGACTGATTTTGTGTACAAGAAGATTAATTTAATACTGACTTACATACACACACACACACACACACACACACACACACACACACACACATATAAACTACCAGTCAAATGTTTTTGGACAGTAAGACAGTAAGATTTGTTTATGTTTTTTTTTTAAAGATGTCTTATCTGCTCACCAAGCCTGCATTTATTTGATCCAAAGTAAAGTAAAACAGTAAAACGTTTAAATATTTTTACTATTTAAAATAACTGTTTTCTATTTTAATATATTTTAAAATGTAATTTATTCCTGTGATTTCAATGCTGAATTTTTAGCATCATTACTACAGTCACATGATCCTTCAGAAACCATTCTAATATTCTGATTTGCTGCTGAAAGATCATTTGTTTTATTATTATTATTATTATTATTATTATTAATTAATTTATTTATTTTTATTAGTGTTATGTTGAAAACAGCTGAGTAGAATTTTTTCAGGTTTCTTTGATGAATAGAAAGTTAAGAAGAACAGCATTTATATGAAATAGAAATCTTTTGTAACATTATACATGTCACACTACGGTGTGTATTAAACACGCAGGCTCACGAAGATTAAGTAACAACAGGCTTTTAATAGTCCACAAGAAAGATTCCAACACAGGAGGTTAGCAACACACGTACACATAGGCGACACATAGTCCTGAGGCGACGCATTGACGAGACCGGACCAAAAGCAATGCACAGGAGGGAACTAATAAAGGGGAGATAACGACATACACCTGAACTAAATGAATCAATCAATGAATGACAGAAACTAGTTAACACAGAGCACATGGGGAAGAAACCAAAACAAACAGTCCAGGGGCGTGACAGTACTCCCCCCTCCCGGATGGCACGTCCTCGCGCCACAAACAGAAAAAGATGGAAACTTGGGAGGAGGCTCAGGAGGAGGACAGCTGCCCAGGAGGAGGGCGAAAAACAGAGTCCAGGGAGGAGACAAGAGGGAACCAGAGCAGGAGGAAGAGCCAGATGGGACCCAGGCCACAGCCATGGTGATGGCACCCGGTGGAGCCGACGGAGGGAGGAGCCATGGAGGAGGAATGGCCACTGACTCCAGGGGGCCGACCAACGGTGGCGGAGCAGGTGGAGGAGGAGCCCGAGGGGGAGACGGAGAGCTGATGGGCCAGGGCGACGGGGAGGATCCGGAGGGCCAAGGCGGAACGGATGGCACCGGCGACCGATGCGGAGACGGGGATCCAGAAGGCCGCAGTGGAGCCCGGCAGAGCTGGTGGACTGATGGGCCACGGTGGAGAGGAGGGAGCTAGGAGCCATGGTGGAGCCGACGGGTCGAAGGGCCGAGGCGGAGTCCGGGACTCAGAGGCTGGAGGCAGAGATGAGGGATCCTCCAGCCATGACGCCGATGGAGACTGGCAGACCTGTGGCGAATCCAGCACGCAGATGTTGGGCTGAGGGTGAGCCATGGGGCTGACAGGAACCAGCAGCGGAATAGACAGAAAAGGCTGGGTGGGCGGGACCTTGTGACTATCCTCAGGGCTGAATTCAGGAGGGTGCTCTTGAGGAGTGGGCACTGGAGGGCGCTCTTGAGGAGCGGGCACTGGAGGGCGCCGATGAGGTGCTGGCACTGGAGGGTGCTCTTGAGGAGCGGACACTGGAGGGCGCTCTTGAGGAGCGGGCACTGGAGGGCGCAGACAAGGTGCTGGCACTGGAGGATGCTCTTGAGGAGCGGGCACTGGAGTTTCTTGAACCTCTTCTGGGCTGGGCGGGACCAGCGGACACGAAGGAGGGCTGGACGGGACCAGCGGAGACAAAGGAGGGCTGGACAGGACCAGCGGAGACAAAGGAGGGCTGGACGGGACCAGCAGAGATGAAGGAGGGCTGGACGGGACCAGCGGAGACGAAGGAGGGAGGAAAGGGGTAGGATATAACTCCAGTTCTGTTTCCCAGTCAATTAAGTCTTTTCCAGCAGCACTGTCAGCTCACCCTCAGCCACAGTTCAGTGGGCGGAGCTCCACTCCGTGCTCACGCTGTCACTGGCGTTCTCCACCGTGGCGTGCTCTGTTGCCGGCTCTCGCACCTGGTCTGACTCTAGGGGCTCGGGCTCCGAGGCGATCCTCCGCTCTGTCGCTCTCTCTGGCGATGGCTCGTCGCTCGCGTTGGGCTCTGGCTCTCCGTCAGCGGTGGGCTCGGGCTGTGGCTCCGTGCAGCGGGGAGATGGTGGGCTGGGCTCTGGGTCCGGAGTGGCACTGGTGAGATCTTCCTCAGGGCAGATGGTGAGGGGGGATCCGTTTCTCGCCAGTGTCCACTCCACGAAGGCGGCGAAGTCCGCTCGAGGACCATCTTCGGACGACAGCGCTCTGCACGCGGTGTTGAGGCTGGCGTTGTAAAACGTGCAGAGCGCGCCGTCCGGATAGCTGGAATTGTTAGCGATAGTAATGAAGAGTCTGGTATGGTCCTCAAGCAATTTCTCCCCCTGCTCCAGCATGAGGAGGAGAAACTCGGGGCTGTATAACAGAAAATAAAAACTGAGTCAAAACAAAAAAGAAATGACGGGGAAACACGCCGCTTTATACTGTTTTGGTCCGGTCTTCTGTCACACTACGGTGTGTATTAAACACACAGGCTCACGAAGAAGAAGTAACAACAGGCTTTTAATAGTCCACAAGAAAGATTCCAACACAGGAGGTTAGCAACACACGTACACATAGACGCATTGATGAGACCAGACCAAAAGCAATGCACAGGAGGGAACTAATAAAGGGGAGATAACGACATACACCTGAACTAAATGAACCAATCAATGAATGACAGAAACTAGGTAACACAGAGCACATGGGGAAGAAACCAAAACAAACAGTCCAGGGGCATCAAAAGTTCAAAAGGTCAAAAGTTTTCAGAATCTGCTAAATGTTAATTATTTTACCAATACAAAACGCACGGTATTGTTTATTTAGTACTGACCTGAATAAGATATTTCACATAAATATTACTTATATTTATATATATTTATATACAAAAAAGTTGAATTTATATAAATGACCCAGTTCAAAAGTTTACATCCCCTTGATTCCTAATACTGTGTTGTTACCTGAGTGATAGTTGTCCATTTTGTTCTCTGGGAAACATGTAAGAATCGTCTGTACCCTCTGAAGGACAATAAATTAGGCAAAATAAGAAAAATGTAAACATTTTCACTCTGTTCAATGCATCTTAATGCATAGTTTTGCCTTCTGGAGCATCAGTGAGCTTTTGAACCGTCTGTATTAGTTGCATATGAGTCCCCTCAGTTGTCCTCAGTGTGAACAAATGGATCTCAAAATGCTGGAGAAAAAAAGAAAAAAAGAAAAGAAATTTGTGGGACCTAAAGGATTTTTCTGAAGAACAGCAGGCAGTTTAACTGTTCAGGACAAACAATAGACTCAACCACTAAAAAAAGAAAAAAATAAATAAATAAAATAAAAATAACACAGCTGTGGATCATTTAGGTAATAACACTGTATTAAGAATCAAGAAGATGTAAACTTTTAAACAGGGGTCAATTTTATAAATTCAACATTTATAAATCAGAATTTTCTCGTGTGGACCATATGTAAACATATTTTATGTGAAATATCTTATTCAGATCAGTACTAAATAAACAATAACATGAATTTTCGATTGATCCCTCTTATTTTGGTAAAATAATTAACATTTTGCAGATTCTAAAAGGGGGATGCAAACGTTTGACCTCAGCTGTGCATTAGTATTATTGAATTATTTATATTTTCATGAAAAAAAAAAAATTATTTAGTATATTTTGATAAAGTTAGCATGTTGTACAGAATGTAAAATCATACATGGATCATTAGCTTCATCTCACATTGTCCAAATTTACTGTCTCAAAGACTCAGGTATTAAAGCTCATTGATGAATTTGTTCAATAGGAACTGGAATATTCATCTAGGTGCTGGCATGATGCAACAGTAAAACATGACTTGTTTCATTTAAAAGGCATCTTATCTGTTGTTCTGATCATATGTGTATAAAAAAAGCATAAAAGTACTTAATTTAATTCAGAAATAGTCAGTTAATAATGTTTTTTGTTTTCTTATTCTGATTCATTTTACATACACATAATGAGGGTGATGCAAAGGAATATCAGATTGATCGTTCAGACTGAATGAATGTTGGTGCTTGCACAAAGCAAGAAAATATAGCACTAAATGCAACTTGCATCATCTCATCAAATAGTTTTTATATGAAAAATGTAATTAAAAAAAAAAATATAAGAATTAACTAACAACCGGTTAATCAAGCATATTTCTACGAAAAATAATAATTCTTAAAAATTAGAGTTTATGACAACATATTCAGTAAACACAAGATCAAATACAGTGTCACTTAAATGTTCATGTGATTTTAAGATTGATTAAAAGTACATAAATGTCTAACAAGCCTGAAAGAGACGCTCAGGTAAACTGGTAATCTTCATACCTCATAACTTAAATTTACATGCTTTGGCTGCAAATATATATATATATATATACACTCTTGAAACTCATTAACCACGTCATTTCATAAAGTACTCTAAGCTTGTGGGAATTGAGGTCACTTGTAGTGCAGCGTCTGAATAGAAACCCTGTTTGCTTGGAAAGCTGGAAAAACGTAATGCTTGATGTGTCTAGCAACCACTTTTCTGACAGAGCACAATGAGGTTGAAAGAAAAACACAACGTTATTATTTTTCTTTTAAGCGTGTACGAGGCTGTCAGCTTGTCAGCACTTCAGTGGCAATCACAGGTGAGGGTCAGCGGGGCACATTTGTGCTGACAGTTTACTTCAGCATGTAAATAAGAGCTAAACAGAGACCGAAATGCCTGTAATGAAAAAGTGGATGCAGAGAACAGACAGAAACATCTGCTATAAAAGATATACATATACTGTATGAATACGGACGGATCGATGCACTTGGAGCACAATAAGATAAACAAAACATAATTAAAACTTTGCTCATAGTATCCCAGAACACTTCAGACCTGCAGTTTTTTATTGTAAATATACTGTATGTAGATATCTGAAATGGGCTGGTGAGGATTTTTCATTTGACTAAAAGAACATGCTGGGATAATGAACAGCACTGAACACTGGCACAGGGTTAATTATGAGCTGGGAAGTATGTGCTGGACCATACAATGAATTTGTTTAATCAGCGAGATCCACCCACATGCTTCCTGAGGTGAATTTTCGGGACCACAGGAGCAAATCATTTTCAAGCTGATCAGGTTCCTATTACTTTAGTGTGTTTAGAGTTGCTGAAATCCTTCTGCAGTTTTCCTTTGTGTAATGCGCCATTTTCTTGTTTTGCATCGCTACGTGTACTGAGCAGTTTTTGCCCACATGTTTATATTTCATTTTATTGATTATGGTTATTGTGCATATAGTAGCATACTTGCACTCTAGATTCTCCAGTAATTAATTCAGTCTTTCCAGGGGCCTGTGTGCACAATGTGAAAAACGTGATTTTACTGAATTTACTGTTAATCACTCATGGAATGGCATGGAATTTGGCACAATTTGGATGAATAACTCAAAAGTAGGACTGTACGCTTAATTAAATGTCGATATGGACTAGTGTCTGTGAATATTAAAGCACACACACGACACTCATCTGTGTCTCGATATACAAGGACATGAACACATGAACTTCATCATCACATCTCCAGCACATTACCTTTTTTTTTAAAAAATTAGGACAGGCCAGTAATTTAGACAAGAAGCAAAGTGGAAGAGAGCAGGGAAGTATCAGGAAAGGTCGAGCCGGGACTCAAACTTGGGACATCCAAAGTGAAACAGTGCAATATGTCAGTCCACGAGGTGATTGGCACCGACACATGCACAATTTCATTTGAGAAATCTATTAGGGGATACATGCAGAAATTTAAAAATCTTCACTACAACCTGTCAAAATAAAAGTTTAACTTCTAAATAATACATAGATAAACAACATTACATGGCAAATCACACCGTGTCATTATTTAATTAACAAAAATAAAGCCAAGATGGAAAAGCCATGTGTGACAAAGTTAGGACACCCTATTATTCAATTGTTTGTAGATCCACTTTTAGCAGTAATAACTTGAAGTAATAATTTCCTGTATGACTTTAAGAGTCTCTCATATCATTCTGGGGGAATTTTGGCCCACTCTTCTGTACAACGTTGCTGTAGTTTATTGAGGTTTGTGGCCATTTGTTTATGGACAGCTCTCACCATAGCATTTGAGTCAGGATGAGGTCTGGACTTTGACTGAGCCACTGCAACACCTTGATTCTTTTCTTTTCAGATGTTCTGTTGTAGATTTGCTGATGTGATTGGGATCATTGTCCTGTTGCATGACCCAATTTTGGTCAAGCTTTAGCTGTCGGACGGATGGCCTCACATTTGACTTTGGATAATTTGGTATACAGAGGAGTTCATGGTCGCCTCAATAAATGTGAGGTCCCTAGGTCCTGTGGCTACAAAACAAGCTCAAAATCATCAGCCCTCCACCTGCATGTGTGACTTTTGATATGAGGTGTTTGTGCTGATATGCCCTACAGGTTTTCACCAAACTTGGCTCTGTGAATTATGGCCAAACATCTCCACTCTGGTCTCATCTGTTCAAAGGACATTGTTCTAGAAGTCTTATGGTTCGTTCGAATGCAACTTTGCAAACCTAAAACATGCTGCCATGCTTTTTAGATAGAAGAGGTTTTCTTCTGGCAAGCCTTCCAAAAACGCCATACATGTCCCAAATTTTTCTAATTGTACTATCATGAACTTTTTCATTTAAAAGGCCTGCCCAGTCTGTGGTAAAGTTCTTGGGTTGTCTGCCAATTCTTTGAGTATTACATGGTCTGATCTTGGGGTGAACTTCCTGGGACGTCCACTTCTGGGAGGATTGGTGTGTCTGTCTTGAATGTCTTCCACTTGTGGGCATCTTCCTCACTGTGGTAAGATGGACTTCAAATTGTTTGGAAATGGCCGTGTTACTCTTCCCAGATAGATGGCGGCAACAACTGCTTCTCCAAGATCATTGCTGATGTCTTTTCTCTTTGGCATTGTGTTAACACACACCTGAAAGCTCCAGTCCAGCAAACTGCCAAAATGAATTGAGAAGAAGCAGCGGTGGCAGAGCTGAAGCAGGGATGACAGGAGGAGACAAGAGGATGTAGGAGAGGAAGAGTTGGTGGGAATTTGTGAACATCAAGGATTTCTGGAATGATGTGTGCTGCCCACACACACTAGATTGCAATTCGCAGCACTGGGAGGATCATGTACAGGGTAATGACCTTTGTGGCAGATTCAGTTCCGTTAGAAAATTCTGGGCAGACAGTGGTCGTGACGGGACAGACAGAAGATGATGGCGGGAGAAGACAAGGCATATCCCCATAAATATTAAAGTCCTCAGAGTGCAACCTCAGCTCACCCCTAGCGTTAGTGCAGTCGGCGAGGCTTTCCTCTGTGCCCTCCTTCCCCATTATACTTCCAACGTTGTGTGTCTAGCAGCCAGCTTGCGCACCTGGTCAGACGAGCGGGGCTCTGGCTCCGGGGCGATCTTCCGCTCTGTTGCTCTCCTCCGAGATGGTGGGCACGGGTTCTCCATCTGCAGTGGGCTCGAACTGTAGCTCTGCAAAGCAGGATGGTGGTAGGTGCGTGACACCATTCCACCAATAGGTGCCGATTTGTGTTTCTGACGGTGGGTGTTTACCCAATAATTTAATAATTTAATTGTAAATTTAATTGTAAAATGATTTAATATTTTATATATATATATATATATATATCTGTTTACAATAAACACTTATTCACGCGTACACAGGACAAAGTTTGAGGGCACACACGTAATACCTATATAGGAGAGCAAGCCATATGCACTCATTGACATTTAAAAAAAAAACGCCAAACCCTGCTTCAAATAAACTATGAAAACGAGAATAAAGTCATGAAAGCACGCAGTTTTCTAATAACGTAGCCTATTTAACTTTTCAGATGCGTCCGAAAATTACAAAAGCATATACATTTATTTGTTTATTTTGTTTGATCAAAATTATTGCTAGGGACAGTTTTGGTTGCTAGATATTGGTTGAGACATGTCCCGTGCGTCCCTCCCTAATTTTACGCCCCTGATGGAGACAAACCAATATGGTCACTCCAGCAGTTTTCTCCATGTTGGTTCATGTTTATTGTGCACCTACAAAACTGAAGGGGGAAGCATCAGCATGAAGCCCCATCAGTCCTGATGACTCAATGAGAGCCACCGACCCCCCACGATCACAGTCCTCTCACTGTCTGTATCAAGGCCTCATGTTGAGCAGACTCAATCAATATTATTTTATGTCCCACACACTCTCAAAAATCAGTCAGTAATGATTCCCCAGACATCCTGTTGTTCAATCACTCCTCAGGCACTCGAGAGCATCCGTTCAAGTGCTGCTGAGGTTCCTTCTAATGCCATGCTTGGGATCTTGGTTTATTGGCCGGTTCGAAAGTACTTCAGTTCTATTCATAAAAGGACATGCCAAGATCCTGTCATCGTGAAGAAGTGGAGAGCTAAAAATGAACTTTACTGCAGAACTACTAGCAGTCCTTTAAAAAAGTCCACAGCTCCACAAATCTGTCCGCTCTTAATAGAGAGGAAAGACGCTTTTATTCCACTGATCAGTAGCGACAGACCCATGCAGACACCTGCTGCTTCTTAAAACTCATGAGCTTTCTCTATAAATATCTAAAAATTATAAAGTATTTTTTTCTAAACGTATACATGCTTTGTAGACAAATACAAACTTGATAATATAATATAATATAATATAATGAAGCAAAAGGACACTTAAATTACTTAAAAAATGACATATTCTTGACTGTTTTAACACAAGTAGACTTTTAAAAATGGCACTTTCTAATAATCTCAAATTAAAACTATTACTTTAAAGTATATTTTAAATTATATATCTATAATAATATTTAATAATCTTTACTTGTGCAGTAGAAAGTACACTTATTTTGATGTACTGATGAACATACTAAAGCACATGTAAAGTACTTGATAATTTTAACTGTAGTGTTATTTGTTATTATTTTAATTTTGTACATTGCAACATAATATAATTCAAGTACAGGTGTTGGTCATATAATTAGAATATCATCAAAAAGATGATTTATTTCACTAATTCCATTCAAAAAGTGAAACTTGTATATTATATTCATTCATTACACACAGACTGATATATTTCAAATGTGGATTTCTTTTAGTTTTGATGATTATAACTGACAACTAATGAAAATCCTGATCTCAGAAAATTAGAATATTACTTAAGACCAATACAAAGAAAGGATTTTTAGAAATCTTGGCCAACCGAAAAGTATGAACATGCAAAGTATGAGCATGTACAGCACGCAATACTTAGTTGGGGCTTATTTTGCCTGAATTACTGCAGCAATGCGGCGTGGCATGGAGTCGATCAGTCTGTGGCACTGCTCAGGTGTTATGAGAGCCCAGGTTGCTCTGATAGTGGCCTTCAGCTCTTCTGCATAGTTGGGTCTGGCATATCGCATCTTCCTCTTCACAATACCCCACAGATTTTCTATGGGGTTAAGGTCAGGCGAGTTTGCTGGCCAATTAAGAACAGGGATACCATGGTCCTTAAACCAGGTAGCTTTGGCACTGTGGCACTGTGCAGGTGCCAAGTCCTGTTGGAAAATGAAATCTGCATCAACATAAAGTTGGTCAGCAGCAGGAAGCATGAAGTGCTCTAAAACTTCCTGGTATACGGCTGCGTTGACCTTGGACCTCAGAAAACACAGTGGACCAACACCAGCAGATGACATGGCACGCCAAACCATCACTGACTGTGGAAACTTTACACTGGACCTCAAGCAATGTGGATTTTGTGCCTCTCCTCTCTTCCTCCAGACTCTGGGACCCTGATTTCCAAAGGAATTGGAAAATTTACTTTCATCAGAGAACATAACTTTAAACCACTCAGCAGCAGTCCAGTCCTTTTTGTCTTTAGCCCAGGCGAGACGCTTCTGACGCTGTCTGTTGTTCAAGAGTGGCTTGACACAAGGAATGCGACAGCTGAAACCCATGTCTTGCATACGTAAGCACTGACTCCAGCTGCAGTCCACTCTTTGTGAATCTCCCCCACATTTTTGAATGGGTTTTGTTTCACAATCCTGTCCAGGGTGCGGTTATCCCTATTGCTTGTACACTTTTTTCTACCACATCTTTTCCTTCCCTTCGCCTCTCTATTAATGTGCTTGGACACAGAGCTCTGTGAACAGCCAGCCTCTTTTGCAGTGACCTTTTGTGTATTGCCCTCCTTGTGCAAGGTGTCAATGGTCGTCTTTTGGACAACTGTCAAGTCAGCAGTCTTTCCCATGATTGTGTAGCCTACAAAACTAGACTGAGAGAACATTTAAAGGCCTTTGCAGGTGTTTTGAGTTAATTAGCTGATTAGAGTGTGGCACCAGGTGATTTCAATATTGAACCTTTTCACAATATTCTAATTTTCTGAGATACTGAATTTGGGGTTTTCATTAGTTGTCAGTTATAATCATCAAAATTAAAAGAAATAAACATTTGAAATATATCAGTCTGTGTGTAATGAATGAATATAATATACAAGTTTCACTTTTTGAATGGAATTAGTGAAATAAATTAACTTTTTGATGATATTCTAACTATATGACCAGCACCTGTACATGACATATAATTTTCAAAAGAAACTACGCTTAAGTATATTTTATCATTGATGCTTGTCAGTACATTCAGCAGTAACTTTAACCATATTTCAAAAACAATATAATGCTATAGTATTCACCCCATAGTATTCATCTTATTTTATGAATGTATGGATCTTGGCTGTATGGAATATATTTCTGCATAATTACTTCTGTTCTTTACTTTAGGTTTTAAAAGCCAATGGTCTGTTTAACAACGTTCTACAACACTAAACAGGCAATTAGTCACAGCCAAATCATTTTTCATACATTTTATGTCCAAAACCCACTAGGGCTCTCGAGGGGGACAGTTTATACCGCGGTATTATGCCATTCCTCTAAAGATTCATCATTAACATTCTCAAATTGTAAGATCAGTGCTAAAACATGCCTGAGAGATGTGATAATGCTGCATATTATACTCTTGTGGCCATCTCTGTGTTATTTACATTGGAGTACCGACCATTTCCCAAACCAACACATGCCATCACTTATTATTAAGCAAAACTTTAGTGCATTATAGGAACATAAAAAAAAAAAAAACTTTGTGCATTCATACAAACACAACTGAACACTGGAGACCAGAAATGCAAACTCATGCGAAAATATCTACTGAACTCTGACCTGCAAATTTACATAGCCAAAACATGATTGACCTCTTGGCTAAGTTTAAATAAATATATATTTTTTTTAAAAAAGCTGCCGGTTTACAGTGTTGCAGGATCTAAGGTCATTTTGTATGCTCAGAGTCTAGTGTGACTGCAAATTTGTGTCTAAAGGTTTGTCTCTTCAGCAAGAAAATGGCATGAAAATGCTGACAAAAATGGAAAAAGCACGTCATCGTGCTGAAAGTTATTAAACATTCTGAATTTAATGAAAGAAATTATGGCTTTGATAAGATATGGATTCAGAAATATAGATCCTCACCTTCTTAGAGATTAATGAAAATGATGAAAGGTTAAAAGTTTTATTGGGATTGCATGTGATTTGGATCATTTGAAGGTACTATGGAGCCAATAGTTGTGCTTCGGTTGGAAACTTGACAGCTGCAAAAAAAAATAAATAAATAATAATAATAATAAAAAGTAATTCCTGGGAAAATTTTTAAGTTGGAATATACTATATATTTTTTTCAGCTACATATGATTCATTTTTTTAAATAATTAGGCACATGTCAAACCTTTAAAAATCATATTTTCCCACCTTGGGCATTAACAACCTTTTATTCTTTTAATTTAAATGTATATATATATATATATATATATATATATATATTATTATTATTATTTGTTATCTTATTTTTCACATTTTTACATGACTGAAGCTACAGACATTGTGTTTCTATGGTCTCTATAGATTGATATTCATATTGTCCTCTTGTTTCTGGGTCAATATATCTGCATGCCCAACAGTTCTGCGGCAAATGTGGGTGCAATTTCTGATGTAGGATGCTTGGCAAAGTTTAAGTGGACATATTACATCACAAATCTATTTATAACAAAAATATGAGTTGTCATGATTTTGATAAGTATATATTTGCTGAAACCATGACTATTTTTTTTTTCCATTAAACTTATTAATAAATGAAGTAATTAACTCAATCCTGTCACAAGTTTACAACCCAGTAACAATGAGGACTACATATATTTGTGACGGGGATGAGGTTTTTCACTTAAAATGGCCATGGAGTTAGGAGACTAGAAGATATATGGCAGCAATAAAACAAGTACATTGTATATACTTATGGATTAAAATAAAATATTGAAAAAGAATACTTTTCCATCTTGATTTTATATGACAGGGTTGAGTTGTTAAGTTTGACAGTACCCTCCCTGACTATAATATGCCTCAAAAATATGAATAAAAAGTATACTAACCATTAAAGAGACCTGAATTATGAATTATGCTAAAAATCACAGACACTATGTACATTTTGTTAACTGAGTACAAATGAAAATTATTTGTTTAAGATAGATACAAGACATTATTTTACGCAAAAATAAATAAATAAATAAAACGCAATACTTTTATTCACTATAATGAACATATGATTGTATAATGCTTTGAACAATTAATTTTGGTGAACCACCACTTTAGAAATATTACCAAATGGCAGGAATTAAATATTTTTTTAGAAATAGTCATACGAGTAAACTCTTATAAGGCCTTTTATTTGATCAATATTATCTTCAAGTATAGTTTTTGAAGATATGAAGTCAATACAATTGAAGCAAGCTTCTTTTTCACAAGGCTTTGCAATGATCAGAATGCATTCATATTATTTACTAAGTGTGTTTTGTCTTCAGTAAACTGTGAAAGCAAGGAGAAACACCTGTTAAGTGTGACCCAATGGAGTTACAGGTGATCCAAGGTTCTCATCGATTGCAAAAGTTTTAGCAGTTTTTTTACGAAACATGCAGCATTATAGATTCAAACTAAGGTTCTGCTTGATTTGATTAACCCAAACTTTATCATTTCAGCCTGTTTGTTCCTCAGAGAGACTGACCTATTTTCTAGCACTGAAGAGAAACATAAATCAAAGTGGTCAAGACGTTAATTAAAAGTTTTGGAAATGACTGACTGAGCAGACAAGCACTCATCTACGTTGAAGAGTGTTTCTCAGAGCTCACATTAGTCTCTATCCTCGAGTACCGCACAACGCTGCGTTTCAACAGCTTTCTCTGATGAGGTTCTTCTGTTGCTCTGATGTCATGTGTACTCTCTTACACACAGAAGAGCGAGGTGAGTACCGGTCAATGCAAAATAAATAATGATGCATTTATGAGTGTTTGTTTGCAGACAGTTGGAGAGCCTGAGAACAAAACCCTTCTGCTTTGTATTCAAACAGCGAGAAAATGAAGCACACTTTGATGGAGAGTAACGCCTACTATACAAGTGCAAAGTGAATTTTATTAACATTCTGTGTATTTTAGCAGGTTTGGATGGGTGGCCTATGAACGCGCATGCTGCCGTTTGTTCTGAATCACATCCTACGGATCAAACACAAGCCCAGAATTACTCATAAGACCCCAGTGTCAAATCACTAGCTGTGTTCCTGGCCTACATGCAACTAGCGTTGACTTGAAAGTAATGGAGTATAAAGCAGATAATGATGAACTTTGTTGTGGCACTAATATATTCCAGCACCTACCCGTAGAGCGGAGACTACAAATAGTATAAATTTAACACAATTGCAAGTCTTATGCAGGCAATTGTAAAATCCATCTGTGAAATAACAATCTGCTAAATATCCTGTATTCAGAGGCGCCCATGCAAAACACCATTAATAATCTTCGCTGGTATAATGTGCTTTTTTGTTCGTTCCATTGTCTAATCTAAAATTCAAACATTTGCCAGAAGTTTTACAGATGCCTCTTTTGTCCTTCGCTAACTTGCAATTAGTTTGGAGGGATGACTCTAATTCCCTGTGTATTCATCTCAAGACCTGCCTCTCCTGCTCTCATATTATCATGTGCTGGAGATGAATTCAGCGTTCAGCGGCTCGACCTGATATCCTTTCACATTCCATTTTCTATTACTTTCAACCAACCTATCCATCTTTATTCTAGATAGATAGATAAATAGCTGTTTAATGTTTGATGATTGCATTATTTTACATATGCTTCTGCTTACATATGCAATCACTTGATTCTGCATCTTCTTCACCATATTTTGATTTGGATATTAAGTATTCTTTCAGAATATATGTAATAGGGCCTCCTACTGTATATCAGTGAAAACGAAGAAAGCCGGAACATTCCATCAATGGCAGGGAAAGAGTCAACTTTCTTTACATGACTGCTCTTTAAACGAAAGAAAAATGTGGTTTCTTTAAAGGGCACCTATTATGCCCTTTTTTTTTACAAGATGTAATATTGGTCTTGGGTGTTCCCAGAATGTGTCTGTGAAGTTTTAGCTCAAAATACTCCACAGATCATTTATTATAACATAATAGTGGAAAATGTCATTTTTGGAGCATGTCCGCCCCATATTTAGAAGAGGGCAAAGCGTATATATCTCCGCTTTGCATACCTAGCTATAAACAGTCTGTAAAAGCAACACTGTAAAAAACAAAAAACACAATTTGTTCAGTCAAATTAAAATAATTTGTTACCTTGCTGTCTTAAAATTTTAAGTTCAGTCAACTCAAATAAATTTATTCAAGTTGAAATGTTGAGTTGTACTAGGTGAAAACTTAGATATTCAAGTTGACTAAACTGCGGGATGGGGTGGAATTGACCCAAAAGATGCCCTTTAGATGTATTGAGAAATCAAATTTACCATTGAGCTTTTGACATATAAGAGGTAATTGTACTATAAGAATATCCTGTAACTTTCAGAACTGAAAACTTTTTTTATTCCAAATACAGCTTTTATTGAAACCAAAGTCAGAAAATGACTTGATTAGAAAAGTGTGTGATTATGATGTCATAGTAAAGCAAAAGACAGCCTTTCCAGAAGAAGATCAACGCCTATGTCTGCATCATCATATCTTTGGTGCTGTCAACTGGCGTATTAGTGAATAGTGACATGAGAATGTGAAAGTTAGATTTTACTGTGGATTATTTGGTAATTTAGTCACAGTTTCAACAAGGCTTTGTAAACAGACTTTTATGATATGTATCCGACAGCAATTCTACATCATGTAAGTGTTCATTCTAATGCCTGACCTGTGATCAGTGATTTCTAAATTGTAATTATTTAAGCTTAAGATTTTATTTTTCTAAAATTAATCAGGTAAAAAACTTGCCATTTATTTCTAAATTTTTTTCTTAATTTTTTAAGTAAAAATCATATTAACATTATAAGTGCACTCCAGGAAACATTAAAAAACAACAACAAATGCAGTTCATGACCCCTTTAACAATTGGAATTTCAGAAATGTACAATTTTTGTCAACAAGTTAATGAATATGAATATGAATTACAGAAAAATCTGAAATGAAACTGACACATCAGTTAAACTGTGCCATTGTGACTGCAAAGTGTCACGTGATAAGCTTGATGATATGACACAAACAAGGCTTTGTTACTATTGATGACGTTGACGTTGTGCATGATAAAAAAAGAGAAAATCATTAGTATATTAATTATATTATTATGGTTTCTAATTGGCATGAACAGCTAATCCCTCCATAAAACACAAAACAAGCCCTACAATTAATAAAGAAACATCTTATACACACACTTCATATTACATACATAACATAATATATGTACATTACACTTTGTAATTTGCAGTAAGTTTGCAAAAGGCATCAATACATGCTTGGCCGGTGTTTTCATTACATTTACAGTTTTGACCAGCATGTGTCGCCATTTTTAAGTATGTCTTTTGTGCGAATGTATTTGTGGATTACTGTGTGCGTTTCTGGAGCTGTCACTTGCTTGTGCAAGTGTGGGAGATTTTGATACTGTTTTTAGTCGAAATTCGAGCTCTTTTCGAGCTAGACGACATTATTTTTAGAACGGATCATCAGGTACGTTAACACAAATTTATGTATATCGTTTTTCTTATTTCATCTGTTAAATTAACGGTTTCAGTTTAGATTTTCGGCAAAAATCATGATTTATTATCTCAGAGAATTTACCTGAAGCGGTCTGCTTCTGTGAGGAGAAAGACGTGCACCGAAAGAGAAGCACTTCAATTGGCTGCCGGCTGGTATTATGGCCAATCACAAAAGTCAGCATTGCGCAGCCCGCTACGTTGTTGTTATTATTATGTATTGGTCTATGGTTGTGTGCGGAGCTGTTCTATGGCTTTTGTAGGCTGAGTGCTTATATAATAACCTAATATAGCTAATAAGCTAATATAGAAACCTTTTTATTTCCCCAAAAAAATGCAACCACTTTTTTTGAACTGGAACGCCGTGCCCCCTTAAAATTCACTCCCCGAAAGCTTTCCCCCCACGTTCCCCCCCATTTCCAGCCCTGCTAATGCACCCTTTAAAGAAATGAATAGAAAAAGAAACTACACCACTGATTTTATACCAGGGTTTAGTTGGTCAAGTGCACAATCATTTTCAGTTGCCTTTAAAATAGCAACACGTCAACAATGTGCCTGAACTCGTTTTCAGACCAGCACGCACATGAAAATGATAACTGTGCTGGGTTGAAACTAGCAAAAAACAAGTGTTGCGTTTATGATAGGGTCCAAATTCTTCGATAACATTCGCTATGTGATTTAACAAACACACCAAATACGGTTAAAACGTTAGCTAAGCACTACAACCACTTGATTTTGAGATGCATTACTGGTTGAAGTACAATTAATATGGGAGCAAATTCAAAGAAAGTTCTAAAATTCTAAACAATATTCTAAATTAAAATGTATCATTACAAAGCTTGAGCTGAACAATGACATATTGCTTCATAATTTAAAAACTTCTTTTAAATCTTCTTAAAAAGATCCTTTTTGTGACGAACGGGATGGAGACAGTAGGATCCAAATGCAGAGCTTTATTAATAACAAAATTGTAGTCATACAGGCCGGGTCAGGCAGGAGCAAACAGGGACAACGAAGAAGAAACAATATCCGAGCGATGGGGTCCAGGGCCGGCAGCGAGCAAACAGAGTAATCCAAGGGCAGGCAAGGGGTCGATAGGCGGGCGGAGAAGACTCGGGAAACCAGGGAACAGACAGAGACGGCAACGGGAAAACAAACATAGGAAATAAACGCTCGGAATTGCCCAGGGAAACTAACTCAAAACTTCGCAAAGAAACTGTGGAGAAACCGGTCTATTTATACTGTGAGTGAAATGATAAAGATGGCCGACAGGGGTGAGAGGTGAGAGGTGACAGGAAGTCTATAAGAACGGGGTTATGGGAAATGTAGTGAGTTAAGGTCCATGAGTCCATGTGAAGGCTCCCTCTAGTGGAGAGAAGAGGGAGCCACAGCGGCACAGTTTGTAACAGAAACTGAACTATTATAGTCTTCTCTAGAGCTGATTCAGTTCATAACTGAAGAACTTTGCAACATTAATACTGCTATTTTCCTGTTTATTACTGTACAGTTGCTTTGAAACAATCAATATTGTATAAAACGCTACAGAAATAAATGACATGAAACTAGCAAAAAACAAGTGTTGTGTTTATGAAAGGGTCCAAATTCTTCGATGACATTCACTATGTGATTCAACAAACACACCAAATACAGTTAAAACGTTAGCTAAGCACTACAACCACTTGATTTTGAGATGCATTACCTTCAAAAATAAAAGTAATCCACTGCATCCTCAGGGGCTCTGATGTTGGGAGAAAATGTTGACTGGAGGTGGGAATCTTTCGGTACCTCGCGATTCGGTTCAAATCAATTCATGGGGTGATGATTTGATTAAGAATTGATTCACGATTTTTCAATTTTTAATCACGATTCACAATTTTTCATCATTTTTTTGTGCACACTGGAAATCAAGTTCAACAGCATTTTCATACAGAAACACACCAGTGTATAGTATGGGTAGTCCTGACTCAAAAAATCTGTGTTTCCTATTAACTATTAACTTCCTAATAAATAAAAAATACTTTACACTTCCTTTTAGGGATGTGTCCGAATCCGATCATACTGTGTTCAGAATAAAAAAGGCATACAAAACCTCTAAATACGAGATGGGAGGAAAAAATATATATCAATGCTTTCTCTCACAATTATATATTATTATTATCATTATATTGACTAGAAAATAGTTTTTTGAAATTTGTGAATCAATTCAAATCATTCGTAGGCAATTAAATTTTTTCCCCCACCCCTAATGTTGACGTTACAGCTGCTCGAGTGCGGAGAAAATGGAGGACAGCGTACAACTAAACACAACTCGCTGAGGACGGAAACTACAGTAATGCAGGACTGTCAGTTATCTGCCATGGGCAGAGCCTAAACAATGTGATGTCACACTGTTTGGAACTATTTGGAACCTTTATTTTTAAGAGTGTAGATGGATGAACTTTTATTTATTTTTTTGTCATTGATTTGAACATCCATAGAGCCTTTCTATCATATAAAACTCTCTTTGTGGTGAAACATGTTATTTAGGTTACTGATTGGACTCTTATAAATAAAGGTTTATATTGGCAGTGATGGTTCCACAAAGAGCATTTTCATCTTTTTAGTGAAAATGTTTTTACATTATTAAATGGATGGATGGATGGACGGATGAATGGATAGATAGTTAAATTCAAACAGTTTGAAGTATCTGAAGTATAAATGCTAAAAAAAAAAGCCTATCATCTAAATCAGTCTGTCTCATCGTGTTAACAAATGCAAAATCACCTGAATGTATTAATCAACAGGAGCTTCTGTCCCCCACGGCACAGTCACATGCTCATGGTTTTTAACCCATATATATGTGACAGCATGATGCCAGGTGGGAAATGTCATTTGAATGATGTACTATTAGAGAAACATAAAATATGCCTTGACAGGAGGACAAAATAATAAGGTAGTCTGACAAACGATACCATTAATCAAATTATCAAACTCAGTGGAGACTTAGTTCCTATAATTATAGAAGCAAGAGCAAGTTTGCTTTTGCTTCTCAGCTAGAAGTTTGTGTGCCATTTGAGTCACTATACTGCAAATTAAAGTAAACTAATTGAAGTACAATTAATATGGGAGCAAATTCAAAGAAAGTTCTAAAATTCTAAACAATATTCTAAATTGAAATGTATCATTACAAAGCTTGAGCTGAACAATGACATATTGTTTCATAATTTAAAAACTTAAGATCGTTTTGAATTTAAACTGAACTATTATAGTCTTCTCTAGAGCTGATTCAGTTCATAATTGAAGAACCTTGCAACATTAATACTGCTATTTTCCTGTTTATTACTGTAAAGCTGCTTTGAAACAATCAGTATTGTATAAAGCGCTACAGAAATAAATGACATGACTTGACAAAACAACAACAGAAGAATACAATAACTATTTATACATTCACAATAAAATTACATGAAGGTGTGACTGAGCCCACTAAGGACAAAATAATCACTCAGCAATTGCTAGTCAGTTTCACAAATAATTTCAAAGAAGCGACAAGAAACACCTCAAATTATTCATGACATTTTGAAGTAGAAATATTTTTTTTTATTATTATTATTTTGTAAAACACACTCTGACAATATTTGTTTTATTTTAAAATAAATATTTGTATAGGCACTTGTAGACACGATATTCATAGATATGATGCCACACATGCTAGATATCTGTTTTCTTTGACTGAAAAGGATATGTTCCCTTCAAACACACACACAAGAATTTCTAATCAGTATCTTTCAGTTTTTTGTTTGTTTTTTTTTTCTCCTCGTGCTTACATGTGTTCTTAGTAATGCACATCAGATTCAAAGCTTTCCTTGGACCCACATGTGCTCTCCCATTCTGCCCTCTGTGAGTCAAACCATGGGACAACCGGTTTATATAGTCAGAATCAGTGTTGGGGAAAGTTACTTTTAAAAGTAATGCATGACAATATTGCATTACCCCCTAAAAAGAATAACTAATTAAGTTAGTTCCCCCTCAGTCGTTCACTCCAATGTTACATCAAGTGACGTTTTTGGGATTGTACTTGAGAGCCCTATCACCTCTGAGCTAAAGAGAAAAGGCCAGTGAACATTAGCGAGTGGGATTTGCATGTATATAATTTGTATATAAGATGCCGATGACTTTCCGACCGTGTGTATCTGGGTGCGGTAGTTGCCTGACTTATGACATGGACATGATCACTGTCTCTGTCATGCCTGGGCCGTAAAACATGCTGAGACTGCGTTCATGGATGGTTCATGACCATGGCTGCATGACCATGGCTACGCTTAGTCACGCTTCTCATTCATGATGAGGCCTCTCTTGTCTGATACCGATTCCAGTTCGGATGGCTCTAAGAGCTCCTCAACTGCCTTGGTTAAAAGCAAGGGAGACCTGAGGATTACAGTTCGGATTATTCTGGTGATTATTCTACCGCTTCTGAAAGTTGGCGCCCGCTTGTCCCATGACGAGCCTTGCATCTCTCTTGGTGCTCCAGAGGAAGAATTTCAATCGCTGCATAGGAGAAGGGACTTTTGTCTGTCCTCCTGGTGAAGAACGCAATCCAGCAGAGATGAAGTCGGGATTCTACAGTCCCTACTTCATTGTACTCAAGAAGAGCGTCAGGTTACGACCAATCGTGGACCTTTGAGTCCTGAACTAGTCCCTTTTCAGGCTACTGTTGAAGATGCTTACCTCAAAGCACATTCTGTTATGCGTAAATTACCAGGATTGGTTTGCAGCAATCAACCTGAAGGACACATACTTTCATGTCTCGATCTTACCTCGACACAGACCGTTTCTTCGGTTTGGTTTTCCCACATGTTACCAAACTCACGGAGGGTGCCCTGGCCCCGCATCCTCATTTGACGACTGACTGATAATAGCTCACTCGTGAGATCTGTTATGCAAGCACAGGGGCCTGATGCTCCTACACCTCAGCCAATTGGGGCTTCAGGTCAACCGGGAGAAGAGCAAGCTTTCTTTTCTCGGCATGGAGCTGGATTTGGTCAATATGACAGCGCGTCTCACGAATGAGCATGCACAGTCAGTGGTGAACTGCTGGAAATTATTCAGGCGCAAGACAGTGGCCCCTCTCGAAACCTTCCAGAGGCTCCTGAGGCATATGGCAGCCGCAGCCATGGTCACGCCGCTTGGCTTGCTCGATATGAGGCCACTTCAGCGCTGGCTCCCAGACCGAATCCAGAGATGGGTATGGTGCCATGGCGCATTCCGGGTCGGCGTTACCCCAGAGTGTCGCCACCTCTTCAGCCCTTGATCAGACCCTGCCTGCCTACGGCCAGGAGTACCCCTAGGACAGGTGTTGAGATGGTCCAGTTTAGGGGTCGAACGATTATCGGACCGACCGATTATTGGCGCCGATATTAAGCAGTTTTACGATTATCGGAATCGGTTATTTTCAAAACCGATTTGCTGATAAAAATAATTTAATTTTGAAATGCGCTCTTTGACTCCGACGCAGCCTGTCAGAGCTCACCACTCTGTGCCCTAGAGCAGTCTCCGCCCACCGCGCATCTGATTTGTTGGGAGTCGCGAGTCCGACCAATCAACTTGAAGGCTGAAGGCACTCTAACACAGACAGAATGCACTTGCTGGAGCTGCGTGCAGCGTGCGGCAGTAATCAGTTGTCTCTCAAAGGTAAGTCAGCAGCAGACGTTGCTTGTGTTTCAGTAATTCACAATCCTTTACGCTGAAGTTGCAAAAACACCTCAATATGATCTATGATTTCCCGGATGCGGAAAACGCGGACGGAATCGCGGAATCCAGTCATATAAATGGAATGTACTGTATAATGTTAACACTAAATGTCACGAAATTTGTCAAAGTTTGGATGAATTCATCAAAAGTAGGTCCGTACACTTAAACTGACTCATGCTATGGACTAGTATCTATAAACATTAAGGCACAAACAGACTATTTAATTATGAATTCAGCATGCTGTGCTTGTCTCTGTATACAGTGACAAGCACTTGCGGTGTTTTCAGCATCTACCGTCTCACTAAATGAGGACGTATACATTAACAACATCCCCAGAACTGCTCTCAGAATCACTTCATGATTCACTTCATCACTTCATTGTTATATCATACACATAGGCTACAGAAACTTAACAGTTTCTCATAGCAACTTGTCAAAATAAAAGTTAGATTAAGCTGAATATTACTGTGGTGCAGTAGAATATATGTAGCCTAATAATACTACTACTAAAATTATTAAACAATTTGTTGAGAATAATCACACAGTATGCCATTTCTTCCATGTTTTATTTTTATTAGTAAACTCATTTGTAAAAAAATAACTAATTTGATTAAAAGATAAATTAATTCATTTGCACTGTACTGTAAATGAAAACTAATGGAAATGTGTAGTGTCACATAGGCCTATGTTAGGATAACAAAAAATGAGACACTTAGGCTATGGAACTGAGTGTGCCTTTAATAGGCTATTAATGTTATAGTTTCATGAAAAGGTCTTCTTAACATCTTCTAAAATGAAGAATTAAAAAGACAATTAAATTATTAACCCTTATATTACACATTGTGCATTTTTAAGCTAATCGATTGATGTGCATTAGATGATGAATTGGATAGTCACCTCATGATTTAGCCATCAGAAAATAATTAATGAGAAATTATTATAGCTTATGCTATTACATGAACATTTCTAACATGTAAATAATTTGAAGCCAAATAGTTATATTTCCCCAAGCTGTTTAGCTTTAGTACAGTATGCACAGGCTTAATCAGGAAGCATACAGTGGCCCCACTTTTAACTCTCTCTTTATATTACCCTTATTGTAGATGGATGAACGGAAGAAGACACGAAGTGCAGTGTGGGAGTACTACACTCAACAAACACCAGGGAAGGCAGTGTGCAAAACATGTGGAGATGTTGTCAGTATGGGTGGTACAATGGCAAAAAGTGCCAATACTTCAAACCTGTGGTCTCATCTTAGGATTCATCACCATGACTTGTATAAATCTGCACAATCAAGCCCAACTGAATCTGAGCAGGGGGCAACATCCACATGCCAGCCTACAATACATGACATGTTTCAGAAACAAAAAAAATGGACAAATCTGGATGACAGATCAAAAAAAATGGACAAACTGATCACAGAAATGATAATTACTGACAATCAACCATTCACTGTTGTCTCTGACAATGGCTTTAAGCGACTCATGGATGTGGCAGAACCACGATATGCACTAAAAAGTGAGAAGTATTATCGCACTGAGAAGCTGCCAGAAATTTATGAAAGGGTTGTAAGTAAGATAAAAACCCTGATCCAGCCAGAGAATGCTGGCTACTCACTCTCCTTTACAACAGATTGCTGGTCAGGATCAACGGAGTCAATGATGAGCCTAACATGCCATTTCATTGACAATGAGTGGAACAGAAGACAGTTTGTTTTAAACACAAGAGTAATGCATGGATCCCATACTGGGGAGTATATCAAAGACTCATTCCTACACATGCTAAAGGAATGGAAAATTAATAAAGACCGTGTAGTCCTTGTCCTTCGAGATAATGGTGCGAACATGGTGAAAGGCTTGAGGCTTGCTGATATTCCAGACCTTAGCTGCACAGCACATTCATTGCAGCTGGTGGTGAATGATGGTTTGGCCAGCCAAAGAGCTGTGATAGATGTGATTGCAATGCTAAAGAAATGTGTCACTCACTTCCAACATTCTATCTTGGCCAAGCAGCGTTTGAGAAACATCCAGAGGGACCTTGGCCTACCAGAGCACAACTTAATCCAGGCAGTCCCAACAAGGTGGAACTCAACACTCTTAACATCTACTCTGTGGAACATGGTGGGTTTACATGTCCATCTGCTCACCAGTGGGACATTGTGTCCAAATTGGTTGAAACACTCATCCCCATTGAGGAAGTGACACTAGAGGTGAGCTACAGTAATTCATCTGCATCCAGCATCATTCCCTGCATCACAGTGCTCAAGATGCTCCTTGAAGATAAAGGGCCATCAACACAGGGCATCGGAACGCTCAGGGAGGTAATGAGGGAGAGCCTAACCAAACGTTTCAACAAACTTGAAGATTCAAAAGTTGTGGTTCTGGCATGTCTTTTGGATCCACGTTATAAGAGTCATGCATTCTGCTTTGCCTCTACACTAAACAAAGCCAAAGAATGGCTTAAAGAAGATGTAGAATGTGGTCTACAAGGGCAGGCTGAAACAGAGAGAGGCAATCAAGAGCAGCAGGCTGATGAAGAGGAGCCCGCTGCACAAGACCAAGCCCCTAAAAGACAAAGGAGAGAAGATACACCCTGCCATAGCCAAATAGACAAGATCTTCAGTTCTCTTTTTGGCCCCCACACTAGTGATCTGTTGGTCAAGGGCACTATTGAGGATGAGTTAAATCAGTACCTGAAAGAACCAGTGATTGAAAGGCGTAAGGGGGATCCACTCCAATGGTGGAAACAGAATGAAGGCCGCTTCAAGCTACTAGCCAAAGCAGCAAGAAAATTTCTTTGCTCACCATCCTCATCAGTCCCTAGTGAGCGTGTCTTCAGTGAAGTGTCTGCAATTTATGACAAGAAAAGAAGCAAGCTCACGGGAGAGCATGCCGAGCAGCTCTGCTTCCTGCACCACAACCTGGTGCTGCTAGATTGGGACTACTAATTCTTTATTAGCTTATAAAACTTCAGGGAGCTATTACATTTATTTTCTGTTATTTGTTGCTACTTGCTGATTACTTATTTAAGTTTTACAATTGTTTACAGAATGCTGCTGGGGGCTCCCTGCACTTTTTATGTTGTGACAGTGACAGTGACGAGAGGCCAAGTATGGTGACCCATACTAGGAATTTGTGCTCTGCATTTAACCCATCCAAGTGCACACACACAGTAGTGAACCCACACACACCGTGAACACACACCCGAAGCAGTGGGCAGCCATTGCATTTCTGCGGCGCCCGGGGAGCAGTTGGGGGTTCGGTGCCTTGCTCAAGGGTCTCACCTCAGTCGTGGTACTGAGGATGGAGAGAGCGCTGGATATTCACTCCCCCCACCGTCAATCCCTGCCGGACCTGCACTTTTTATGTTGTTATTGTTATTATTAATATTGATGTTTATTTAATATTGTTATTATTAACAGTTCTCAGAATTAAAGATATGTTTGAAAGCATTCAAAGAAAGTTCTTGTCAGAGCTCTTGTTATTATTAATTATGACAAATGTTCATTTTTACACTAGACACATATCGGTTCAAAATATCGTTTATCGGTGCTTTTAATTTGTAATAATCGGTATCGGCCCTGAAAAAAACTTATCGGTCGACCCCTAGTCCAGTTCATCTGGAGTTGATTCGTGGAGGCTCAGATAGATCTGTTTGCCTCCCAGGAATCCTTCCACTGGCAGCTCTTCTGCTCCCTGACTGAGGCCGAACCTGGTTTGCCGACCTCATGTTCCTCGCGGCAGCTCCTCCCTGGAAGATTCCCCTAAGGAAGGACCTTTTTTCTCAGGGGATCTGGCACCTGCACCCCGATCTGTGGAATCTACACGTGTGGATGCGGTAGACCTCACTGGCCTTTCCCTAGGCTGTGATGGACACTATCAATAATAGAACCCCCTCCACAAGGCAGGCCTATGCTCTGAGGTGGGGTTTGTTGATTGGTGCTCCTCTTTTTGAGAGGATCCACAGAGATATTCGGTCGTAGTGGTGCTCTCCATCCTGCAGGAAAAGTTGGAGTGCAGACTTTACCCCTCCACTTTGAAAGTGTATGTTGAAGCAATTGCAGTATATCATGATCAACCCTCCTAGACCACACTCCAAAGCCTACAGTGAGCTCCCTTCGAGCCGCTTGGTTCAGTTGAGCTGAAATACCTGTCGCTTAAGACCTCACTCCTGACCACGCTCACCCCTATCAAGAGGGTGGGTGACCTGCAAGCATTCTCAGTCAACGAGACGTGCCTTGAGTTTGGTCCAGGGGATTCTCACGTGACCTTGAGACCACGGCCCAGTTATGTGCCCAAGGTTCCCACCACTCTCTTTCGGGATCATGTGTTGAAACTGCATGCTCTGGCCCCGGAGTAGGCATACCCGGCCTTGGCATTGCTGTGTCCCATATGCGCCCTACGCGCCTTGTGCGTTTATATGTACCGCACCCACAGCTTCAGACGCTCCAAGCAGCTCTTTGTCTGCTTTGGGGGACAGCAGAAAGGGAATGCTGTCTCCAAACAGAGGTTGGCCAATTGGGTGGTAGATGCCCCCAAGGTGTAGTCCCAAGGTGAGCCATGCCCCCTAGGAGTTAGAGCTCACTCCACTCGGAGTGTTGCCTCCTCCTATGCGCTGGCACACAGCACCTCTCTAGCAGACATATGTAGAGCTGAGGGCTGGGCAACACCCAATACCTTCGCAAGATTCCTTATGGATCCATGCGCCGTTCCCCCAGTTGTTCCCCCTAAGTCAACTCTAGGTCCTTCATGCCCCACAGCCTGGACTAGGATGGATTAGTCCGTGACTGTGCTCCAGTAGGGGGTCTATTTTGCCCCCTCCGGTTGTGGCATCATGTCTCAGTATCACCACGGTACTTCACTGTGTTTCCCTTCATACAGTATATCTATAGCCTAGGTATATTCTTCCCTATTCTCCCACATGACTTAAGTTTAGAAAAAAAGTCGCAATTACGAGATCTAAACTCAAAATTCTGAGGAAAAAGTCACAATTGCAAGATATGAACTATTTTTTTTTCTCAGAATTGCGTGACACAAACAGTTGTGAGTTATAGTTATAATTATAGTTATACAAAAGCAGTTGTGAGTTAAAGTTATAAACTGTGAGTGGTATAAACTCACAACTGCGAGATTATACCTGCAATTTTGAGAAAAAAAGACAGAACTGTGAGTTTGTTATCTCACAATTCTGACTTTTTACACTCTTAAAAATAAAGGTGGTTCACAATGCCATAGAAGAACCTTTTTGTCTAAATCTTTTAAAGCACATTTATTTTTAAGAGAGTTCCTTGCAATTGTGAGTATATCTCGCAATTCTGAGAAAAAAAAGTAAGAAATGCAAGTTTGTTGTTTTTTTAATTCAGTGACAGAAACAGACTTCTATGTGTTACGGTTAAATAATTAGCACATATAAAAAAAAATAAAATACAAAAAAAAAAAAAAAAGTCTACACTGAGTTCTGTTTTGTTTTTTTTTGTTTTTTTTATAACTGTGCCACAAGTTCAAGTAAACAAAGACAGCTGACAGCACACCCTATTTGTTTTCTTTATTTTACAAAGGCACAAAAAATGTCTAATAGTAATCCTTCACTAGATGCTTTTTAAGATACTGATGAAGAACTGATGATGCACATCCATGTCATCCTTCATCCGCATCTTCCTCCTCCACAAGCCTCATTTTAGAGAAAAGAGCAGATCAATGTGAGCATCATGTGCACTGCATACTTTAGAGAAAAAAATCCATGCACATCAGCCTCTCTTTATATGCATCGGAACATAAAGCTTCATCATAAGTCGGCCTTTTGGAAGACTATTCCTGTTTATAGCTCAACAAGTGTTTCTTGTGCTTAATCCTCTTGATTTTAATTAACTTAGCAAAAAATCATTAATGGATCCTTTTTATCTCTGCCATTGTGAGGCAAATCCCTTTAGTTGCAGAGAAGCGTGTATAATTTTAAGGAAATGGGTTGTGATGTTTGGTGTCATCTCGCTTTTGTTCTACATCAGCTGCAGCTAAATAAGCAAATAATTAAAGTCAGTAGGGGTACGGTGGCCTGTTGGTACATTACACAAATCACAGAATACGAGCACAAGGGAAAATCTCCTCAACAAATTAGGGAAATACAACCACTAATAAAGGAATGTGTGCAAACAGCATTTAGCATGAAGATGGCCATCTCAAGGGAGGAACAATTACAGTCATTACATGGCTATGAACTTATTTTGGTTACACTACATTTACAACTTTTCAGCTCTTGACATACATACACACAAAAAACAAACTGTAACAAAAAATTGGTTTAGAAACGTTTTCTTACTTGTAAATATATTAGAAGATTACAAAGAAATGGTTATTGAATTAAAGTTTTAAAGTAGAAAAATGGAAATAGTAATAAACTTTGCTTTGCTTTACCTGAAAAAAAAAAAAAAAAAAAAAAAAAAAAATATATATATATATATATATATATATATATATATATATATATTTTTTTTTTTTTTTTTTTACACATTTAGGGTTTTTCACAGCTAGCCATATTTAAATTATGTTCATACTTTTTAACTCAATGAATTCTAGGTTTTTCTATGAACAGATTTAGCAGTTTTCAATTAAACAAAAACTTTGATGAAAGGTATTGATTCACTTCAAAAAATTATATTTAAAAATAATTATGTTCAGAGTACATTGGTACATTGAAACTTTTAACTCAAAATGAAAATGAGATTCCTCAGGTATGATATGCCCCTTCAGTGCTGTATGTTCTCATGCATATAGTAATACAACATGCTCATTGTGCGCGTACTGTGAAGATAATCCAGTTTATTGCTGTGATGTAATTTCACGAGTCTATTCATCACCACTGCTGATGCGTGGCCTGATTTTCAGTATGAGCACAGAAAGTTGCAAACGGTGCATCTGAGAAACTATGGAGTGTGTTAACAGCTAAATGGGTTCGGAGCACAAACGGATGTGCAGCCGCACACACAAGAGCAGACGCCGAGGCTGACGTGATGAAGCGATTATAATTGATTAAACATTGCCTTGTTGTTTTCTTCCTTAGCGCATACTAATGGAATTCATTAACTAAAAGAGGAGCGGTTAATAGAGTTGGAGCTTACTATAACTCACACCAAGACACAACACTGATACAATACACACATAAAAGTGAGAAATAAACGGCTTTATATACTAAAAAAAAATAAAAAAAACACAAGTTACTTTAAAGGAACTGCAGTGTTACATTAGCATTCAAAAGTTTTTAATACATTTGAAAGAAGTGCTCACCAAGGCTACATCTATTTAATCAAAAATACAGTAAAAAATTTTAAATATTACAATTAAAAATAACTATTTTTTATGTGAATATATTGTTAAATGTAATTTATTGCTGTGATCAAAGTTGAATTTTCAGCATCATTATTCCAGTCTTCAGTTTTACATGATCCTTCAGAAATCATTCTAATATGCTGATTTGGTGCTTATTAATGCTGAAAACAAATTTTTGTGGAGACAATTTTTTCAGGATTCACAAATGAATACAAAGTTTAAAAGAACAGAAATCTTTTTCTAAAGGTTTTTTCACTCTTAATGTTTTTACTCTATTTACATATCTCATTGTGGCATTATATCTCACAATATAACTTCATGCAGCATGATCTTACACATCACAATCATGATGTATTTCACAACTGCTACTTTATTTTTTGTAATTGCAATTTACACCAGTCAGGCATAACATTATGACCACCTTCCTAATATTGTGGTCCTCCTTTTGCTGCCAAAACAGCCCTGACCGGTCAAGGCATGGAATTCACTAGACCCCTGAAGGTGTGCTGTGGTATCTGGCAACAAGATGTTAGCAGCAGATCCATTTAGTGCGGAGGTGAGGCCTCCATGGACTGGACTAACTAACACTAAAACAATAAGAAATATAGCTGCAAGCAGCAATTACGAGGCCAAGCACACCAAAGGCAATTTTGGCATAATTGGTATGTTCTCAGCATGACCCAAGAAATATATTTAAATCACTTTCATTACAATAAGCCATTTTCATCAGAAGCTATTAGCATTTTTCCAAATTTCATTATAACTTTTGACCACAAGGTGACACTGCCACCAAACTGTATGAGTACTGTCGGGGCATGGTACCGAAAGCACATACAGAGTTTTGTAACAATACGTCAATGTGTTCATAAAATATAGCATTTTTTGACATTTGGTATGGTTCGACTCTGCATGCTCCTCCAACTCTGAGTGACAGAGTTGTGATATTTGGCCAAACCATTGAGAAGTGAATTCCATTTTTTTGGCCAGCATGGTCTGAAGATGATCTGAGCCAATTTTGGTGAAAATCGGAGCAACGGCCTAGGAGGAGTTTGAAAAGTAGTTTTTTCAGAAAATTAAAAAAAGCAGGAAAATTTTCATGATGGAAAATAACATGCATTCAAATAATCTTGAAAGGAATCAGAGGAAAATCTGACCCTTACGGTTCAAAAATTATTAGCATAAACATAAGCAAAACTTTGGACAAGTGATGGCACTAGAGAGTTTCAAATAGAGACTCCAAATTTGCTATGGTGATATTTCAGTGTGCCAAACTTCACAACTTTCCGCAAGCTGTCCTATGGGCTGCCAAACACTTTTGTTACTTGGACTAAAATAAAATATGAACAAACAAATATTATGTTTTACAAGATTTAATTAATTAATTAACATTTAATTGATCGTTTAGCATGCCATTTCTTTGTAAATATTACTAGCAGTTTCTGCACAGATTTATTTCTCATTGTACTTGTTTAAATTAAAACCAAAATAGGAGGAACAAAATCACGAAGTGTGATGTTTTTGTGACATGTCCAGTTTCACAGAGATTTGCTCATGACACACTGACCTTAAGGAAAAACACCCAAGGAAGAACAGCTACACAATACCATTATTCTAAGGACAATAAATATGATCAGTATGAAAGTAAGTCTTCTTGATTCATTCGCCACTGATGTTGCATCCAGCTAATTTCGGACTTTATATACAGTATATGCACAAATGTAGGGGTACAATTCAGAAAAAGGGGCAAATCTGAGACAAAAGCCTGCTGTTTTGCTTCATCTAGTCTTTCTCTTTCCTCTGGAAGAATATTGTTCGGCGCTGGCGTTTTAGACCGGAGTGAGCTGTAGAAGCACTAAATGGATTCTTTGTGATAACCTCAGACTCGCTCCGTTCCAAAATAAACCCAAATGTCAATCTGCGCTTGCCTACGATGACAGCCGGCAGCCTAAGCCTATTTCCTCTGGAGTGAGGAATCGTTTCCTAATGCTTTCAATTTCCTTCAGCCTTGGAAAGAGACAGGACTGTACACATCGCAACCGCAATGACCTTGAATGAGACAGACTGTCACGAAAGAGGACGCTTATATCACACAAGCGTTCCCTTATGTGTTTATCATAATGATGTTAGCATGCTGTGACCAGAAGTGGCTTTGCATTGGGTCTAAAATGCAGCATTAATCTGGTAATATGATATCATGTTAATTGTCTGCGATTCGGCCTCCGCTGGCACATCAATGTGGTTAAAAGCATCGTCGCTCTGTAAGTGATTTCCCTGTGGACAGTGACTGTGCTCCTAATGGAGGATTTTATGACACATTTTAAAAAGGCTCAGCACACAGATTCATCACAGACTCGTGTGACGATGCTGCCGATCAAATCGTGTCATTCATTCATAATTGACGAGCGCTTTCATGTCATTTACTGTGTTTTTCTGTCGGAAAAGAGCAAGATCAAAACATCGTCCATACATGTTCTGTCACTTCTGCCTTCTTGTTTCAAAAGAACATGATAGAAAATTAACATATTCAGGTCAACACTTTAAATAAAAGCATGATTTAAAAGAAAATCAAAAGCATGAGAGACATGTAAAAAAAATCTGAACTATATTAATCCACTTTTAAAAGGACCTCATTAAGATTCATAGATATTCGTATGGGATTCAGGCACACTTTGTGCATTTGTTTAGACGCTGATATGACTGCTATCTTTAAAGCATGCATCTTTTGCATATGTTTGTGCACATGACTTTAGAAACGTCTATGACTGCTTCACAAAATATTCACAAGAAATTCATAGGTTGATGAAAGTTATTAAATATATTTAGTGTATTTGATTGTTAGATTATTATTTTCTTTTTATTACTTATTTAATTTTTAAACTTGTAAGAAATATATATATATATATATATTTGGGTTGAAGGTTTCTCATTTTTTAAGCCAAATGAAGGCTACATCATTGTGGCCAAACAATTCAATTTTTGTTTCATCTGACCATAAAACAGAAGACCAGAAGTCTTCTTCTTTGTCCAGGTTGTCCAGAGCATTTGCAAAGGCCAAGCGGGCTTTTGTGTGCCTTATCTGGAGAAGTGGTGTCCTCCTTGGTCTGCATCCGTTGAACCAAGCGGTCTGCCTTGAGATGTTGCCACCAGCAGAGCCCAGATTCAACTGGATGGCCTTGGTGGTGATCCCTGGATTCTTTTTTACCTCTCTCACTATCCTCCTGGCCAGCACAAGTGTCACTTTTGGCTTCCGACCACGTCCTCTGAGATTTTTCACAATGCGAAACATCTTGAATTTTTTAATAATACTTTGCACTGTAGTCACTGGAACTTCAAAACAGTTAGATACGGTCTTATAGCCCTTTCCTGACTTGTGAGCAGCCACAATGCACAGCCGCAGGTCCTCAGTGAGCTCCTTTGTCTTAGCCATGACTGTCCACAAACCAACAGCAGAGAGCTTTTGTTTTTCACCTGTTGAGTTGATTAAAACAGCTGTTCCCAATGAATCAGGGTAATTAGGATGCTTTAGAACAGCTTGGACTATTTGGAAATGTATAGAACTTTGCATTTTCCCATAGACTGTGACAGTTTGCAAAGGGTATGAATAATTTTGGACATGCCACTTTTTTTCAAATGTAAATAAAAGATGAGTAATAATTTTTTCCACAATGATGCCTCTTGTATCTGTCTTCTTATCTTCTGGGAGACGCCTGTGTCATTTCTATTCAAGAAAAAACTTGCTGGTTGAATAAAAGTAACTTTATTATCAGAATTTGCCAGGGGTATGAATAATTTTGGGCTTGACTGTATATATATATATAACCATGCCTGGTAACAGCTGCATACTGTAAGCATTAGAATTAGCATGTTAGCTTAGTATAAACCTAAATATCCAGAATAGTTTTCTGCTGCTGAAAATGTACTTTTTTGAGGAAAAACTAATCGGCTTAAACTAACTTCCAGCTAAATAACAAAAAAAAAATGAAATATATTAAACTTATTCTTCAAATTCACTATAGAATTTTAGCTTTACTACCACTGAACATCACTGTGGGATGCCGGCTCTGAGACACTTTCTTGGTGTTTCTTGGAATATATATATATATATATATATATATATATATTCATTCATTAATAAAACAAACAAACAAAAAAAAAATCATCTAATACACTAAATATATTGAATTAAATTCCAAATAAATAGCATAAGCATTAAATTTAAATTTTATACAAACAAACTTTACAATTTAAGTGTTATGTATTTGAATTGCATATCAAATTTAAATTCATTTGGATTAGTTAGTTTTAACAACTAAAGTAATAAACTTTAACTAATAAACTTATTATTTATTGTAACGGGAGTCCACTAAGGCAAGTGGAAATGATGAACCCAAGTGCAGTTTATTGTAACAAGGTGAAATCCAAACAGACAAACGCTAATCCAAATGGTGACTTGACAGTGACTTGACGTGACTATGAAAAAGACTTGACTTGAACAGACTTGGCATAGAGCAGACTTAAAACAGGCATGGCATGAAGACAGACTTGGACCAGGCATGAAACAGAGACTCACCAAAAGCGGGTTACAACATTAATACACAACAAGAGACAATGGGAACATGAGGCAACTTATAGCAAACAGACAGGGTCACATGACACAAACCCAAAAGAGAAATGTCCAGTCTTGTTGTCCAGCCCCCTCCGAAACACGCTGCATCACACCAGCTCACTCCACGCTGAGAACCTCCACATACCGCACCAACGCCTCAGACTGCCTGCCCAGCCCCAAACATCCCCAAATCCTTCAAAGCTCCACCCTCGTCCTCAGCCCAGAACAGGTGGCTGTTTGCTGGCCGCTTCCAAGCCAAGCTTGTTGGCCGCTCTGCTCCGCCATGGCTTCCAGTGCTCCCTGCTCCACCATGGCCCCCTGAGATCCCTGCTCTGCCATGGCCTCCTGAGCCCCTTGATCTGCCATGGCTTCCAGAGCTCCCTGCTCTGCCATGGCCTGCTGAGCTCCCTGATTCGCCATGGCTCCCTGGACTGCCTGCTTCGCCATGGCCGCCCAAAGCTCCCTGATTCTCCCTTGTTATCCGGTGTATTTAAGTTCCTGTGTGTCCCTTCCTTTTCGTCCGGTCTTATGTCTAACTCATTACTATGTCTAGTTGTTTGCCTTTGTTTTCTAAGTTTCCAAGGTTGGATATCTCCTGCATTTTCTTATTAAAGACTGTTCAAGTTTATATTGACTTTCCCTGTAACTACGCAACGTGACAGTATCTCAAGCAGCGTAATAAAACCGCAGCATTACATGCCTGTACCAACGTAACAAAAATGTGCCAAGGTCACGTATTGAACGTGTGTTTTAGCATCACTTTCTGGACATTTTACATTGAAACTGCCACAAAACATGCAGTAAGGTATGTAACTGCAGTGTTGCAGAAATGTATGTAGAGGCATGCATTTCCAAAGAGCCTGGGTTGTAAATTTGAGTGTAGTTAATCATACAGTATTTTAAATGTGTATAGCTGTTATATTATGTTACTTCCCTTGACAATATACTGATATTGTACAATTTAGCATCTATCCAAGCAAACAAAACATGTGTATGTGTTACGCAGCAGTAACGTACAAATGTGAATGATAAAACCTTTTTGATGAAACCTCTATCTTTTCCTTTAAAGTCTTACTGCTATTCTCATCACCACATACTCATTTCTTACAGTAAATTACCGTGATGTCAGATACTTTGATTTTCCTCTCTGTCATCACTTTTTTTTTTCCAGGCTACTTTGATAGGTATAAAATATTCAGAAGCCAGGCCCCCGCGAAAGACAGCATTGATCGTGTCTTACAAGATGATGTATGACTGGGCTTTATGGTTTATTCATTAGCAAACACAGGTCTACAGCGAGACCCCCTTTACCTCGGCGCTTATCCGAACGTGCAAACGTCACATCACAAATGCGCTCCCTTCGCACAGGGCTTTAGATTATTCTCTCATTGTACGGTTCAGCAGCTTCATTAAACTTTTACGCATACGATGGTGTTTGGAATTAGCTTGCTTTTAGCCAGAGCGATTTGATCCATTTGTGCCGAGGGCCTGTACACAGAAGGTCAATACAACATATTGAGTGCTCTACCAAATATGATGAGAAAACCCAATGGGGGAGACTGGTGTATTAGAGAGCTGGAGATCTGATGCAGGCAAAAGAGACAGGCATTAAGTGGAGAGAATTAGCCACAGCAAACAATGCTCTTCCTGGAACAGAGATGGCCTAATCAAATCAATTTAACATAGAAAGTCTGCTGCCACTAGATAAAAATATACTCCTGCAAATAAGCCAAACACCATAGAACCAGCTCATTCGTTTTAATATCACTGAAAACATGATTTTTCAAAGCTGTGAATCAAAACAAAGACTATTGGAGTTTTTTTTTTTTACTTAATGTTTACTTGTCATTTCATTGTAATTATTTGTGAACTTTACTAGTAATTTCTGAGTGAAAACTGTTAATCCTATGCAATGTTTCAACACAGTCTCATTGCAATTCATAATTTTATGTTTTGCTGAAATACTGGATAATTCATATGTGACCCAGGACCACAAAACCAGTCCTGGGTCACACAAAAATTTAGATTTCTACATCACCTGAAAGCTGAATAAACAAGCTTTCCATTGATGTATGATTTGTTAAGATATTTGGCCGAGATACAACTATTTTAAAATCTGAAACCTGAGGGTGCAAAAAAAAAATCTAAATATTGAGAAAATCGCCTTTAAAGTTGTCCAAATGAGGTTCTTAGCAATGCATACTACTAATCAAAAATTAAGTTTTGATATATTTACAGTAGAAAATTTACAAAATATCTCCATGGAACATTATCTTCCCTAATATCTTAATGATTTTTGTCATAAAAGAAAAATCAATAATTTTGACCCATACAATGTTTTTTTTGGCTATTACTACAAATATATCCATGCTACTTAAGACTGGTTATGTGGTCCAGGGTCACATATGAATTTGTGCAATCTCATACATGCATTTTTGTATGATCTGCCTAAACAATAACACATTGAGATTGTGATAAAATTAACGCTGATAACACTGATAAGCTCTGGAACTTTTTACTAGCTTTTCACAGTTTCATTAAAAAAAAAAAAAAAAAAAACTCAAATGCACACTGCCAAAATAAAAGTTCAGTTTAACATGAAGAAATTATGACAGAAATATATTACTGTTATATACTAAAATTTACATCCTAAAGTAATAACAATAATAATTTTGAAAAATAATAAAAATCCTGGATCATTTTAATCCATTTTCATTTATACACTTTGTCATGCAGCATTCTTTACATAAATAAATAATTCACTGTTTTGCTTTAAATTAAATCTTATATTTTAATTAAATTACATTTTACAAAATCAAATATAATGGTAATATTGCATTAATTCCATTAGACATAATATTTGTATTGCATTTGTATGAAATAATTTTTTGAGGGAATCAAATCACACCACAAATTTGGAGATGTGCAGTTCCCCATGAATGCTATGACAAATGGTGGAAACTGCAATTGCCAGAACCTTGCCAGAACTGACTATTTAAGAGTAAAAATATTGGGAATGAATCATGTTTAAAAAATAGATAAATAAGTAAATAAAAATTGGAGAAAAATAAAATGTAATGTAATATAATATAATATAATATAATATAATTAGACGTGAGATATGGATGATATATCGGCACTGCTGTGATTCGGCCATAGGTAATCACAGCGTGCAAATATACAGCCATATACAGTGGGTATGGAAAGTATTCAGACCCCCTTACATTTTTCACTCTTTGTTATATTGCAGCCATTTGCTAAAATCATTTAAGTTAATTTTTTTTCCTCATTAATGTACACACAGCACCCCTTATTGACAGAAAAAACACAGAATTGTTGACATTTTTGCAGATTTATTAAAAAAGAAAAACTGAAATATCACATGGTCCTAAGTATTCAGACCCTTTGCTGTGACACTCATATATTTAACTCAGGTGCTGTCCATTTCTTCTACTCATCCATGAGATGGTTCTACACCTTCATTTGAGTCCAGCTGTGTTTGATTATACTGATTAGGAAAGCCACGCACCTGTCTATATAAGACCTTACAGCTCACAGTGCATGTCAGAGCAAATGAGAATCATGAGGTCAAAGGAACTGCCTGAAGAGCTCAGAGAAAGAATTGTGGCAAGGCACAGATCTGGCCAAGGTTACAAAAAAATTTCTGCTGCACTTAAGGTTCCTAAGAGCACAGTGGCCTCCATAATCCTTAAATGGAAGATGTTTGAGACGACCAGAACCCTTCCTAGAGCTGGCCGTCCGGTTGAGCTATCGGGGGAGAAGAGCCTTGGTGAGAAAGGTAAAGAAGAACCCAAAGATCACTGTGGCTGAGCTCCAGAGATGCAGTCGGGAGATGGGAGAAAGTTGTAGAAAGTCAACCATCACTGCAGCCCTCCACCAGTCAGGGCTTTATGGCAGAGTGGCCCGACGGAAGCCTCTCCTCAGTGCAAGACACATGAAAGCCTGCGTAGAGTTTGCTAAAAAACACCTGAAGGACTTCAAGATGGTGAGAAATAAGATTCTCTGGTCTGATGAAACCAAGATATAACATTTTGCCTTAATTCTAAGCGGTATGTGTGGAGAAAACCAGGCACTGCTCAACACCTGTCCAATACAGTCCCAACAGTGAAGCATGGTGGTGGCAGCATCATGCTGTGGGGGTGTTTTTCAGCTGCAGGGACAGCACGACTGGTTGCAACAAGACAATGACCCTAAGCACACAGCTAAAATAACGAAGGAGTGGCTTCACAACAACTCGTGACTGTTCTTGAATGGCCCAGCCAGAGCCCTGACTTAAACCCAATTGAGCATCTCTGGAGAGACCTGAAAATGGCTGTCCACCAACGTTTACCATCTAACCTGACAGAACTGGAGAGGATCCCCAAAATTTTTCCCAGGTGTGAAAAACTTGTTGCATCTTTTCCAAAAAGACTCATGGCTGTATTAGATCAAAAGGGTGCTTCCATCAGGTATTGTCGGTGGGGGGAGTGAATGATCAGCGCTCTCGCCACCCTCAATACCACGACTGAGGTGAGATCCTTAAGCAAGGCACCGAAACCCCAACTGCTCCCCGGGCGCCGCAGCGATAGCAATATGGCTGCCCACTGCTCTGGGTGTATGTTCACGGTGTGTGTGTGTTCACTACTATGTGTGTGCACTTGGATGGGTTAAATGCAGAGCACAAATTCCGAGTTCAAATCTTACTGTATAACTGTAATAAAAGCAGTGTATTATGTGTAGCAGAGTATTATGAGAGAAAGATTGACTGGGCGAGTATGATTACCTGCAATGGAATACAGCATTCATTCTTCAGATAGGTCTTGTATTCACAATAATCATTAGTTTGAATATCTGCTAAGGAAAGTGTTATCTGTGTCAAAACAATGATATCCTATCATCTGTTAAGGGTGAGTTTGCTACTCAATGCATTTGTTCAGCTGTGTCAAGCTGTTGTTGAAACTCGCTTATAGCGTCAACTTTTCAATGTAAAAATCTTTACTGCTGACTCATAAAAACAGTCTCTTGTAGATTAATGAGACCAAAGACTATCATTAGATTTACCCATAATGAATTACATTTCATGTGTAATGTAACGCTTCGGCTCGGATAGCTCACGAGATCAATAGGAAACGAAAGAGATGAAAAGCGAAGAATTTGGAGTCTCACACGTTTAATGGCTGGTACACCGAAGTACGCTTCTCTCATACATGAGAGTTAAGCTCTTTCGTGGCGTTACAAATAAAAGTAAAAACAAAACCATAACAGAAAGGCAGAGCGAACTTGTCATCCATAATGGCTCTCTCTTAGACACCCGTAGACTCTCTACGTTATCACCACCAATGATCGGTTTCTTAAAGGGCACACTGCACAATAATATAATGTATGTAAATACATAGTTTTGGCCGTTACAGATTCCCCGCCGGAAAGAAAAAGGCTGTCCCCAGCCGTACACAACGTAAGGACACATTTGAATTCAGCTCCATACATGGAAACTTTGAAATCCATCAACCTATACTATGTTTCACACACAAAAGGCATTAACTGGCATACATGTCAGTACAAGCTACAAAATTACACAGTATGTCCTTTAAAGACACGTCACAGTGAAACAAAGCTTGCGTACCCATATGTGTAAAACATTGTTTCTTTTTAACCAACCACATGAAAACGTAAGAATCAGAAGCAAGTTTCTAGACTCTCATTGATATGTAAGGAAAGAACGATTAATAGTAACAGTGAAACTTTAAACTTTTGAAAATTTAAACTGTCAAACACATGACTACTTTAGGTCCAATCTTTCAGTATGATACTCATTAGTCCATTTCTTGTCTGACCACCCTGAGGTGATTCTAGGGGCCAGTCTAGGTCTGAGATTGTAGCGATGACCTAGCAGATCAGTGTCACAGTCAGGAAGGTGTATATGTCGTGTAGATGTGTTAACATCAGTGTCAACACTGTGAGTAGTACTCATGTCATGATGGGTCACGTCATGTGCATTGTCAGTGTAATCGTCACAGTCAACAACAGACTCGTTAGGCAGAGGAAATCTGGCATCTTGAGGTTGGTCCTCACTTAGTTGTGTTACCAGCGGATCATCCTCCAACCCCTCGTCGTGTGTTTCAGATCCATACTGAGGTCCACTTGGTGTACGGCTGCTGGATGCATTCCAGGTGTGAAAAGGTTGCATATTCACCACATGATAAACACCAGCATCCTGTCCTGTGTCCAACTTTGCAAGCCTGTAGTTTACATCAGACAAAACTTGAGTGACCCGGTATGGACCGGAGTACAGGGGTGCCAGTTTCGCTGTAAAATTGGCCAGGGCATCCGATTTAGGGTGGGTTTTCACTCTGACAAGGTCACCAACGGCATAAAGAACAGAGCGGCGTCTTTTGTCATAGTGCTGTTTCCGTCTGTTGTGACTGGTTTCCAAGGCTGCTCTCGCATGATCGTGTGCCTCTTGCAACGACACTCTTAAGCTCTCAGGATAAGGAATTTCAGGTTCCTCCGTTCCATCCCACACAGGTTGCGTCACCAGGTCCAATGAAGTGTCCAACTCCCTCCCATATAACATCATGGACGGGGTTTGACCCGTACTCTCATGAGGTGCCGTTCGCAGTGCAAAGCAGATTTGTGGTATATACCGGTCCCAGGTGGTGTGTTTATCCACGTATGCTCGAATTGCCGTCTTGAGAGTCCGGTTCACCCTCTCGGTGGCATTCGTCTGTGGGTGATATGCTGTTGTGAGGCGATGTTCTGTTCCCAGGACTGCGAGTACCTGCTCAAACAGATCACTCACGAAAGGGGAACCTCTGTCTGAAATGAGGTAAGTTGGGGCCCCGTGACGGGAAAATACTTCACTCAGCAGTTTGCTTGCTGCGACTTGAGCTGTAGCTTCTCTCACTGCCACAATCTCGACCCATTTTGAAAAATAATCGACAAAAACCAAGATGTAAGCATTGCCCCGGGAAGTACGAGGCAAAGGGCCGATGAAATCCACCCCAACATACTCCCAGGGTTTCTGGGGCCGAATTGGGACCATCAGTCCGGCAGGTTTTCTCTGACTTGGTTTTGTTAGTTGGCAAACCGTGCAAGAGGTTACATATTTCTTCACCTCGGATGCCATTTTAGGCCAGAAAAACCGGAATTTCAGTCGAGCCAAAGTCTTGGTTATCCCGAGGTGACCAGCAGTTGGGTGGTCGTGGTAATACCGCAGTAAGGTACCTCTGAGAGACGAAGGAGCGTACAGCTTCAAACATTTCAAGGGGTGGATGCCACAAGCAGATTTGGGATCGTTAAAGTACAGCAGGCCATCGTGAATGGAATATTGGGAGCAAACATCCTCATCGTTATCCCGCTGGAGCGCTGCTTCCATTTTATGGAGGAGATCCCCTGTAATTGGATCATCAAGTTGTAACTGTCTGACATGAGATCGATCTGTAAGGGTCACTGAAGACAGTGTACGAAGATCGAGACCACCAATTACAGCATAGTCGGGAAGAAGGTCCATTGGTGGGACATCATCAGGCAGAGGATTCCTTGACAGTGCATCAGGTACTTTATTCCCAGATCCAGGCTTGTGGACGACGTCGAAATCGAAGTCCTGAAGGCGGAGAGACCAACGAGCAAGACGGCCGGTGGGGTTGAGACGGGCCATCAACCACTTGAGCCCACTGTGGTCAGTGAAGATTGTGACATGGAGACCCTCAATATAAGGCCTAAAGTGCTCAAGGGCCCAAATGACGGCCAAACACTCTTTCTCAGGCGTGGAATAAGGTTTTTCCGATTTATGCAGGGCCCGACTAGCGTACGCCACAGCGACCTCTCTGCCATGCAGATCTCTTTGCATCAGTGCGGCTCCCAGACCTGCGTCACAGGCATCGGCATGAATGAAGAAGGGTAAGGTAAAGTCAGGAAAACTTAATATGGGTGCAGAAGTTAATTTTTGTTTCAGCAGGTCCATGGCGTCTTGGCAGGCATTGTCCCACACAAAAGGAGCTTCGTTTTTAGTGAGTGCGAACAGTGGTTCGGCATGGCGGGCGTAGTCTTGTATAAATCGACGGTAATAGCCTGATAGGCCCAAAAACTGCCTCACTTGCTTTACAGTGACAGGGGTTTTGAAGTCCAAAACAGCCTTCACTTTGTCCTGGTCTGGCAGGACCCCACGTGGACAGACACGATACCCCAAGAAGGTAAGCTCTTTGCGGCAAAACTGCCATTTGGCCAGTTTAATGGTCAACCCAGCAGACTTGAGACGTGAAAGGACTTCCTTGAGGTCGTCGAGATGTTGCTTGAAAGTGGGCGAAGCCACAACAATGTCGTCCAAGTAGACTGCGCAGCACCTATAAATAAGACCAGCCAAGACGCTATTCATTAGTCTTTGAAAGGTCGCTGGCGCATTGCACAGACCAAAAGGAAGGACTCGGAACTGAAATAGGCCACAATGTGAAACAAAAGCAGTCTTAGATCTTGAGTCTTCTGCCATGGAGACTTGCCAGTATCCCCGAGCAAGGTCAATGGTAGTCAAAAATTTCCCTTTTGATAAGAAGTCAAGGGACTCATCGACTCTTGGCAATGGATAAGAGTCCTTCACGGTAAGCTGGTTCAATCCACGATAATCCACACAAAATCGTGGTTCACCACATGGTTTCTGAACAATCACTACGGGGGCAGCCCAAGGTCCTGTTGCAGGTTCAATAATGCCGTCGGTCAACATTTTCCCTATTTGATCCTCAATCAAACGCTTTTTTGCTGGGGAGGTCCGATAAGGGGGAAGGTGGACTGGCTTGGCATTCCCTGTGTCTATGGAGTGCTCAGTTAGCGATGTGCGACCCAGGTGACCATCAAAAAGGTCAGCAAAATCCTCAAGTAGCCCTGTCAGCTGTTCCTTCTCCTCATTATTCAAACATGCCTCTTCAATCTTTTCTTGAAGTGCAGAAGATGGGACTTTCATGAACAACAACCTACTTTCCGACTCCTCCATTTCTTTGCCATCCAGCTCCTCAATTAATAAAGGATCGTTACCCAGAACAACAGTTCTGGATGGAATGTGAATGGAGATGGAGGCACGCAACATGAAGTCCATCCCCAAGACCAAGGTTGAGGGTAAACGTGGAACAATGGCAAAACGGTGATAAAAATTTTGTCCCATGAAACCAAAAGCCAACCATGTCAGTCCTAAGGGTTGACATGCCCCACCATCTGCTAGTTGGATTGGAGGAGCAGACCATGGTTTAACATTAACCTTCGGTTTGGCTAAATTCTGCACAATGTCCGCCTGCACAGCAGAAAGTGAAGCCCCAGTGTCCAGTGTTGCGTCTATCACCTGGCCATGTAGGTTAATCTTAACTCTAAATGGAGTGTTCCAAAAAGAAAGTGATGTGGGATCTTCCACATGGCAAAGGACAGGGTGTTCCGGAACAGCAATATTAGTTGGTTGAGGCAAAATTATCTCCTGGAGGGAGGATTGCCTCTGCGAATCATCCTCCCCCCCTTGGAGTTTCCCTTGTGCCTTACAAATGGATTCCCTTCCCCTGCCTGGATACTTTCGGGGTTGTTTGTATCCCTTACATCAAGAGCAGGTTCCAGATGTGTAGAGGCCTCACTTTGTTGTGAGGGTGTTACAGAAGGTGAGTTGCAATTTGGACATGTACGTGAAGTGAATCCAGGGCGCGAGCACTTGTAACAGTAGGTTTCTCTGCCAAATTTAGCTTTACTCTGCATCGAAGGCAGTGAACTTTTACTTGGTCCCAAGACCACATGGAGCTCGTGAGCCCTCAGAAGAAGATCGATGCCTGAAGAAACAGAAGTTCCATAGAGAGCAACTCTATACTTCTCAAGAGCATGTTTACAAATAAGATCGATCTGTTCTTGCTCTGGTGGAGGAGTTTTTAGTTTTTTGAATTCACTTAGCATATGAGCCACGAAGGTAGGAAGGGGCTCTTCAGGACTTTGTATACGGTCCAAGATACCTCTCATAATTTGTTCCTGGCTGTCGGAAGGCAGAAAGACTTTTTTGAAGAAATCACAGAACTGAGCCCATGTAACGACATGTGTGTCAAGGACAGAGAACCATTTCTTCGGCTCTTTTGCCAAAAACCGTGGCAGCTCGAGAAGAATTTGAGCATCGGTTAAATCAAGGGAGGTTCTATAAACATTGACCGATTGTAGCCAATCCTCTGGGCTAATGTGTCCATCTCCCGTAAAGACAGTTGGTTCAAGCCTTGACTGGTACAGTACAGATGCAAGAATTCTGCTAGTATTACTCGCATCAGAAGAATTGGGTTGTGGTGAGAAAGTCACGTTTCTAAAGGAACCAGTATTATCGGTCGTACCTTGTAATGGCACCTGGCCTGGAGAGACACGGCTGTGTGGTGTAGAGCTGGCCATAGGAGGTAGCTGTGCCTGTGGGGCTGCAGAGGTGTCGACATCAGGAGGACAAAAACGTCTTAATATACTCTGCTGCAACTGGAGAGAATCGTTAAGGCACTGTTGTAACACAGATACTTCAGCTTGAAGAAGTTCCACTTGAGTCTCCAGACTCACTCGCTGTGGTAACTTTTGTCTCGGTCTGGAAAAAGAATCTGGTAATGAGTAAGTCAAGTCAGTTTTAGGGTCTGGGTGAGAAGCCATCACATTAAATGTGCATTAGCCAGCAGTATAGCAATGGAAAACTGTAAATGTGACTCAGAAAAATATACCCTGCTAATAGAATGCACACATTACCAACAAAATCTTTTAGAAGAAAAAAAAAACAATCCCTCTAAAGATGGTAAAATAACACACTTTTTTTTTCTTTTTTCTCTATTACTCTTACATAAGCTTAATAGTTTTATCTCAGCTGACCTAGAGTAAGAAAGTGTATTGCCTTAAATAAAATAAAATGTTCCTTAAATCAGTTGACCATACAAATATGTCAAAAGTTAGAAATTACACTTCAGTCCATAATGAAGAAAAACAAAATTATGTTCCAAAAGGTGTAATTGTTTCCTCCAAGTGAAAAAACAGGAATTGTCTTTGTTGTGCACTTGTACAGTTAAGTTCACCGCAAACCGTTGAAATATTGAAGAAAGTTTATAAACAAAATGTCAGTCTGCACTTGGAAAACCAGGCAATGTAAATTAGGATTTAAATCGTTCTCTCAAAAAAAATAAAACAGTCCTCGTTCCAAACAACGCTTCAAGAAAACGTCATCATCAGCTCGTAAACGATATCAAAATGTCTGATGAAGCACAAAGTCGAAAGATTTCGTATTAATCCGCTGTCCTCGTCACATCAAAGAAAAAAATAAGTGTTATCCACTCACGCAGCGATACAAGCGTTCCTCTAGCACATGGCACTCGGTGTTAGCAAGCTAATCTCACCGGCTTCAATTCCGTGCTGTTAGGGTTTTAATCACCGTAGAAACACATGGATGACGGATCCAGCTTCAGTGGTTCGGGCGCCAATTGTAACGCTTCGGCTCGGATAGCTCACGAGATCAATAGGAAACGAAAGAGATGAAAAGCGAAGAATTTGGAGTCTCACACGTTTAATGGCTGGTACACCGAAGTACGCTTCTCTCATACATGAGAGTTAAGCTCTTTCGTGGCGTTACAAATAAAAGTAAAAACAAAACCATAACAGAAAGGCAGAGCGAACTTGTCATCCATAATGGCTCTCTCTTAGACACCCGTAGACTCTCTACGTTATCACCACCAATGATCGGTTTCTTAAAGGGCACACTGCACAATAATATAATGTATGTAAATACATAGTTTTGGCCGTTACAGTAACCACTACAGAGACATCAGAGCCAGCGGTAATTCCAGAAGATCTGGCCGAGGTGAGGCGCTCTCGTGCAGGTTCATGAGTGCACAATTTCCGCTGATGACTCAGAGTTCTCATGTCTGAAAACACACATTTTTAAATAGACGTTATCTTTATTTGCAAACTGCATATATGAACTATAAACAGGTACATTCTCACCTAAAAACCTCTTAAAACTACATTATTTGACAAAAAAAATAAACAGTAATATTTATAAAATTATATTGGATTTGGGCGTCCACCATGACACTCAATGAAAGAAGTACCGCAAGCGGAGCAATACGATTACAAACTGTGAAACGGTTGTTGGAGTTCTGTTATTGCTCTAATATCAGCCAATTAAATTCGAGGGCCAACTGTTGTATATAATATAATATGATATAATATAATATAATATGATATGATATCGTCGCTGTCGGGCGGAAACCTCCTATGTCCAAATTTTGTAAATTTCATATTTTTTCACAAATCGATGCTATTGGTCAGTGCCCACGTGGATCTGTAATTTTTACAAATTATTAACCAATCTAAAGTGTTGAAAATTGCTTGAGAGCAAATCTCTTAACTCATTTGAACACTTCAACTGTCTGAGAAGAGCTGGTATCTCCACCTTTTCTTCACTCCGCTGGAGCGTCGGGGCATATGTCCCCTTCCATCTTCTTGTCACAAAGCACCGGCAAAAATAATTAGCATTGAATGTGTCGGTGGAAACAGTAAGGAGATATTTGAATGATCCATTAATAAACTAGTGTATTCTGAGATAATGTCGCAAAGACCCTGACTCGCAATCTTTTCTTTGGATGCAACTTTTGAAGGAAAGCATCTTTCCGGATTACATAATGAAAGCGTTTTTTTCTGATTTGTTTTATTTCGTTAAGTAATAATTTAAAGCTTTCTATTTATTTATTTATTTATTTGTCATGTTTGTGAGGCATGTAGCCTATTCGCTGAAAAATGTGATCCCGCTGACTCCTCATGTCCTGCAAAGCGATTTCAGCTTCTCCTCTTCAAAAACAATATTCACATAATAGCGCACATTTATCTAGGTTTAATGTTTAAACTAAAATTGTTCTATAGCTACTTTAACTGTTTTAGATCTATAGATTTTATTTTATGCAAGTCGTAATGATTTAAAAGGCAAAAGTCTTCCGCTGGCCGCTGTTCGTAAAAAAAAAATAAAAAATAAACAAACTGATATTTAACGAACAAAAAAATGCTCCAAAAGTTTTTCTAAATTAACTTAAGAAAACGAAACGAAATATAACCACTTTGGCATTACATACAAAACGTAACTATGTTAATAGCTGAAACAGTAGTATAAGCTGTTCTGGAAGAATTAAGGGGAAAAAAGACGGACTCAGTTTTTTTTGTATTGCATCATAGCTCTTAAACCTTTAAAATAGAGTTTAGGAAGATGTATGTAACCACAGTCGTTAGCTTTGGTTAACTATTGAAGCCTTTTCTCTTGTCAAAAGGCTCAATGCGACCGCAGACTTTGTTTGCCTGCAGATTAATTTCCGCCTATTAGACAGTTTATCGCTTTATTTTGGTATTGCATCACTCATAGCTCTAACGTTTAAAATAGAATTTAGGAAAATGTATGTAACCACAGTCGTTAGCTTTGGTTAACTATTGAAGCCTTTTCTCTTGTCAAAAGGCTCAACGCGACCGCAGACTTGATGAACTGCTGGCAGCAGCGAAGTCTGTGTCTGTAGCATTCTTATCAATGACGGCGTAATCTCCCTGCTCCCAAGTCATAAAACCTCGTATCTCCGATAAAACATGATTTTGGGGAAATGTTGTCTTAATGTTGGTACACAACAGTGTATGATAGCAATATATGGTATAATACCAACTTTAACGATAAAATATTTAATAACTCAAACAATATGCAGTTTTTTTTTCATTTCCTGAAAAATGACGGTTTTGGAGATACGAGGATTCCGCCCGACAGCGACGATATAATATAATATAATATAATATAATATAATATAATATAATATAATATAATATAATATAATATAATATAATATAATAATACACATTGGACCACAATGGACCTCATGGTTCTTCAATAGATTATAAAACAACTTCAAATTAAACACACACACACACACACACACACACACACATTTGATCTTCACAGGAACAAGCATTCGACAACAAGAACGTGTTTTCATCTCATTAAAGTTACCAGGGGGAGTCCAGGCCAGAATATGCCATGTTCCAAAGGCAACATATGTGTTTGGCGCAGTGTTGCAATTTCTGCCGGTCTGTGCATCTGTGGTGCGACTCCAACAGAGAACAATGCCATGCCAGCCTATTAGAGCCAGTTCCTCCCACCTCCGATCCAGCTGTACAGCGCAGAGCACCGGCTGCTGCTAATGGCTGAGGAGCCGCTAACGCCTAACAGCATCTGACACTTCCAGTCAGTATGGAGCATTAGAAAGAACTGCTTCCATTTAGGCCTTTCACATTGAATCCTCTTTTCCACACTTGGAGGGAAGAGATATCATGCGCATTTCATGCTACATTGGTTTAAAAAAGAAGCCTTTACTTTGCCTTTCCTCTAACTAAAGCAAATCTTCATGACTCCAGATATAATAGAGGAGACATTAGATCAGTTTTCTTTATGTGAAGCAGCGTATGAGAAATTGAACAAATGGTTCACTACTGTGTGTAATCATAGCAAGAATATTGTCTTTACTTATGGAAAGTTTCTTCAAAACTCTGCAGCTCATCAATGGCTTATCTCTCACTTTGATGGCCTGTAGTTGGAAAACAGAATTATTTTAAATAGGCTGCCGTTTTCGAAAGAGATATTTGATCACTGAAGAGCATTTGAGAGGGTGATAATGAAGCATCTTCAGTGGGTTAAAAGAGCAAAAACAAGGGCCTGATCTGATGCTCAAATAAATGAAAGTCACTTATAGACTGTGAACCTTGTCTTTTCTTGGCAAATCACTGAGGGACAAACTTATTGCATAGTCACTGCCAAAACCTTTACACTCTCCAATCTGTTCATTAATTTATTTATTTGAAGCGCAGAATTGGCAGTCTTGACAGCATTTTTATGGACATTACCTCACTCACCGCATCCAGACTTGTAATGGATTATTTTTGTGATGGTGTACATATTAAATATCTCCTGCTGTGACTTTGTCCACCTGATCATATTCTGTTTTGGAGTTTTATGGAAAACAGTACCAATGGTGACATTTCTGCAAAATTATATTACAATATTAAAACTAATGCCCAGTGAACGGCGCTAAAGATTGTTCAGTTTTATCCATAACAATAAATGTCTATTGAGTGGGGCTAGAAGATCAATTGTGTTGAAAATCAAGCACCACCAAAATGAAACCCGACCCTAGCCAATAGTATTAAAAAAGGCATGTGAGATAAAAATGCAACCATGACAATTTTTCCTGCTTCTACAAGTCTTTGAGCTCTTTTCTCATGGCTTGTATCCACAACTTGTGCACTTCACATAAGTTCAATGCTATACCGGGTGCGCTACCAAACAAGTTTACTATGTCAGAATAGCCAAACATATGACGCTGGTTATGCAAACATCAAAATGTATTAATTAAAAATCATGCACTATAATAAAAGTGATTAGTTTGAAAAAGAAAAAAAAGAAAAAATCGGCACACTCCCATAACTGTTTTACTATTAATACAATTATTAACACTCCGGCCCAGTTTCACAGAGAGGGCTTAGCTTAAACAAGGATTAGGATATATAAGTAATTTTTATAAATGTACTTTGTAAAAAAAAAAAAACATTACTGCAGTGCATCTTGAGACAAAACAAAGGCACTGATATATTTTAAGTTCAGTCAGTGCAAGTTTCTTTCAGCTGAAACAGCTCAGACTTACATTTTAGTCAAGGACTAGGCTTAAGCCTTGTCTGTGAAACCAGGGGTCAATGTGATAACTCAGAAATTAAGTTTGCCTTGTATAAACAGCATGAAATAGGCCTTAGTGTTTTGGATAATTATTTGTTTTTATATGTAATATTTACAATATGAGGATTGAGTAACTTACTGTGCATTTATGACAATTTATGACAAGTAGAAAAACTGATGCTCAGACTTGAGCCCTTAAATCACATGAACCATTCACATAATCTGTCTAAAACACAAGTGCAAGTGGAGTAATGCAATCAGCAAAAAAAAAAGCATTTTTCAGCCTGCAACTAAGCTATTTAGAGACTTCTAATTCATCAGGTAAATAACTAGAACAATAACAAAATGCAGTGAACTGTAAAATGATTTGTGCTATACAAACCAGTGTGTTTATGATTACAGTATTGTAATAAATTAAATTAATTTGATAACATCAGTTTGCAACCTTAGGCAGCATAACACCATTTTTGTACAGCTAAAACAACTGGAAGCAAATGCCACTGGAAGTTAAATGTGTTGTGTTCACTCTCATGTTAAAAACAAGATGAAAAAAAATGATTAAAAAAAAAAAAATCTATTTAGAGAACCAGAAATAAGGCACCTAACTTTAACAGACTGATAAAGACAAAATATAATTCACTTGTGTTGAAGATGGCAGAAAAGTGTCATTATGTATAAAGATATTTATTGTAAATTAAAAAGTAATGTTACTTTCTAGTAATTTGAAAACAAGTAATATGATAATGTAACTTGCATTACATAATGTGCTACCCCCAGCACTGAAAGCAATACCACACAAGCAAGAGTGCAGTTTTCCTAAATATCAGCAGAATGTGTGTGAATGCAATATTGATTGTTCTTGCAACAATTCAATAAACAAGAAGTTAATATTAAATTACTTACATTTTAGACACATTATTATCTATACTGACTGTTTTGCTCTATTTCGTCAATGAAAGTAGTAGGGCTGCCCCCTAATAATTGTCTAAGAGGCTCCGTTTATTTGTGTGCACTCACAATAACAACAAAACATTGTTATATAAAATAATTAAAGCAAACAGGATGCGCTTTCTGCCGCTCTGTGAATTTTCTCGAGTGCAAAACTTTAAATGAACCAATTCAAATGGAAAACAAATAATCTCATATTATGTAATCAATATGAAACATGCATATACAGGCACATCCACTACTGTAGAGATGATGAGGCAGTGATGCCAAATTCTTTTATAATCAATAAACTGCTAAAATGTCAGTCCTGGCATACATTACCAGGATGCCAATGTCCACCTCTGAGCAACAATTTCAGTTTCATTACTGAATGAATTTGTGTTTTTGAATAGCTCTATGAATGATTCAGTGACTCACTAATAAATGCAGCCACTTGCTTTGTCCCTAAACGAATCAGCCGCTTTGAATTAATCATTTGACTAAATTATTTAGTGACTCACTTGTTAAAAAACAATTTGCCGCCACTTAGTGGTGGTTTTCGTATAATTTTATTTTAGCTGAGAGGCTAAGAAAGTGACAAAGATTAAATGCTGTTTTGTTGTGATTTCTACCTCTGGTTTAAGAGATTTACACATTTTACAAAGAGACTAATAAAGGGATAGTTAACCCCTGTAACGCCACGCCAGCAGAGGGAGCCCTTGCCATTGTACTGACTGTTACTGCTTCCTCTGCTGCTTCTATGGTTACTTCCTGTTTGGCAGCCATGAAAGGAGGGCCATGCCAAACAGGGAGTGCGAAGTATTGTATTGCTGTAAGCGGACTCTACCAAGTGTTTTCCTTGCCTTGTTTCATTGTCTTGTTTTTCTTGCCATTGCCATTGTTTTTTGCCATAGTTTTTGCCATAGTTTTGCCTGGTTTTTCATTGTCTAGTTTTCTTTGTTACTTTGGACTGCCCTTTTGGATTTTTGACCCTTGCCTGTATTTTTGGATTACTCTTCTGATTCGCCTTGGATATTGTTGTTTGTTTGGAGTTCGACCCTGCCTGTCTATACTACGATCTGTTAATAAAGCTTGCGTTTGGATCTCAACGCTGTTGTTGAGTCCCCCTGGTTACAACCCCCAAATCCCCCATCTTCAGAGGACAATTTAACACTAGAACCGCCGGGGGTCGCTGTATACCTAAAAGCGCCATGCGGGTAAATTTTACCCACGCCAATAAGTAGTCTTTTATATGACTAAAGAGCATTTTGTTTCACTGTATTATGCCACTGTCTTCATAAAGAAGTGTCTGGAGTCATAAAAAATGAATGTCTAGTCATCCACTATATTTTTTGTCCTGTTATTTTATGTTTAAGGCTTTTTATACAAGCTACAGTCAGTTTTCATTACAGTCCATATAAGCTAAACAAGTCCGCACTTACGAAGATAATTAAAAGAAAGTAACTACATATTTGGGTGCTGTAATATTATTATTCATTGTCATTAATCAATATAGTAAGACAATTCATTTTATTTAAATGACTAAAATATCCTATAGACAGTAAATGTGTAATAATTCACCACATAGGATAGGTGCGATGATGCGATGACAAATTCAAGCGCACGTACAGCTTCACCTAATGAATTATTAATTTGTTTAGTTGTATCATTTATAATTTGAATAAGAGAACAACGCCAATAAACTACGGGTAATCAAAAAAAAAAAAAATTCATTACATTGATTGGATTATTTTATTTATTTTTATTTTTTCAGGGAACGTGCAGACTAGAATAAATAGCAACACATGAACAATAAACAATAGAAATGGCAAAACAAAAATTCAATAATTAGTCCAGAGTTTGAACAATATAAGTGGGGCTAACGTTAGGCTAAAACATCTAAAAATGAGATCGCTGTCAGATGAGCCGTCAGATGCTGAGCCATCCATCATGGTATTTAGTGCTTCTAATACCTCTTCGGCATCCATAAATCTACTTCATTTTATTCATTTTGTCTTTATTTTTGAAACTAATAACCACTAATTCAGTGAGTAAAAGTCACTGCCTAGCAATGTACAATGTTACAACATAAGCGGCAGGATAATGACAGCGCGAAAATACATGTATTATATAGAGGGTAAATTTGACCCGCTGGCGCTTTTAGGTATAAATGCCTTGTTTTACGATCTGGTTTTATCTAAACACTTTTTAACACCAGGGAAGTTTAAATGACACAATTTTAGTAAAAGTCAATGACTGGGAGACTTGAGTGTTTTAATGAAAATCTGTTATGTACATTTGAAAAACACGTACGGGTAAAATTTACCCCGTGGCGGTTCTAGTGTTAAGATACTTTTGATCAAATTCGAGAGGTCTTATTATCTTAAATTGTGTTCTGAAAATAAAAGAAGGACTTGTGGGTTTGGAATTACATGAGGGTGAGTAATTAATGACATAATTTTCATTTTTGTGTGAACTAACCCTTTAAGAGTGAAATACAACATTGTTGAATATAACACGGATAATAGCGTAATTGCAGTTGCACTGCACACAATGTTTTTTTTTTTTCTCACTAATGGCTTTTGAATTGCAAAGGCCGACTCTGAGCAGCCTGGTTCAATGATGCCGATATATTCTACTGTACTCGTTCTGTACATTAAATCAAATCCCTGCATTGAGTTCAGATTCAGTGATGTGCAGCAAAGACAGAGCTCGGCTTAAATCCTGATGTGAAATCCGATTCTCATTCTTTCTATGCAGCAACTGCGGGTGCCGAGTAAGACAGGTCAAAAAGCTGGCGTCTTTATTCTCTCAATCAGCTGAATAAGGACATGAGGCGTGTGATTGGCCAGCTGCTGTGGGCTCAAACCTTTTTTGCTCACCTCATGGAAGCACAAACCGGCTATGCTTTATTAGTCTGACAGCAGAGGCGGCTCTTCTAAAACACCCAGACCCATAAAATACGATGTTCACTTGTGCATGTGCTGAATTATCGTTGTTACGTTTGCAGATTACGGACCGTCGCGTCTGCAGTAGGCCATGGATTATTAACATGCCACTCTCCATCCCGTTTCCAGCCAAATATTGATATTACAGTACTATTTAGACTATTTGAGGTTGGTATGTTAATGAAACCGCACTCCTGACCCGCAGGTTAAAGGGCAAAAAGTTGCACGAACTTTCCCTCGACACACATCGCCAGGCTAATTACTACAGCTCAGAGAAATTCCCAACCAGCTGGCCTATGACATCATTAGCCATTAATTCAGCACTTACTCTCGGGGTGCTAATGTAAGCACTAACGCAATCCGAGTAATCGTTAGGTAATTTACGCAGGTGCACGGCCATTAGAGGCTAATTGTGAAAAGCTTTTCAATGAAAGGTGTGGTCAGGTGAAACGAGATGGTGTGTAAACAAATAAGAGTAGCTGTTTCACCTGTGTTAATGACCCGGCTGATTAAAATAACCCCAGGACACTGTCACCACTGGATGTCTGTTGGCTGTTGAAGGCAAGGTTGGATTTTGCTCTTTTCTATGCAGTGTAAAAAGTCTGTCATGTTTTTCTGAAATGGGAAACACAAAAACAAGCAACTCTGAAGAGTGGTTATGATGAATGTGTACTGAAGACTTTAAGCTTGAAAAAGGATGCAAACAGACCATAAATGTATTTCGATTTATAGGTTTTCTCAAGTACTGTCTTTAAGATTGTTTTAAAAGGTTAGTTCACCCAAAAATAAAAAAAATAAGCCCATGAATTACTCAACCTCATGGCATATATGACTTCCTTCTTTCAGACGAATCCAATCAGAGTTATATAAAAAAAATGTCCTGGCTCAAGCTTTGTCATTGCAATAGGTGGGTGTTTCTCTTTAACAGGTCAAAACAAGCCCAATAAAGTCCATCCATCCTCCGGGGAGAATAAAGGACTCCTGTAGTGAATCGATGCAATGATAAAAAAAAAAAAAAAAAAAAAAAAAAAAAAACATATTCAAAACGTAATAATCACTTTAATCTAGCTTGCGCTCACTGTTGTACATGGAAGTAGCTCTGGGCAGATCATATGTTTACAGGAGCAAATGAAGCAAATTTTCCTTACTTCAGCAAAGGAAAACCAGTCTCCTCTTGGCTTATTTCAAAATCCTTTAACATTCTTCTTTACAAATCATCACGTTTGACACTTCTGAGCTGCGCAAGCGCAACGCCAGCGTCCTATGACATCCACCCAGAGCTGCTTCCATGTATAACAGTGAGTGCAAGCTAGATTTAAGTTATTATTGCATTTTAAATGTGGATATTTTTCTTACAAAAACGTATTGATTCACTACAGGAGGCCTTTATTCACCCCTGGAGCCGTGTGAGGACTTTTTTGTCCATGATAAAGCTTAAAAAAGCCAGGACATTTTTTTTTATATAACTCAGATTGGATTTGTCTTAAAGAATGAATATAAAGAACAAAGAAATATAAAGAAATAAAGAATAAAGTCTTAAAGAATGTCATATACACCTAGGATGTCTGGAGAGTGAGTAAATTATGGGTTAATTTTCATTTTTTAGTGAACTAACCCTTTAAAATAACACTACTTTGTTCATTCAAGGAGTTTGTTTGTTCACTCAATGCAAAATGCCTCATTTAGCCGATAAATTAATCAAGGTGAAATTAGTTGGAAAAAGGGCATCTTTTTACTAAGCAGAATATCATTAATGAAGGCCAGTATATTTTATGCAATTACTGCTACTGATATCTCTATTAAATGCATTTTTACCAAACACTGTAGCTATTAATTACAGCCATAGATAGATGTTCTGTTGAACATAAAATAAGATATTTTGAAGAATGCTGTAAGCAAAAAAGTCCAAAAAAAAAAAAAAAAAAAAAAAAAAGTCAATGGCTATCGGCACTCAACAGTATCAGTTTGGTTCCCTACATTCTTCAAAGTATCTTCTTTTATGTTCAGAAGACACTCACGAAAGCTTGAAACAACATGAATTAAACAACAGAATTTTCATTACTGGGTGAACTAGCTTTTTATTACCACTACTTTGCTGAATAAACCTCTTCAAATCAGCACAAAAATCTATATTTGCTGAGCATCAATGGACATGAGGAACATGAGGAACATTCACAGATTCACATTTCAGCACAACCAAATGAACAATGAGTCTGATTAAAAAAAAAAAAATCTCAAAGCAAAGAGACTTTACATTAATGAAAACACTATGCTGTTTCACCTCAACAATACTGTTTAAAGATGCATAAACAGAAATATGTGTTACTACATGAGCCAATATAATGTGACCACAATAAAGATTTTAATAAGCCATCTAATTCAGCCACTAGGCATCTCAGATCAAGATGTATTGACAATTAAGGGATGGTCACATTGAACACTGTTTTGGAGACCTGTATGGTGCTTATTTTACACAGCACTAGATGCTGGACAAATAGGTCTATGATTGCTTTTCTGTCACTGCTTTTTCATTGCTTTTCATCTATGAGAGCCCATTTGAAGTATACACTTGCCACCATTGTTGTGAATGGTTGAGGTCTCTCTCTTCTATCTTTCATTCTGTCTCTGCTGGAAATGAGGTGTGCAGATTTCTGAATCCTCCTCTACTTTTCTGGACAGACACCTCTGAAAAACGGTTGCCATGGAAACTCTTTCACAGCCTGTGATGGTGTGTGTGTGTGTGTGTGTGTGTGTGTGTGTCATGAATCAGCGTAATCAAATAGAAAGTGACCACTAAAGAAATAAAAGGAGCAGTAACATGCATAAACTTGATGTTGAGATTGGCTTTCTTCTTCTATCTGGTGTATCCACCACGCACTGCTGGATATTAAAACTGCAAATCGATGGTGTTTGTTTTGACATTTGCGATGACCATTACACAATGCTGTGATATCAGTAAACATAAAACAACCCTCAAAGAAGCATTGTATTGTTAATGTTGCCCGAATCACACATGATCACTGCGGTGCATCATTGCATTATTCCATCTTAGTGATGGATTTGGCTGATTCTGCAATTAGAGGATTTAGTTTTCTGACCCCTAGTGTGAAAAAAGTTTTTTTGTTTTTTTTTAAATAAATGAAAAGCATGATTCTTCTTTTAAAAAATACATTATAATATTGTTAAATGTTTTTGTGTCTCTTGTAGTTTTTAGCAGAGTTTCATTATGTTGGTGTTGTTACTTTTTATAATAATTGTAAATTGTTTACATTTTTAATTGTCTTTAAATTCTTGTAACATTTTTATTAGCATATTTTCTTTCATTTTTATAACATGTGTGTGTGTGTGTGTGTGTGTGTGTGTGTGTGTGTGTATGTAAAAATCATATTTTATTTATAATAAGGAATTCCTGACCCAAATATTTTAGAGAACAATTGAGGTTTTCATTTATTTTAATTAAAATTCTAAAATAACTAACCCTAATTCTGAAGAAAAAAAAAAGAATAAACATTTTTTTTTTTTTAAGTAATAAACATTGCAGAAACTTGGAAAATTTTACTAGAAAATGAAAACTGAAACTATAAAAATATTCAATAAATACACAATATCTCAATGATACTAAAGCAATACTGCAAGTTGTTTGGTTATGCCTTAAAAGATAAATGCAGATTTTTGTTATTATTATTATTAAGATTTTAAGTTCATGATCTGAGAGTAGCTATAACAGATGTAATTACATTACAAATATTTAGCATTTGAAAAAGTTAAACGTTTAAATTAATTTATTTTTATTTGCATACATTTATTGTCAATTGAATTTAGCATATATAAAACTTAATTTTATTTTTCATAATTACAAGTCCCACCTAACTGAACAATCAGCTATATACGGTGCGTGTTTGGAAGGACAGACTGGCAATGGTAACACTTAGTGTTACGCTATCAAAGGCAAGCGCTCTAACTGCCTGAAGGGACTTTTATATTAGCAGCCCACGAGATTTATACAACATTTTACGAGGCAATTTCATTGCTTTCTTATTAGACAGGAACAGGTGGAAACATGGCGGCGTTCCTGTTCAACGTGGGAGGTGGGGGGAGGCTGCGTGCTAAACAGGGATTTAAGACGGTGTGATGAGAATCGCTAATAGATCTACTCTTGTCAGTAATCACCATCCACTGCTAAATGTGATGATGTTTATCCTGGACTCAGCAGATAAGAGTCTCGTACATCTCTCGTCCTCCTCAATCTTACAAACAGTTCTATCAGAACCACAAAATCCTTTTTATCCCATGATTCAATATTTGCTTGAACATTTTGATATTCGTTTTTACAATAAATGTACCTCTGAATTCTGAGAAAGGAGATTATTTATGTCAGGTGGAATTGGGTATATTGTGTGGTTCATCTAAACCAGCTCTGTTTTGTCTTACAAATTTCCGAAGTAGGACATAGCAGCCTATGAGCTGTAGGGGTGATGGTAATTTGTATTGACAAAAGGCCTACGAGGTCCAGTTGGCCTATCGAGTTCAGAGGGCCAGGGGCCCGATTGGTCTGAGAACTGAGTCACAATGAAAGGGGTCATAAAATGCAGATTCACATTTACATTCATTCATTTAGCAGACGCTTTTTATCCAAAGCTACATACAAATGAGGAATACAAATGATTAATCATAAAGAGGCTAATAAACTGAAAAGTCCTTATAATACAAAGACAACATTTTATTTAGAGATCTAGAAATCATTTAGAGTTTCATATTTTTATAATATGCTTTTCAAGGTTAATTTATACAAGTTTAGTTTCAGTTGCTGGTAGCCATTGACTCCCAGAATTCATAAGTCAATGGTCACTGCCAACTGTACAACAGTGACATGAGTGACAGAGGCTGAGTAAATGATGACAGAATTGAAATTTTTGGGTGCACTAATAGTGTTAAAGGCTGTTTGGCGTTTATTACAAACACACTGTAAGATTCAAAATAAATGCTCTGACCTGCGTTGCCTCCAAGGTTAAAATGCTTTGTATTGCCACATCTTTCAATAAAAAAATGTGTTTTTAAAAAACAGCAGCATGTTTAGAATATTTCTGTTGTGAAATGTAAAGAACAAACAGAAACTTTATCATTTATCATCTGGAATGTCATTAAATATAAACTTTAGCCATGAATTTCTAATGCTCTGGGGTCTCATTTATAAACGTTGCACACGGGCAGAGAAATATGCGGACGCAATTTTCGATGCACATATCATGTCGAGGATCACCCCAGAGCGAGAGCCTGACCCAGTAGCTCACCATCCTCTGGGTCATGGCTAGAGAATCCCTTGTTTTCGCCTCCAGTCCTGGGCCCTCATTTATCAACAGTGTGTACGCACAGGTGTGTGCGTAATGCGTACGTAAGAACAGTTTCAAGCAAAGTGTGGGATCTACTTATACGTAGAAATGTGTGCAAATATGAGCACAACTCTGAGCATGCTTACGCAGATAATCTAGTGGTGAAATGGTGATACTACTAAAAGAAAGTGTTGCTTTGTGTTTCCTGCGTCCTTTAAATGCAAATACTCAATTAATAAATTCATAGCTCAAGCTAGATATTTGTGGCCCCTGGACCACAAAACCAGTCATAAGGGTAAATTTTTCGAAACTGACATTTATACATCCTATGAAAGATGAACAAATAAGCCATTGATGTATGGTTTGTTATGATAGGACAATATTTGGCTGAGATACAATTATTTGAAAATCTGGAATCTGAGGGTGCAGACAAATAAAAACATTGAGAAAATTGCCTTTAAAGTTGTCAAAATGGAGTTCTTAGCGATGCATTTTACATTACAAAAATTAAGTTTTGATAAATTTATAGTAGGAAATTTACTAAATATCTTCCTGGAACATGATCTTTACTTAATATCCTAATGATTTTTGGCATTACAAAAAAAAAAAATAATAATAATTTTGACCCATACAATGTATTTTTGGCTACTGCTACAAATATACCCCAGTGACTTTTGACTGGTTCTGTGTTCCAGGGTCATATTTGCATAAACTGGTGTGAAAAGCAATAAAAGACACACTGCAAAAATAAAAATGCTTATCTTACTTAAGTAAAATTTGTACGTTTTTTTTTATTTTATTTTTTTTTACCCCACTGGCAGATAATTTTACTTATTTTAAGCAAATGCTTAAATCTAGATGAATCTAGATTTGTTTTTTTCCTCAGGAAACAAGACTAAATATATTTTTGCTTATTAAGTAAATGTATCTTGACTTAAGAATTTTTAGATATTTTAACTAGAAACAAGACAAGAATACTATGTAAGATAAATTACATTAAATCAATGCTTATTTATTTATTTTGCCGTGCAGCTGGGAAGTCATTTGAAATGTAGCTAGTGTCATGGCTGATCTTGCTTTGCTGGAAAATTCAGCAAACCATTGCTGCACAGAGAACACGTTTTCAAAGAGCGCAGTGACCTGTTTAGTAAGAGCACAGAATGGCTTCTCAGTCGATACCCATTTTTTTGCTGTGATTTCAGTGAAGACAATATACATTCACGTGATTTATAAAGGGAGGTGTTGTCACTATAGTTTAATGGAGGCATTTCTGAATGCAAATGACTATGAACGTGAATGAGCATGGTGCTTAAAGGAACACTCCACTTTTTTTGAAAATAGGCTCATTTTCCAACTCCCCTAAAGTTAAACAGATGAGTTTTACTGTTTCTGAATCCATTCAGATGATCTCCAGGTCTGCTGTTAGCACTTTTTAGCATATCTTAGCGTAAATCACTGAATCAGATTAGACCATTAGCATCTTGTTAAAAAATGACTTTTAGATATTTTTTCTATCTGGAAAACTTTTCTACACATTGTTGATAAATGAGGGCCCATCAACCCAGCGGCTCCACCATGGCTCCTGGCTTACCATCCTTCACCTCGGGACTCCACTCCTCTGGCTACACTTCGGCCCTCCGTCACCTTGGCTCACCTGTCTCCCCTTGATTGTGTCATTTGGTTCACCTGTGTCATATTAATTATCTTCATCTGCTCTACTATTTAAAGGTGCAGTATGTAAGATTGACAGCTAGCGGTTGAAATGGGTACTGCAGTCCAAAATCAAAATATTGGAGAGAACCATTTCCACCGCTTTCTCCTACTAGGACTCGACACTTACATGGGTTTGCCAGATTGAGGACACGCGACTAGCCTTGCACTATTTAATTGTTGATTTGATGAGTTGGTTTTAATGTTCCTTTGCTTATATATCATTGTGCAGTATGTAATATTGCCAGCTAGCGGTTGAAATGGGTATTGCAATTCCATCCCGTAATCTGCCCAAAATGCATATTTTAGAGTAGAATTACTGGCTATATCATTAGTTTTCAGAGAAACGGTTATGTAAACATAACATGTTTCCTAAATATCTACAAACATATGTTATTTTTTGGCTTAAGAAGAGTCAAAAACTTACATGCAGCACATACTTTAAGTTCAAGTCTGAGATTTGTCTGGTGTTGTTGATGTCAAGCTTTCTTTGTGTGGATTACACTGCAAAAGCAAAAATGCTTTTCTTACTTAGATTTTTTTGTCTTGTTTTCAGTCAAAATATCTAAAAATTCTTAAATCAAGAAGAATTTTCTAGACTGTTTTCAGAAAGAAAAATAAGTTAAAATTAAGAGAGTTTTTGCTTGAAACAAGCAAAATAATCTGCCAATGGGATAAGCAAAAAAAATCTAAGCAAAAGAAGTTTTCATTTTGAAATAAGATTATTATGCTTACACCACTGGCAGATTATTTTGCTTGTTTTAAGCAAAAACTCACTTAATTGTGACTTTTTTTTTTTTTTTTTTTCTGAAAACAAGACAATTGCTTGTCTAGAAAATCCTTCTGGATTTAAGAATTTTTAGATATTTAGGCTGGAAACAAGACAAAAAAAGTCTAAGTAAGAACAGCATTTTTTGCAGTGTACCATGTGGATTTATTAAAGACTGTTTACCGTCATTTTTTATTGTCTTAAAGTATTTACTACACAGTACATGACAAATTGATGGACAGACATAAGCATGTTAAGGGCGTGGTGAGGAGAAATCATGATTCTCCTGATTTCAAATCCAGGCATTTTAGAGTCAGGGAAAAAAAAACATATTTTAAACTGGGGAATTTTGAAACTTGCAGTATGTTTTTACTGTGGAGCAACCTCTCATATGTGTAAATATGAAGAAAAATTTGATTCTCCATTTAGTGACTTCTATAAAATGCCACACTAATGTGCCAGCGCATTCTGACATCACCTTGTCACGAGGGAGGACGACACATTTAATTTGATGGGCTAATTACATGGCATAATTAATCATTGCCTACTGAATGGCAAATTTCTCCCGAAACGCTTTCTCAGTCTGTTTGATTGACTCTTTCCTCATTTTCTCAGGTAAGTGGATAAAACCGACTTTAAAACCAACTTTGATCTGCTTTGCCACTTCTAGCAGAACTATAATATTTCATACAAACAATCCATCAGCATAATTAACTAGTTGTTGTTATTATTATTATTATTATTATTATTACTATTAATGCCCAACAGACAATCTGGAGTAAGTGAGCTAACTGACAGGCTGAAGGTCAATTGGGACTAAGCTTGTTTTGCTATAATGTGCAACGAGCCCTGTCCATCGCAATTAATTATAGGTTATGATTTACCACTAGTGTAATCCAGCAGCACTCTACATGGTCATTCTAGATGCAGACTAGATAAAGTCAATGAAAGATAAAAGTGAGTATACATGCAAGAATGTATTAAACTTTTGGACAAAAAAAAAATGGAACCATAAAAATCTGTTTATTGACCAACTTTAAGCTGCCTTACCATTTAAAAAGAAAAACTGTAATGGTTATACATTGCATTATATGTATTTTTACAGTAAAAGACTGTAAAATGTATGGTTTTTAGATGCAAAAAGTATATACTACAGTGTAAAAACTAATTTTCAAATAAAATAAAGATAATTGGATATGAAAATCAAGTTGTTTTTTTTACTTCAAAATTATGTTTAATTCAATGTCAATTCTTTGTAATTGTTTGATAAATTTACTAGCATATTTACAGAGTGAAAATTGCTTCTACAACATTTTTTCTTGTGTGTGTGTGTGTGTGTTTATTTAGGGCTGTCAATTTAACACATTAATTTAATTAACTAGTTACTTATGGAAAACAAGTGATTAAAATATTTTTATAAAACAGTTAACACACTTGCCCAACAGTTGTCTGTTGACAAACATGATACAGGTTAACAACTCACTGCGGGTGCAAATTTTATACAACAGTTCAGTAAATAAGAACTTAATATTGTGTTATATTTTAAACCCAACAGAGTCTTTTTTGCTCAGTTTTGCCAATGAAAATATGACCTTTAAAGCCACAGCAGAACTGCTGTGCATCTCTGAATAACACACAGTGGTGTTTAGTTTCTGAATGAAGCAAGCTGTTTTGGTTATGCTGAATGCTGAGATGTTTCTCAAATTAACTTTCATGTCCCATAGTTTATTTTAGGCCATTGTAGTCTAAATGTGTAATAAATTTTATGTTAAATCAAAATTTTTATTCTAAAGCTATTTTGTGTAATGTCTACTTGATACTTTTTCATTTACCACAATAATGGCTTTAAATTATCTTTTGGATGTATTTTTACAGCCAAACTTAATTTGTGTTTAATCAGATTAGTCAATTGCCACATTATGTAATTCATTTTAATGCATTGACAGCCCTAATATTTATTTATTTACCTTACATTTACAAGATGTACAAAACGGCAATGCTAGATATACCAGCAGAAGCCTTATAAGATAGAGCAGAATTAGGTGTTCGGGAACCACAAACTGGTGCATTTAGGTGTAATTTATGTCTGCTTGAGAAAAGAGGAAACATCTTGGCAGCTTGCGGTGCAATTTGTCTCCACCTCTGACTTACATTTTGTTAAAGTTGTAAAAGTGAAGGTCTGAACAAGCATGTTGTCCCATTAAACAGTTTTTGAAAACAACTAATTCCAAACGACTTCTCGTGGGGAAAAAAGAAAACATTACAAGCTACAAAGAGTGGGTGGTTATACATTAATGATGAGACCTTTGTTTCATATTTCATGACAATGTTCTGCCATTACAAAGGCTACCAGAGGACCATTAGGCCGACACTATCAGCCACAAATCTTCAGAATAACATCCATATCATCTATACTACAAATTAGACACGGAGGAAACAGGGGAGCCGTTCCAATAAGAGCATCTAGAGGAGTGTCGCACGACGGAGTGAGTGAACATTTACGACATGTTAAGAAAAACTGCCATTAAAGGAATAACTCGGGCAAAAAAGAAATTGTGTGATCATTTACTCGCCCCTCATGTTGTTTCAAACTTGTGTAACTTACTTTCTTGCATGAAAAAAAAAATAGGTTTATTCACTGTTTAGAACTTAAATGGGACAGGGATAGTTTATCCAAAAATAGATTCTGTTATCATTTACTTACTTTTGCTCATTTACACTCATCAGTTTCATCAGATATTTTTAAGAATGCTGGTAACCAACATTTTGTTTTATACTATGGCTAGCAGCAACTGTTTGGTTACCAACACTTTTCAAAATATCTTCTTTTGAACAGAAAGGTGAGTAAATGATGACAGAATTTATAAACTGAACTAAACTAAATGTTTTCTTTTTAATTACTTAATTCTTTTCCTCTTTCATGATATGATGACAGCTGCATCACTTTGATATTTTTTACTTTAAAATAGTGACATTATTTTAAAACTGGAAATTAAAAGCATGTGCAGAGTTTTATTCAAGTTGTTGTATGTGTGAAGTGCATTTTTATGGATTTTTTAAATTAAATGATTTGTTTGAGGAACGGACCCTATTTTGAATGGCTAAATTTTGCACTGAAAGTCTTGCTTGACAGGTTATGGCCACTAAAAAAACTTTAAGCCATCAGACCTTGAAAACTCCAATTAGTTGTACGCCAATCAAAGCAACACAAAATGGACATCGAAAACGAAAGCCCATTCTCCAAAACACAAAACCAGAGGCATATTTTGAAATATGATGAATTCAGACTGGCATGAAGAACACTTAATGACAAGAAAAATGAATCACCCTTCCCTAATCCATTAACATGCACATCACACTGCTTAAAAAGCTCATTTTCAATAAATGGACATCAGTGTGAAGAGAGAGAAAGGAACATTTAATGCAAGGCGGGTCAATAGCGAGTCTGAGAAGAATCAAAACCCAACAAACAAAAATCCCATTGACCTGTCACTGCTGGCTCAGATCAGTCGTCTTCCTCTCCGGTTGCAACGGATCAGATTGTGATTACTCAGCACCGAGATCAATTTCAGGTGTCTCCCAACTGAGCCCATCTGCTGCGAGGATATAAACAAGTAATTACTGTCTACATGTATGATTACCCTCAGACTATGAGCTGCTTCCAGGAATGATGATGTGTGGATGCATTTGAATAAATCTGGTAAATCACGCGGGGTCGATGGGACCATGTCATTAGTAGAACTACAAAGTTGATGCTGAACTCCACATTGGTAACTGACAATTTAATCTGTCACGCAGAGCTGAAGAGTTGGCCTTTTTCCCATTAAAATTTCATTGACTGGCAGAGATAGCTGGGAGTCACTGCTATTAAGAGTGACATGAGGAACTACACAGTTTCATTGCAAGCTCCTCGCAGAAACTTATTCTCACTGGTTTACTTGTGCCTGAGTTTCCTGTCTTGAGTTAGGTGGGAAGTGTTGAATCGGAAATATAAATAAATTACAGAACAACACAGCTTGGTTTATGTTCTAAAATATTCAACAAACATGGTTCCTAAATGTCACAACAAACCAGGAGCTGGCAACAGCTATTACAAGTCGATGATGGCCTGGATATAATATTCAGGAGGTCTATATTATCTTGTGTGAAAGTCAACAACAACAAAACCAGATGTGAATTAGACTTGAATGTAATCCTCAATTTGACATCTAGAATAAAAACTAATGGAAAATTAAAAACTGAACAAAAGCAAAACTTAGCAAAGCTTCAATGCAAAATTTGGGATATCGCTTAACCCCTTAATTGTTTCTGTGGGATGTCCAAGTTTACTTCACCATTTTACAAATAAATCCTAATCTAATCATGACAAACTATATTGTTGGAAAGGCCTAAGACTCATAAACAGATTTTTTTTGTGTGTTACAAATTATGTAGGAAAAGTAATAGATTAATTTATGACAAGCATGCACCTCAAAAAGAAAGTATTTTTGTGACAAAGATCAGAAGTCCTGTTATGAAGTACATAACAGGACTTCTGATCTTTGTCACAATCTTTGTCACAAAAATACTTTCTTCATTGCCTTTTTCCCTATCATGCTTTAGAAATCATAAGAAATTATATATCACTTGAAAACTTCAAACATTGCATTACCATGGAAAATGTACATTAAATTCATATTATAAAATGTTTTCGCCCATGAATTATAAAAAAAAATAAGTTTGAATAGTGCATTTCAAGTGTGTTCAAAAATGGGAGTGACAGGTAAAGGGTTAAAGGGATAGTTCACCCAAAAATGAAAAATCTGTTAATTACTCACCAGCTTTATAAAATTAAGGTTGAACCAACTATTTTAAAGTCCTTACTACTCTTCAGGGCTTTGAATGTGTCATTGCTTTGCTGGGTCAGAAAGTTCTCAGATTTCATCAAAGATATATTTGTGTTCTAAAAATGAACAAAGGTCTTACAGGGTTGGAACAACATGATTTTTGAGTGAACTATCACTTTTTAAAAAATGGTGTATGGCCACTTGAGAAGGATCAAATTTATTCAGTATAAAACATGTACAGAACTTACGATGGAAAAACATTTAATAATAAATTCCTAGATGCACATCTACACTGTAAAAAAAAAAAAAACAATTTGTTGAATCACTTAAAATAATTTAAAATAACTTAAAATAATTTCTTACCTGACTGCCTTAAAATTTAACGTTCAGTCAACTCGAAAAAAGTTCAGTCAACTTGAAATGTTACGTTTTACTAAGTGACAAGAATTTTAAGACAGCCAAGAGTAACAAACACAGCTGTTAAGTTTAACAAATGATTTTTTAGTTTAGTCAACTCGAATATCTAAGTTGTCGCTTAGTACAACTTAACATTTCAACTGTTGACTGAACTTAAAATTAAGGCAGCAGGGTAACAAATTATTTTATGTTGACTCAACAAATTTGTGTTTTTCAAAAAGTGTTTTTTTTTTTTTTTTTTTACAGTGTAGGAATAAATTTGATGTGAAATTTGAAATATCGATAAAAAATGGTATATGGTCAATTAAGGTGGATAATTTGTAGATGCATATCAAAACATTTCTTAACAAAAAGTTTTAAAAAAAGTCAAAATTGCAACTTTTTGTCACAGAAAAGCAACAAAAAAGTACAAATTGTGAGATATAAACTATATACATTTTACTATAGTATACTTTTATTCCATGGTGGGAAAAAAAAAAAAAAAGTTTACATGTTGCAATTGTGAAGAATTGTGAGAAAAAATGTCAGAATTGTAACATAAAAATCTATTTATATTTATTTGTTGTTATTTATCAGTTGACTGTCTCAAGTTTTGTGACTAATAATATAATATATAATAATCTCTGGCAGTACTGGAGCATTTAAATTGGTCTTTTATCTGTTTGTCTTGTTTGTTTTTATGCAACACAGTGTCCTTTATTCTCAAACAGTTTTTGCAATATTCAGATTTTTCATGAAAATTAAATCTGCAATTTGGATGAAAAACACAGTCATTTAAACATTGTTAAATGTAAAGCACTGACTAGATACAACCACACTGCTGCAATGCCACTTCTGCTTATATCCAAAGTAATAAAGACATATGTATTCCGTATATTTTCATTTTAGATTACTCTGTAAAAAGACATGCTTTTAAATTACAGCATAAAAACATTACATTTTCAAAAAAATGAAATTGCAATTTAAATGAAAAACAGTCATTTAAACATGTTAAACATAAAGCAATGGACACAACAGCACAGCTGCTATGCCTTTAATGCTTAAAATGGCTATTCAAGGTAATAAAGATATACGAGCCTAAAGATAACATCTAATTCTAAAGCGAACAAGGACAGGCCTGCAAATGGCAAAATTCATATGCAGCGCACATGGTGCTCACCACACCTGAATGCGGCTCAAATATCTGGGGATCTCGGGAGGAGCTGCTCTCTTTGTCTTCTCCAGAGAAAGTGTGTCTCTAATCGCTTTTTTCCACCGTGGCCCCCATTTTACAATGTAATCTGCCGCACTGCTGATTCAGTTCAGCAGATTTGCAGTTTTATTAACACGGAAAGATGCTGAAGTGTGGAATACGCCAAACAAACCCTGTTTACGGGAGCAGTGCTCGCACAGGACGAATCCATCACTCGCACGGCTGACAGAAAGTTGTGGGGGCAGTTTATGGGCCGCAATACAATGTTGCAACTTGATAGAGACCCCATAAAAGCACGATAACCTAAGCATCACACAAAGCTGTGAAGTTTATGTGACATCAAAGATGATGGGTGTGAAAGAGAGGCCCGGTTGCAGGCGCAGGGCTGCGATCGGTGACAGTATTTTGGAAGAGGATTAGAGGCTGCAGGAAGAGAGACTGTTATTTGACATTCTCTTGAGGAATATGAAATGGTGAACAGGCGGTCGGGCGGCTCCGTTTTGGAGTGTGCATCCCTTTGATGGCTGCCAAGATCAAAGACGGGGGATTTGCAGCAATCTGCAGTAATTTTTGTAGTCACCCCCAGTTCTCCTATCTGCTTTTTAATGTTTTTTCAGAACATGAATGCTTTTTGTGATCACAGAAATGGGTGTGGAGGAAGACTCTATGTGCGACAGTGAGGACGGACTCTAATACGTCTAGATTAAATAACAGTGTGGTGGGGCTATTAGCACTATAGTCATTAGGTAAAGCCAATAATCTGCTGATGATCTTGCCATCAAAGCACGTAGTGTAGCTCGGATAGATTGGAAGAATTTGATGAGAAATTTATAGCTTATAGTTTTTACAGTGTTAAAAAATGTGCATCTAGAGTTGGATTCTCATGCTAAACATGGCCAAATTTTAAAAAAAATAATTTGGATGAATGATGGAGAATTTCTGTGCCGAAAATCTTACTTCCGGGTTGGTACAAGTTTCGGAAAGCTTACCGAAAGTTTACCGTGTTCAGCTTCCCAAAGAACCCAGCGTTACGTGAACTGTCGATGCAGTTTGTTTTTCCAGGGCAGCAAAGGAGTGTAGCAAGTGCGTTTGTGTGTTTCCGTCATTTTATTGACAAATGTTTTATAAACAAGGCCCAGGTCGACGCTGGATTTGCACATCGTTTGCTATTACATCATGGGGCAATCCCAGTGATAAAAGATCCCAGTCATGTAAGTGCAACTGCATCAGCTTTCTGTCTTTTTTTGGAAATCAGCTTGACTCTACAGCTCCGCCCATGGAACGCCTCCAGGAGCTCGGCTTTTTACGGAGAGAATCGGAAAGCTGTATTTTTCTTTTATAAATATGATTAAACTAAAGACTTTTTGGAGATGGAGATTAGAGATTTAAGGATGCAGTACTACTTTATAGGTAGTCAAGATTAACATGAGATTAGGTGAAACTGTTATGTACCCTATTAAATTCAAATTTCAGAACTTGAGAGTTTTTACTCTCTTTAAATTAAACAAATTAAACATTGGCTTTATATCAACCATTGGCATAAGATTTGGGAGTCGACCAAATCATCCATCACCAATCACCTTTTTTTTTTTTTTTTTTTTTTTATTATTATTATTATTATTGCCATTGGCATTGACGTCTTTCTTTAACAAAAAGCATTTTCATCAGGCTCTTATATATAGGTTTCTATGTAAGCAGTGGTACTTCTGATTGGGCTGTGGCTGGGATTTTAGCGAGTTTAAAGTAGAAGTATTTCTGTCATGACAATTCTAGGAGGGACTGGCATGATAATGTACAATGTTAATGTATTTGGCCTTGGCGGAATAGATTTGCTACGCTGCTGCGGCGGCAGAGCAAGTACAGAGACTTGCTACTGCCAGTACATCCACAACATGCTTCTGTAAGCATGTAAGAAACACTGCTGCTGCACATATAACATATATAATTAACCTGCATAGCATATAGGAATCACCTCGTAGCAAATCTATACAGGTGGAGCTGGGGAAGGTGGAGGGTTTCTGAAGCGTGCTGCAACAGCTACATCTAGCACTAGTCATACATTTGAATGTTAAGCAGTGGGCTCATTGGCTACTGATACAGGAGAGAACTAATCGGTTGAGCCATGTGATTATGATGTCATGTTGTCAGACTGATTTAGACCCATCGGACTGCATTCTAGAGTTTCATGCCAGAACTCTGTATTTGATGGATGTATAATATGTGTCAAGAGCATTTACTCAGTTTTATTATCTCATTTTTGACCTAGATGGCTTTTAGCGGGTTTTAAATCTGAACTCCCCATATATTATTTAGTAAATATTATGTAAAAATTTAATTTCAGCAGTTGTTGTGGTTTACTCTTTTTAAATTAAATAGTGCTACCTGGTCTCAAAACAAAAACGTACCTCTGGCAACTTTTTCACAAGAGGTGTACCAATAAGTACATATTACTGCAGTTTCCAACAGAAATGAACACTAGAAGCAGTAAAACAGCGAGCACTTTCATAACCATTTTCCTGGTAGCTCAGGCAGCACAGAATTTGACTTAGAATGCAGAATCCTTGGGTACAAATCCCGTAAAAATCATGACAAAAAAAAAAAAAAATGCTTTTATCGCCACCCAGTGGACATTTCACATCGAGTATATGACGCGTAACATACATGCCGGTACATATTTCACATCTTGCGAAAAAAAAAAAGTACCCAGAGGTATGTTTTCGTCATGAGACCAGGTTGCAATGGTTCGATATTTATCTATTCAATATTTTTTTATTTTATATTGGCCGTCAGCTCAAGATACTGGAAACGGCCATCAAAAACACTATATTGGTCAACCAATTACATATGACATTTAAACACCTTAACATGTTAATCAGTGTATGTGTATGCAAACATATTCAGTTTTTAACCTCTACTTGCTCTTTGATTAAACTCACTTTTGAAATATTTTTTTTCTTCATATGGGTTCTAAAAAGTCCCCTCAAGCATAATAAACAATCACCTGGCATGATAAAAAAAATAAATAAATTATACATATGACGATAGTCATTAAACAAAAATGGTGGCCACATGCTAATAACAGCATAAAACAAGTTTTGAATTTTAATATTTCAACATGTTGTAAATGGCTTTGCTGTAGCCACGTGCAGTCCGAGTCATTCGGCATTTTGACATGCAGCGAGGGTCTCTTTCTAAGCACGCAATCTGTGAGCCCACACGGAACAACCAGATGTCATTGTGCCATCAAGCATGGCCATTAAGTATTAACGAGTCATCAGATGCCCATGCCAGAAGCCACCAACACGTGAGGGCTAAGTGTCAGTCGGGGTGGGTGGCTCAGCACTTTCCTTTGCTCTGACCAACGCTTGATGGATTTGACACATATTTATCTGACTTCATTCTTACAAGTGTACCAAGAGCTATGGCTGTGATTTTTAGCACTAACCACTGACCTAGAATAACAATAAGCATCTGAACAGTGCTGGAAGTGGACTGGTAATGTGTGCAATGCTTTTACAAGCACCAGAAATTATTCTTGTGTAAACTGTTGTCTTTTCTATCCCTGCTTGAGAAGGCAGTCTCTAAACATTAAAGCTTATTACGGCAGGTAACGTTCATATGTTGCCTGATTGACATGCTTGAGCACCATTCACTGGTTTAATGTGAAATTTAGATGGTGTGTTAACGACTGCACGCATCAAACATGTTAGTGTAGGATAACAAGTTGGATATAAAGATATATGGAAAAGATATATGGAAAGAATTAGAATTGTTGTTCTCCACAAAGATAGCCAAGTCTATTAGAGGTTCAGTAACACCCTGAAATTGAGTTACACTACAGTGGTCAGGGTCATACAGAGGTTTTCCAAGATCTATTTCATTCAAAACAGGTCTTGCAAAGGTCAATCAGCAAAGTTGAGTACTCATTCTAAGTGTCAAGTGCAGAACCTGGCTTAAAAAAACAAAAACAAATGCATGAGTGCTGCCAGTGTTGCTTTAAAGGTTGTAGAAGTAGAAGGTCAGCTTGTCAGTTCTCAGACCATATGCCACACACTGCAACAAGTCAGTTTGCTTGGGTGCCATCCCAGAAGGAAGCCTCTTCTGAAGCTGGTTCACAAGAAAGCCCGCAAACAGTTTGCTGAAGACAACCTGTCTAAGAGTACGAATTACTGGAACCATGTCCTGTGGTCTGATGAGACTAAGATAAACTTATTTGGCTCAGATGGTGTTCAGCATGTGTGGTGATGCCCTGGTGATGAGTACCAAGAAAATGTCTTGCCTACAGTCAAACATGGTTCTGGTAGCATCATGGTCTGGGGCTGCATGAGTGCTGCTGGTACTGTGGAACTGCAGTTCATTGTGGGAAACATGGATTCCATTATATACTGTACATTCTGAAGCAGAACATGATGACTTCCCTCTAGAAACAAGGCTGAACGGCAGTTTTCCAACATGATAATGACCCCAAATACACCACCAAAATGACAAATGCCTTGCTGAAAAAGCTGAAGATGAAGATGATGGGGTGGCCAAGTATGTCTCCAAACCTGAACCCTATTAAACACATGTGGGGCATCCTCAAGCCGAAGGTGTAGAAGCACCATGTGTCTAACATCCAGCAGCTCTGAGATGTCATTATAGAGGGGTGGAAAAGGATCCCAGCAACAACCTGTGCAGCTCTAGTCAATTCCATGCCCAGAATGATTAAGGCAGTGCTAGATAACAATGGTGCTAACACAAAATACTGACACTTTGGACACAGTTTTGACAAGTTCACTTAGGGTGTACTCACATTTGTTGCCAGCTATTTTGACAATAATAGCTGTATGTTGAGTTATTTTCAGAGGACAGTAAAAATATACTGCTATACAAGCTGCACATTGACTAATCTAAAATATATTCAAGTTGTATTTCTATAGTATTGTCCCTTGAGAAGATATACTAAAATGGTTGCTGAAATGTGATGGGAATACTCACTTTAGTGAGATACTGTATATTTTTATATATATATATATATATATATATATATATATATACACATTATTTATCCCTGTTTTCTTACACAGCTCATCTTAGGGAATAAATAAATGATTTTTTTTTTTTGTTAGACTGCAATTGTGCATAATAGGTGCAGACTGCTTGAATTTTTCTTCCGTGCCCTAGCAGAAAAGACATCTCATATTGAAATCATGAGTAGAAAGATGAGGCTGGTCAATGATAGGCTTCTTTCAGTGTGGTGATACAGAGAGAAGTCAGTGTTACACAATTACATTGACAACCAAACTGCACTGCACGGGTGGCTCCATAATTGGATCCATTTTGAGGAGGTTTGAAGGGCTGCCTCGATAAAATTCACAGGCAGAGGAATAAAAATTTGCCTTTCAATCCATACGCATCTACCTTTTACTTCCTTGTTCGCTCCTTCCCCTCTCACAATCACTGCTTTAGCAATGGAAAGAACAGCAGCGGTGTTAAAAGGCTTGTCACATACAATTCACACAAAGCTGAGCAGAAATGACACCACGTCCCTCAAAACACACTCAGCCCTTAGCCTCCTGCTAACATATAACGCTCTCCTCTCTCAGCGCTGACACAGGGGGCAGGCGCGAATCTGATGTTAAACTGACAACCTATCAAAGACATCTGCTCACAAAGTCTTGAAAACACTGAGAATTTCATTGTAGTGTAAGACGTTGTATATCTGCCAGCACAGACTCTTGGGGAATACTGTACATATTTTTCTTTAGAAGCAAATGATTGAAATGTTACATCAAGATGTTTATATTTTACTTACTGTACATTGTGTCCTGAACAGGCAAAAGTGCATCTTCTGTTCACATTGAAAGTAAAGCTGCTGTTTAACAACCAATCAAAAGATGTTTGATGTTTAAAGTACTGTAATGGGGACTGGATTTTTCGACCAATGAGGTTTCAGGGTGGGCGGGGCTACACAGTGATGCTTAAAAACAAAACCAAGTGTCTGACAAAACTCCTCATTGCTTATTGCTTGTTGATGTCACTGGTCAAATTGCTTTTATTGCATGTTGTTTCATCTTGCCTGGTTGGGGAATGGTGTTACCTGTCAGAAAAAGAGATAAAGGAGGAAAAAGTTGGAAAAAGCAGAACTGATACTCCACTGGGACGGTCATTCTCAGAGCTCCTTAATCTTTGCTTCATAGGACTTATTGAAGCTGAAAAAAGACAGATGTATAAAGCTTGAGAGAGATACCTCAGCATGTAGCTGGCAGAAATTAGATACTGGCCTAAATTTCATCCTGTTTTCACTTTTCTGTAGAAGTTTAGAAACAACTCAATGAAATCTCAACAGGATTGTGAGCTAAGCATCTTCAGGAATTCGAAAAGGAGCTACTGTACCAAGAGAATGGGGGAGAACAAAGCATTTTATTGTCTTACATTGTTACAGTGATTTCAGAGTTTTTACACTACAATCTATTTGCTGGTAAAAAATATGCAATATATATTATCAAGATATGCGTTCAGGGATGCACAGTATTGGTACCATATCGGTTATTGCAGTCTATCTAATATTACAGTATGCATTCATGTATTCATGTATGTACATTTCCGCTCAAAAGTTTGGGATCAGTAAGATTTTAAATGCTCATCAAGGTTGCATTTATTTTGATCAAAAATACAGAAAATAACAACTTGAATATTGTGAAATATTATTTCAATTTAAAATAACGGTTTCTATGTGAATATATTTTAAAATGCAATTTATTCCTGTGATGCAAAGCTGTAAAACAGCCATCTAAACGTTTGGGGTCAGTAATTTTTTTTTTCTTTCTTTTTTTGAAAGAAATTAATACTTTTATTCACCAGTGATAGCAAAGACTTATATTGTTACAAAAAAAAAATCTGCGTCTTGCCGAACTTTTTTTCTACCTTTTCAAATCAGATATCACGTAAGAAAGGCATGTATTTTCAATAATAATGAAGCAAATATTTGAAAAGTTAAACTTAAATTATTGGGTAGGGTTAGGCTAGGTCTAGGGAGGGATTTATTGCCCCAATAAGGTGACATCCATTTATTAATTTGAATAAAAATTATAATTTACACTCAATGAGTTATTATTACATAGTGTTTTATTATGTACTCCAATACTAAGATGCAGATAGTTGCAGGTAATTTGCAATAAGTAGTATAAATAGCAAAAAATCCTGCTATTTGAGCTCAGTGTAAACATTAAGTGCAACAGGGACAATAATTTTATATATATTAAAAAATATATATGTAAAAAAAAATGAAGAAGCAGTTATATATTTATAGCTGCCTCCTCATTTTAAAACACCACCATACACCAGTATACATCAGTATTGGCACACATTGAATATTTAATATGCGCCAATCTCATCTTTTAATTGGTTAAAGACTAAATGTTAAAAAAAAAAAGTTTTGCCATCAGCTCACATTGAATATTTCAATGTTTAATTCCTGTCTCCAACCATATTGGTTATTGACTAATAACTAGTCAATTTTTTAAAAATGTATCAGCACATATTGAACTATTTTTTGAATACTGAATATTGATTTATTTATTTTTAATAAAAAGAAAACACGGAACAGAAATAGAATAAAAAGTGTTAATGTTACAGGGTCACAGTTTTTTAAGAAATAAAAAGAAAAGTAGGTAGAATAGAAATTGAATAGAGAGTGCTAGTGTTAGAGGGTCGAGTGTAGAAGTAAGATGTGTCTTGATAGCTGTTTCATAAAGATGGCTAAAGACTCAGCTGCTCAGATTGAGTTGGGCAAGTCATTCCACCAGCAGGGAGCAGTTACGGTAAAAATCTGTGAAACATTTTTTTTTTTTTTTTTTATCTTTTTGGTATTGCTATAATACACCATTCTATTGTCTGGAGAGCTCATAAGTCTGAAGTAGTGGTAAAGGGGTGCAGAGCCAGTGGTTGTTTTGTAGTCAAACATCAATGCCTTGAATTTTATGTGAGCAGCTATTGGTAGCTAGTGCAAATTGATGAACAGAGGTGTGACATGTGCTCTTTTCGGCTCATTACAGACTAATCCTGCAGCCGCATTTTGGATTAGTTGTAGAGGTTTGATAGAACTGGCTGGAAGACCTGCAAAGAGAGCATTACAATAGTCCAGCCTGGACAGAACAAGAGCTTGAACAAGGAGATGTGCAGCATGTTCTGAAAGAAAAAGCCTGATCTTTCAAAGGTTGTGTAAGGAAAATCTGTAGGACTGGGAAGTTCTAACAATGTGGTCTAAAATTCAGCTAATCAACAATTACAACTTCAAGGTTGCTGGCTGCCATGGAAGGTTATGGTTGATGCATTTACTGAATGAAGAAATTGTGATGACGTGATTAGTTGGCTGAAACAACAAGCAGTTCTATCTTGGCAAGGTTGAGTTGAAAATGATGGCCCTTTATCCAGCAAGAAATGTCTGTTAGACATGCTGAGATGTGAGCAGCTTTTGTCAGATCATCAGGATGGAATGAGAGGTAGAGCTGAGTATCATCAGCATAGCAGTGATATGAAAAGACATATTCCTGAATGACAGAAACTAGTGATGCCATGTATACAGAAAAGAGAAGTGGTCCAAGAAATGAGCCCTGAGGCCTCTCCCTTTCCAAGGTACTTGGAAGGACCTACAGTCATGGCCAAAAATATCAGCACCCTTGCTATTCTGTGACAAAATGCAACCCTTCTCTCAGAAAATTGTTGCAGTTGCAAATGTTTTGGTACTTACATGTTTATTTTATTATTATTTTTTTTTTTTGCATTGGAACAACACAAACAATAAAAAATAAACAGAAAAGAAAAGAAAAGTCAAATCTGATACAATTCCACACAGAACCCAAAAAATGCACTGGACAAAATTATTGGCACCCTTAGCACCCCCTTTGGAAAAAATAACTAAAATAATTCGCTTCCTGTAACCATGAATGAGTTTCTTACACCTCTCTACTGGAATTTTGGACCACTCTTCTTTTGCAAACTGCTCCAGTTCATTCAGATTTGAAAGATGTCTTCTCCCAACTTCTGTTCTGAGATGTCTCCACAGGTTTTTTATGGGATTCAGATCTGGACTCTTTAGCCCCTTTCACACAGCAATCCTGGTAAATTGCTGGAAAATTACCAGTACGACTTTACCGGTAAATACAGAAATATGCAACGGCGTTCTGGCTTTTTAACAGTAAGGTACCATTCACACAACAGCACCAACATGCCGGTAAATTCTGTGATGTCAGCAAAAACTTTAGTTTCTTGTCCGCTTGTAGTTATCTGTCCAATCTGACAGACGGGCATAAGGGAATAATGAAACGGAACACGTTTTTTGCTCTTATAAACCCGAGACACGCATTATAGTATCTAACTGCAGAGGCGCAGTGATGATGAATAAGAAAGAAGGCTGAGTCTCAAGCCCAGCACAGCTGCGAGACGAGACACAATGGTTCAAGATGTCCATCAAGCACATATTTACACAGAAAAACAAATTTACAGCAAACAGCTCAGAGTAATAGCGTCACTTCCATAAGAACATTATGATTGGCCAAATTGGACCAAAGCAGACGTCAGCGCGTTCTACGTGCTCATACCGGTAATCTTCATTCTGCGTTCACACACAGCAGCATTCCGGCAATTTACTGGTAATGTTACAACTACCCTTACTGGTAAATTGCCGGAACAAATTTACTGGTAGTTTTGAAAAGGTCCTATTCACACATGATCTCGTAACGGTAATTTACCAGTAAAGACTGTATGTGTAAAAGGGGTTATTGCTGGCCATTTCAGAACTCTTCAGCGCTTTGTTTGTAACAATTTTTGGGTGCTTTTTGAAGTGTGTTTCATGTCATTGTTCTACTGAAAGACCTATGACCTCCCGTGGAGACAAAGCTTTATGACACTAACCATTACGTTGCGCCCCAGAATTCTTTGGTAATCATCAGATTTCATGATACCGTTCACACAGTCAAGGCATCCAGTGCCAGAAGCAGCAAAGCAACCCCAAAACATCTTTGAACCTCCACCATGTTTGACTGTAGGGACTGTGTTCTTTTCTTTGTTGATGTCCTTTACCAAGAAGCTCTACTTTTGTCTCATCTGTACACAGTACATCCAGAAGGATTGTGGTTTTGTCACATAAGTTTTGGCAAGTCTCCAGTCTTGCTTTTTATGCCTTTGTGTTAGCAGTGGTGTCCTACCATCAAAGACTATAGAATACTGAAGAAGTGTCAATGCAACGCTTATTATGGCAGCGAAGAACTTAATGAAAGAACCAATCGATGATTAGTAAAGTCAACGCGTCACTGCAGCTGCCATTAGAAGTCCCGGTACAAAAAAATAATCCGAAAACAGACAATCTTTTATATTTTGTTATTTTTTTCTTGTTATATTGTTTATAATGAATAAATTGAGGAATACCAAGAAAGTTGAAGTCAAACTTGAAAAAAAAATTAAGGAGGGAGAGGGTAGTGAATGACATCCCGGGTCACTAAAGACCCAAGGTATGTATTTAGGGGTTAAGAGTGGGTTTCTCAAGTAATGGGGTGATCTGAGCATGTTTAACTGCTGAGGGAAAGTCACCAGTGAAAAGGAATGTGTTAATAATATGAGTGAGTGCAGGTACAACCGATGGAGAAATGGCTTGAAGGAGATTAGATGGAATAGGATCAAGCAAACAAGTAGTAGGATGATTGGAAAGGATTTTTTTTTTAATATGTCGGTATATTTAATGTGAATATTTAATTGTGCACGCTCATTTCTGTATTGAACAATATCGGTTATTACCCAATATTGTATATTTTTGTAATATATAACGGTCCATACTAAATATTTAATTGTTCATGCTCATTCCTCTCTTTAACCATATGGGTTCTAAGCCGATATTATATATTTTTTATCAGTATCGGTCCATATACAATTATTTTATTGTTTTATTTGAATATTAACAAAAATATATATTTTTTTAAATTCTAATAATTTATTAACAACGTTAAACATAATATATTTAGCACATCTATAAATGAATATTTGTTTTTAGACAGTTTTATTCAGATTTTTTTTTTTAACTAAATAGTAGAGTTTTAATACCAGCCATTAATCAGTTGTCACTTATAACACAAAATAATTACTGGCTGTATTTTAAGAACAGTATTTACAAAAAACTTTTCAATGGCCATGAAAGGAAAAAGCTTTTTGCAGCTGGATGGTACATTTACAGCATTTAATGGTAGACACTAGGTATGCTAACCTGCTAAACCTTGACCTTGACATGAGGTAAAATGGAAATGTTAAAAAAAAAGTATCTTCAAATTTGTCTATGTTATAGGGAGATAGTAAATCTATGCAAGACAGACATGGTGAGTGAGCATTAGAGTTGGTGTATATGTTCGTGTGCGTGCCTATGTGTTGATGTTGGCTGACAGCGCTGCCAGGCTCAGTGAAGGGGCTGTTTGCGTGCGTGCTGGTGGTCAGGTTGATTAATGGGGGGGCTGTGAAGCAGGACTGTGCTGTGATTAATTGGGCTCAGGACCTCATCTGCAATGTTTGATGAGAATGAAGAGAGGAGAAACAGGCTGGGCCGCTCGAGTGAAGGTGCCACGGCTTCACCCTAATGAAGCTCGGCAACAAGTAACGCTGGGGGCTTGATTGTGTATGTATGTGGGGACATATCCATTCTCAATATATGTTAGGATGAAATATTACAAATACTTCTGCAATCTCTTTAAGATTCAGCTCATTAGAATTCAAACTCTGTCCTAAGAACCTGCGAGACAATATGACTAAAAAACTCTTGCCTTGGCTTCCGCACTCAAATCATTGGGCTTCCATATGCCATAATGCACTGGGGTAAAGAAAAATATTTTCTCTCTAGGCCTGAAGTATTTGATTAAATTCAAGGGTTTTATGCTACTTTGTATAAATCATGAGGTGGGGTCTCACATGGGAGTAGCAGATTTTATAGGTGACAGAAAAATATTTGCAGCTATAATAGAGAAGAGCTGAAGCTCTGGTTTTGAATCCCACACTGGCAAACAGCTATTATCACCCAGCATGACTTAGGAACGACAAGCGTCTAAAGGCAAATCAGAGGTAAGTGCTAAAGGTCATGTGTAAAGTGGTTATTAGGTGAAATGATAACATCCAACTCCACTATGAACACCTGCTCATTTCATATTTTATCAATTTAAAAGCATTATTAAGTAGACGGATACACAATTTACGGCGGTTCATTTACACGTCAACAGCATTTTGGGGGTCTGAAAATGAAAAATTTTAAAAATGGGTTTTCAAAGTGCAAGTTTTTGAAAATTTGCTAAATTGTGAAATCAGTGACGTCATGCATACATGTATTAGTGTCACAAAGTGACATTGCCAACTACTGATTTGGCATGCACAATACAGTGTTTTTTGTTATTTTTGCAGATCCTTGTGAACAGGGATCGTTTTGACAAAGGTGCCATCTGTTCACAAAAAAAAAAAAAAGTGAAGGAAAAACTTTTCCCTTTAATAGTACATGGTTTTCGTTAAACACTCTAAAAAGCAACTGATGTGACTTGAGCTGAATGATGACACTGTTGTCTTTGTTTAGACCTACGTTACACCTGCTTTAAAAATACAGAGTTCTGGCATGAAACTCTAGAATGCAGTCCGATGGGTCTAACTCAGTCTGACAACACAACATCATAATCGCATGGCACAGCCGACTGGTTCTCTTCTGTATCAGTAGCCAATGAGCTCACTGCTCAACATTCAAATATATGACTAGTGCTACATGTAGCAGTTTGCAGAATGCTTCAGAAACCCTCCACCTTCCCCAGCTCCACCTGTATAGATCTGCTACGAGGTGATTCATATATGTTATGGGGGTTCCCTATCAAAAGCTACTCTTGATGCTGCGCTGAATGCGCTAATGAGAACGTCTTTTGTTCGACCGGTTGTTGAAGCATGTGTGTCAAACACGCCAAAGTTTGGCTTAAATAACCTCGGTCAGGTGACCTCATCCGATCACGGACACCTGGAGGTTATAAATAGATGTGACGCGGAAACATCCTCAGGTCCTTTTGTCTTTAAGGACCGCACTGCGTGCCGTATGACATCTTCGCTGGTGGGGGAAGCTTTTCAGGCAGCGGGTTAGGCTGGTGCTTCCCTGCACACCATGGCGGTTCTGCAGGCGTACCAGGCTGACCTGCTGAAGGACTTGAGCACAGGCGGGTCCATCGATGAAGAGGCGTTTTTAGAACTGCGCCGAGCCACAGATCTGTCTCTCTGTGCGACCAAGCAGACGGCCCGTGTCATCGGCCGTTCTATGGCTGCTATGGTGTCCACGAAGAGAGACATCTGTGGCTCAACCTCACAGGCACCAAGGACAAAGACCGCGCTTTCCTCCTTGATGCCCCCGTCTCGCCTTCCGGGCTATTTGGCGATGCCGTCAGCACCGTCGCCACTAGGTTTCGGGAGGCGAAATGCTATGAGGAAGCGTTTGTGAGGTTTCTTCCCCGCCGTGCTCAAGGGTCGGGACCGTCGGCCACCCAGTCCCGACCAGGTCCGGTTCCTTTGAGACACGAGGCGCAGAAAGAAAGTGTGGCGAGCCGAGCACCCCCTCGTAGGGACTGGGGTGCGGCTCGCCGTGCTTCACAATCCGCCTCAAAGAGACCGGACCTGCGGAGTATCATATGATACTCCGCAAAGAAAAAGACCTGACGCCGGTGCGCCCAGGATCGTGGGGGTGCCTCCCCCCGGGGAGGGGCACGAAAAATTCCAACAGAGAATAAAGACTCCTTTCCGGCACCCTCAGGAGGCCGTTCTTCAATCTCCGCCGCCACTGGTGTTTCGGGGAGCAGCGGTTTCCACCAAAACGTTAAGTGTTCTGTCGCCTCCTCCCACATTTCAGGACGCCAAACACCTAACAACAAAACGAAGTGTCAAAAGGGAGAGAGGCTACAGGATTCAGTTCGCGTATCGTCCTCCGCAATTCAATGGCGTGGTCTCCACCTCTGTGAAACCGGAACGGGCGCATTTGTTGACACAGGAATTGCAAACTCTGCTGGACAAAGGGGCCATAGAACGTGTTCCCCTGCCAGACAGACAGTCAGGCTATTACAGCCGGTATTTTCTCGTTCCCAAGAAGGACGGGGGGCTGCGTCCGATAATAGATCTTCAAGCATTGAATCGTTATCTCAGAACATACAAGTTCAAAATGTTAACAATCAGAATGATTGTTTCTCAAATCCAATCGGGCGATTGGTTTGTGACAATTGATCTAAAGGACGCATATTTTCATATAGAAATATTGCCACAACACAGGAAGTTTCTGAGGTTCGCTTTCGGGGGGGAAGCTTACCAGTATCGGGTTCTTCCTTTCGGCCTAGCCTTGTCACCCCGCACATACACAAAATGCATGGATGCAGCTCTGGCTCCTCTACGACTCCAGGGCATCCGCATTTTAAATTACATAGACGACTGGCTGATTTTGGCTCAGTCTCAAGAGCTTGCGCTTCGACATCGGGATGTCGTCCTAGCTCATCTCGAATCGCTGGGGTTGAGACTCAACGCCAAGAAAAGCGTTCTCTCCCCTTCTCAGAGGACAACGTATTTGGGGGTCATATGGGATTCGACCATGATGCAGGCACAGCTGTCTCCTGCACGCATCGAATCCATTCTGAACACCCTAAAGAGCATCAAGCTAGGCCAGAAAGTCACTGTTCATCACTTTCAGAGAGTGCTAGGTCTCATGGCAGCAGCATCCACAGTGATACCTTTGGGCCTCCTGCACATGAGATCGTTTCAGTTGTGGCTCAGAGCCAGGGGATTTCATCCAAGGGCCAATCCCCAGAGGCAAATAAGGGTTACGCGCCGAGGGCTTCGTACCCTATCTATGTGGTTCAGACCCCGGTTTCTGACTTTGGGTCCCACTCTAGGTCCATGTTGTCGTCGCAAGATGCTAACGACAGACGCATCCCTCACGGGTTGGGGAGCGGTCTTAGATGGCCGTCCAGCCCAAGGGATCTGGAGAGGTCATCTTCTCGAATGGCACATCAATTGCCTCGAAATGAAGGCTGTATTTCTGGCCCTGAAATACTTCCTCCAGCAGTTGAGAGGCTACCATGTATTTAATGTCAGAATGATTTCAAAGTAAGGTGTTAAAGTCTGATTTTGTAGTGACTGTGCTTTAAAATCATTTCTTTTATAATCTAAATTCAAGTGACGAAGAATGCCTGGTTTAAATGTGTCAAAATGATTAACTACTGAAAACATTTGTGATGCAAGCTGGAAAAACCCGTCAGATGTCATGCTGGGACATTTTCAGGAAATTCGAAAAATAGGTCCAATGTCAATTTTTTGACAAAATTAGGTTTTCATTAAATTATTATTCCATAACATATTGTCTATCATCTCTGTAAATATTTTGGAAAAATTCACTTTTTTAGTGCAGAAAAATAGCAAATACTTTCCCTTAACACTGCAAAAACAGTAACCTATATCAAAATAAACCACGTAATATATTTAATAAAGGTGTATCAGTGCACATTCCCCACCAGTCCGGTGTACACTACGGCAGAAAAAGTTTATTTATTTATTAATATCATGAGATGGCAGAGCACAAGAGAACAACACAGTCTGAAGTAGCTGCTCACTTAAACTATCTTACTCATTCCAATCTGCTCAATCTTGGTGATGTCAGTGCCCTAATCAATGTTATAATGGATGATCACATCCAGAGATGAAGGATCGGATGATGACGTTACTAAAGAGGAGGAGTCCGATGACAGTCTGTTATACGCACAGGTGCGTGAACAGTTGCGCTGTGCTTGCTTTTCTAAATGTAAACTACAAGTAGTGATTAAACGTTCAGAGACTATGCCCATGATAAACAATGGAAAACAGTGTGTGTAATGATGCAGTATAACACTCCTGACATGACAAACAGCTCTGGTTAAACCTGTCTCACTTTAAACCCATTTTTCTCAAAATTCCATTCTTGAAAATCATCAGCCAACTTAAGATAACTATAACGTTTATTATGTTCAAGCTTTGGACAAAATAAAAGTTTTGGAAAGGGCTAGAATTTCAGGGCTCGGGCATTTTGAAGTGAAAATGGGAGATTAATGTTAAATTTAATATTAATAAAATTCACAATTCATCAAGGTCATGTTTCAGAATGTGCATGTTTTTGTTTGTAATTTCATATACAAGTGACTGAAGTTAAAAAAGCACCGCTTTTCTGTCGCAAATGTGCCGCATCTGCTGATGTCATTACAACCGCTAAGTGATAGAGAAGGGGAGGGGGAGGCCGGGAGAGAGCTGCGCTCTTGTGCCTCCGTTGGTAAGAAAAATTAGCCAATCACCATCGAGTGTTTACTTTCAGCGCTGAGGAGTGTTGAGAAAGGAAACCTCGCAAGGGAGGCTAGCCTCCCTTCTGGAATATCAGTCATCATAGAGACGTAAATGACGTGATATTAGTCTCCCGCTGCGCTGAAAAAGTACCAAGTACTTATGATGAGTAGCAATATTGAATATTTGATCACCAAAAGATTACCAAGCTGTCATTAAAACAGTGTATATATGTATGTATAAACTGTATAGAAAATGCCTAAGCTGGATATAGGCTACAGCAGTCGCGGCACAGGCAGCTCTCTTTTAACACAGACTTTTATGGATGTTGGCTTTAAGTGATAGGCCAGGTGAGTGAAATTATATTATCCTGTTGTATGTGTGCCGTTTTCTTTACGTTTCTTTACGTTTTGTGACTCAAAGCAACCAAAAAGCCATTTTAATGGGGTTAAGCAAATACTAATAACTTACTAATAGTAACAATCGACAGGGATCGCCAGACCAATAGAATTAGTGTGCCTCCTCTATTTTAAAACCCACGAGCCGCCAGTGTTTATATCATATCAAATCGTAAAAAAGGTCAAATTTCACCATGTGTTGGGTTTTCCTAGATCGCAGCACATTTGTAATCAAATGCAATTAGTTTCATTAATAAAGTAGCTGAAATAGTTACCACTGCTTATTACATTTTAAATAGGGTAACTTGTAATCTGTAACCTATTACATTTCCAAAATAACCTTCCCAACACTGTCTGTATTGTATAATCAGACTGGTTTTGGGATCACCCAATACAGATGGGACACGCTGGAATGGAAAATCTGTTCTCTTTCAAACCTGATGCCTTGTCTTATAAACAAATCCGAATTGAATTTAAAGATGCAGCTTTTACAAGAGTGTTTCACTGTGCAAATGATACCATGAAACACACTCAACAGGCTAAAAGCAGCATTCAGAAAATATCAAAAGTTCTAGCTGACCTCAATAATCGACTAGTCACTTTCAGATAAACTATTCCTGTAACATTTTATGTCATCCTGCAGAGCTCACTGAAATTAGAGAGAAATCAGAGAGAAGTTGTTCACCGATGTACGCATCACAGGCCCTTAATATAAGATATGCTGAATGTGTAATTCTGCTGCTCTTCTAATTTAAATACGTCCCGGGAGAAGTGAATTAAGTCATTCTTCTTTGTGCAGACTCCACCGCTGCTCTATTTGCTTAGGTCATTTTTATGTGAGGACTGTTTGAGGTGAGATTACCCATGCAGACTTTTGGATTCTATTCCTTTTGAATAGGCTCTGAATAATTTAACAATTGATATTTATGTATTATTTCACGCCTTCCTTTCCTGAGATATTCCCTTTAATGTAGGGGTATAGCGGCGCTCCACTGGGTCCTGTTTCAGAGATTCAATGCGGAGATGTTGCGATCTGCTCTGTCTTTAATCACGGCTCGATTAGAACGCTGTCCTTATCTTCCACCGCAAACATCCTAACGGCACACAAACATTGTTCATTTTTGAATCTGTAATGCCTTGTGCACACAAACACACTTCAATGGCAGAGTGAACAAATGATTTGTGCAAGAACAATATAGTAGAGAAATTTAAACGGAAAAGCTTGGTTCAGTAAATAAACCCTTTTTCTTGCCATTCAAAGTTTTTACTTGTAAGCAAGGCTTTAAAAATGTATCACTCGGCTTCAGTCTGAGCTTGAATTGTTTTTGTGGGGTTTTTTAGTGTTGAAGTTGGTTGTGATAACAAAAAGTTCAAATAGTTCATTTTAGTTACAGCCTTTCTTCCAAATAAGAAGCACAAATACTGGTCCAAGAAATAAAAAAAGTCAACTGAATTGCGAAAGCTGAAATGAATTTGTTTGTTTTTGACTGAAAATGACAGTGCTGGAGGGGTAGAAATGAGATTTGTGCGTTTTTCTGAGGCAGCGAGGAAAATTCTGCCTCCGAACATGTTTTTGGAAAATCCCATTATGCAGTCATCAGCATAACACAGACAAAAGACACATCAGGACTAATGAAGTCGCTCTAATTCAAAGATATAAAAAAGTAATCAAAAGATTTTGATTCTACGCCACGTTTGACACATTTTTATAAACATTTGCAGAGAAAAAATACCTCATCTTCTTTGATCAAAGGAAGTCTATAATATCTGAAAGTCACTGCCATTCATCTCAATGCCGTAAGATCAGTGACTTTGTTCATGCGCGTTTATTTCTGCTGCCAGGTTGTTGTTGAGCCAATCTCTCAACAGTTGTAACTGCCATGTGACTAATTCAATAAACAGCAAAAAGTGCTAAAGAATGAATAAATTCACATCCAAAAAACCCTCTTAGAAAAGTCTAAATACATTAGGATTAAGTTTCCTGCCCATAAAAATGTTGCTTTCAATCTGCATTTCCAAGCCCTGTTAACTATACGCCAAAGACCCGCGTGATAAAAAATAAGAGTCGAAAACACATTAAATACTTTGCTTACACACATAAAAAGTAATGAGGAGCTACGTGTCGATTTTAAGTACTGTGAAAACACAACCGCACTGGGAGATGTTGCTCGCTCGCTCTCTTTCTCAGACGTTACAGGCCCAGAAAGCCAGTAACACGCGAGCTGCTGTTTCTTCTGAATCTCAGCCTAACAGATCAAACCGAGGCGCAGCACAGAATTACCCATAAGACCCCTGCAGCGATGGATGAGGCACATGCTGCACACTAAGAGAGACAGAGACGAGGAAGAAAGTTGAGAAGAGCGAAAGGAAAAACAACAGGCTTGGCCGTAACATAATGTTCCAGCACCTCGAGCCACTTAGAATATATCAGAGTCACATGTTGCGAAGGGATTTACAGACGCCATCAGAGAACCGAGAGCCGCTTTATCAGCTTTCTAGAGCGATGACTTGCACGGATGCTATTTTGAATGAAAGTGATATTGTAGGCAGTCAGCCTGCTGTCCATAAATGTCAGAAAATTTGGCCTTCAGAGTGATTATGTCGTGCTCAATAGCTTCAGCTCAAATGAGGCATTGATTAAGCACACCTTAAAAGGTCAGCACTTTTGATTTGGAACTAATAGTTTGCTTGCTGTCGTCAAAAAAAAGTGCTCCTTTCCAAAGGAGTATTGAGATTTATTTCTCTTTCACCTGTACTACTATGCAGTGGTAGATTCTGCTTTGGTCAAGTGTCAAATTTTCCATTCCAGGCTGAAAAATCACTATTTCCCAGAGCCAAATAAACTGGCCTAAATCTGCAGCTCAATGCAATGTGTGTAATCAGGGTTTAATATTAACTTTTTGCCACAACTGCCAATAGCAGATGAACTGAGAACATTTATCTGCTATAAATATGCACCGGTTATGGAAGTGAATTTTGCATCGTTATTAAAAAAAATCCTGCATCTGCATGCCCGTGCAACCCTGTATTGGAATTTTAATATTTACCTGTGTTTTTGTGTACTTACATTATTATTTTTTCTATGTAAATGCTTTTTTTTTCATAATTCTTCCAATGGTTTGGGCTAATCAATTTAAGATAAACCCTAACAAATGTGGCTGGCCTGATATTGGTCAGACGGTCTTATACCGGGGTGTGTTTCCTAAAAGCTGTTTCTTCGTCACAGAAGTCAGGACTGTTTCTTCGTCTCCGTCTGTCAAACCATTGATTAGAGCTGTTGGCATCAAGTAGGTCATAAAGTGATAACTTCCGCTACTTAATCAGTTCAAGATCAAATTATTGTTCAATTTTTGCTCTAACTACTCTAATAACAAACAGGCATCTAAGGACAGCTTTTCTATTTCTGTTCTCCATTATTTTGCAGGTGTCCTTACGTCACTCCGCATGCTTTAAGTCTCTTAAACTAAGGGTGCTTTCACACTAGCACTTTTGGTGCGGACCCGGGTTCGGTACCCGTCAGAGTTCGGTACGTTTGGATGATGTGAATGCTGTCTACGCGAACTGTACCTGAGTCCGCTTCTAAGGGGTGGTCTGGAGTATGTTTCTCTGGTAGAGTTCACTTCTGATGTGAACACAATCATACCAAACTGAACCGCATTTAATGACATACTATTTGATTAAAAAATGTATTCGTGTGTGCAAGCAGAGAGCTGTATATCTCATTTCTGTTTGCTTTTAGCGTACTTTACAGTATTTACAGTACTTTCGCAAGAAAGATGCAAGAGCCGTTATGTAGTGAAGCTCTGGAAACAAAACTAACAGTTCAAAAACATAAATAAAAAAGTGAAGAGAGCATTGCTTTGCATTTTGCATCCTTCTTTTGAACCGTTGTTACAAAGCAAGGGGTAAACAGATGCTGGCTTGATGACGCAAACTAACTGTGGTTCGGATTCAAATAAAATAATCTAACCTTGGTCTAGTGGGGGCAGGGGAGGGGGGCGCAATCAAACTAGGTTTTTTTGGACCAGGCAATAATACCAAGTATGAAAGCACCCTAAAAGACATAGGATGAAATTTATTTATTGAACAAATGTTGTAGACTGCAATATATGTTAGCTCATTTACTTTGCTCATATGCATGATATATTTAAGTCCATATGTTATACTGACAAGTAACTCTGCCTTCTATCCACAGACCAGATGTACTTCCAAACACACAACTCTGTTTGCGAATGTTCATTTGAATTATGGATTTGGGAAACATCAAATCGCTGAACTATGTTGGTAATGGCTGAACTTGCGGCCATAGTTGGCTAATGATGCTTTCGGGAAACTTACCACTGGATGATTTTCAGCCAGAATGTGGATTTATTCAGTCAGGTAACTCATCCTCAAATCCAAAATCCCACATCCGAAAAGGTTCAGCTTTATGCACATCATCTGTTGTAAACAGTGAAACAGAACCCATGCAGAAATTTAATATATGACATATATTGCCCTGTATCAAGAGTGATATTGACATATATGTTACCTACAGTTGAGGTCGAAAGTTTAAATACACCTTTCAGAATCTGGAAAATGTTAATTATTTTACCAAAATAAGAGGGATCATACACATGCATGTTATTTTGTATTTACTACTGACCTGAGTGAGATATTTCACATAAAAGACGCTTACACATAGTCCACAAGAGAAAATAATAGTTATTTAGAATTATAACATTTATTTAGTTATTTAGAATTAAAAAGTAGAATTTATAAAAAATGACCCTGATCAAAAGTTTACATACACTTGATTCTTAGTACTGTGTTGTTACCTAAATGATCCACAGCTGTATTTTTTATTTATTTATTTTTTGTTTAGTGATAGTTGTTCATGAGTCCCATGTTTGTTCTGAACAGTTAAACTGCCCGCTGTTCTTCAGAAAAATCCTTCAGGTCCTTCAGCATTTTTGTGTATTTGAACCCTTTCCAACAATGACTATGATTTTGAGATCCATCTTTTCACACTGAGGACAGCTGAGGGACTTATATGATGCTTCAGAAGGAAACACGATGCATTAAGAGCCGGGGGTGAAAACTTTTGAACAGAATGAAGACACATTTTTCTTATTTCGCGTAATATTGTATTTTGTTCATTTAGTACTGCCTTTCAGAAGCTACAGAAGATACATGTTTCCCAGAAGACAAAACACTAAATAAAAAAAGACAGCTGTAGATCATTTGGGTAACAATACAGTATTAAGAATCAAGTGTATGTAAACTTTTGAACAGGGTCATTTTTATAAATTCAACTATTATTTTCTCTTGTAGACTATATGTAAACATCTTTTATGTGAAATATCTTACTCAGGTCAGTAGTAAATAAAAAAATAACATGCATTTTGTATGATCCCTCTTATTTGGTAAAATAATTAACATTTTGCAGATTCTGGAAGGTGTATGTAAACTTCTGACTTCAGCTGTATAATTTTCACATACATACATTCTCTGGGTAGATAAAGATATAATTTTAGATTACATAAAATCAGTACAACTGGTATATGTGCATACGCTAATATCAAAAATATGTATGTTTCTATATGTTAATATTTTTGTAAACATTTTTTTTCCTGCAATTAAGGGAAAAATAGGCACAATATAAATGTGAAAAAGTCTATCTTTTATATTTACTATAAATTTCAACATGCTTTGACCAGTTTTAGGATGGATATACATGCATATGACATACATGTCCATTTTTAAACTGTTTCAATTTCTAAAAAGTTTCATTATGTTTTATTCCATATGATGATAGATTTCATACAGGCCTATGGAAATGTAATATTTACATATATCACATTTCCATATGGGTAGCTTTACAATTAATTCCAGTATATGTTGCACTGAGTTATTTTTTCATCAATAACGCCCGCTCTTGGCCAGGATTAATTTTAGACCCAGAGAATAATTTAGCAGATTTCAGTAATTAACCATGTATTTTTGTGACACTATCATTGGAGCACTTTTAACTGATTTCATCTTAAACAAACACAGACTGTGGAGTTCTGAAGGAGATTATTCAAAAACATTAAAATGAATGTAAATGGACCAAAACCAAATCCTCAGCTATTCAGATAACCAGCCAACTGTGGGCGAAGAAAGCTTTCTGTATCCCAGAAACGAGATGCAAATCACAGCGTGACTTACCTGGTGGCACACAATTACCCATCATTCTCTGTGGCATTATTCAACAATAACATGCCGCAAACAAACATCTCTTTGTGAGGCTTCTCATCATTTAAACTAGAGGCCGGTGTGTCTGGCAGAGATACCAAACAATTACTTGAGCGGGAGGATTTACATTGTGCTGCTGAGCTCGGCAGTATTGTCATAACGCAGTCGTTGGATTGCTCAGGTGTTGTCAGATAATTTATTTAACATGGAAATTATTCTGCTTTGAGGCAAATTTCAATTACTCTGCTCCACCGGGGGGCAAATGTAGGTTTGACTAAAATGAACATGATGCAAAGATTTAGCTCAGCTGCTGCGGCTTGATTAAAATACCACAAACAATCCGATGGGAAAAAGACGTTTAAAGATCCCTTTCTCTTCCAGTGTTAGTCTGAAACGGAGACAATTGAATTATTGTTGCCAAACACTAAGCTAATTCTATGGCTAAATAAAAAATTGAGGCTTGGACAGCTTGGAGAATATATATTGCTTTCTTTTTATATACTTTATATATAATTTTTCCATTTGTTAACCCAAAGCATTTATTACTATTTAATGTTAATGTTAATTTCAACACTTTCTAATACATTATTATAATCAAAAGTTGTAAATCAAAACTAACATTAACAATAGGCAGTTGTATTTTTACTAATAACGTTAACAAAGATCAATAAATATTGTAATATTTAATATTTTTAACTTTTTCTTAGATTTTTGACATTCCAACAGCTTCAGATTTCAATTGATAAAATCTATCACAGTGTCAGTGTTTTTTTATAGATATTTTTTTTATTATGGTGTCTTTGATTTTTGTTTTTGTTTGTTTATTTTTACATTATTCGAATCTCCAAAATGGAGGTAAAACCTGACATAAACGCACATGAAATAATGATCTACATAATCATTACAATGTACTACTCCGCGGTACGTATTGCGACAACCTTCACATGGACTTCAATGCTACACAATCACACTAAATTCGTCTGAAGGCTAGACACGTGTAAAAACTCTACTCGACTTAGAGCAAGGAAAGCACGTCCTGGTCACATGACTGCTGTGATTTGCACAAAGCTGTTTGTGCACGATGCTTTATTGGAGTTTAATTCCTGTTCTAGCGTGTCCTTGAGCAGTCCTGTCTTTCCTTAACGCTCTCTTCCTATCTGTGCTTTAATGAAGTTTCTCTCCTCCGTGGGAGAGGTAATTAATGGAATGGAGCGGATGAAGAAGAGTCGTGCCGGAGTCTTAAATTACAATTTGCACTTCAAACCGGCTTCTCTCTTAACCCGCAGTATTTGCATATGACAAGACAAAAGGTGCATCAATGTCAGGCCGAAGACTCTGAAGACTCGTCTCTAAACACTGAGTCTCTGGCTGCTTGCTGTGAGCCGCAGAGGGCCAGATCGCTTGCTCGTTTTCTCTCTCATTGTGTGATAGAAGAGAGACAGATGACAGACAGTTAAGAAATGCTACGCTCTGAAATGAGTTCATTGAGCGTCAAAGAGCTGCCGTTTTTGCCTGTGGTCAAACGAAGGTGTGATTTACATTAATAAAGTCTTCAATTTATTCAGTCTTTTAAAATAGATTCGTATTTTCTGCAAAAAGCTCCATGATTATCTTCTGTAGAGCCCATGAATCCAGCCCAGAAACCAGCAATGTTTCTTTTTTTTGTCTGTTATTAAAACCCATTCATCTGAGAAAAACATGAAAAGGTAATAGTGAGCTGAAGTTTAAAATAAGAAATAGTGTAAAGTCACATTTTAAGGCAATGTCACTGATTCAAAAAACTAAGTTACACTTGCTATAAACTTCAAATGACAAGAAATAATTTTGACTTTGAGATGGAAGGGATTTTTTTTTATTATTTTATTTAATTAAACACCTTGCATTCTCTTGAGTTCTATTATGATTAACATTAGTATTAACATAACGGAACAAATTATTTTAGTTTAGTTTCTTAGATGCATAACTGTCACCTTGTCATGCCCATGGACTATCTTTGTGTTTGTTTTTCTCCCCATGTGCTCCCTGTGACCTAGTTTCTCCCTCGTGTTTGATTGTTCATTGATTTCAGGTGTGTCCCATTAATTCCCTCATTTACTTCAGTACTTAAGGTCTGTTCTGTTCAGTTTGCTTTGTCTAGTGTTAGTCAATGCGTGTGCGTTCCTGCCTGCCCTGTGTAACCTGTTTTGGATATTAAAGTCTGTTGTTCGTGTTGATTTTCTAGTCTCCTCGTTCTTCGCTCCTACACAGTAGTTAACTGTGTGTTTTCCCCTCTGTTTGTTTTCTGTTTTATATACAGTGTTTTTTGTTTCCGTCATTCCCCCATGGATCCCCACTTGCAGAGCGCATTCGTCCAAAGATGGTCCTCGGCAGAGTTTCACCACCCTTGTGGAGTAGATCCTGGCAAGAAACTGATCTCTGTTAACGTCTGTTCCGAGGACGATCTCACCAGTCGATCTCACAAATGAGCACCCTCCCTCCCGTCTCCATCGGTGTTGTGGTGTCTCTGCCTCAAGCCTCAGAGTACAGGACCCCACCTCGGCAGGTCAATCCAGCGGCTCCACCATGGCTCCCAACTCACTTCACTGGCATCGCCGGGTTCCCTCGTCCCTCCGGCTTCGTCTTGGTCTGTCGCCGACCATCCTTCCTCTTGGGACTCTACTCCTTTGGCTTCGCCTCATTCCTCCGGCTCCATCAGGCTCCTCCATCCCTTCGGCTCTACCTTGGTCCTCTGTTGCTCCGGCTCCACTGAGGCCTTTCAGTTCCATGCCTCCGCATTGGTCGCCAGAGCCCTCAGTTCCACCTCGGCTCTCGGGATCCTCTCTCGGCTGCTCCGCCACCATCGGTCGGCTCCCTGAAGTCGTCAGCCCTTTCTCCTCCATGGCTCCTCCCTCTGACTCCACTGTGGGTCATCATCTTGGCTGTGGCCTGGGTCCCGCCTAGGTCCTCCTGTTGTCTCCCTGGCTCCTCCCCCTGTCTGATCCGCCCCGGCTCCTCCTGTTTGCTTCTTGGCTCCTCCCTTCATCAGCTCCACTCTGGACTCTGTTTGTCGTCCTGGCGATATGTCACACCCATGGACTTTCACCCATCTAGTTTCTCCCTTGCGTTTGCTTTTTCATTGATTTCAGGTATGTCCTGTTAATTCCCTCGTTTAGTTCAGTACTTAAGATCTGTGCTGTTCAGTTTGCTTCGTCCAGTGTTGAACGTCAATGCATGTGCTACGTGTCTGTTCCTGCCTGCCGTGTGATATTAAAGACTGTTTTTCGTGTCGATTTCCTAGTCTCCTCGCTCCTACACAATAGCAACATTGTGATGCACCTAAACATCTTTTACCAGTCTCATCTTATTGACTAATCAAATATATGGAAACTAAAGGATGTTTTCTACAAATTCGCAACATTGATCACACTGCATTCATTCAGTGTATTTAGAAATGTCTGTACAATACAAGTTCTCTCAAATGTTTTAAAGCACCCTTAGATATCAATAGAAGCTTGTCTGTGCCAAATTTTGAGATAAAAAGTCACTATTATCTTTTTTCTGTGGCAGAAAGAGGCTTCCATAGATGTCATATCATGATTGTTTTTTATTTTTACTTCATTGGAATGGTATGAAACTTTGTAAAGGTTTTTGTTAAAAAAAAAAACAAACAAAAAAAAAAAAATCAATCAATCAATCATAGACATGATGCAAAAAGGTTAAATGATCCCAAAAAAAAAAAAAATAAAACAAAAAAAATGTAAAACAAAAGCGAAAATCAACTAGTGAAACTCTTTGGTACCGCGCCCAAACAAAAGATAGAAATTTGCAATATAACTTGTTTGGATTAATGACACTGATTTTCTCAGTTTTACAATAAACACTAAACTTAAACTTTTAAAACATGCAAGATTTACATCAGTTTAAATTATTTTATTTATATTAAGTCTTCAATTAGTGGTTAACAGGTTTAAAGTCAACAAATCAGATTTATGCAGATCTTCATGATAACCGAATCATCTAAATAATATATTGTATTAAGTTATGTCTAGAGGGTTTAATTAATACATAACTCAAAACATTAAAGAAATAAAACTAAATAAAACAAAAGTCACTAACAAGTAAGACATTCACAAAAGGAGAAAGCCTTTGCTTTCTTTCTCAGCAGTGCCAACCAAAACAACACTATTTACTCTGATAAAGTGTTTAAAGTGTAAACTTTCATCCAAAGCTTGTTCCAGCATCAATCTAGATCATCAGTCTGAACGGGCAAACAGTTGTTGCAACTCATGCATAATTTATGTTATCGTCGTCCTTGGAAGAAAGCATTAAAGGTTTGGATAGTTAGAAAATCATCCTGCTGTGCCATGAAATGATAAATATTTCACACTCGCAGTCTCTCATTGTAAAGCCGCAACTGTTGCCGCAGCTCTCCTTCACTTTAAAGAGAAAACAGCATTGATTTAAATGTTAGATGACTGGAAAGAGATTTGAAATTCAGAAGTCATTAAAGATTGCAATCACAACACAGTAGTTACAACCTAACTGCCTCACATGCATGTTTTTTTCCCCTCTCCTGGTGGGTTATTAGACGCACACCCTCCCTTAAAAGAGAATAAATAAATAAATAAATATTCCATGAACTGATGGAAGTCACTGAAGTAATTAGACACTTGATTTAATGAGCTTTTGCAGTTATATTTCTGTTTATCCAGTAATTAAGTGTAACTATCTTGTGTTATTATCTTTCCTATTTGTTTGTGCATGAAAATTGTGGACGATTCAGAACAATAGCATATAATTATTTTTAATTAACTGAAAACAATTGCTGAGGTATTTCACGTGCAGGTTGGAAAGGTTAGCGATAGAAAGCCTATGTTGAGTTTAAAAAAAGAACTGTCTTGTAAAAAATAGGATGAGGAAAAATTAATATTATCAGTATGCATACGAGTGGCAATAGTAGCAAAAATAGTTCATGCACATCTGCATTGCTATAACAGATATGAGAGACTGCACACATACAGCCTCCAGAACTGCTCTTCTCTTTTTTTTTCAGTCAACAGCAATTCACATGACACTATTTAATTAACATCTATATATTGCATATGAACTCAAATGAAATTTCATGCATGTTTAGCCTGGAAAAATATTGTGAAATGAAATGGTAAAGTGCTCATCATCAACCAGTTCCTTCATGTACACTCTGTATTTGTCAAAAGAGTACAGATTTTAGAGTCATAAATACAAGAAGCATTTGATTTCACCTTAACATGCTGAGTGAAAGCAAGCAAGTACCGTTTCTTTTGTTTTTATGAGCCATTTATGTATTGAGCCATTTATAGTATTAATCTGCAATACCTGATACCACAATAACAGATTTATTCAAACAATTGCACAGCACTATAAATCAGCATTATTATCATTAGCTAAAACTACAACCATAAAATAACATTCATTACTTGAAATAAACAGGACACTATAGTTTATTAATGTAAGTGAGGATAGCAAATTCCTTGGGGGCAGCCGTGGCCTAATGGTTAGGGAGTCTGACTTGGGAGTCTGACTTGTAACCAAGAGGTTGCGAGTTCGAGTCCCAGGTCTGACAGGGATTGTCGGTGGGGGGAGTGAATATCCAGCGCTCTCTCCATCGTCAATACCACGACTGAGGTGAGACCCTTGAGCAAGGCACCGAACCCCCAACTGCTCCCCGGTGTGTGTGTGTGTTCACTACTGTGTGTGTGCACTTGGATGGGTTAAATGCAGAGCACAAATTCCTAGTATGGGTCACCATACTTGGCCTCACGTCTCGTCACTCACTCACTTATAGTAAACTGTGAAATATTATACACAAAAATTCTTAATACAGTAGACTAGCAGTAAAATTGATAAAAAATAAATAAATAAATAAATAATAATAATAATAATACATATAAATTGGGACCAAAATTTGATTTGACACTTAGACCTGACCATGTCAGCTACAAAATTAGACATCAGAAGATTACAGAGAACGGTTCGGACTGCAGAGAGGATTATTGGTGCCCACCCTTCAAGAACTGTATACATCCAGAGTGAAGAAAAGAGCTCAGAAAATCACCCTGGATCTCTTACATCCAAGCCATTCATTCTTTGAACTTTTGCCATCTGGCCGGCGCTACAGAGCCCCAAATACCAGGACAACCAGGCACAAGAACAGTTTTTTCCCCCCAGGCAATCCACCTTATGAACAGCTAAATGTTCCCCCCGTTGTGCAATAAAAAATGTGCAATAACTTTAAATTGATTTGTTACCACCTCCATCCTAACATCTATTCTATTCTATTCTATTCTATCATCTATAGCACAACTGTACATACCACATATTTCTTAATAATTTTTTAATATATATTTTTTGTCTATTTATATTTACATATGTGTATTTTTTTTATTATTGTCATCTTATTTTTAGATGATTTTTAGTGTGTTGTTGTTGTTGTCTCTGTGTACTGGAAGCTAATGTCACAAAAACAAATTCCTTGTATGGTATACTTGGCAATAAAACTCTGATGTTTTTTGTGTTTTTTTTACATATCTTTCTATCAAACATTATCTGTCTATCTGACATTATCAAGATGAATTTGTTCTGACAGTTTAACTCTTGAGTTCTTGTTATATATTATTACCATTTTCTAAACCATAGTAAATAAACTGTGATAATGCAAGAAATGTTGAAGGTGTCTAAATACATTTTGGTTTGACTGTATGTATATTATATATATATAGTGTCTGTGTGTGTGTGTGTGTGTGTGTGTGTGTGTAAAAAATACAAACACATTAAAGAGACTAGTAAAATGTTATAATTAAAATGAAAACACAATAATCTAATTCACAATATTACCGAAACTACCATAGTATATCAATGATACTAAAATAACACTTCAGTTTGACAGTGTTTTCACAGAAACAAATAAAAGCCAAAATAACTGTACAATTTCAGTCACTCCAAAATTAATATTAATAATATATCTTGGTTGACACAAAAAAATCATAAAATCATCAGATATCTAGTTAACTTGCTATGAAGTGCCTTAAATAAAACATTTTTAATATTAAAAAAAAAAAAAAAAAACATCTTCTTTAAAAGCACCAATACTGCAATAATAGACAAGTTATATAAACATATTAAAATAATAATAATAATAATAATAATAATAATAATAATAATTATAAAAAGAACAAAAGCCAAACACATCAAAATTACACTTTAACAAAAATACTAAAATAACACTGTGTCAGTTTACAAACACTTAAAAACAAGCAAAAATTAATAAATGAATGAATAATATCATTCCAACCATGTGCTTTTAGTTTAAAGGGGTCATTGGATGCCTATTTTTCACAAGTTGATATGATTCTTTAGGGTCTTTATGAAAAGTCTATAACAAACAGGTATTGTAATAAATTTGTTATAGTTAATAAGATTTTTCATTTTTTGCCAATTTAGTTTGTTCTTTTTGCATGCAGTTTGCAAAGTGACAAAATAAATCAAAGCACAACTAGTCCACGTTTTTTTCAGTTTCTGCTATCACAATTGCATTATTATTATTATTATTATTATTAATTTTATTTAATTTAATTTTATTTTTTTTTTTATTTTTATTTTTTTTTTGCACAAAATGCATTAGTAAATGTTAAAAATTAACATTAACAAAGATTAAATATAGCTGCAATTGTGGAGCCAAGCACTAGGCAAGCATCAGATCAACTGCAGCAATGAGTAACTAAAGCCATTTTAAGGTGATTTTAGTCAAAATGGGTGAAAAATCATGAAAACAACCCAACATGTCCTCCAACTTATAAGCCCGACGTAAGTCGTTTTCACAAATCCTCAAAATACATCTCCATAGAGCATATACAACAAATGCTCAGCAACAGGTATCCAATGCACTTTCAGTATTACGTGTAGCTCAGTTGGTAGAGCTTTGTACTACAAAGTGGTGTAAATCATACGAACACAGGTTTGATACCAGAGAACGGACACATTCTCATTGTATGTTTTATTCTATTTTTTTATTTTTTGAAATCTGCACTATAAATCATGATTTTGCACTATTTCTGTAAGGGGTAGGTTTAGGGTGGGGTTAGGTGTGGTCATTCATGCGAATTACACCTAGTAAAATATGTCTGAATTACCGCGAGATCGGTGTAAAAACTCACGTCATTTCATGATGTCAGATCCAACGTGACACTGTCATTATTTTTACGCCCGCTAGGGGGCGCTTAACTTTAAAACATAAAAATGGGTCGTATATATGGGTATATATGGGTACATATGGGTCGATGGCTGACTTTGCTTGCATTTTTTTTTGCCCCTTACTGTTAAAATGTTAGCAAATTTCCTACAGTGGTTTTGAGTCGATAGGAGTAAAGGTTTCTAAGAAACTGGCAAATGTTTTTTAAGCGATAAAATCCACAAGACAAAACAAACCATAAGGCAAAACCTGGCATGCTTGGTATCGCTGGACTCGGCAAGGATTCAGGAGTCTAAAAAGGTGACTTTAGTGAAAATAAGTCGCCAGACCCAAAGTTAAAATCATGTGAATATTTGATTTTACCACTAAGTGGTGCTGGCTCGAAACTTTTCAGGCTCATTCAGGGCATCGTGCTGGTGACCCATACCAAGTTTTGTAACGATACACCAATGCACTTGTAAAATATAGCATTTTACTATAAAATTCAAAATGGCCGACACCTAACTGGCTGACATGGGAAAACTGGGTATCATTCGACTTGGCATTGTAATTTTTGGCCAAACCATTCAGAAGTTATAAGCACTAGGTGGCACTGTGCTGAGACAGGGCAGGTAGCCTCAGGTCATAATTGTTATAACACACACCACGTTTGGTCTCAATACGCCAAACCTTTACAGAGATATAGCCTCACATCCATTTTTGCATGCTTTTCGCAGAATTTGTTTGCGCGTTATTCAAGAACCGTTTGAATCACCTTGAATTCCACTACAACTTTTTCCCAGCATGGTCTGAAGATGATCTGAGCTAATTTTGGTGAAAATCAGACAAACCGTCCAGGACACAATAATCTAGATAGAAAAAAAACTAAACCTTACGAATTTTATGAATTTTGGTGTTAATTCGACTCGGTGCTTGGCCCTAATAAATGCTGTGGAAGTATTGTTCATTCTTAGTTCATATTAACTAAAGTAGTTAACTAATGAACCTTATTGTAAAGCGTTACCAAATATACTCATACTCATAAATAGATATATTTTTAAAAAAATGACAAAAACAACAAAATATTTTAAAAAATCATCTAATTCAAATGAACAAATACTATATAGCATATCAATTATACTTAAATAACCCTGGTGTCAGTTTGCAAATACTTGAAAACAAACTAAGAAATAGCACAGATTTTAAATTGCATTTAGAATTTTAATTAGCCCAAAATAATGTAATAATATATATTACCAGATATATAGTCAAAATCAAAGCAAAATATAAAATCAACAGATAACAGACAACTTGCTATCATGTGCCTTAAACAAAACTGAATGTTCTTTAAAGATTTGACGACACAAGAGCAATTTGCTCTTCATCAAAAGTGCAGATTCTTTGAGTCTGATACCATGTAAGTATTTTTGTTTCCGAGCAGACTGGAAAAACTGATTTTGTGTGCAATACATATTAGCCAGTCAGTGGACAGACTGATGGTCTGTAGAAGTGCCGTCATTTAACAAACACACATCATCTGTAATCAATAAGCCGAACACATTCAAGACTACAGTTCTTTCAGGTGACTTTCAGAAACAGAATATTTCATTAGCAGTTCTCTATAATTCACATGCATGAATTATTAATTCACACGCACATCTTCCCTGTTCCAAATTGTGGTAATTAAGCATCAAGTTTTGCCTCTGAAAGCAACTCAGTGCGTTTTGATCCTGGGAGAAAGGAGGGACTCGAATAACATATCAAATGAGGCCTAGTGAAACCATTCAGCACAAACTCAAAACCCTGTGGACCTCTCTCAGCCTGTCTCTCTCCTCTCTCTCTCACACACACACACAGGTGTGGCTATCGCATCACCATGGCAACTGCTCTCCATCTCATCTTTGTCCTCGATGACATGATTTTCCCCATCATTTTGTTTTTTGGCACATCTGCACTGACCTAGATGTGGATCAGACGGGAATCAGATCCAGTGTGCACAGGTGATCAGGATCTGCTGCTCGTCATTTGCCGAAACCTTCGGAGAGCGAGCTCATTAGCAAATTTCCATAATGCATGTGCACCACCTCTGTTTAGAGAGCCTTTTTTGTTATTCTAATGTTTTATTTGTGCACACTGCCTGTTTGTTTATTTATGAGGCATTTCCGAACAGCCTCAGCTCCTTGTATTAAAATCCTGCTTTTGGATTAAGTCATTATAATAGGAATAATCACATCATCTGGATCCCATTCTGCATGTTTTTTTTTTCCCCCATGGACAAGTGAAATTATAACAAGCGATTACTCTACTGGTCCTACATATGGGAGCTGTGAACAAGAGGAGGACAGTTAACCCTTTATCTGCACATCTGCTCACCTAACAACACATGAGGAGGAGGATGATGTGTAGATTCAATGTAGAGAGACATAATAGGGCATTCAGTGGGTCTGAATAAAGTACAGGGTTTGTGGCAGCATAAGAGTGTAGTAGGTCTATTTAAGGAATCAAAGGCCTGTTATTGTACCTGTTCTTTCTTTCGCTTAATTACAAAGAGAGGACATTGTGTTCCTGCTAACAGGGCATTAAGAGGGCTGACTTGGGTTTGTGTTGCACATCTAAGTCAGGCGCATCACATATTAAAGTCATCCTCATCAACTGCCATACAAGATTTTCTACGCATCTGCAAGAAATGATCAATGTCCTCGATAACAAACATGATAGGATGAACTGCGCCAGTGTGAGAGAGAGCCTTAATGATTGTATAATTTCCAGATATTATCAAAAACTTGATTTTAAAGAAAATACTAAATTTTGTGAAAAAAATAAAAATAGTAAATTATATTTTTAGTGTTATTAAATAAAATTGTAAAATATTAAATGTTGTTTTTTTTTTTTTTTTTAAATCTTACAATTATAAATCTAAAGTCATTGAAATTAATTTTTGAGTTGGGGCCAGTGAAAATTTAGAAGTAAGCAGTAAATAGAAACAAAATACAATTACAAACACTGACGCTCAAAAGTTTGGGATCAAAAAGATTTTTTATGCTTTTTAACGGGGACTTTTCTGCTCATCAAGGCTGTGCTTATTTGATATAATATATCTGAAACATAATTTATTCCTGTGATGCAAAGCTGAATTTTCAGCATTATTACTCCAGTATTCAGTGTCACATGATCCTTCAGAAATCATTCTAATATGCTGATTTATTATTAGTGCTGGAAACAGCTGCTTAATACAGTTGAAGACAAAATTATTAGTCCCTTATAAAATATTTCATTATTTTTCAAATAACTCCCATGTTGTTTTGTTTAACAGAAAGACGATTTTATCAACACAGCATTTTTAAACATAATACTTTATTCAGGAAGCTTTTAGGGTTTGTAATACAAATAGAAATAATTGTATAACCAAGAATTTTAAAGTCTACTGATCAAAATTATTAGCCCTCTGATGTTAATAGTCAATAGTGTATCCCTTTTGCTTGATAACAGCCTTTAGTCATTTGCTGTAGTTCTCAACAAGTTTCAAGCATGTCTCCTGAGGAATGACAGCCCATTCTTCCTTAGCAAATCTCTCTCTCAAAGCTCCTCCAGATTTGTTGGTCTTCTGGCACAAACTCTGGACTTTAGTGTGCCCCACAGATTTTCTATTGGATTCAAGTCTGGGCTTTGTGCAGGCCAGTCAAGTACACTCACTTTGCTCATTTGGAGGTATTTCTTCACCAGAAGTGAGGTATGCTTTGGGTCGTTATCATGCTGGAAGAAAAAATGTCAACCCAAACCAAGTTTTCTTGCAGACTGAGGTTGTCTTTCAAAATGTTCTTATAGTCTTCATTTTTTTTGTTTCCTTCAACCCTGACAAGATTCCCAGTTCCAAACGCACTGAAACATCCCCACAGCATTATACTCCCACCACCATGTTTCACTGTGGGAACGGTGTTCTTGGGGTTGAATGCCTCTCCCTTCTTTCTCCAAACACAGGCAACATCTCTATGGCCAAAAAGCTCTAGTTTTGTCTCACCTGATCAAACGACACGTTTCCAGTATGCATCACATTCCCTCAGGTTGTCCTTAGCAAACTTCATTCTAGCTTGGAGGTGTCTCTCTTGGTCGGCAACCTCGCAGTTCATTCCTGTGCAAGGCTCTAGTGCTCTAGGCTCAATTCCAGACTTGGCTAGGTCATTCACTAGTGTCTTGGCAGTTATTCTTGGGTCTTTAGAAACCTCTCTCACTAGTTTTCTTTCCAAAGTTTTTGAAATCTTTCGCTTCCTGTCTCTGCCGTCTTGTTCTCCACTGTGTTGGTCTCTTTAAACTTCTTGATAATGCATCTCACTGCAGTTCTTGACACTTCAAAATGCTTTGAATAACGTGTGTATTCTTCTCCATCTTTATGAGCATTAACAATTTTTGTTATTGTTAGAAAAGATTTCTATTTTGAATAAATGTTTTTTTTTTTTTTTTTTTACTTTTTATTAATCAAAAAATCCTGAAAAAAGTATCAAAAGATCCAAAAATATTAGGCAGCACAACTGTTTTCAACATTGATAATAAAAGTAATAAATTAGTATATTAGTATGATTTGTGAAAGATCATGTGTAATGTATAATGAGTAATGGCTGATGAAAATTCAGCTTTCCAAATAAATTACATTTTAACGTATATTAAAAAAAACTGTTATTTTGAATTGCAATAATATTTCGTAATATTCTTTTTTTTATCAAATAAATGGAACTTTGATGAGCATAAGAGACTTAAAAAAAAAAAAAAAAAAAAAAAAAAGAATTTAGATTTTTTTTTTTTTTTTTTTTTAGTCTTACCATTATATATGGATGGCAAATAGAAACCTGTACTACTGGCCCAAATAAATTGAAAATAAACATAATACAATAAATAAATAACAATACAAATGTTAGTTATAAAAAAAAAAAAAATAAATTGTTAAATTATTGTATACATTAATTTACATTTTATTTAAATTCAAGTAAATTTCACTAATATAAAAATACAAATATATCATTTTTTTTTTTTTGGAGACCAGTAAAAACATTGACAGCACAAGTTGAAATCTACACTAATGGTCCAATCAATCAAGGTATAAGTTTAAAAAAATGAACCTGATCCAGACTGTTATACAAAAGCAATATCACACAGCAATATCACAGACTGATACACCACTATTGCTTGATCAGGACTCTTCTTTCATAGTGTTATAATGCTCATGTCTCTTATTCAAACAGCACTCACCAAATAAAAACAGTATGTTCACAATATTGTGTCAAACACTGCACTACATTAAACACCAAAGGAAACTGAATTTAACCATTACTTTAGTTCGATTTCAATGCCACAGACAGTGCTATCAGTCTAATTGAGCAATTAAAATTCAGTGCTAATTACACAGCAAATAATGGCTTGCGATGAGCATCCTTCTGGTGATTTTAAAGGTGTTTGTTATTTATTTATGCATCTATTTATTGGCTCATCCAGAAAAGCCTAATTAAGCATTCAGGCCATCTAAAATAATCCAACGTCATCTTTATCCTTTTAGAAATTATATTCCACATAGAGATAAAAATCGAGCTGTTTCGCATGTACGTAGCAGTAAGAGATGTCTAGGGGAGCCATCAAGGCAGACTTTCACATACAGGCAAAAAGAAGTATAAAAGAAGTCTTGCAGCAGTTTTGTCCTCCTGGGACAAACAGCAGAACATCCTTTCGTCTTTGGGAAAGCAGCGAATAATGTTTGGATTTGGCCTCCGTTTGCTGAATCCTGGAAAAGATGCCGAGCAGAACAGCATGTGGAGTTTGTGAGGACAGAAGCTGCTTCAGGTTCCTCATCTGAACTCAGTACAGGCTCAGGGCCTCTATACAATATAAGAACTCAACTAGCCGTAAATATGTGTGCAAAATCCACACTGTACTTATAAAAAAAAGATTCTAAATATATAGAAGAACCATTTATGGTTCCCAGAAGAACCTTTCAGTGGAAAGAATTGTTGGAAAGGTTTGCTATTGAGCACAAAGTATGATATTTTGAAGACTGTTGTCAGTAGCTATTGACTTCCATAGTATATATAATTTTTAATGGACCTGTTTATTTATCAACATTTATTAACATTTCTTATTTTGTGTTTAGCAGAAGAAAGAAACTCATACATGCTTGTAACAACATGAGGGCGAGTAAACCATTTTGGGTGAATTATCACTTTAAAAGCCCTTTAATTGGTTCCCCCAAAGTGAACCATTTTTTCTTAGTGTAAAGAACATTTTAATCATCTAAAGTAGGGCTGGGCGGTATGGCCCTACACACACATTAAACCAAGCTTGTATTTTAGTGGTTTGTTCCAAAGATCTTTGAGTTTCAGTGTATTTGACAGTATTTTTTTTCCTTAAATTAAATGTTGTAAAGCTGCTGAAGGGACTCAGGGCAGCTCTGGACAAGTTCATGAGTTCATATCCTGATACATACTACTTTTTTATTTAGTACTAGGCATGGAATGATAACCGATTTCAAGGTAAACTGATTTTTTTTGGTTTCAAAACCACTAAAATTTTTCGTCATACCGTTCCTGCGGTATGCACAGTTTTTTACACGTCATCAAGGGTGGGAAGTGCCAAACCCCCTAGTTGTGTGCAGCGAAGAGCGTAACAAGTCACACGACCCGACCTTCACACTTTTTCTCCCATTGAGAAAGACAAAGTCGATATATAGGAATGTTAAACGTAACAGACTAGCCATGATCCGTACACAATGATGTACCATACAGATGATGTTTTAGTGCCAGTCGCTGAATAAATACAACCAGGTCTTTCATAAAATATAAATGTGTCATCTTCATTTCTCCTTCTTTCACCCCCAATCAAGACAGAGACCCACCGCCGTTTGTTTCAGTGTTGAAATAAAAACTATTTGGCTTGCTATTGAGGTAGATAACTTGGCTAATTAACTAGCTAATGTCAATGTCAACATTTGAACAATGTATACACTTTTTAACCTCAAATACTCGTCTTGTCCCATCTCTGCGATGCGCATGTGTAGTCTCTTTGTTTCAAAAATAACAGATCTTTTTGCTAGAGAAGACACTTCTTTATCAGCTGGGAGTGTTTAGCACCCTTTGAAGCTGCATTTAAGCTGCATTTTGGAAGTTTAAACTCGGGGGCACCTTAGAAGTCCATTACAAAACAAAACAATTTCTTTACGAATGAAGAAAGACATGGACATCTTGGATGACAAGAACATCTTGTTATGTACATTATCTGTAAATTTTTGTTCTGAAAGTAAACTAATCCTTTACCGATGGCATTTTTTATTTATTTACTGAAATTATGTTTTGATTATGTTTTTAATTATTGAGTTGCAGGTTTATGTTTACTTAAGTGACTGCATTAATTTAATTAGGAAGAATTCAATTATTAATTTTAATTATTTAGCACGACATGTTTACTGATCCAAAATGTTCTTAAAATTCAAATATACTGTGTTCAGAGGAAGAAAAGTTGTTGTTTTTTTTACCCAGGCATTTAAAAATAACATTTTAGAGCTGTAATCTAAATACCATTTCACATGTAATACATTTACAGCGGGGAAAATAAGTATTTGACACATCAGCATTTTTATCAGTAAGGGGATTTCTAAGTGGGCTATTGAAACAAAATTTCCACCAGATGTAGCCATCAAGCCAAATACTGAATTCATACAAAGAAATCAGAACATTTAAGTATACAAGAGAAAATAATAGTTGAGTTTATAAAATTAATCCTGTTCGAAAGTTTACATACACTTGATTTTTACTTCTGTGTTTTTACCTGAATGATCCACAGCTGTGTTTTTTCATTGTTTAATGATAGTTGTTCATAAGTCCCTTGTTTGTCCTAAACAAATAAACTGCCCACTGCTCTTCAGATCTATCTTTTTACACTAAGGACAACTGAGGGACCCATATGCAACTATTACAGAAGGTTCAAATGCTCACTAAAGCTTTAGAAGGAAACACAATGCACTTAAGAACTTTTTTTAACAGGATGAAAATGTGTACATTTTTCTTATGTTGCCTAATTTTTTTTATTATTATTTAGTACTACCCTTTAGAAGCTACAGAAGATATTGTTTATTTATTTTTTTATTTTTTGTTTAACTTATTTTGTCTTCTGGGAAACATGTAAAAATAAAAAAATAAAAATCAGGTAACAACACAATATTAAGAATCAAGTGTATGTAAACTTTTAAACGGGGTCAGTTTTATAAATTCAACTATTATTTTGCTGTGTTGACTATTTGTAAATAACTTTTATGTGAAATGTCTTATTCAGGACAGTACTAAATAAAAAAAATAACATGCATTTTTATTATCCTTCTTTTTTTGGTAAAATAATGAACATTTTCCAGATTCTACAAGGTGTGTAAACTTTTGATATAACTTGATATAATTTGATATTTATAACATTGTTATTGTTAACACCCAGCTCTATTCTAAAGAACCCTGCAATGAAAAGATTTGGAACTATCGATTCCAATAAAGAACCTTTATTTGTAGGAGTGTAAAGTTCCTTTGGTGAATACTGTGTATTAGGATTCATTTCAGTGAGAGTGCAGTAGAGCAGTACGGCGCACTTATGTCTAAATCAAATCCAGGTGGGACGTTTAACAAATGCAATGTCGCTTTATGGTGGAATTTAATTATCATCAAATCAAACTCAACGAGTATGTAATATCACCCACGAGCAAATGCATTCTTAAATTCTAATGAGGAATTACAAGTTAACATCTAACGAAGACACGTTCGACAAAGCGAAACAGAAATTGTTCCAAGTGGCCTCCGGAGAGCATGCACTCCTGGTTGGGAATGGCTGAAACTACAGGCCTCATCCGATGCTCTTCATGACTAGAAATGGATTCATATCCCTGAGAGCGCAAGATAGGCAGAGTCTATTGTGTGTGTGAACCCTGAAGCCCTCCACATCAAAGACGATGATAGTGACCGCGCTCATGCACAATGAAACTGCGGAGAGCAGCAAAAACTTGTGCTTTTTTTCCTGAATATGAATTGGAATGCCCTATGATACATGAGGGTTTTGCTCACATTCAGGCAGGATCTCACAGCAATTAATCACTTTGTTTATCTTTCCGGCTGTTATTCTAGTCTCCGGCAGCCTGGCCATTCTGCACACATTGTTTCAAGAGAAAGTGCCTCCCTGCCATGAATTCTTATTAGCAGAGTAAAAATAGCAAGGAGAGCTGAACCAGTGTGGGTGGGAGAGGCCGAGAGATGACCACATGTAAACCGAGTGTAACTCTGTCACTCTGTTTGCTGTGCTAAATTACCTCAGGGAGAACGAAACACTCTGCTGGCGACTTTTTTGACTGACATGCACAGAGCGTGATATGTAGAGACGTGATACTTTCCATTGATCGTTTAACTGGCTTTAGTGCTGATGGAAATGGCTCAAATCATGGCGCCGCTTGCAAGGAATACACTCATATTTTATTAGGATGTCATTTGGTTTCAGTGAGGAGCTGTCAATGGCAGCAGCTCGGCTGGAGCAAGACTGACAGAAATGTGCAATTTGAAATCTGCCATCTTGGCTCCATAGGAGCTCAGTTCAGCTGACAATTTGTTTTGAGCCAATCATCTCATCCGTAGATGTCGTGTGACTAATCACTCTGGAGGCACAGAAAAATGACATACATTGCACTCTAAAAAAAGTTTGTTCTTTAAAGGTTCTTTTAACAGTTCTAGAGTTTAGGGTTGTTTATTTACGATTTTCTTATTATACAAATTGTATGTGGTTTCCAAACAAACATTTTGAACATTTAATTCATGGTCCTTTTGTTGTTTTTACAAAAACTAATGGAAGGAGATGCACTGTAAATCTAAACTCAATTGTTTATTTCAGATGCTGTCACATCCTACAACCTTGTCATTTGCAGAGAGAAACTGCCACTCAATCACATCAAAATACTCATAATGATGGACTTACAGGCAGAGGTGTAAAATACTTGAGTAATTTTACTTCATTGCTGTACTTAAGTATTATTTTGGGGGATTTGTACTTTACTCAAGTACAATTTAAACTGACTTTTACTTGATTACATTTCTGAAGAAAAAAAAACAGTACTTATTACAATTTTATTTCATCTTGAAAAGTACATTACATTTTTATTTTATCTTATGCACATTAAATATGGTGAACTGAAGCTCAAACATGCATGTCTGATGTGAGAAGCAATGATACTTTTTCTTCATGCATCAAGCACACACATTTCTACTTAAGTCATGCCTTTCATCAGGTAAATGTCTGGCTTTAAAAGTTCACCATCAAATCTGAGAAAGCATATTGAGGTAGCAAAGTTGCATTTTCCCTAAAAAAAGTTTAGTCATTATTCATTCTGTTTTGATAGAACTATCAGCTTTGCAAAATAAAGCAAAACAAATAAACGAAATAACAGCTAAATAAACAAAACTGAGTGCAAATACACAAAATACAGGTGCTTCACAATGCCATTGAATTTTTTTTTTTTTTTTCTAAATAGTACCATAAAGATCCTTTAACATCTGAAGAACCTTTCTGTTTCACAAACGGTTCTTTGTGGTGAAAAAAGGTTCTTCAGTTTATAAAAAGGTAAAAAAGAGATGGTTCTTTTAAAGAACATTTGACTGAATGGTTCTTTGTGGAACTAAAAATGGTTCTTCTATGGCATCGTTGTGAAGACCCTTTACAAAAGCACCATTATTTTTAATGGTGTAAAAATCTCCAAAAGTGTTTAAATCAGTATTGTATGTTAAATTAATTGTAATTCATGTTTAATGATGTTCTTACCAGGTTGTGGATATGTTGTATTTATAATACATCATTATATGACACACTGAGTAGGAATTATGACTGTCAATGACTTGCTAATTAATGAATCTAATTAGTCACAAATAATTATTTAATATTTGTTGAGAAAAAAAAATAAACTAAAAGATTAATTATCCTTTTAAACAGGGACACTGAACAGACAACATAAAAGTGGCCTTTCTAAACGTAAATGTTGTATGTTTTAATTCTATGACTCCTCCTTAATTCAGCACATTCTTGTATTCTATCCCTTTGAAGAGCCTCTGCATCACATCTTGCTCTTCAAAGGGATAGTTCACCCAAAAATGAAAATTCTCTCATCATTTACTGAACCTCTGTCATCCCAGATGTTTATGACTTTCTTTCTTCAGATGAACAAGCAAAGATTTTGTGTCTATATAATGCCAGAGGACAGGACCACTTTAGAAACCACACAAAGTGAACATGACGGTCAAGATTACAATATTAGTATTTGTGCTCTTCTTCATTTCACTTAAGAAGACACTGATTCATTAACAGGGGTTGCCTGAGTCATATTGACTATGTGTAGTTTTTGAAGTGTCATTTTTGGATGTCCCATACACTTGCATTACATGAACAGATGATTTTTTATTTTTATTTTTTCTAAAGCCCTTTTGTTTGTGTTCATCTGATAAATGAAAGACATATGGGATGGCATGAGAGTGGAAAGGATGGAGTTTCCCTTTAATCCCTGTCCCTGTATTTTTTTTCTGTGTTCCACTGTGCTGCATTTTAATTGTTGTTGTTGCTCTGGATATACTTGTTTGACATGTGCCATTGCATTTTGTTTCGCTCTCTCCTTTTAAATAATTCTGTATGTCTGTCAGAGAAAAAAAAAAAAAAAAAAAAGTACTTCTACTTTTTTAATACTTGAGTACAACTTAAAGTTGTACTATTTTACTTTTACTCGAGTATGTTTTTGGCCATATACTTGTACTTTTAATTGAGTAAAATTTTCACTGAGCATCTGTACTTTCACTTTCTGAGTACTTTTTACACCTCTGCTTACAGGCATCACATAGGATTATGCAAATACATATTTCACATTTTCTATTTTGTTTTACTTATGTATTTATGTTCAGTGTCAATTGTCATTTATTAATGTATTCTCCTAATAACTGTTAAAGCACTGACACTTTTGCTACAAATTCACGTCATTAAAAAAATGTAAGTAATTAACCTAATTGACAGTTTTTTTACAGATGAGTAAAAAAAACAATATTAATAAATAGTATATTCAAATAATATTCATAATTATATAAATACAGTGGGTACTAGGCTTGGGCGGTATCCAAATTTTGATACCGTCAAACCTCCTCCATATTTTACCTCGGTATACGGTATTACCGTGAATAAAAAAAAAAAAAATGACCTAAGGCTCAGACAGCGTCACCAAACTGTTGGCTTGTGCCTAAACCGTTCAGAAACTGAATACCAAACACTAATACTGAAACAATAACAAAATAACATGCTCAACAATATTAACAACTTTTATTAGCAACAAATAGCAGTTTAAAAAAAGTGCAAATACAACAGTCAAACAGAATTAAATTAACATAAACATCCAGAACAGTTTTCGCGCAGAGACGTGTAGGGTTGTGACGGTGGCAGATTTTACCACCGCTGTGGTTATGGACCAACTACCGTCGGTAGTGCGGTGTTGTTTATATATATATATAGGCCTATATATATATATATATATATATATATACACACACACACACACAGTTTTGAAACATACAAAATGAGGCTCAAAAAGTAACAAAGTTGCGTGTATTATTGCAGTCAGTGAACAAACAGCCTACAAAACAGTAAAATAATGATAGGGCCTAATATAAATTATATAGAAAGTAGCCAAAATAAGAATGGTAAATATTAAACAAACATTCGTGTCATAAATTCGTAACAACTTCACCCAGCCCTTGTTCGACGGCTCATCAAAATTACCGACCGAGAACGACTGGAGTCCGTGTCTCTTCCTCATTACACTGTTGCATCAATTACAATTGCTCAGTTTTGTTTTTAATAGGAACAGGGTTATTTTTCGTTTCGGTTCTTCATAAAGTTAATTTAGAAATATGTTTGGAATATTTTTTGTTTGTTAAATTAAAGCTTTTGTTAATTTAATTTACATTAATGAACCAGCGGCCAGCAACAGGCGGTGAGATGATTATTTTTGATGCAATTTGCATTCTAAAATCATCTCGACTTGCCTAAAATAGCTAAAATCTTAAAGAAAATTTAAATGTTATTTTAAATGTTAAACTTACATAAATGCGTGCTATTATGTGTATACAGTCGTTTGTTGGAGAGTGGAAGCTAAATGCGCTTTGCATTAGCCTACATGAGGCGCCAGCGCGATCACTTGCAAAAAAAATGAAAATAGGCATATGCCATAATCTTGCTCATAAAGGTAAGCATATATAGTATATCATCCGGAACTGTAAAGGGTCTAATTTTATTTGCATGCACTCACAATATAAAAAAAAATTTTGTGCTTTTGTAAAAATAAAGAAAACAAACAATACTCATCAATACTTATCTTCCAATCAGGATAAATATATCGAGAAAAAAAAAAACGTAAAAAAATTAAATCGAAAACATTTTTTTTTATTTTATTGATATTTTATAAAAACCGTAGAGCCGCATTTCTCTCCAGTGAGCAGATGGTGAGTCAGGATCGTCAACTTAATCTTTGCCACACTGGCTCACTAGTTTACAATAGTTTATGAACAATTCATTTAAGTATCTCCTTATTTCCCTCCGACACATTGATAGTAGCCTATAGTTTTTTTCCGGAACTTTGCCAGCTTTGGTCTATTGCGTGTGTTTGAACGCAGATCTCTTCCTGCTGCCGACGGGGGGGACACTAAAGGCTGCCGCTGCATAATGAATGCTGCAGAATCACTGTATTTTATGCTTGTTATAGATTGTGTGACGTCAAGTACATTACCGCCGGTGGCAACCGACGACCGCGGTGGCGCGGTTGTCAGTGCGACCGTCACAGCCCTACTCGTTCGTATTTACCGCCTCTCCCTTCTCGTTCGGCCGAAATACTGCCAAACTGCAGAAGTTGTGTGCTTTTTCGAGACCAGGTCACTTGGTGCGCGACTCGCCATCTTTCCCCTTCTCTCTCTTTCTCCTCCACGCTGTCACGTGATGACAATCACGCATACGCATTTTCAGTCATTTTTTATGACGGTATAACGGTATTGAAACTGATACCGTTGCTATTTTTAGATCCCGCGGTATACCATATTACCGTATTACCGCCCAAGCCTAGTGGGTACGGAAAGTATTCAGACTCCCTTAAATTTTTCACTCTTAGTTATATTGCAGCCATTTGCTAAAATTATTTTTCATTTTTTTCCTCATTAATGCACACACAGCACCCCATATTGACAGAAAAACACAGAATTGTTAACATTTTTGCAGATTTATTAAAAAAGAAAAACTGAAATATCACATGGTCCTAAGTATTCAGACCCTTTGCTCAGTATTTAGTAGAAGCACCCTTTTGATCTAATACAGCCATGAGTCTTTTTGGGAAAGATGCAACAAGTTTTTCACACCTGGATTTAGGGATCCTCTCCAGTTCTGTCAGGTTGGATGGTAAACATTGGTGGACAGCCATTTTCAGGTCTCTCCAGAGATGCTCAATTGGGTTTAAGTCAGGGCTCTGGCTGGCCCATTCAAGAACAGTCACAGAGTTGTTGTGAAGCCACTCCTTCGTTATTTTAGCTGTGTGCTTAGGGTCATTGTCTTGTTGGAAGGTGAACCTTCGGCCCAGTCTGAGGTCCTGAGCACTCTGGAGAAGGTTTTCGTCCAGGATATCCCTGTACTTGGCCGCATTCATCTTTCCCTCGATTGCAACCAGTCATCTTGTCCCTGCAGCTGAACAACACCCCCACAGCATGATGCTGCCACCACAATGCTTCACTGTTGGGACTGTATTGGACAGGTGATGAGCAGTGCCTGGTTTTCTCCACACATACCACTTAGAATTAAGGCCAAAAAGTTCTATCTTGGAATCATCAGACCAGAGAATCTTATTTCTCACCATCTTGGAGTCCTTCATGCGGGCTTTCATGTGTCTTGCACTGAGGAGAGGCTTCCGTCGGGCCACTCTGGCATAAAGCCCCGACTGATGGAGGGCTGCAGTGATGGTTGACTTTCTACAACTTTCTCCTATCTCCCGACTGCATCTCTGGAGCTCAGCCACAGTGATCTTTGGGTTCTTCTTTACCTCTCTCACCAAGGCTCTTCTCCCCCCGATAGCTCAGTTTGGCCGGACGGCCAGCTCTAGGAAGGGTTCTGGTCATCCCAAACGTCTTCCATTTAAGTATTATGGAGGCCACTGTGCTCTTAGGAACCTTAAGTGCAGCATAATTTTTTTGTATTTGTAACCTTGGCCATATCTGTGCCTTGCCACAATTCTGTCTCTGAGCTCTTCAGGCAGTTCCTTTGACCTCATGATTCTCATTTGTTCTGACATGCACTGTGAGCTGTAAGGTCTTATATAGACAGGTGTGTGGCTTTCCTAATCAAGTCCAATCAGTACAATCAAACACAGCTGGACTCAAATGAAGGTGTAGAACCATCTCAAGGATGATCAGAAGAAATGGACAGCACCTGAGTTAAATATATGAGTGTCACAGCAAAGGGTCTGAATACGTACGACCATGTGATATTTCAGTTTTTCTTTTCTAAGAAATCTGCAAAAATGTCAACAAATTTGTGTTTTTCTGTCAATATGGGGTGCTGTGTGTACATTAATGAGGAAAAAATTAACTTAAATGATTTTAGCAAATGGCTGCAATATAATAAAGAGTGAAAAATTAAAAGGGGGTCTGAATACTTTCCGTACCCACTGTATATTAATATACTAATATTAAGGAAAATAAACTATCATTAAAAGGTTATTTATAACACAGTTAAGGTCCTATATAGCATTTTTCAAAGTTCAAGTTCTTTATGGAACCATACAAAGAGTTCCATTTATCACCAAAAAGAGTTCTGCTATTGTTACAAACCGAAGAACCTTTTGCTGGTACTGTTTAAAACCATTTTTCTTAATGGTGTGGTTGATAGATTTATCATTTACAATCTCTTCCTCTCACCAAAGCCTTTATATGATCAAAAATACAAAACTGTGAAATATTACAATTTAAATAAGTGTTTTTCTATGTGAATATATGTTAAAATGTAATTTATTTCTGTAATCAAAGCTCAGTTTACAGCATCACTACTACAGTTCACATGATCCTTCAGAAATCATTCCAATATGCTGATTTGCTGCTTAAGAAATATTTCTGATTATTATCAATGTTGAAAACAGTTGTGCTGTTGAATAATTTAGTGGAAACTGGAATAGAATATTCAAAAGAACAGCATTTATTTGAAATGGAAATCTTTTATAACATTTAAATGCCTTTGCTGTCACTTTTGATCAGTTTATTGCATGCTTGATGAATATATTGCATATTATATTTATTAATTTCTTAAAAAAAAATACAAATAAAAAATTACTAACCCCAAACTACTAACCAAGCAATAATGGGTGTATATATTTTATAGAATTAATACTATCATATGTATGTCCTCAACATGAACTAAACTTCAATTATGACTTCACTGGTCTTTAAAATCTTGTCAGTGTTAAATGTTTTTCGAACATAAAACGAAATGTCTGCAATGTTTTACCTAGAGCCTGTTTCCATTACAACAGACAATTAACCTGTCCACCTCAAATGGCTATAAAAAGCCCCTGTATTTATACGAATTTATGCTTATTTAATTGGATTTGTGTATCAATTTCATTAAAGGTGGCTGCTCTCTTTTGAGCGATATATCCAATTTTAAGCTGTCAGTAGAACTTACAGGCTGGAGGATAATTTGATGATACTGCTGTCTCTCACAAGCCTTGATCTGTAATCTAATTTAGAGGATGATTTCCTACTGCAAGACTTCAACCGTTCAGACACCAAAGGTTACTTGATGAGAAAGAAAGAAAGAAAGAAAGAAAGAAAGAAAGAAAGAAAGAAAGAAAGAAAGAAAAAGATCTAAATGGGTTGCATAAATAAAACTCACAAATGAAGATAAATATGAGAGGAACTTTGACTTCGTCCTGCATGCCTTATTTTCCCTTGAGCCAAATCATGTTTTGCGTTTGATGTAGGGGGAAAAAGGCAGAACAGTATAATTTATTTGACTCTTATTTGCTGATTCCCAAGCTCAAATTTTACTGAAGGAAAACAAAAAATGTTTGCGCACAATGATATTCAGACCTTTTCCTTACCAGAAAAACAACCCTTACCTGATCATTAAATCTCTCTGCTTCTTCATCCCTGGGCTAATTTCTCATTTTACCTTACCTTACGGAAACCTGTGGCCGGCTGTAAAGTGCTTTTAGGACAAGGTGTGAAATTGAAATGCAAGCTCAAGATAACTAGAGCCACATTAGGAGCCAAAATACTTCAACCTTCGACTCATAATAGAGAAGAATGTCCCGACACACTTGTCTAAATGATCTATACCTCAAAACATCGATTCTGATCTCATCCAGAACGACAGAGACTCGCTGGCTGGTTTTCTTTATTGTATTTATTCATTTATTTATTTATTGTGCTTTTTTGTTTGCCTGCAGTGAGCTGGATTGGCTCGATTCCTGCAGTGACGACAGAGAGAGAGAGAGGCTGAGACGGAAAGGTTTGGCAGAGGAAAAAACCCAACAGAAACTCAGCAGGGAATTCATACGACACATGCAACAATTACAGCCAGCGCAGCCGGCGCTTTCAGGAGCCGATGCTCATGCACCTCTCGTTCTCCTCCCCTCCGTCCCTCCCGCTGCCCCCCAGAGAGAACATCTGTCCGGTCATGGAAGAGTCCCAGTGTGCCATGCCGACATGCTCTCGCATTTCATTGGCTGACACAGATCTTCATGCCAAGTTATGCTAAATAATTCATACAGAAGCAAAAGTAAATAGATTAAAAAACAAGCATGTCATGATCAGTGTCTAATTCAGTATTCTTAAATGAAAAGTATGCATATTTCAAGCTACATCTGAATTAAGTAACATGGATTTATCTAATCCTCTAGCAAATGTTTCAAGTCAAACTAGTTTAGTCATTAAACCTGTAAAGTATCTTGAACAAATACTGCTTCTGTAGGTACAAATCTGCACAATGTAGATCCAAAGCCCTTTTAGTGCATCCTAAAACTTGTATGCATCCTATTTCATGAACATTTAATGAAAAATGAAGCATAATAATAATAATAATAATACAAATATCAAAGGTTTCTCTCAACAGCCTAAAATTTCCTTTTCAGTGTTGGCATAATAATCTTATTTACACAATTGCACAGTTCTTGCCCAACCGTTCAACACAGTATGGTTGAATTAATATAGAAGAAAATCAGGTATGTTATGATCAATGTCTAATAATTCACATTTAAAGCAAAAATGTGAATATTTTTAGCTATTTCTGAATTAAATTAGATGGATTTGTCTAATCCTCTAGCACATTTTTCAAGTCCAACTAGTTCAGTCAATAAACCCGCAAGGTGCCTAGAACAAATCTGGCTTCTTCTGGTACAAATCTCCACCATTTGGATCCAAAAACTATTTTAGTGCATCCCAAAACTCATATGCCTCCAACTTCATAAGAGTTTCATGAATAATGAAGAATAATAATAAAAAAAAATAGTGCAAACGTGCAATAACTCCTCAAAAGCATGCCACATATGCAGACACATATTGAGTTTCGCTCAAGAGTCTAAAATTCATGGAAAACAGCATCTCTTTTGCTTGCAAAATAATATTATTTAAACAATTAGACAGTTCTATAAATGTCCAGTGCTGACATGCATCGTGATATCTCAAATATCTCAAAAGCTATGTTAAATAATTCATATAGAAGCAAAAATACAGCAGATCAAAAAAGAGGTATGTTAAGATCTTGTTAAGATGTTTAACATTCATGCAAACTAAAGAAAACAATAAGCAGCTACTGAGCATTAAACAGTGTTCTCTAGCTGTCGGATCTATTGAATTTCAAATAGCAAACAAAAGCAGCACAAAAAGCTCTGTTTAATTAATGATGGCAGTATTTAGAGTACAATTAGCAATTTGTGTTAGTCAGTCTCCAGATACGAAATACAATAGAGTAATTTCTGCATCCATTAGCAAATATTTGTTGTATGCAGCAAAGTTTGTGGAGAAATGTACACTAGAGTCTCGAAATGCAGTCATCAGCAGCAGCAGTAGTTTTGTGTCATTCAATGGACCAAACTGAAAACCGCGCAGCCCAAGAGTCGACTTTCCGTGTGTGATCACACCTTTAATCCAGATTACAAAAGTGCTGGCAAGAGTTCAAACTCATAGTTTTATGTAATTAACTCTAATCTAACGTCCCAGGGAGGTGAGAGAAAAATCGGACAGCTCTTAGCACTAGCCATGTAGTGTATATATTCTCACGCTCAAATAACCTGAGACTTTGGCAGCTGGGTAATGAGAATTATTTAAAGTGTGAATGAGTTGCGGGCGATAACTGCCTCACAGGGGTAATACATATAAAGGGTGGCAATTTCCATGTGGGAAATATCCTCAGTACAATCATCAAGGTAATTACTTTCCAAATTGCCATGCTCCAAATAGTATTCAATTCTGAGGCTGATTGTTTGTTGCGTCGTTTAAAATGGAGCTGCTTTTATTATTGCAGGTCGAAAACAATCGCAGCTTTGTTCTGAGGACAAAAATATCCTAAAACCAAAATGCAGGTTGTCCTGTGATGCTTTAGCATTTGCAGTGACAAAAAAAATATCCACATTATTGCGGATGCCAGAAAAAAAAAAGAGTGATTCATTTTGTTTCTCATAAGCTCAAGACGCGCAAGAGGGTTTCTGCAGGGAAAATGTAAGGCTTTTTTAAACCAATTAAAAGGACACTTAAGAAACAAAACATACTTTAGTATGTTCTCTAAATGTAAATCTCTAAGGAGGACACAATGAATGTTGTATTAGCAACACAAAGTTTGAAAATACAAGTTCAGTTAGGGTTTTATTTAATTTTACTGTATATTCTGATCACACAGCATTTTTTTTCTTATTTTCTAGAGCAAAAATCTAAAGGCTCTTAAATCAAGATACATTTATTAAAAAAAAGCAACTTAAAATAAATTTTAAAAAAAGTATTGTGTTCTGAGAAACTAATCAGAATGAAGTTTATGATTATAACAAGAATATCTACAAATGGGCTCAGAAAAATCAACTTATTTTTAAGTAAAAACAGACTTTTATACTTTATTAATAGATGCTTGTTCTTGTTTAAGAATAAAATTCATGTTGCATTTCAAGTAAATATACTTTGATTTAAGGATGTTTGTTTCCCAGTACAAACATCTAAATAACAAAAATACGAAAGAAGATATTTATGTTTTGCAATGCATTTAACATTTAATGGCATGGCTTTATGAATTTAAGTCTTTCTGCCCAATTTAAGACATTTTTAAGGACTTAATTTGTGAAAGGGCACATTAGGACTTTAATACCTTTTTATTCTCTAGTTTTTTTATTTTTATTTTATTTTTTTGAGAAATTTATCAGAATAAAGTGAATTATGGTAAAGCAAAAACTTTTTCATACCCCACTGTTCAATCTCTCAAAAAGCAAAGCTTTGCATTTCAAGTAAATGTATCTTAATTTAAGCATGTTTAGATATTTGTATTAGAAGACTAAAATACTGACAATGATATTTATTTTTTTCAGTGCATGCAACATGTATTACCATGCCTTTATACATTTAAGACTTTCTATTCCAATTTAAGATATTTTAAGGCCTGACTTGTGTAAAGGCAAATGAATACTTAAGACCTGCAGAAACTCTAAAGCAAATAAAATATAGAGACGACCATTTCAGTCTTTCGAATGGCACACAAACAGTGTTGAGTTGAGTCGATAAATGAGCCTGCTTTGCGAGAGACATACAATCCTCACCCTTAACACAAGACAAATTGAGTTCCAACAGTTTCTATTTAAAGCCTCCTCATTTCCGTAGGAATGGAGAATCTTCCCAATTCCCCAGCCTTTTGCCAACAGCTTAGTGTGACATATTGCTAATCTGGTTATTATGCGAGTTATCAGGCGTCTCACTGTAACTGCAGCGTGGCAGATATTACACTGATTTCATGTGTGCCTCGCCGCAATAACTCTGCGCTAAGCAAATGAATGGCTGACGGTGACCGGCGCTCCGCGCACGAGCTCTTCGGCTGACGCTGCCAACTTATTGGCTCACGACGCTTCATTAAACCGCCCGAGGTATGTGGAGCGGATTAGAACCTAAACAGAGATAATGGAGGAGATGCGGTCGGCTGCCTTAGTGATTGTCTATCTAATCTAGTCATGCAGTCGCTGGTTAACTAGATGACTAAACCGTTTGACTTAGAAAACTCACTACAGGACTAGACAAACTCATTTAGCTTGTTCTGGTTCAAATGAAGCCTGCTTTTCTAAAAAGAGTACATATGCTTGCTATGTCAGAATTAAATGACATGGATTCATCAAATCCTCTAGCAATTTTTTCAAAGTCAAGTTAGTTCAGTCTTTAAACCTGCAAAGTGTTTAAATCTGGTACAAATGTGGATTTGGATTTAGTCGATCTCATATGCCTCAAATTTCTTTTCAAATTTCAAGAGTTCCATGAAAAAAATAAGCATAATTACCATTAAAAAAAAAAAAGTCAAAAATGCAATATCCCCACAATAAAAGATTAAAAAAATAATTAAATCACATCTTATCATGTCACATTTTCAGTGCACTGAGAAAGTATTCAAATCCCCTTTTGTTTTGTTTTTTTTCTCATTAATCTACATTCCATACCTCATAATGACAAAGTAGAAACAGAATTTTGGAAATATCTGTAAATTTATTAAAAATAAAAGACTAATAAGTATTCAGACAAGGGCTGTGAATATTTGGGTAAACCATGAATCGATTAGATTCACAATTCATAGGGTTTCGATTCGAGGCAATTCACAATAAAATTTGATGCGATTCGAATAATAACAATTAGATTCTGCATACTTTATCTTGTATTCACAGGACTATTTAAATGCTTTCCCTAAATTCTTTATATGCTCAGTCAGGGGGCATATTACAAAAAAAAAGCAAGAAAAGGCAAAAAAAATAAAAATAAATTCATTCTGATTAGTTTCTCATATATAAACACTTTTGTCCACTGTTAGATGTTAGTTTAATGATGCTATGGCATGACATAGCATATGTAGAAATTTACCCTAGTGAAAAGTAATATATTTAAAATACATTTATTTTAAAGTAAAGTATAAAAGTTTAAATTAAAGTATAGTTCAAATCTATTAACATATTTACTAATACATCCCTTGAGACTTTTACATAAACATTATAATTAAACTTTGTTTAAACGTTGTTACAATCGAGAAAAAAAACAAAAAAAAACAGCCAAAACTAAAAAAGTGCAGGGGGTCTGAATACTTTCTGAATGCACTGTATATTGAGTTTCTCTCAAGAGGTTAAACTTCATGGAAAGTAGAGTCTCCTTTACTTGCAAAATAATCTTATTTACACAGTTAGAAGGTCAACTTGTCCAATGCTGACTTGCATCATGTGGATATCTCAAACATCTCAAAAAGTTATGTAATTAATAATAATAATAATAATAATAATTAATAATAATACTAATAAGAAATAATAATAATTAATAATAATAATAACAAAAATAGTTATGTAATTCATGTACAGTAGAAGCAAAAAAAAAAAAAATATATATATATATATATATATATATATTTAAATTAAATCGATTAAAAAGCAAGTATGTTATGATCTCTAATTCAAAGACATCTAATACATCTTACTTACACACACAGTCCTGCAAGTGTCACAGCATATCATGCGGATATATAAAATATTTCAAAAGTTATGTTAGTTCAGTCATTACACCCACAAGGTGCACAAATTTGGCTACTTCTAGAACAAATCTGAACCATTTGGATCAAAAACCTACTTTAGCGCATCATAATACTATTATGCCTCGTGCAAAATGTGTTTTCTTTTAATCATATCATATTATGGAAAGTAGAATCTCTTTTGCTTGCAATATAATCTGATTTCACAATTATGGCCCTTAAAGTTACAAAAGTTACACTGTTTAAAAGTTTCATTTTTTATTTAGTGATATTGTGGATCGCTCTCTTGGCGTGTTGATTAAGTGTTCAATGCACTCTTTTTTATTTATATTGCATAAACATCCTCTTCTGTGACTTTTACAAATTATGAACAACAACTTACTTTTGTAAAATAATGAATGATAAATGATCTTAAGATAGTATCCTTCTGAACTCACTGAAACTGTAAATGTGTTTCACAGACTTCCTGCAGGAAAGTTCCACTATTGTGTTTGTGACTCTTACCAAGGACTGGGTCATTACATCAGCCTCCCATCTGTTTTCGGGACCCTCAATGTTGATGAGGTTTCCACTTTTGCAGCGTCAGCTAATTAAGAACTGGACACCTGGACAAAAATCAAATAGCACCTTTAAGGGGGTTTTAAAAGAAGACGAGGCAGTCAGGGCACAACCGTGTGATTAAAGAGGCTGGAAGCCACTGAGGATATAAATTGTAATAATGATGCTAGAATGTGCCATATTGATCTTCACCACCTCTGGTGTCCACACGGTTGAAAGAGAAGAAATTGAACTGGGATTTCACAGCAGTTCTCTATCTGTGTATATATGTGTGTGTGTGTGTGTGTGTGTGTGTGTGTGTGTGTGTGTGTGTGTGTTTTCCCTGGGCGGAAGCAGCAAGGCGGTTGAAACAACTTGACTAATATGTTTACATAACTGTCCACAAACTGCTCTTTTTCAGCTTCTCCTCCATTTGTTAGTCTAGGTTTTGTCGGACACCATGAAACACTGCACTGGAAAACGCACTTAAGTTACATTTTGATAAGTCATCGATAAATATTAACAAATGAGTAATTTATGTACTTTAAAATATAAAAAAAAATATATGACAGTGCCTTGTGGAAAAAGAAGTGAGCCTGACTTGTAAATGCATACCTTGGGGCTTTAGCAACCCAGGACATCATTTACTACCCTCTCCTCCCCTTACTACCCTACCACTCCCTTTTTTAGTATTCCTCAATCTATTCATTATAAACAATAAAACAAGAAAAAAAAAAAAAAAATATATATATATATATATATATATATGTTTTCTTATTAATTTTTTCATAAAAAATGTGTAGGGTCACTAGTGACCCGAGGTGTGTAATAGTGTATGTATATTTTTTTGTGATGATGTGAAGTTATACTCGTAATTATCGAAGGCATAAAACAAAAGAATATCATCAGCAAAAATTTAATTGGTTTGAATGGCTTTATAGGGTTCCCACTCTAAGCCAAATGTAAAATTCCCTGACTTTCCCCTGACTTTCACTGACTAAAAAGCTGAATTTCCATGACCTATAATAAACAGATTCATCCATTTGCAAGCTTTATTTAGTTGTTCACAGACATTTTTAGTACAAAACACACATACACACTACTTTTTTTTTTTTTTTTTTCAATGGTTTGGTTAAATGCATTTTGATATTTTTCTCTACAGAAATTAATTTACGGTTTTAATGTATTCTGGGGTTAAATGCTCTGAAGGATTTTCTGTTTGTCATCAAGTTCATCATTCAGACTTTCTTTTTCTTCACATTAAGTTTTTGCTTTTCTATCATTTACTTTTAACACCTGAAGTGTCATGTTGTAGCCAAAGGTCTTGAAATTTACATTTTCCTGGCATGTTTGCCTTAGTTAACAGGTACAGCCTGGTGACTGGATTTAACTTAAGTGATTGCCAGTTGAAGAGACAGGGATAAAAAATAAATAAATAAATAAAAAATACCCTAACCATAACAATAGGCAAAACGCATGAAACAACTTGGGGGGAAAAAAAAAAAAAAAAAAAAAAAAACAAACCGGTATAGAAAAATTACATTTTCATACATGGAAACTAAAATTTAAAGCAACAAACAAAAATCCCTGACATTCCATGGCATGGACAAAAAATATATATAAAATTCCCTGACTTTCAATTTTTGGAATAGACCAAAATTTAAAAATTCCATGATATTGCAGAAATTCCATGACCTGTGGGAACCCTGGCTTTACTGCAGAGCAATTACTGTATGCAATAAAGTATTATTATTTATATCACATTTTAATAACTGTGAGCAATCAAAATAATGATAGTTTTTTTGCTATTGCAGAAGTTAGAGATCCATCCGTGCTGGATATATAGGTCCGGGTCGCTAAAGACCTGAATATGTAATAATGATTGGTGAAACAGTCATGCATTTAAGGGTTAATTGTATTGAACGTACACTTCAAATCTTAAAAGTATCTTTAAAAACCTGTACTTGCAGAATAGAATATTAATGAAATAGTAAGCGACTTGAATTGGTCCTATTATGCTTTTATACCTTTTGAGCTTTAGTCAGTGTGTGGTGTGTATGTTTATGCATAAAAAAGGCCTACAAAGTTACAAATCTCAAAGTCCACTCCAAAGGGAGATATTTCCTTTTTTAAAAATCCCTTTTCAAGAACTACAACGAACGGCTCATTTGGACTACAAGCTTTGTTTCCGGATGTTATGATGTCATAACACGGTCCATTAGAAAATGAACCCGCATACTGAAATTTGAATGGTTGTGATGCAGCATGGAGAGACGCTTTTGGGACGCTTCAATGAGCCCAGGCGCTTCAAGCATTGACTACAGTGATTGCGATCTCCTCCGGTGGCCGCGTCAAAGCCCTGTGCCGCAGACATTTTACAATGTAGAAGCTTCACTTATAATGCAAGTGTTTTTTTTTTTTAATGCATATACTTGCACTAGACTAGGCTAGGCTAATCAGTGATGTTATTTGATAATGTTAATGTTCTTTGCTCTTTTTCTGTAGCTGCTTTTTGAATAACTAAAGAAATATAAGCATTATTAATTAGTAACATACAACGTCTTATTCAATTGTTGCCATGTTAAGTACAAATTAAGTCATATTAAAAACATTAGCCTTTTTAGCCTTATGCTGGAGCTGGTTTCAGGCAATGAAAGTATGTAAATATTTTAATAAATTAGCATGATAATATCATGTATTGGCAATCTGACAGGCTGACAACAGGACCCAACACCACTGTAGCATCAACTATATCTTCATATATCCTTAACTATAACCAGTCTTGATGCTTTGACAAGAGTCGAAACACCATCTAAACTGTTCGCCAATCACAATGCTGTGGGAAAGTAACTAATCACAACACACTTCGTTTTTTTGGAGGGCAGGCCTTCCTCAAACCCGGAACTAGGGTTTGAGGACCCAAGGTCCTAGAGTCTGGAGGAAAGGTGGAGAAGCTCATAGCCCAAGTTGCTTGAAGTCCAGTGTTAAATTTCCACAGTCTTTGATGATCTGGGGTGCAATGTCATCTGGTGGTGTTGACTGGCCAGCAAACTCACCAGACCTAAACCCCATAAAGAATCTATGGGGTATTGTCAAGAGGAAAATGAGAAACAAGAGACCAAAAAATGCAGATGAGCTGAAGGCCACTTTTAAAGAAACCTGGGCTTCCATACCACCTCAGCGGTGCCACAGACTGATCACCTCCATGCCACACCAAATTAAAGCAGTAATTAAAGCAAAAGGAGCCCCTACCAATCTTTGAGTACATTTACAGAAAATGAACATACAGAAGTACAATTCACTAAAAATGTTTATTGGTCTTACGAAGTATTCTAATTTGTTGAGATAGTGAATTGGTGGGTTTTTGTTAAATGTGAGCCAAAATAATCACAACCAAATACTTTGCACTCAATTTATTTAATACACAAGTTTCACAATTTGAGTTGAATTACTGAAATAAATGAACTTTTCCACAGCATTCTAATTTATTGAGATGCACCTGTATGAGATATAATCACATCAAAGATATGATAAAGTTTTACTCTGACTTGTGTGCTGTTGTAAATGGCACTTAAAGAGGGTCTAAAAGACAGTTGTTCCTCCTTCTCTTAAGAATCTGCCTTCACTTTGATAAAAATGCTAATTTAGGATCTGCTATGCTTATATTTATGCATGGCAAGATGATCAGGAAGACCAGCTCTCCTTCACTTCATCCACTTGGTGTAATAGCAAATGCAAATAACTGCATCAGTAGAAAATCATTTGATTGGTGTTATCTCATCTAGCACACACAGCCTATAGGTTAACAGATCCCTGTTTGAAGCAGGACAAATAAGTGGTTGGCACATTGAATTCTCATTATAATTAGAGTGAATAATTAAATATTTATCCTGTGCAAGTCAGCGGGGAATCATCTCAGCCTGTGTCATTAAGACCTATTTTAATTATTATAGCTCAGTAATCTCAACGCGGTGCCTCACACACGGCAAACACACTGTCACCTTCTTCATCATCACAGCCATCATCCACATATCTGTATGGGAAATTGGGTATAAATGGTTTCTGCAATGTTTTCTTTCAGTTTCGGAGGTAGAAAACACACAGTATACTAGTTTATGTTTCAAAATGTAGCACAGTACAGTGTATAAGATAGTAATGCCATGGTACTTTGGGGTAACACTTTGGTAAAACCTTGCTTCATGAAGCTTCAAAATCTTTGTGAATCATTTGTTTTAAACCAGTGATTCAGAGGGTGTATCAAACTGGTAAAGTCACGCATAATACATTTATAATAAAAGAAAGAGTTGTAGTCATTATGGTGCATTCCACGTGTACTCAGAAACTGGAAATTCTGAGTTCCCAGTAGGAACTTTTAACTGGAACGCCCTCTTAAGTCAGAGTTCCGACTCAACTTAAAATGCTTAATATCGACACCGATAATCGGTCATTCTGATAATCCATCTGCCCCTAATTTGAAGTTATCCTAACAGGAGTAGAAGGACAGTTTAGGCATATTTCATAAATAAATTGCATTCTGAACAGCATTAAAAAAAAAAAATGAATGAGATACTTCAAAAAGAACTCTGATTACAATTAGAGAACACTTACAGATACCTTTAAGTTATTGGTATTAATCAGACACCTGGTCCAAATTTCACTAATTATATGACAAACTAGGGCTGGGCGATAAATTGATAACAATAATTATCGCACAATATGAATTTACATTTACATTTATTCATTTAGCAGACGCTTTTATCCAAAGTGACTTAGAATAGAAATAATCAGAGCAACAAGAGAGCGACAATGTATAAGTGCTGTGGCAAATTTCAGTTAGATAAACATTATATATCTTGCAAGGTTTTTTTTTTTTTTTTTTTTTTTTAATATATAAATAAACTGAATAGAGTAGGAAAGTGCTAGTGTCAATTGGTCACGTTCTGGCGAAAAAGATGCGTTTTCAGAAGTTTTTTGAAGATGGCCAATGACTCAGCTGATTGAATTGAGATGGGTAGGTAATTTCACCAGCTGGGAACAGTCCACAAAAAGGTCAGTGAAAGTGATTTTGAGCCTCTTTGGGCTCAAAAAATTTCCTCAATAAACGATAACAAGAGTTCGATATAATGTTTAATGCGACGGAACAAAAGAGCGCTAGTCAAAGCGCGCCACTCGGACCGTTTATCCACTGATCAAAGTTCAAGCGGCGGCACAGCGTGAATTTACTATAGCAGATGCTTTCACTCGCTGATGAGTCTTGGTCACTAAACAGCACCAGAAGCACTTGAATTCTTTGAAGAATATAAATAACTCAGTTTATAGTAGGGCTGCACGATATTGAAAAAAACTCACATTGCGATATTTTGTTTTTCTGCGATAAATATTGCGATATGAAAATAAAAAATCATCAGATTACTTGAATAGCTCTTTGGAAAAAAATGGGGTGATTTTATAGCTGAGTAAATCAGCATTGAAAATAAACAAATTACAAACATAGATAAAGTTAATAGAACAAAGATACAAATAAAATAAAACACTTTATAGTCTAACAGTATTCAGGTACAGAAATTGAAATATCAAATATAAAATTGCACTGCATATTCTTCACTGTATAAATGTAATCTAATAAATCTGTGTCAAAGCTAAAAAGTGATTTTTCTCTATGTTTTGCTGTTTGATTAACATTCATGACACAGAAAGCCTCAGGAACATTAAACTGCTGTGAACCTGTTACACATCCATTTTCTTTCTCAATTGTTTATCTTCACTTAAGCAACTGTGTTTACAAGGATACTTGCGGAGACCTGTATTTTGACATAGTTTCGCGTGTATGTGTCATTTCAGGCATAAAATAGCAGCGGAAGTGAACGGAATTCCGTGTTCACATGCATCTGCGTGGCTTTCACCGTGTCAACACCGGGCGCGATCATCGCGACGCGCCAAATGCGGTAGAACACATTATAATCAGTGATGCTGTCTGCACTGGACGCGAGCGGCGCGACAAAATACTGTAGAAGTCATTATAATGATGCTCCCTGCGCTGGATGCGGCGCGGCACGTCAAATACCCGAAAGTAAACTGCCGCGTTCCATTTATGTGTACTCACACAAAATTCAAATGATATGCAACAGTCGCTTTTGTCGCGTCCAGTGTTTAGACAGACTTTCACTTTAGATGCTGCGGTACAGGCAGCGCAACACGACAGCTGTCGCGTCCGGTGTAGACAAGGTGTCTGTGTGTAAGCAAAGAAAAGACGATCAGTAGCCTATAAATAAATATAACGATCAGTATAGGCTACTAACATCGCACGTCCTGCGATGTGACTATTGCGGATGAGCACATCGCGATATCGATGCTGAAACGATGTATCGTGCAGCCCTAGTTTATAGCAAGATTAAACAGTGCTGACAAACAAGTGAAACACTTTGCTCAACGATACAGTCTTTTTAATCAACAAATCACCATCATTTACCATAGATTTACTGTCGTAGCACTAACTGAACAGTGGTATTGTGTCAGAAATGTGGGTATATTTGTGTCTAATTTTATTATATTATTAATGTAGACATGCATTAAATGTATTGAAGAAGGAGAAATGGAATGTAATTACAGTATTGTCTGTGATTAAGCTATAGTGTTTATGCACTTATACTAAATGTATTTAAACTACTGTTCAAACATAGGAAGCATATTATATTTTTACTATGGTATTGAGGTGCTATATTTGTGGTTTTAACTGTTATTATCATGATACTATGAAGCAATGGTTAATAAAAGGAAAACTCAAGAAAAATCAAATTGTCACAATAATTCAATTTCACCATATAAAAATGAGATTGCTATGAGATATCACTGATTACTGATTTTAATAATGAACATCAATCTACATATGCATTCTAAATCAAGTTACTACCAATTTTATTATTATTATTATTATTATTATTATTATTATTATTAAGAAGAAGAAGAAGAATATTATCAGGTAACACAAACCTGTTTCTTGATTTTAAACAATATTACTCATTAAAACATGCAGAACTAAGAAATAATTTTTTCTATTAAGATACTTTTTTTGTTAAGAAAAAATGAAGAAAGTGTGAAGAATGTGATTGTCATGTTCTGACCATAAAGAATATTTAACTGTCAAGTTTTTACAACTTTGTAGCAAAAATCTCCCTTTAAACTTGAAAAAATTAAAAATTGACATTTATTGTGATAATTATCGATATCGACTGATATGAAAAAGAATTATCGTGATCGTAATTTTTTGGCTATATCACCCAAACCTATGACAAACCCTGTTTTATCTGGTAGTATTCCTTCAATTTTCACGATATTGCAAGATGTTGGGCTATTCGAAGATGACTGAAACCCTGCAACAGGAGGGATGACCCTTTCAGTCATTGCAAGAGAAGTTGGTAATTCCAAATCTTGGATTTCTTGAATATTGCAGGTTTACAATGACACTAATTAATTCAAATTCCCCAAAAAGGCTGGTCGTCCACGTAAGACAAATAAACAAGAAGTGAGGATAACGCAGAGACTCTCAATGTGGAATCAGTTCAACACTGCAGCTGGAATTGCTTGTCAGTTCAGCTCTGAACAGGGTAAGCATCTGTCTTGGCATGTTTAAGAGAATTTAGACTGAAAGAGCACTCTGCAGTGACCAAGTCTCTCATCAGGAGAGGGAATCAATAGGCTACACTAACCTTTGCTGAGGAGCACTTTGTGTGGAGAGAGGAAAACTGGTCCAAAGTTCACTTTAATGAGAAAAGTTTATTTTGTTGGGTCTGATGGAAAACATTTTTTCGACATCAAACTGGTGAAAGACTGCAGCACATGTGCGTAAAGAAGTCAGTGAAAGATGGAGAAGGAAATATTATGGTTTAGGGATGTTTTCTGCAAGAGTTGGACCTCTTATACAGCTACATGGCAGAGTGAATGCATATGTTTATCAGAAACTCATTCTGCAACATGCAGTTCCTTCCCTGCAACCATCTTCCAACTAGCCTGCAATTTTCATGCAAGACAATGCCATCATCACACTGCAAAACGGGAAAAGCTGTTCCTTGAAGCTAAGAACAATGAAATAATGAAGAGTCCTGGTCTGAACCTGATTTAAAATCTCTGCAAAATCACTGGCGACAAAGTTATGGATAAGAAACCCACTACAGTTACCAAACTATGGAAGAGTGTAAGAAGAGTGGACCAAGATCACACCAGCACAGTCTGAGAAACTAGTGATGTCCTGTGGCCGCAGATGTGCTGAAGTCATTAAAAGCAAGGTCCTCTACACTTCCTACTAATTTCTGACAGCTGTAAAATTGAACATTTTAGTTGTAATCATCTATTGTGCTACACTGGTTACTGTTTTCTAATTTTGATCACTGTGTTTTCCACAAAATAAAGGTTTTTGATGAAATGCCTGGAATATTTTGTCAAACATGTTTGTAGACAAGTGATGCGAGATTAACAATATTAACAAAAAAGAAATAATAATAAGTATTTCTAATTTTGACCTCCACAGTATTTTTCTGTGGTGCTCACAGTACTGTCCGGTATTGGATGATTTGTTAATTGCATTTAACACACTACACATTCAGTGAAAAATTTGCAGTTGGTTTGTGAACTTGTTAGGCTGAGTTTTCTTTCCATTTGTATTGTTTTGACAATTTCTCAAAATTCAAAACTATTTTTCAAAACCAGTGTGTTTATAGGCTAATTAGAAAATATACTACAAAAATCTGATAACAAATACCAGTATGAAATATCAAGCAATATGTCACGCTCTTTTGAATAGCAAAAATAAATAAATAAATAAATAGCCTAAATGTAAGGGAATGACATCAGGAACCGCGCACATTTAAGTTAAAAGGTAGATAGGCCTACCTGGATGATTGATGGCATGTTATATGTTTACATAGCACTCCAAAGTATATCCACATAATGGTACAATTATCGTTTGGTTGGAAAATCTCTTTACCTGGAGTACGAAGACGTTCACAAGCTCCAACTGCGCGTGGCGATAAAAATTGACGCTGGCGAACGACGAGACGCATTTGCAGGTTTTATTTCAGTAAGTAATCCACTTTACCCAGCACATGTTTTGTTCTCTGCATTAAATGACAGCCTTACTGTATGGAGTGAGAACTCGCGCTAAACGTTTAGTTGCGGATCTATGAACTATAAACTAAACCGTCCGAATGATTCTAACTGAATCGCGAATCAATTCAGAACGTTTTCTGACTTATTCATTGAAGCGAACCAACTCAGAAGAACGATTCGTTCCCAAACGGGAATCGCTATTCTAAACAGCAGAACATATTCTGACATGATTGCTGAAATATTGTGGGAGAAAATATTTCTCTGAGCAGTATTTATATTTATATTTAACTTATAAGTTTCCTCGTCAATAGCATACTCAACATGATTTTACTGGACCACACCTAAATTTTACTGCAGTGGAACAGGTTTGATAAATCACGAGACAAAAGATGGCGCTATAGAGCTTCGCTTTTGTCGTCTACTCGTCTAATCAGTTGACTGACTTCACTCAGTAAATTTCTAGGGTGGTCAATCAATTAGAATTTGTATTTTTGGTCAACTTAATTACATTATGTTCCAGTCAGATTAATCTAGTATTTATGTCAGTTTGCTCCCAACCGAAAATGATCAAAGTCAGTCTTTAATGTGCAAGAAGAGGCTTTAGAAGTCAGTACATTTTCATATTAGTGAACATAAGCCTGTTGCTGTTCAGCAGTCATTCATTTCATTTTGTATTTCATTTTGTCAAACTGTTGAGGTTAGGGGCCGTTCGCACAGGCCATGCTCTTGTATTCCATCAAAACACACTTTTTTGTAATTTGAAAAAACCAAAACAATAAAAGCCATGTATATTTTAACTGAATTGGACCAAGTACTGACTATATTAAAACAGAACACCAGTCTACAACAACTTACATAAATTATCTATACTCATGCAAATGCAAATCGCATTTGCATTAGGCCTATATACTTCTAAAAGTCATAAATATGTAAGTCTATGGTATTCAAATTTATATAGTAAGTCTATAGTAGGCCTATAATAAATGTCTCCAGACTCTTCACTCTTGCTCATGACATCCAGCCCATTGAAGTTGAACTGCTTTCTTACATCCATGACAAATTACTTGGCGTTGTTGCACATCACTATGGAAATTTGATTTTGAGATTGCGCAGCATGTTTTGCATATATGTCATGCTAGACCCAAACTGCACTTTGTAATTTTAATAAATATAACTACTTCTAATACATAAATATTGGAAGGGTCTGCTGCTGAGTCTTGCAAAGGCTGTTTTATCTGAATAACTAATGAGTTTTGGGGATGTTTTTAATAGTGATTTATAAATATAATTATGTTTCAAGTTTCAAGTAGCTGTGTCTGAACGTGAGGACACAGCTCTAAAAATAACAACTCATCCTGCTATACTCCAGGGCTCTGGGTGGATTTCAGGATGCAGCTCAATGATGTCATATGCGAGTCAGTGGATCGTAAGGCTTCTAGGCAGACGGCAGCGTCTGGCTCACGCTGATGATGTACGACTGCAGATAGAGAAGCGAACTAACCGCGAACTAGTCAAGCTGCACTCTGCCCGTCATCCTGATACATCATGTGCCATGTGCTAATTAGGACTGTCTGTGTCTGCAACACATTCCTGCATATGCTTCCTCTGTTTCTGAGGTGATGAATGTAGCTCTCGCCACGCACAGCAAAAATGCCTTTCTTTAACACGGTTCATTAATTACCCACAATGCACTGTCACTCGGCTCCCCAGTGTCAAAGATGGCGTCAGTAGGCCAGCTGTTCATGGCTTCACTTACTGTATCGGAGAGTGCTGAGCTTTCCAAGCCGTCCGAGAAATGGGTTTCAGTTGCCGTTTAAATTAAAATGTTAAAAGATGATATCCAAAGCACTGACTCTGGACCAGTTGTAGAGCTTCCATCTTCACGGTTCAGATTACGCCTATGCCGACCTTTGGACTGAAGGAAAACCTCATGATAAAAACAAGAGGGTTGACTGGTGATATTATCACCAAATGTTGGATTTAACCTTATAACAACTTGTTTTATTTCAGGTTTTGTATTTCTGATTCATTGATTGGCCTCATTGATCTGATCTCAGCTTTTCAGTGAATATCCCCAGAATTATTCACAAATAGTTATTTTTTCACTCAAAAACTGAGGTGCATGAGTTCAGATCAATGTGATCTTTGACAAATTACATTTACATTTACATTTAGGCATTTGGCAGATGCTTTTGTCCAAAGCGACATACAGTTGGGAGAACATAGAGCGATTCTTCTTAAGGAGACAAACAGACACAGGCAGTGCTATAATACCAGATTTCAAGTGGTGCTTCAGACAAGTACAAGCTAGAAAGGGAAGGAATAAAGAGATTAATTTTTTTTTTTTTTTTTTTTTATGGTAACAGCAAATAGAGTTGAAAGAGATGAGTTTTAAGCTGTCGCTTGAAGCTTGTCAGGGAATCAGCATTCCGGATAGGGGTAGGAAGATCGTTCCACCAGCCAGGAACAGTAAAAGAGAATGTTCTGGATAGTGATTTAGCACCTCTCTGTGATGGTACCACAAGGCGTCGCTCACTAGAAGATCTCAGAGTTCTGGAGGGGGTGTAGATTTGCAATAGCGAGTGCAGATAAGCAGGTGCAGTAGCTGTGGTTGTCCTATATGCAAGCATCAGAGTCTTGAACTTGATACGAGCTGCAATTGGGAGCCAGTGCAAGGAGATAAAGAGAGGTGTAACATGGGCTCTTTTGGGCTCGTTGAAGACCAGCCGTGCTGCTGCATTCTGAATCATTTGTAGAGGTTTGATTGTGCATGATGGAAGACCAGTCAAAAGAGCATTGCAGTAGTCCAGTCTGGAGATGACAAGGGCCTGGACAAGAAGTTGTGTAGCCTGCACTGTTAGAAAGGGCCTGATCTTTCTGATGTTGTGCAAAGCAAACCTGCAAGATCGAGTAGTCTTTGCAATATGATCTTTGAAAGACAGCTGGTCATCAAAGATGACACCCAGATTCCTGATTGAGTTTGAAGAAGTGATTGTGGAAGAGCCCAGCTGGATGGTGAACCCATGCTGTAAGTTTGGAGTGCAAGGAAAAACAAGAAGCTCAGTTTTTGCCAAGTTAAGCTGGAGGTGATGTTCTTTCATCCACGTTGAGATGTCCGCCAAGCAGCCTGAGATCCGTGCAGGTACTGTTGGATCATCTGGTTGAAATGAAAGATGGAGTTGTGTGTCGTCAGCATAGCAATGGTAGGAGAAGCCATGTGACTCTATGATGGGACCCAGTGATGTTGTGTATATGGAGAAGAGGAGAGGACCAAGAACTGATCCCTGAGGAACCCCAGTGATCAGTTGATGTGTTTTGGATACCTCTCCTCCCCAGGTTACCGTGAATGACCTACCGGTGAGATAGGATTCAAACCAGCGAAGCGGAGTTCCTGTGATGCCCAGCGATGAGAGGGTGGACAGGAGGATCTGATGGTTGACGGTGTCAAAAGCAGCGGATAAATCAAGCAGAATTAGAACTGATGATTTAGAATCAGCTTTTGCTGTCCGCAAGGCTTCAGTAACTGACAGTAGCGCAGTCTCAGTTGAGTGGCCCCTCTTGAAACCTGACTGGTTAGGATCCAGTAAGTTGTTCTGTGAAAAGAACAATGATACCTGGTTGAAAACAACTCGTTCGAGGGTTTTTGCTATGAATGGAAGCAGAGAGACCGGTCTGTAGCTGTCAAGAAGTGAGGTGTTCAGTGTTGGTTTCTTAAGCAGTGGGGTTACCCGAGCCTGCTTAAAAGAAGTTGGAAAAGTGCCTGTGAGGAGCGATGTATTTATGATGTGTGTGAGTGCTGGTAAGACAGTAGGAGAGATTGCTTGAAGAATGTGTGAGGGGATGGGATCAAGTGGGCATGTTGTAGGGTGGCTGGAGAGGAGAAGTTTTGATACTTCTGTCTCAGTGAGGGGACAGAAGGAGAAAGTGAGAGTGTTCGAAGTGGGTGTGGTGGGTTGTAAGTCATGTGTATGAGGGGCTAAGAATTGTTTGCTGATTGTTCGAGTTTTGTCTGTGAAGAATTGTGCGAAATCATTAGCTGTTAGTGTAGTGGTGGGTGGTGGTGGAGGGGGACAGAGGAGAGAGTTAAATGTTTTGAAGAGATTGCGCATGTCAGAAGCACTATTGATCTTGTTATGATAATATGAGGATTTGGCAGTGTGGAGTTGAGTAGAAAAAGCAGAAAGCAAAGATTGGTACATACTCAGGTCAGACGGGTGTTTAGATTTGCGCCATTTTCTTTCTGCTTGCCTGAGTTTGGACCGATGTTCACGAAGAACATCAGTCAGCCAGGGGTTAGAGGGGGTAGCCCGTGCTGGCCTGGTGGAAAGAGGACAGATATCGTCGAGACAAGACTTTAAGGTGTTGCATAAGGTGTCAGTGGCTGCATCCACATCCAGAGATGAGAAATGGGTAGGTGAGGGAAGAGAGGAGGAAAGTACAGAGGAAAAGTGTGAGGGTGAGAGGAAGCGTAGGTTTCGTCTGAAAGTAACCGGTAGAGGGGTTGGTGATGCATAGGTTGAAAGATGAATATTAAATGTAATAAGGAAATGGTCAGAGACGTGTAGGGGTTTGACCAGGATGTTGTCAGCGATACAATTGCGAGTGTAAATTAAGTCAAGTTGGTTGCCAGATTTGTGAGTGCTCGTAGTGGTAAGGCGTTTGAGATCAAATGAGGCAAGAAGTGAATGGAAATCTGTAGCATAAGGCTTGTTAAGATGAATGTTAAAATCACCAAAGACCAAAAGTGGACTGCCATCTTCTGGAAAAGAGGATAGCAGTCCATCCAATTTCTTCTAGAAAGGTGTTTAGAATTTGGCCTGGAGGGCGGTAAATGACCACAACCTGGAGTTTTACAGGAGCTGTGAGTGTTATTGCATGACATTCAAATGAGCTATGATTGCATATGGGTGAATGTGTTGTGTATTTCCACTTGTCAGAAATGAGCAGACCAGTTCCCCCACCCCGCCCAGTCTGACGCTGAGTGTGAGAAAAAGTAAAATTCTTAGAGAGAGCAGCGGGGGTTGCTGAGTCTTCTGGACGAATCCAGGTCTCAGTCAAGCCCAAGATGCTAAGATCAGATTGTATGGAATAAGCAGAAATGAAGTCTGCTTTGTTAACTGCGGACTGACAGTTCCAGAGGCCAACAGAAAAAGCAAGAGGTGGAGTAGAGGATGTAGCGATAGGACGTAGGTTAGCAAGATTGCGATGCCGTTTGCGTTAGGAGTTACTGCGTGGTTGAGTGACAACCGGAATATATTGAAAACACATGATAGAATTGGCAGGCAAAAGAGAGGAGAGAGAAAATGAAAGAAGTACCTGTGTGCGTTGTCGGTGTCGTTGCTCGGTTAAGTCGCGCAGGAAAAGTCGCAGGTCTTTACTTTCGTCGGTCTTCACGCGAGGAGGCTGAAATTAAGCTGATAAAAAGAAGGAATCCTAGATTTGCTGATAATATAGCTTAATAAGAGACTCAAAAGAAATTTTAGACATCATTCAGGTTTGAGATTCAAACACACGACTTGAAAAGTTTGGGACCAATAGCTTAGCATGCTAATGGAGCATGCCACTGAGTTAACATAAATTCATCAGGCTGCTGCTGAGGAGATCTTTCAGTGTGAGAATGAGCATACAAATGCATTAGTTAGCATGTTGACCGGATTAGTATGCTAAGCTAACTTAATGATAATGTAGACTACGATTAACCTGATAGCTGAAAAGCTACATTAGAAAGAATGGCAACTGGTTAGCATGTTAACCAATTAGAATGTTAAGCTAACTAGCAGAAGTCAACAGACACAGGCATGGTCAACTTTGGAGAGGTATTTCTTGGAAACGGTAGAAAAAAAATCTATTCAGTAGTTTTTGTGAGGCTCACTCCAAGAATTGAAATTAGACAAACATTTTTAAGTGAAGTAGTGAAAAAAAAAAAAAAACACATTTACTTTAAAATCAAGGACAAAGAATGATCGAAAATTAAAAATGAGGGGCCTCATTTATAAAGTGTGTGTACGCACCGATTTGATCTTTATGATTTAAATACGTGCCAACGCTCATACTTGTAAAAACTGCCTTTGACGTGGAAAAGTGTGTAGTGTCATGTAAGGGTCTGAGCAGATGTACACATTTTTTCTTGCCAGAGCACTGCAGGTTTTTGGAAATGTAAGCTGTTCTTGCAGCTCGCTGTTCTACAGTCATGGCCAAAATTGTTGGTACCCCTGAAATTTTTCCAGAAAATCAAGTATTTCTCACAGAAAAGTATTGCATTAACACATGTTTTGCTATACACATGTTTATTCCCTTTGTGTGTATTGGAACAAAACAAAAAAAGGGAGGAAAAAAAGCTAATTTGACATAATGTCACACAAAACTCCAAAAATGGCAAAATTACAATTAAAATGGCACCCTTTCAAAATTGTGGATAAATAAGATTGTTTCAAGCATGTGATGCTCCTTTAAACTCACCTGGGGGCAAGTAACAGGTGTGGGCAATACAAAAATCACACCTGAAAGCAGATAAAAAGGAGAGAAGTTGACTTAGTCTTTGCATTGTGTGTCTGTGTGTGCCACACTAAGCATAGACAACAGAAAGAGGAGAAGAGAACTGTCTGAGGACTTGAGAACCAAAATTGTGGAAAAATATCAACAATCTCAAGGTTACAAGTCCATCTCCAGAGATCTAGATTTGCCTTTGTCCACAGTGCGCAACATTATCAAGAAGTTTGCAACCCATGGCACTATAGCTAATCTCCCTGGGCGTGGATGGAAATGAAAAATTGATGAAAGGTTGCAACGCAGGATAGTCCGGATGGTGGATAAGCAGCCCCAAAGTTCCAAAGAAACTCAAGCTGTTCTGCAGGCTCAGGGTGCATCAGTGTCAGCGCGAACTATTCGTCAACATTTAAATGAAATGAAACGCTATGGCAGGAGACCCAGGAGGACCCCACTGCTGACACAGAGACATAAAAAAGAAAGACTACAGTTTGCCAAAATGTACTTGAGTAAGCCAAAATCCTTCTGGGAAAATGTCTTGTGGACAGATAAGACCAAGATAGAGCTTTTTGGTAAAGCACATCATTCTACTGTTTACCAAAAATGGAATGAGGCCTACAAAGAAAAGAACACAGTACCTACAGTCAAATATGGTGGAGGTTTAAAGATGTTTTGGGATTGTGTGCAAGGCATCATGTGCAAGGCATCATGTGTGCAAGGCATCATGAAATCTGAGGATTACCAAAGGATTTTGGGTCGCAATGTAGGGCCCACTGTCAGAAAGCTGGGCTTGCATCCGAGATCTTGGGTCTTCCAGCAAGACAATGACCCCAAACATACTTCAAAAAGCACCCAGAAATAGATGGCAAGAAAGTGCTGGAGAGTTCTGAAGTGGCCAGCAATGAAGTCCAGATCTAAATTCCATTGAACACCTGTGGAGAGATCTTAAAATTGCTGTTGGGAAAAGGCGATGTGAGAGACCTGGAGCAGTTTGCAAAAGAAGGGTGGTCCAAAATTCTGAGTCAGAGGTGTAAGAAGCTTATTGATGGTTATAGGAAGCGACTGATTTCAGTTATTTTTTCCAAAGGGTGTACAACCAAATATTAAGTTAAGGGTGCCAATAATTTTGTCCAGCCCATTTTTGGAGTTTTGTGAGACATGTCAAATTTGCTTTTTTCACTCCCTTTTTTTGTTTTGTTCCAATACACACAAAGGGAATAAATGTGTATAGCAAAACATGTGTTAATGCAATACTTTTCTGTGAGAAATACTTGATTTTCTGGAAAAATTTCAGGGGTGCCAATTTTGGTCATGACTGTAAATTAAAGGATTTGGACGATGAGTGGTGATTTTTTATATGTGGATGACATTAATTAGGAGGTGTTTAACAAGATATTTTTCAAGATCATCTGTAATTCATAGATTTCACATCTGAAAGAGAGGTTTACATCAGAACGGCTTTATGAGCGATTTACACAAAAACTTTGTTCTGCTGGTGTTTTATGAATGAGGCCCATTTATTCTAAGAATCACACGTCTGCATATTTGAGAAATGAAAATCAAATTTAGCATGGTTTATGAACAACATTTTATAAATGAGGCCCAAGGTATCGTCAGACTTCAGCATAAGCCAAAGACTGTATGAATACAGAGAAAACTAAATTTGGAAAATGTTTTTACAAGTTATAAGCATTTTTGCAAAAATCATTATGTCTCTAGGACACTGTATGCAAACCTCTCAGGTACCTCTGGGACATGCTGTTGATGATCCGGACCTTACCTTTTTCCATATTTTTTCCGATTTCCGCATGTTTTTGTGATGTTATGTCAAATGTTTTAAAGATGTTAAGGATCAACACTAAGGATTTTTTCTACTGGCCCAAAAAAAAAATAAATAAAATAAAATAAATAAATAAATAATCATTTAAAAAAAATAATAATTATATATATATATAATAAAAATATTTTTTTATTAAATGAATTATTAAATTATTGAAATTATTAAAAATGAAAAGACACTTTACATGTGAAATTAAAACCACCAGTAGGCAGCAGCAAGTCATTGTTAATGAGTGAGTCATTAAGATTCAATTGATTCACCCAATGATGATTCATTCAGGAGTGAAGCATTTGATTGACTTAATACGCGAGTTGATTCAAGCGATTCATTAAACAAATTCATTCAAAAAGCTGATTCATTCAAACAGTGTTGTGTTTTGCTCAGAGCTTTTTTGTTGCTGAAATAGAACAAAAATCGACAATATATTGTCTAAAACGTAATCTTAATATTATTAATTTTCTGTTTATTCAACTGTTGTATAAAATTAATATCAATATACGTGATCTTGCTGATATTTGGATAAAAGTGGTACTCTTCGTGTGATTTTGGTTAATTATGTCATTTATATATAAATATAATAGACATAAATAAAGGTGCATTTTTGGCCCGATTTGGAATTTTGGGTGTATTCTAAATGCATTAACAGACTAAATCACGCAGTGAAAGCATCCACTTTAAACATGCACGCACAGAAGTTTAACCTACTACTTCATCACATAGTGCCTGCAGTCAATGACTGCGTGTGTTTTAGTTTGCTTTTCCTAAATTGGGGACATACTCAATAATGTCAGATTGTTGAAACAACAGTTAGCATACAATATTATAGTAGACAATATATCACACACTCGTATGATGTGCACTGGCCCGCTAGGGCAAGTGACAGTTTGTCAACTGGCTTGAGCATCTTTCACGCTGGCCCCAGGCCATCGGGTAGTCAGTTCTTATTGTTGAGCCCTGATATTGCAATTCATGACAAAATTTAATATGGCACCCCAATGGTTTATCAAAATTCAAATCCACAGATCCGGCATGACACAAGGAATCTATAGACACATGGATTGTGATTTTCTGACAAATTGTTCAAAAAGAAAAAATGACATTTTTTAATTAGTTTTATGACCTGTAGGTGGCACTGATTTGCAAATCCACGTGGGGTTCAGAGTGTAATGTTTTATCCACATTCATTTCACCATTGTCTAGTATAAATATGTTGCTTTGTTTTATAATTACAGTGTATACAGGTTTTTTTATTTAAAAAATCAAACTAAAATATTTAGTCAACAAAATAAAATGAAAACTTTTTCAAATAAAATAATGTTTTATTTGTTTTTATGAATTAAAATAATCTCATTTTTGGAGTTTGATAGCGAACACATTGCAACTGTAATGGATAGAGTCCACTGAAGGCGAATTGAAGTTGAACCCAAGTGCAGCTTTATTAAACCCAACGTGAAATCCAAACAAACAGTAATCCAAACAGAGACTTGACATAAACTGACTTGACTTAACGACTTTTGTCAACATTTGATGATGTAAAAATGACATAAATATGTGTTTAAAGCATGTATTGGTACTTATAATTAACTTAATATGCATTTAATAGAAACAGTTGCTTAAATAGTCTCCACAGGTATAGTAATAACAGTAAACTTTGATCTTGTGGGGACAACTATTTGGTTCCCATGAGGAAAACAGCTTATACTCTAAGTCATACTCAATTAAGTGTTTTGAAAACCTAAAATAACTGTAGATTTGTGTGAGGTGTAGAGTTAGGGTAAGGGGATAGAAAATAAAATTTGTACAGTAGAAAAACCATTACGCCTATAACGTGAACCCATAACGATAGGAATATTAGTGTATGAGTGTGTGTGTGTGTGTGTGTGTGTGTGTGTGTGTGTGTGTGTGTGTGAATGAGAGAGAGAGCAAAATAATATATGTTCTCATAAAACTATAAACTTTCAATAGTAAAATACAACGATAAACCTATTTTGTAGCCTAATAAAGGGAAAGAATAAGTATAGGTATAGGTATATGTTATAATAGGTATAAGAACAACTTACTTTAATGTCAAAATAGGCCTTATGTCCTATCCATTTCATATGCAAAACCATTTATTTGTTGTATTGATTGTAAATTGTGACAATGTTATGCTTCTTGTATTAGGCAACATGTTGAAATATACTGTTGCTTAGTGGTGTGATGTCCACCCTGTTGTGTCCTGTCCACCCTGTTTTCCCCTCTGTCCACCCTGTTACCTCAGTGTCTTTTTATATTACTAAAATAAGTTTAACAAATGTTTTGCATATCTTTGTGGTTATTTGTAGGGAATAAAATGGTAAAACTAAATAAGTTAAAATGGTTCCAAAATACCATTTAAATTTATTTTTATTCTAAAAGAAATGTGTTGAAATTACGCAGTGTCTCAAAAATACAGCTTTTTTCAAGATAATGCCGATTATGAACACTTTGTTAAAATACATTTGCAAAGTAAAGAGAGGGACATTTTAGCTCTTAGAAAATGTAAATATTACGATAACTGTGCATTCAAGACGCATGTTAATTGAGATGAGAATGCCTTGTAACAGGGTGGACATTTAGCCCTTGCATATGTGAAGAATTTCATGACAAATTATTAAAGAATAATATCCTGAGCTGACCAATATATTTTTCTTATAGCGTAACAAGCCCTTCTTCAGATAAAATGAAAAGTTTTTAAATGAAAGTTACCAAGCTCAAATGGCACAGAATAGTAAGAATGACCCGAGTAGACGCAAGTAGAAATGTGAATGGAAACGCGAATAGCGAGCTAAGCAGCTAACAAAATGCTAACGTGCTGTACTCGCGGTTATAGAGTGAAAGCAAATGATCAGATAAGTCAAAATAGTTTGATGGATAAGGTTTGAAATCTGGTGAGAATAGAACGTCTTGGTTACGTATGGTAACCCTCGTTCCCTGATGGAGGGAACGGAGACGTTGTGTCGAAGTGACGACTAGGGGTCGCTCTTGAGAGCCCGAATACCTCTGACAGCTTTGAGAAAAGGCCAATGAGAATTGGTATGCAGTATTTGCATAGCCCGCTCCGCCCCGGAGATCCGGGCATAAGAGGGGGGGGCTAGGCAACACTCATTGTTCTGATCTGAGGAGCCGAAGCACCCGGCTACACTCAGAGGCGGTCCGAGGTTGTGGCAAGGGGGACACAACGTCTCCGTTCCCTCCATCAGGGAACGAGGGTTACCATACGTAACCAAGACGTTCCCCGTCTGTCGTTCACGTTCGACGTTGTGTCGAAGTGACGACTAGGGGTCCCAGTTGAAAACGCCACAACCAGCGGACCGCGTCACGAGTGCATGGAGTGCAAATATTAACAGGTCTTGCGTGTTAGATAAATGTCACTCACCTCTACGTGACCTTCCAATGCCCAAGAGCTTCAGCCAGCCTTTCCTCACCTTTGGTTGAACATCTTGGAGAACATTGGGCCAGTGTCCGTCCTCCCCGGGGGGGGATGGGCACTACGGAGACCACACCCTGCCCGGAGGGAGGTATTTGTGTGGAGAATACACTTGAGGGCTCGCACTAGGGGAGCACAACAAGGGGACGATCCTGAGGCAGGCTCCGCGTGAGGAGAGACTGCTGAGCTCAGGGTCGGAGACAAGTTTTGTCTTAAGGGAAACACCGCATCTCTGGGAGTATAGGTGGAGATACACACATGGGGCCGCATTAGGAGCCACTACATGTGGGGCACCAACCTAATATGAGAGTTCACAAGAGGCAACCTAACCTCATATTAGATTCTGATAGCTAGTTCCTCCGCTGAACATAGCTACGTTGCGGGTGCAACATGATGGAAATTGTCGTTCAGGGTTCACGCCAGGAAACTTACTGAACTGGGGAAGCATCATCACCCGTGGGGAACGACGCTTCAGCAAGCTTCTACACCGTGTCAGCTTCAGGAGTTACTGGGCGTGCGTTCAGGACTCCCGAAGAGACTGGTTCTACACGCAGATTGTAGAACCTGGCAAACGTGTTAGGTGTAGCCCAACCTGCAGCTCTGCAAATGTCTGTTAAAGAGATCCCGTTCGCCAGCGCAACCGACGCTGCGACGCCCCTGGTGGAGTGGGCGTGCACCCCCAGCGGGCAGGGCACCCCTGTGGCCTGGTAGGCCAAACGAATCGCATCCACAATCCAGTGGGAAATTCTTTGTTTGGAGACAGCTTTCCCCTTCTGCTGTCCTCCAAAACAGACAAAGAGCTGACTCGACCGTCTGAAGCTTTCAGTACGTTCCAAGTAAATGCTCAGGGCACGGACTGGGCATAACAAGGAGAGGTTGGGGTCGCCTTCCTGAGAAGGGATAGCTTGCAGAGTGACCACCTGGTCCCTGAAGGGAGTGGTGGGCACTTTGGGCACATAACCGGGCCGGGGTCTCAGGATAACGTGAGAGTTAGCCGGCCCGAATTCGAGGCACGAGTCACTGACGGAGAGGGCTTGGAGGTCTCCCACTCTTTTGATCGATGTGAGCGCAGTCAGGAGAGCCGTCTTTTGGGAGAGAGCACTGAGTTCGACTGACTGGAGCGGCTCAAAGGGACCTGACCGTAGGCCCCAGAGGACCACAGACAGATCCCAAGAGGGGACAAGGCGCGGTCTGACGGGGTTCAGCCTGCGTGCACCTTTAAGGAATCGTATAACCAAATTGTGCTTCCCAACCGATCTACCTTCCACCAGGTCGTGGTTAGCGGCAATAGCGGCTACCTGGACCTTAAGTGTTGAAGCAGAAAGGTGTCTATCCAGTCCTCCTTGGAGGAAGGAAAGCACCGTTCGGATGCCACATCTCCGTGGGTTCTCCCCCCGGGAGGAACACCAGTTTGTGAATTTGCGCCATCTGAGGTCGTACAGCCGCCTCGTGGAGGGAGCTCTCGACTGCAACAGAGTGTTTACCACTGCCAGTGGGAGATCTCTGAAATCCTCCTGGTCGCGTCCAGGGACCATACGTGGAGGTTCCAGAGATCTGGGCGCGGGTGCCATATCGTGCCCTTCCCCTGTGAAAGGAGGTCCTTCCTCAGGGGAATGCGCCAGGGAGGAACGGGGGAGAGGAGCACCAGCTCTGAGAACCAAACCCTGTTGGGCCAGTAGGGGGCCACCAGCAGGATCTGTTCTCTGTCCTCCCTGACTTTGCACAGGGTCTGTGCAATTAGGCTCACTGGTGGAAACGCATACTTGAGGAGGCCCTGAGGCCAGCTGTGTGCCAGTGCATCTGTGCCGAGGGGCGCCTCGGACAGACCGTACCACAACTGGCAGTGAGTGTTCTCTATCGAGGCAAACAGGTCGACCTGGGCCTGACCGAAAAGACTCCAGATCAGCTGAACCGTCTGAGGGTGAAGTCTCCACTCGCCCCGAAGCGAAGTCTGTCGGGAGAGCGCGTCCGCTACCCAATTGAGTTCGCCCGGTATGTGGGTGGCTCGTAGAGACTTGACATTGTTTCGACACCAAAGGAGGAGATGGCGGGCTAGCTGTGACATGTGAAAGGAGCGTACACCGCCCTGGTGATTGATGTAGGCTACAGTCGCAGTGCTGTCTGTGCGGACCAGCACGTGTTTGCCCTGAACCAAAGGTCGGAACCTCTTCAGGGCCAAAAACACTGTCAGCAGCTCGAGGCAATTGATATGCCAATGCAGCCGAGGGCCCGACCAGAGCCCTGCAGCTGCTTGCCCATTGCACACGGCGCCCCAGCCTGTGTTGGATGCATCTGTCGTAACCAAAATGCGCCTGGACACCTGTCCTAAGGGCACCCCGGCCCGTAGGAACGAAATGTCTTTCCAAGGACCGAGGGTTTTTAGACATACGGGTGTGACGTGCACCCAGTATGAACCCTGGCGCCATGGCCATCTCGGGACTCGGGAACGCAGCCAGTGTTGTAACGGTCTCATGTGCATCAGGCCCAGCGGCGTGACGGCGGCTGCGGATGCCATGTGACCCAGGAGCCTCTGAAATTGTTTGAGGGGGACCGTCGGGCTGCGTGAGAGCTTCTGGACGCAGCTCAGCACTGACTGTGCACGCTCCGGGGAGAGCCGTGCACTCATGGCAACCGAGTCTAGTTGTATACCGAGAAAAGAGATGCTCCGTACCGGGGCGAGCTTGCTCTTTTCCCAGTTGACCCGAAACCCCAGATGGGCCAGATGGTTGAGAACCACATCCCTGTGTTTGCATACCAACTCCTGAGAGTGTGCTATGACCAGCCAGTCGTCGAGGTAATTGAGAATGCGGATGCCCCTCTCCCGGAGAGGGGCAAGGGCTGCCTCTGCGACTTTCGTAAAGACGCGGGGAGACAGGGAGAGCCCAAATGGAAGGACTTTGTACTGAAATGCTCGACCTTCGAAGGCAAACTGCAGGAAGGGCCTGTGTCTTGGAAGAATCGAGACATGAAAGTACGCGTCTTTCAGGTCTATCGCCACAAACCAATCCTGGAATCTGATGCACGTGAGAATGCGTTTGAGCGTTAGCATTCTGAAGGGGAGCTTGTGAAGGGCCCGATTCAGAATCCTCAGATCCAGGATTGGTCTTAAACCGGCACCTTTCTTGGGTACAATGAAGTAGGGGCTGTAGAACCCTTTCTTCATGTCGGCCGAGGGGACCGGCTCTATCGCGTCCTTCGCCAGAAGGGTCGCGATCTCCGCCCGAAGAACCGCAGCATTCTCGTCCCGAACCGCGGTAGAGAAGATGCCGCTGAACTTGGGCGGGTTGCGTGCGAATTGGATAGCATAGCCGAGTCGGATGGTTCTGAGAAGCCAGCGAGAGAGGTTGGGTATCTCGAGCCAAGCTGTAAAACTCTCTGCCAACGGTCTCAGGGGGACCACCGACGTACCTCGGGTGGGTACGGTGTGACTGAGTTGTGGTGAAAGCCCTTTGTTCGGGGGCGTGCTGTCCCGGAGGACACAAGGTGCTTTGATCGCCATAACCGACATACAAGGATCCGTGAGAAGATCGCCTGAGCTCAGGGGATCGACTGACGGATGCGCTTGTTTCTCTGTCAAAGTATGCAGAAGCGCAAGTTTTGCGGTTGAGCATGCTTTGATGTGTTTTGGTGGCTGGGTACCCCGGAGGGACCCAGCCATGGAAGGATCGACCATCGGAACCAACAGACAAGGATCCATCAGAAGATCGCCTGAGCTCAGGGGATCGACTGATGGATGCACTTGATTCGTCAAAGCATGCCGAAGCGCAGGCCCTGCGGTTGAGCATGCTTTGACATGTTTTAGTGGCTGGGTACCCCGGAGGGACGCAGTCACATAGATTTTTTCGCCCAGAGAAGAAAATTGCTCTTTTATTGACCATGTGGTGGCCGTCTGCCGAGAGGCAGACAGCCGGGGTGGAGCCGAAACCCACACTCGTCCCCTCGCCGAGTGTGGATCCAGACAGGTCAGCAGATCTCTCTCCTCCGGGCTGCTCGTTTCAGGAACGCTTCGAAGCCTGACGAGGGTTCTTAGCGGCCTGAGACTGAGCTAACGGCGCCACCTTCTTGCGAGAGCTCGACCGCAAGGCTGGTTTAGGTGCAGGACCAGCCTGTGGCGGGCCCTGAGCCGGTCTGGAAGGCGGTCGTCCTCGGCGTGAAACAGGCGGAGGCTGCTGCCTCGGGGGTGCGGGCCCGGGGGCCGGCGCCCGACGAGGCAAGATGTGTTTGATAGCCTCCGTCTGTTTCTTCACTGCGGAGAACTGCTGTGCAAATTCCTCGACAGTGTCGCCAAAGAGACCAGCCTGAGAAATGGGGGCGTCAAGAAAGCGAACCTTCTCAGCGTCCTTCATTTCCGCCAGATTCAGCCAAAGGTGGCGCTCCTGGACCACCATAGTGGACATCGCCCTCCCCAGAGCCTGCGCCGTGACCTTCGTAGCTCGTAGAGCATAGTCAGTCGCCGAGCACAGATCCTGCAAAAGCTCTGGTTTGGGAACACCCTCGTGCAACTCGCTAAGAACCTTGGCCTGATAGACCTGCAGGACGGCCATAGCGTGAAGGGCGGACGCAGCTTGTCCAGAAGCAGCATAAGCCTTCCCCACGAGAGCGGAAGAAGCCTTACATGCCCTGGACGGGAGTTTTGGGCGGTCCCGCCAGGTGGCGGCGGTCTGCGGGCAAAGATGCACCGCGATCGCACGCTCCACGGCGGGAACCTCCGTATACCCCTTCGCTGGACCTCCATCGAGGGTGGTGAGAGAGGAAGAACCGCTAAGACGCGTTCTGGCTGAAAAAGGAGCCTTCCACGACTTAGTCAGTTCCTCATGCACTTCCGGGAAGAAAGGAACTGGGGTAGAACGTGGCCGAGAACCACGGTCGTTACCCAGATACCAATCATCCAGCCGTGAGCGCTCAGGACGGGGCGGAGACTTCCACTCAATCCCGATTGCTTTGGCCGCCCGTTCGAGCATGGCCGCCATTTCCGCGTCTGCTACTGACTGAGAACCCGCCCCCGCAGCGGGTGCCTCAGACAGCGCGTCTGCTTCAGATGGCTGCCCACTCTCCGATGCTGCAGACACTTCTTCCTCCCCCGCAGGAGCCCCGAATAACCAATCCAACCTGTACTGAGACGAGTTTTCAAAGTCATCCGAAAGCTCGACCGGCAGACACACAGAGCGCGAGGGACGCGGGGAATTACCCGGCGAAACGCTCGCGCTCTCTCGCTCTTCATCAACACGCGCCGCGGCAGCCTCGTACCCGGAAGTAGAAGGACGAGTCGCGGGAGCGGTTGATGCGAGCCGCGGTCTTTTAGTAAAGAACGCGACTCGCGAACGAAGTGTGCTGAGGGGCATGTCCTCGCAAGCAGGACATCCGCCCTCGCCGAACGCCGCTTCAGCATGGTCACGACCCAAACACTGAAGACAGAGCTCGTGCCGATCGTTTTGGGAGAGAAAGAAGCCGCAACCAGAAGGACACGGAAGGAAAGGCATAGTAAACACACAAACCCAACGTGTCTGCACTCTTTTAGAGAAATTTGCTCTTTAGATTTTATTAAGAGGAAATCTGCTCTTCAAGATTCGCCGTCGAAGCACCCAGGGGACTCTCACTGCTACTGCGTTCGAGAAGGAAGAGACCGCTGCCCGTGCCGTAGATCCAACGACGAGAGAGGTGAGTAACGCTGCTTCTCAATGAAGAGACGCTGCATTCGGCTCCGAAGAAACAGAACAATGAGTGTTGCCTAGCCCCCCCCTCTTATGCCCGGATCTCCGGGGCGGAGCGGGCTATGCAAATACTGCATACCAATTCTCATTGGCCTTTTCTCAAAGCTGTCAGAGGTATTCGGGCTCTCAAGAGCGACCCCTAGTCGTCACTTCGACACAACGTCGAACGTGAACGACAGACGGGGAACTATATTTTTCACTTTAAACAACAGAGAGTAACAGTAAGATTGAGACTGCTACAGAAAAAAGAAGCTCCAGAGAACTGCAATGCAAACCACTCTGCAGCACGGCGCGGCAAAAGATATATACCTGTTATCCACCAGTTTCTTGTGACTTCTCATTAAAACTCATAAAAGTAAATAGTGTAAATTACATTGCTAATGTCATAGAATAGCATAGTTTAATAATAGCAGGGCACATTGTAGTGTAGTTTTACAACATTCCCCAAATGCACAACTGGAATTTAAAAATGTTTAGTGTCTTCTGGCAGTTAACGGAGCATTAAAACGTATAAATATGTAACAGATTGGAGATTAAAATACTAGCAGATTTGTCTCATTTTTAAATGAATATTAAAAACTAAGATGAAAAATGTATTTCAGCCAGAAATGTACTTTTACTATGGTAAAATAAATATTCAGCCATATCTTTGGTTATAACTTAAGTTTTAATTTTAGTCTTAGTTTTAGTAAACCATAACCCTGGCTGTCAACCCTGCTATGTTAAAGAACTATTTTTTCCCACTTCATGGTCCACAATAGTCCGTTATTTATTTGTTAGAATGCCATAATGCAATGATTGTCAACACCCTTTCCATCTAACGTTTTAATCTCTGTCGCTTAGGAGGAAAAATAAACAGGCTTTCACTCACTAAATATAGCAGCCATCATCATCATTAGCAAGTGGAGAACCATGAGCTGAACCAAAATGGATTGATGGCAAAGAAGGAATCAATCTATAGTCTGTGGAGCGAGAAGAGAAGATTAAAAAGTGGAAATTGAGGCCATTTCTGGATAGATTTCCCTCCCAAAAGCTGAACGCAGACCAAAAGCTGTGCTGCCCTCAGGCTTGCGCTCAGCCTTATCATTTCCATCCTCTCTGTATCTCTTGCGTTTATCTTCACATTATAAGAAAATAACATTTCACCTAAGTGTCTTTTTATGTCTTCTCCTAATGTTTGGACTATTGGGGTTGTGTCATATTGTACGTCCAGCGCTGTTGTTTGTCTATGACTGTGATGGACAAATACTATGTTAAATTGCAGTGGCCTCGTTTCAAACGACCGACTAACAAGCTTGAATTCTCAAACCTATTTCCTTTTTGTTTTAATGCCCGAGCTTGTTTTTCAGCCCCAACCGTCTTAATAGAACATGGTAAAACCACTAAAGCTCAGGCTGGAAAGGCTGCTGGTCTGAATCACTGAACCAAGAAACCAAGTAATATTATAATTAGGAAATATTATAAAGAAATGTGTAATTACAGTAAATATGTGTTTGACTTATTTATTAGCAAGGTATAAGGCTAAAATTGCAGCATATTACTGAAATATAAACACTACCATTTAAAAGTTTGCCTGAAGAATGTTGGATGAAGTCTCTTCTGCTTACCAAGGCTCTGTTTATTTGATCAAAAATGCAATAAAAAACGTAAAATTGTGAAATATTATTGCAATTTAAAATAGCTGTTTTCTCTGTGAATATATTTTAAAATGTAATTTATTTCTGTGCTCAAAGCTGAATTTTCAACATCATTACTCCAGTCTTTAATATTACATGATTTACTGCTCAAGAAAAAAATTTACTCATTGTTACAATTTTTTATTTATTTATTTATTTTTTTATCAATTTAATCAATCCTTGCTGAATCTTGCCGACACCAAATATTTGAACTTTAAAAAATAAAGAGGCTAAATGTTTACTAAAATATAAGCTTGCTGCTACATTTCAGAAAGCAAGTTGCTGTTTATTGCAGTTTTAACCCGAATTTGGTGTAAAAATAGTTGGAATTTTAATTGCTTTAAACATGTGGTGCTCATTAATCTCATGTTGTCTCTACAACAAGTGCACTGGAAGTCACACTTACAACATAAATCTTCAGAGAACACAAAGCATGGGTGATCTTAACTCTCTAATTCGACAGTGAAAGCCAATGGCATTTCTAAACCCAAGCGCAGCGGAAGTGAATGTTCTTTGCAATCATTTCTCATTCAAGGTGTGGCATGTTGGGTAATGAGACCAATCATCTGTGGTCAAACTGTGATATTAATAAGCTTTCGCTTGACTGGACTCAGAAACTGTGTGATTACCTGTCACACTTCATTTGTCGATTGTAAAAACACTACATGACTCCTTCCTGGTCACAATTTAGCAGCGATCTCATTCAGAAGCATCCCTATGTCCAAAAGAGCCACATACAACTTTATTTACTTACTTTTTACTAGGGTTGGAATACGTCAGATGATTTGAAGGACACCCGCAAAAATGAAATGTTAAATAACACAAATGTGGTGTGAAAGAGCTTTTACATTTGCCAAAAATAGAAAGTTTTTCATTTTCGAGTTACTTTTTCGGAAGTAATGCATTACTTTTAAAAGTAACTAACATCAGGTGTAAAGAAGTCTGAGAAATAGTCACAATACCATAATCGCTCTGGTTTCTGTTCCTTGGGTTTAAAATGTTCCCGAACGGCATGATATGAGACGTGCTGAGATACCGCATCTTTATTCGTAAAGCTCAAATTGGCCCATCATTATCTTTTAATTACCACAACCCAATATTGGGCCCTATTATAGGCAGATAATTAATCACGTATAATGGTGCAATAGGATATTGTGATTTTGTGGGGCAGAAAGGTTGGGAGGGGGTTATTTTGTGCAAACAGGGAGCTAATAGCAACTCTTCTGAGTTTCATTATTTGCACATGAATACACTCTGAATAATGGATGAATAGCTGTGTAAAGGGGCAGCGAGCGGAGATGAAACCGTGGGGTAAATTCACTGCTCTTTATATAATTCCCCATCATGAATTTGGCTACTGCAATATCAAGCCAGATGCATGTTTACTCAAAGTGAATTACAGCATGGCATGATTTAAAGCAACAGTTCAAACCAAAAAAGGAATTCAGTCATTTACTCACCTTTACGTTCATCCAAACTAATATGACTTTCCATTTTCCAAAAAAAGAAAAGATAAAATAAAAATATTTATATAATAATATTTTGCCATTCTTGTCCATTTATTGAAAATCAATGGACACTGTAACTCAAACAAACACCTTAAAATATGCTAAAATGACTTTCATATGAATTCATATGATACTTTTATGTGAAGAAGAGAGTCATTGTTTATCTTCCTCTCCAACCTGAAAATTTGGAAAATACTACAAGAGTCATGAAATTGTTATTTTATTCAAAAGCTCCAGCAGAGGTGAAGATATTCAAAAATCATTCTGTACTTTTTCTTTAAATAATGCATATTTTCATGAGTAAACAAATATCCAGAAATCAGTTGAACTGGAGCTGACATTATTGCAGATGTAACTATTTTTACATTAAAAATTTCTAATCTAGATTTCTTGACATCTCATCAGCTGCTCACAGACTAATTTTGATACCTAAAAGTTTAGATTATCCAGATCTAGACCTGTTCAAGTCCCTAAAAGTTGAAGATAAAAGTTTGGTCAATATTTACTCGTACTCATGGGAATACAAACACATATGTTTTTCTTTCCAAAGTAGAAAACAAATGCAGAAATAAATGTTGTTGAATGTTGCAGGAGTCAAACACCATAAAATATGACTTTCATATAAATTCATACTATGCCTTTGTGTGAAGAACCAACCTGATCTTATTACAAAAATGTACCTAATGAGAACTTTTTCGCAAGATGGGAAATATGTAGTGCGTTTCGTGACATATTTGATGTGAAATGTCCACTGAGTGGTGCTAAGAGTGTTCTTTTTTTTCTCTCTCTCCAGGACAGATGAACTTACATATGTTGCATTTTATGTGGCAGTTCTGACTTGAAATGTCCATTGAGTGGTGTTATAACCATAGACTGTAAAAAACATGAACGTAGTGTCAGCGACGTCACCCGTAGGTTTCTGAAGAGCGTTTTTGAAGTAAAAGTTGGGTGGGGCCTGTCGTCGCCATTTTGGAAGCGCGTCACCGAAGGAAAATAGAAAATGGACAAAGAGGCGGGGATGGGTGGAGCTAAGATGTCTGGTTTTTATTTATTAAAATAATCCTGATAAAGTAACACCCTAAGAAAAAACAAACACAATAACATGGATGAGATGCCAAGTTCAACTGCTGGAATAAGCTGAGGTAATGTGACGACTGCCTGACACCTGGCACTCAAGTGGCCACGCCCTTAATTATGCAGAATTTTAATGCTTAATATAATTTAAACGGGTGAGTTAGAAAAAAAGTCACCCCCCTCAGAGTTGTCATGAAGGGCAAAACTAGCTGTAAAAACCAGGCTGTAAACATGTTTTTATCTATTATAAAGTTGAACATTTTAACACGAGAGTCTATGGGGATTTGCTCCCTTTTGGAGCCAGCTTCAAGTGGCCAGCTGATGAACCGCAGCTTCAGTCACTTCCGTATTGTTTCAAGAGTGAGAGCGAGAAGTTGTCGCTTGGTTATAACTCTAATGCTGTAATACTACGCAGTAGACCAATCACAAAGGACTGCACCATTCGACCAATCTCATCAGTGAGGGCTCACGGAAAGGAGGGGTTTAGAGAGACTGATTCTTCTAACTGCTTCGCACGAGTAACATTAAATCTATGTTTTTTTTTATTTGAAAATTATATTTTCATAATAACATAATTTTTTCTCAAACATAGTCAGTGGGGTAAACCGCCCCCAGGCAGGGTTGCCAGGTTTTCACAACAAAACCCGCCCAGTTGTTACTCCTAACTAGCCCAAAAGTAGCCTAATCGCGTTTTGAAGGGGTTTACCATTTTACCCACCTGTGGGGCAAAATACCCCCTTGGTACAAATGTAATTTTTGTTAAAAATCTAATAACATGAAAACTTATAAAATTGGTTTATAATTTTTTTGTCATTGCCAGTAAAACTATGATAACTTTTCTGAACACATATAACTTTTGTTTCAAAGTCTACCCTACCATCTGCACTACACCTAAACATAGCCAATAGTAGAACAAAAACGAATGTTATGTAAAAACGCAGTCGCAAGCATGTTGTTTTAGCTAGTTTTTTGGTCTCTCATTTTTTTTCAGCTCTTTCATCTTGAGTGGTGTTGAGTCAATCCCATGTTTGATGGGATTTGTACCCATCAATTCTGCATCCTAAAGCCTTGTGTACATAGGGACAATTATTGCATGCGCTTATTGCCAGCATTTTTTGAGACAATTTTCGATGCGTCTTTGTGTTGTCTCAGGAACGACAGCTGTGACTTGACTTGTCTCAGGAACAACAGCTGTGACTGGACTTGACTGGTGCATACACTGGTTCGGCAGTCGTGACGTCATCCAGTTTCATTTTTGGAAGACCAGCTGTGCGTGTTGACCGCAGCGGTGGATCATCCACATTGGAGACCAGCCTCCGACATCTCCACGCTGGCATGATGTCGTAGTTCCCTCCATCTTTTGTTTGTGCTCCGGTGCGGCGGCCATTTTGCGAGCGCGCTCCGGCACGGCTGCCGAACTAGAGTGTGGTGCATCGACCAGTGGCTTTCAGTGCGGTGCAGTGGCCGACGGTTCTGGGCTGAGGATATGGATTAGGGCAACGGACTCATTGGAGAGACACACAGAGGATTCTGGCTGGTGCTGAGATGTAGCGAGTACATGTTTCCAGATTGGAGGAGAATGACAATCCTCCACATCGACTAGGAACTTGGAACTACTTAGATCAAGAATATAATTCAAAAAACAACAGACATGAAACACGTGGAAAGACTTAACTCAAATAAAAACAAGGCTGGGGCGAAAACACAACATGGACATACAGAAACGCCCTGACATTAGATGGTGCTTAATGACAAATAGAAATGCCCTGGTACACACGGTGGAATTCCTCTCCACAACAACTCCCTCTTATCAAGATTTTTGTAGTCGTTGTTGCGTTTGTCATAAAGCTCTTTGTGTTCAGACACAAATGAGACCAGCAGCTCTACATTCATCTTACCTTGATGCATTTTTTTTGTCTACTTACTGCTTCTTCGTTGTTAGGTATAACAACGAAGTGCCTAAGCACCACCAAGTCATGTTTAATGTAACTTGAGCAGCTCCAGACATGTGAACAAAAACAGCAATCTCATTGGCCTGGCAGTTTTTTTTAACGCAGCACCAGAGACGGGGTTTTTTTTATGACGCTTTAACGCCTGGCGTTTTGCGCGTCAATATGCGCTCTCACACTGCCGCCCTCTGTTTAGTCACAAGGCGTTAAACGATTATTGCCCTGGTGTGCACAAGCGTTAAGTCCAATTCTGTGCCGGCTGAGCTACCAAGCAAGTTTGTTATGTCTGGAAAATGAAATATGGAGCTGTAATCATAACTGTTTACAAAAATGATTACAAGTGCTCGCTGTTTTGCTGCCTCTAGTGTTCATTTCTGGTAGTGATATGTACTTATGCCACGTTCCAGGCAACCCGTTACCCGTGTTTTTCCAATCTTCTACCTGTGAAAGTGCACTGGAACGACAGTCAAACCCGTGACTCCCAGTTCTGAGCTCTGACGTCACATAGCCCATGAACCAACTATGGCAGCCCCTACGGATGTATTTCCTAATATACAAATAACGTAAAATAAAAGGTATAACTGCTTCTCTTGTCTTATGCTCCATTTTCCTCATCTGTTTCCCTCAAATAAGCAAGAAATAAAAACCTTTGGCTATTGAAATTATTTGTAAATGGGCTTAAGCCTGGAACGCTACAAAGTTGTGAGTCGTGGTTTAAAGCTGTGACTTACAAGCTCAAAAACCTGCCTGGAACGCAACATTATTGGTACACATTTCATATCTTGTGATAAATTTAGATGAGGGAGCAACACCAAACTATAATCCAAATCATTCATCTTACTTTTTAACCTGAAAACCTGGAAGGTACTACAAAAGTTATAAAATTAGTTCTCACCTGTTAATTCCTGTTTGCTCAGCTCAGGTGGAACTGGAGCTAGAATTATTGCAGATATAACTATTTTTACATCCAAATTTCCAAACCAAATTTCTTGGCATCTTCTCAGCTGCCCACGCAATTTTTTCTGTAATGCCTTACAAAAGTTTCAACTTTCCACAGCAGATCTATAGAAGAAAATTCTCCATGCTGATTTCCCGACCAGTGACACTGATTTTCCCTATTTAATTAAATCAGTTTTGAAGTAAAGTTTAAGATTATTATTTATTCATTCTCATGCCATTCCTACCTCTATATGTCTGTAGGACAGAAAAGAAATACAGTGTCCTGTGACCATGAGAAACCACATAGAGGTCCACAGTGTATTTTCTGTCGTATAACCTTCCATCAGCCGCATCGCTGTTGCTGTTGTTGTTATTGTTATTTTCTTTTCTTGCCCATTGTAAACAGCTGTAATCGCAGTCTAAAAAGACCAGAGGAAATGAAATAGCCTCTAGTTGCCATCTTGTCTGCTGTGCCGTGGACCGGAACGCTTTAATTAGGGCCGGACTGCTCAAGCGCTGCTGAAAATAAAGCACAAGTAAACGTCATCTTCCTCTCTTCTCTTTGCTTTGTTTATGCATGAATATGAATTCTGACTGATAGCCGTTCACTAAAAACCCTGCATGCTAACAATACACAGTGCTATATTTACTCATTTTGTATTGTAATATAATGCATATGCACATTTTTGTGCGTTGCATTATTCTTTTAGTCATTCGGGTAGAAACAAAGCGTATATTTATTGTTTCTCAATTCAAGAGCGCCCGTTCCAGAAGGATATTAATTAATCTAGAATCAGTGTATTTTTTTTGCTACTCTCTTTGGGTTTATAAATTCAAAGCAAAAGCTAAATTAATTAGTATGAAAAACAGATGTTTTCATTAACACAAACTGCCAAAAGCAATGCACACACGCCGCTAGTGTTCGCCATCGGCGTCTCGTTCTTGCACTGATTGGCTGGGTTCATTTGCTCTGCGTTTGCTGTAGTTCACACACCTCTCATTGCATTTGTTAATAATGTAAACATATTGCATGTGCCAGCTGTGTTTTCAAATTATAGATCCAGCATGGAAAAATCAACTCAATTGCATCACGCTCATAGCTGACGATGCAAATCCATATGTTAAAATGTATGAGGCATCAAGAAAATCTAATTTGTTAAGATCAAAATCAGGATATGTAGGCCTTGTTTTTTTAAAAACTGATGTTTGTTTTCACACTGCAATACTTGACACCATAAACTAGATATGGAACTACTTTTGCAAATTGCAAGACTAAAAGTTGCTGCACAGACATAAATATGAAATGCACAAAATGATTATCATGATTACTAGCAAAGTAGGTTGGATATGATCAAGCTCAAATTTAACACTACAGAAGTCTCTGATTTGCCAGTCTATTGCCAAAGGCCGTATAGTAAATAGAGAGATGTTTATAAGTGTTATGATTCAAGTGGCAATTTAGCATTAGTATCAGTGCATATGATGATTCTCAAGAGCACTGCATCGCCATAAGCATTAAAGAGAAAGCACATCTATGAAAGAGTCTAAACTCTTTACCTTAAGAGAGGTTAGACAGCCAGGAGTTCAGCATCTATTTTTAAACAGTGCGTTTCATAAAGCATCTAATGTGCTGCTTTTACATAGATGCCAGTTCAGCCTTACTCACCTCAGCTTGTTTTATTGATTGTTTGCTTTTTCATACTAAAAAGGGTTATGAAAAAAAGTGAGAAGTGGTTTTGGTGCTTCAAGCATGAAACGTTTCAATTGAAAAATAATTATGTATGGGTCAGGAAACATGATTCAATTTTTTTTTTTTTATTGCATTATTATTTTTATTATTTTGAAAACTCTCACATTTCAGCAAACATTTTAGTATATCTTCTTAAGGGACAATACCATAGATATATTTTAGAATAGTCAGTGTGCAGCTTGTATAGCAGTATAAATCAATTCAACATGGAACCTCATGACAAACAACTCTGATGATTTGAGAACTAGAATTGTTGCCCTCCACAAAGATAGCCAAGGCTATTAGAGGTTCAGTAACACCCTGAAACAGTTACACTACAGTGGTCAGGGTCATACAGAGGTTTTCCAAGATGGGTTCCATTAGGAATAGGCCTCACAAGGGTCAATCAACAAAGTTTAGTACTCGTTCTGTGTGTCAGGTGAAGAACCTGGCTTAAAAAAAACAGATGCATGAATGCTGCCAGCATTGCTTTAGAAGTTGCAGAAGTAGAACGTCAGCTTGTCGGTGCTCAGACCATACATTGCACACTGCAACAAGTCGGTTTGCATGGGCACCATCCCAGAAGGAAGCCTCTTCTGAAGCTGGCTCACAAGAAAGCTCACAAACAGTTTGCTAAGACAATCTGTCCAAGAGTATGAATTACTAGAACCATGTCCTATGGTCTGATGAGACTAAGATAAACTTGTTTGGCTCAGATGGTGTCCAGCTTGTGTGGTGATGATGCCCTGGTGAGGAGTACCAAGAAAATTGTCTTGTCTACAGTCAAGCATGGTGGTGGTATGATGGTCTGGGGCTGCATGAGTGCTGCTGGTACTGGGGAACTGCAGTTCACTGAGGGAAACATAGATTCTATTATGTACTGTACATTCTAAACCAAAACATGATGCCTTACCTTCTGAAACTTGTCATAACGGCAGTTTTCTAACATGATAATGACCCTAAACACCACCAAGATGACAACTGCCTTGCTGAGGAAGCTGAAGGTGAAGGTGATGGATTGGCCAAGTATGTCTCCAGACCTGAACCCTCTTGAACACCTGTTGGGCATTCTCAAGCGGAAGGTGCAGAAGCACCATGTGTCTAACATCTACCAGCTCAGTGATGCCATTATAGAAGAGTGGAAGTGGATCCCAGCAACAGCCTGTGCAGCTCTAGTCAATTCCATGCCCAGAATGATTAAGGCAGTGCTAGATAACAGTGGCGCTAACACAAAATACTGACACTTTGTATTGTATTGTATTGTTGTGGTATCATGGAAAAAAAAAGTCGTGGGCAGGCGGGATTATGCTAATGTGTTACAGAGTGACATACATCGTAACAGGCAGAAGTTTTGAAATATGACGATTTGTTAAGGCTGTTCAGAGTCAACTATTTCTTTTAAGAGACAATATCTTTATTTATCATGCCCTTTTTTGATTAACAACTTTGCAGACTGTTTACATTGAAGGAGAGCTACATTACAAGCTGCTTTTTTTTTTCTTCCAAAAACACATATGATCTACTCTTTAATATTGTTAAAAAAAGAGCTAATTTGAGGCTTATTATGGGCTAAAATGTTTTTTTTTTTTCTTAAAAAACCCATCCTCAGAAACATGACAGCCTTCAAAATTGAAAAGGTCTTGGGCTGTGACATCAGGTCATCATGTCTCCAAAATGATTCTTCAAAATGCAAATAGAAATTAAAAGTCAAGGCCAAAGCATCTCTGGACATCTCTGGCTTCTCAAAATAAACGAACATCTTCTTCAAGTTGAGTTGATCAGATTTGATAACTTTGAAATTCATGGCCAAACTGAGAATGACAGGCTTTATTTTGCCCTTGACCCATAGACATGATAAGCAGACAGCATCTTCTGGTGAACTTTCAACTCATTAAAGAATCCTAAAAAAATGAAAATATGATGCAGCAGAACTGATTTCAAAATTGATAATAATCAGACATGTTTCTTGAGCAGCAAATCAGCATATTAGAATGATTTCTGAAGGATCATGTGATACTGAAGACTGGAGTAATGATAAAAATTAAGATTTGATCACAGGAATAAATTACATGTGAACATATATTCATATAAAAAACAGCTATTTTAATTTGTAAAATATTTCACATTTTTACCATATTTTTGATCGAGTAAGTGCAGTCTTGGTGAGCAGAAGAGCAAAAGAACATAACGGTAATTCCCATTTATTACTTAAAAGCCCAAAGTCAAGCACATAGCCAATGATAAAAGCAGTCAGGGAAACTTCTAGGAGTAAAAACCATTTTAATTTATATATGTAATAAAAGACAGGCACAACATGTTTGCAATATGGCCTCCGATGATTTTGACACATTTCAAACTCCAATATGCAATATTCAAAGTACCTGATGACATTATAAAAACAACAGAATTTCAAAATACAATTGGCAGCTGATGGACATGAATACTAGAATTTTTTAGACGGGACGCTGGGTGTGTCTCACGCACCATTTGGAGTTTGCTGGAGCTTCGCTGCTGTTCCATCTAAATCGCTCCATGAAGTTATTGGATTTTTGCAGAGCTGGCAGCTGCTGACAGCTACAAGTTAGTTCTCGGGCAGGCATTAATTAGGCCGGGACGGAGCAATCGTAAGGAGAGGGTGGGGAAAAAGCAAGCACCGTCCTCATGTGAGATGCTGATGGTTCGTCGGCTGCTTTCTTAAGCTACTCACTTTCCATTAGGTCAGAGATGTTTCGTGAGGCGTCTGTCCTGATGCAGAGCTGGTGTCAGTGCTGGAGCCGAGAGCTTGTCAGACCCAATGCTCCTCAAGCTGATTTTCTCTTTAACATGCTCTGCATACAACTACAAGCCCATGCCATACATCTCGCACGCTCCCGGATGAGAAATGAATGAGGACAGGATGAGTATTTCGTTCTTGATGTTGTTTAGGAACGAGTGGGGAATGTGAAAGAGGAAGAATTTGGTTGCACTTCACTTCATAGCTTTACATTTCAATCCAATTGGGGGTTTGACAAAAGATGGGCAGGTTTTGGAGATCAGTCGTGTAACATAAAGTCAGTCATCATACGGTTTCCCTCATGCACATGGGAATCAAACGGAGTGAAATGTCAAAATGTAAAGTTTTACTATCCGTGCGAAAAAAAAGTGAGTTTAAATCCCTTATGAAATGCTGATGGATCAGATGGGTGGTTTCTGCTCATGTCAATAACTGACGGTCCGGCTTCCACCTGAAACACACACACACACACACACACACACATACATATGCTTTAGCACTTAAAGTTCACCAAAAAATAATTTACTTACACTCACATTTTTTATCAAAACCTGTAGGACTTCATCTTTCATTTAAACACAAATTACAGTGGGTACGGAAAGTATTCAGACCCCCTTAAATGTTTCACTCTTTGTTATATTGCAGCCATTTGTTAAAATCATTTAAGTTATTTTTTTTTTCCTCATTAATGTACACACAGCACCCCATATTGACAGAAAAACACAGAATTGTTGACATTTTTGCAGATTTATTAAAAAAGAAAAACTGAAATATCAAATGGTCCTAAGTATTAAGACCCTTTGCTGTGACACTCATATATTTAACTCAGGTGCTGTCCATTTCTTCTGATCATCCTTGAGATGGTTCTACACCTTCATTTGAGTCCAGCTGTGTTTGATTATACTGACTGGACTTGATTAGGAAAGCCACACACCTGTCTATATAAGACCTTACAGCTCACAGTGCATGTCAGAGCAAATGAGAATCATGAGGTCAAAGGAACTGCCTGAAGAGCTCAGAGACAGAATTGTGGCAAGGCACAGATCTGGCCAAGGTTACAAACAAATTTCTGCTGCACTTAAGGTTCCTAAGAGCACAGTGGCCTCCATAATCCTTAAATGGAAGACATTTGGGACGACCAGAACCCTTCCTAGAGCTGGCCGTCCGGCCAACTGAGCTATCGGGGGAGAAGAGCCTTGGTGAGAGAGGTAAAGAAGAACCCAAAGATCACTGTGGCGGAGCTCCAGAGATGCAGTCGGGAGATGGAAGAAAGTTGTAGAAAGTCAACCATCACTGCAGCCCTCCACCAGTCGGGGCTTTATGGCAGAGTGGCCCGACGGAAGCCTCTCCTCAGTGCAAGACACATGAAAGCCTGCATGAAGGACTCCAAGATGGTGAGAAATAAGATTCTCTGGTCTGATGAGACCAAGATAGAACTTTTTGGCCTTAATTCTAAGCGGTATGTGTGGAGAAAACCAGGCAATGCTCATCACCTGTCCAATACAGTCCCAACAGTGAAGCATGGTGGTGGCAGCATCATGCTGTGGGGGTGTTTTTCAGCTGCAGGGACAGGACGACTGGTTGCAATAGAGGGAAAGATGAATGCGGCCAAGTACAGGGATATCCTGGACGAAAACCTTCTCCAGAGTGCTCAGGACCTCAGACTGGGCCGAAAGGTTCACCTTCGAACAAGAAAATGACCCTAAGCACACAGCTAAAATAACAAAGGAGTGGCTTCACAACAACTCCGTGACTGTTCTTGAATGGGCCAGCCAGAGCCCTGACTTAAACCCAATTGAGCATCTCTGGAGAGACCTGAAAATGGCTGTCCACAAACGTTTACCATCCAACCATTCATCAAAGAGTGAAAAATTTAAGGGGGTCTGAATACTTTCCGTACCCACTGTATATTATGTTTGAGCTTCCGTTGACTGTGTGCTCTATGTATACAATAACCATATTTCTGTGAATAAAAGTCTGTTCAAAATATCAAGTGATCAAGTTTCTTTAGAAGATTTAGCATTATTATTTTATAGTTAAAGGAATAGTTCACCCAAAAATGATAATTTCACCATGATTTACTTACCTTCAAGCCATCCCAAATATACATGACTTTCTTTCCAGACAAACTCAGTCAAAGTTGTTTTAAAATTTATTTTGGCTACTCTAAGCTTTATAATGGTGGTGAATAGTGGCAGTTATTTTGAAGTGCATATATTTGTTGTAAAATGAACCCATATGCCTCTGGGTGGTTAACACATGTCTTCTGAAGCAGATCCATGGGTTTCTGTAACAAAAATATTTATATTTTTAAAATGATAAACTCGGGCAACGGTGTATGCACGTTCACGAGAGAGTCGAGTTCCAGCTTCTTCGCTGATCTCTGACTTGACATAAGCTGCGAGCCGCATTCGTAGTGTAAGCTCAGGTGAGAATAAACGAACAAGGATAGAGCAATACTAAACACAGGTAACAAATGAAAAGTCGGAAATAAAAGTGAAATAAAATGTCAGCGGATTTTTACTATTAGAGAAGAAGAGCTTGAGTGTTTTGCACAGCCTTACTTGTTTGAACCGGAATAACGTTACATCGACCAGGATCTCGACTCGCGTGAACGCAAATATTTTTGTTCCAAAAAACCCATGGATCCGCTTCAAAAGACGTGTTAACCCCCTGAAGGTGTATGTGTTTGTTTTACGACGGATATATGCGCTTTTTGGAGCTTTAAAATAACAGCCACTATCCACCACCATTATAAAGCTTGAAAGAGCCAAGATTAATTTTAAAACAACTCTGACTGTGTTCGTCTGGAAGAATAAAGTAATATACACCTAGGATGGCTTTAGGGGGAGTAAATCATGGGGAAATTTTAATTCTTTGGGTGAACTGTTCCTTTAACTAAAACATAAAAAATCTGAAAATAAGCTGAACATAACATACAGTCAAACCCAAATTTATTCAGACACCTCCAAAATTTCTCACATTATCACAGTTTTTTTGCTATAGTTTAGAAAATGGTACAATATGTCAGAACAAATTCATCTTGATAATGTCAGATAACTTTGATAGAAAGGTATGTAACAAAACATAGTCAGGTCATAGTGTCAAATTCAATTATTGGTCCCAAATTTTTATATATTTTACTGGTAGTCCACTGTTTGAAGAATTTTTGGGTATAATATGTCACAGTTTACTTCATTTTGCTATCCTCAATGACATAAATTAACTATAGTGTCCTGCACCCACTACTAAAATAATATAAAAAATTATATCTTATGATGTTTGCAAGAACAGTATATTTCAGTAAGGGAGAGTTGAAAAACAAAACGTGGAAATCTGTTTCCTTATCTTGATTTCTGACAATAAAACTACAAAAAAAAAAAAAAAAAAAAAAAAATATATATATATATATATATATATATATATATATATATACACAGAACTGCAGTTTAATTTTTTAGCCACAGATGGCGGTAAAGAGACCAGTCTGTTTAATAGGTTGCACCTCTGTGAGTTTTGGTATTGACTGATCTAGATCTTTGAGATCGCAGTATTTATGTCCATATGCGACCCTGCACCACAAAACCAGTCATAAGAGTACATTTTTTTGAAATTGAGATTTATACAACATCTGAAAGCTAAATAAAAAGCTTTCCATTGATGTATGGTTTGTTAGAATAGGACAATATTTGGCGGAGATACAACTATTTGAAAATCTGGAATCTAAGGGTGCAAACAAATCCAAATAGTGAGAAAATCACCTTTAAAGTTTAAATTCTTAAGTTCTTAGCAATGCATATTACTAATCAAAAATTAAGTTTTGATTTATTTACAGTAGAACAAATATCTTCATGGAACATTATCTTTATTTAATATCCTAATGATTTTTGACATAAAAGAAAAAAAAAAGACCCATACAATATATTTTTAGCTATTCCTACAAATATACTTGTGCTACTTAAGTTTTGTGGTCACATATATTTTGTCTTTCTGCACACGTTATTTTAACTTAAATCTCAAAGTATTTAAAAATGAGTACTTGGAAGTAGGGCTGTGCCGATAAACGATATCATATCGAATCGCGATAATATATATATGGATAACAATGATAAGCTCAAAGCATTTTTACTCGATATGGAATAATATAAGAGCCAATCACACAGCAGAAATATGCAACAACAGCCAAGCAGCGTGCAGCTTTTAACGTTCACGTCCAAGAACAAAGTCAATTTCCTACGGCACTTTGCAGAGCAAACTCGACACAAGGACGAAAAAAATGAGTGGAGGCACCGACATAAGTAAAACTAACCTCGAGTTATTATCCAAAAATGATGAAATTGTAAAAAAGTTAGCACGAATTAAGAGATTCATTATGCAGTGTAGAGAAATTCGTTGATTATGATGAACTAAGATGAGTGACAGCTTTTAATGATTTTTAAGCGAGTTTATAAGTTAAATATTATTTAATACATCAGAAAAGAAACAAGAAGTTAATATTAAGTGACTTACATTGACCATTGTCTAACACCATTGCCCGATTTGGCTTTATTTCGTCGTCAAAATTATCCAGAGATTATTTCCATTCATAAAGACAGTTACTTGCGTCATTTCTGAATGAATCGGCTGTTCGAACGAATCAAATGAATATGATTCAGTAATTAAAATCAACGACTTACCGCCCCCTACCGGCAGTTGTAGTTTCATTTTTAAAGTATCTTTTCAGTTATTTAAATCATTTAATATTTCTGTATTCAAAATGGTATATTAAAAACAATAATCTCAACATTTTATGAATTTGACTGCCCTCATGCCACTTCTGAGCCACATGAAGCATATGAAAACACCTACAAGCCACTTCTGTGTTGTTCTGTGCCACCTCTGTAGTACAAATAAATTGTTAATAGTGATTTAATTTGATTGATAACTTATGCTTATTCTACTTGTTCTGATTCTGCTGTTTTAGTTAGACATATAAAGATTATAAATGTATATATTTTTAAATATAACATAAAAGATTACATAATTTTAATAAAAAAAAAAATGCCATTATAAAGGTAAAAAAAAAAAAACGCCCCTGAAAATCTTTAATTAGAAGACAAATTTTTCATCAGATTTTTTTTTATTGTTGATTAGATGGTGCTCCTAAATTTCTGACTGTGCTCCTAAATGTTTTAAGTTAGGAGCACAAGTACTTCTAAAAAGAAAAGTAAGCGTAGAGCCCTGTTTTATGCAGCAAACACATAGTTGTTTAGAGTTGTAAATGTGAAAGACATTAATGTGGCTTCTAAATATTTTTTTAGAATATTAAATATTTTTTATAGTTTTTGTTAATAAACTATACTTTAAAATGTAATTAATGAACCCATTTTGTGGCTTCAGTCATAGTTGGGATACTCTTTTAAAGCTGGCAACATTAACAGTTTATTTATCTAAATATATATCGTTATCGATCAATATGGGAAAAAATTATCGAGATTACATTTTTGCCATATCGCCCAGCCCTACTTGGAAGTTGAAGTGTTTCTCTTCAAAGTCTGCATCACAGGCTGAACAAAAAAGCAAAACTCTGAAACATCAAGTGTGTTTGGTCATTATGAACAGAAGTCTTTGTGTCTCGTCGGCTTTAGATGGCTTTCATTAGGCACCAATGTTCCCATCTCATTCAATCACCAATCCCTTAACCATTACAGCAGGTGAGTCCAAACTTTTAATGCACTGAGCTGCACTTGATTCCCCGTGGAGTGTTTCCCTGCTGCCCGAGTAACGGCTCGAAATGCACCATTAAACCTGCCAGAGAATTAACTTGGACAGAACTTAATTATGTCACACACAACGCCCTGCGACTTTAAGATTTGAGGAAAACCAATATTGCTGGGTAGAGAACCAAGTTGGTTCGTTTAGATACATAATTAGAGTCAATCAGCCATGGACCTGCAGAGTGTGTTGAGATTCAACAAACAGAAACAAAAGAACAATTTTCCACACAAAACAGATCTCTGAGCAAAAGCAGTGTGTGATGTTTACAGTTAGGATGAATGCAGATACAGAAAAACTTACAATAATACTACAATATTCCTTAATCTAATTTTGACAACAGGCTTCTATGCATTTTGGGGATTCTACTCATTCAAACAAAGTTAATGTTTAGGGATATAAAATGCATTGATTTAAGAATAACCCAACTGCTCCCTGGGTGCCGCAGCAATATGGCTGCCCACTGCTCCGGGTGTGTGTTCACTACTGTATGTGTGCACTTGGATGGGTTAAAATGCAGAGCACAAATTCTGAGTATGGGTCACCATACTTGGCTACGTCACGTCCTTTCCTTTCCTTCCTTTCCTTTCAAACGTCATCTTGCAAAAACTCAAGTTTGGCAGTAAATTACTTTTGACAAAATAGACTATTCGCTTACAAATGTTTTCTTAATGTATCATTTCAAAGCAGGGTTTTTTAACTAAAAACTTTAAAGGGTTAGTTCACCCAAAACTGAAAATGAGCCCATGATTTACTCAATAAAGCGCATCCATTCATAATAATAAAGTGCCTCAAACGGCCCTAAGGGGGGTGAATAAAGGCCTGCTGTAGTGAATCAATGTGTTTTTGTAAGAGAAATATTTTATAAACATTCTAAACACTTTTGGGTAACTTCCGCTAACTGCCATGTGTGCAAGCCATTCCAGGTAAATTACATAGGACGTATGCATTGCACATGTCAAGAGGAGACTGTTTTTCCTTTGCTAAAGTAAGGAAAATTTGCTTCCTTTGCCATCCATCTTAGTTCTCGTGAGACTAGCATACACTACTATGGATGCGCTTTATATTGGGCTTCTTTTGGACTGTTGAACAGAAACTCTGCCCACTGCCATTATAAAGCTTGGAAGATCCAGGACAATTTTGAATATAACTCTGATTGGATTTGACTAAAATTCTATATTTTTGGGTGAACTAAGCCTTTAAATAAATATTAACTGAAATAATTATAAAATCATATTAAAATATTATAAATATTTTTATTTCAAATTCTACATTTTTAATTATATTTAAAATTATTTTATTTTGGCTAGTTGTCCAGGCAACATGTGTCATTTTTGTTTAGTTTAAACTGACATATTAAAATAACTAAAACCGAATAAGCAAGCTAAAAACTAAAACGTAATAAAAATGATATAGATAATGTAATACGTACATACATATATACATATACATTCACATTTAATTACCATGTCATGATGTCAGACAGCACAAATACATGTTTCTAAAGAGATGAACAGCATAACATGACCTACTCAGATCTTCAGAATACAAAGAAGTCTGGCAGTCTGTTAAAATCAAATGGGATTCGTTTTGGAAATCTTTTGGTTTCCTGAATCCCTCCTCTTTAACTGTCAAAGCCATGCTGCTCATTTTGAGTTTGATTTAACTTGATCTGATGGCGGGCAAAGGGAAAATCCTAAGTGAAGCTCATGCGTGAGGCAGCAACTCCTTTTCTGTCCCGTCATCCGTGCTCAAGTCAACCGGAGCGCCTCCAGAGATTCCCGACTTTGTCTATTTGGAATTCAGTCGCAGCATGAGGCTGCGTGATCAGAGGTCAAAGGTCACGTAAGTCTTGCTGACGCAAAATACAGTAACTGTACAACACATTTGTCTAATTTTGTAAATGCTGATACCTGAAAACACTCCTCAAACAAGCAAAATAAATGATAAGAGCTATAAAAATGCATTGATTTAAAAAAAAATGAATGCATCAAATATCATGTCAAAAAGACAGTATATCATTAAAGATAATGTAAATACATTTATATTAGATCAATTACAATATTATATATTAGATATTTTAGATGAATTTGATATAATTTTCATTGGATTAACATTTATATTAGATAGATATATTAATTGACAATATATTTACAGTAGCTTGCGTTGGACAAAACGCAGGCCTCAGATTTAATCGTGAGCCTGCCGAAATTTTCGGGTATTTTGGATTTTTTGCAAAACATACTTTTGCGAACTAGTCCTAGGTTTTTCGCCCAGTCGGAACCAAACCACTGCAGAAAGATTCTCTGGAGAGCGAATATCAATAATTATCCAAAAAGAAAGTCAAACTGACGACTCACCATCGCAAAGGGACGCCAAAACGTCCAAAAGCCACAGGGCCACTTTTATTAAAATGCCTATAACTCCTGAACGGAATGGGATATCTTTGCCAAACTCAGAACACTTATGTAAGAGCTCAATCTCAGTTCACGGTTCAGAATTCACAGGACAAAAATCGTGGAGCTTGGCTACTTGGTGATGCTATAAGAGGGAAAAAAACATTAAAAGTGGCCACACCTACGCAACTATGTCCTATCAACATGAAAATTGCTGTGTTGGCAACTATTTTTTATTATTATTATTATTATTATTATTATTTTATTTTAAGTATTTTTTTTTTTAATTAACCACAATAATTATGTTTGTCTTTAGTGTTACTTTATTACATCTATGCATTTGGCAGATGATTTTATTCAAAGCATTTTTTTTTTAATTATAAAAAAAATAATAATTAAAAAAGGACAAACTCTTTATATTTATTTACACTATCTCAAGAACATATAGAGAGTCAAGAGAATTGTACTGCAGTGTTTTTTTACCAGGACTAGTTCACAAAAGTATATTCAAACCAATTTCACACCTAGCCAATTTTGCATTAATTTACTTGTAAAATCTAAATAAAACTGCATTTTTTTTTTAGTACGCTGCATGAAATCAGAAACATCTTGTGACAAACAAAACTCTCCTGCAAATTCACAAGACCGACAAAGAGAATTTGTGAAGGAATGAAATGTAAGTAAGACTGATTGCTGTGAGAACACGCAAACCGCAATGCCTGCGCAAGAGCAACGCTCAAACGCATCTGCGTCACTAACAGAGAGAGCACTCGCTCTGAAAATCTCACTCCAGCTTCCACTGTGAGTCTCCCAGGCCTGCGAAAGCTCTTGTAATCTATCACACAAATGAACACAACACAACATTTTCACACCAGAACCCACATGTCTCCATTCGGGAATGAACAAGGCAGATTGCAAACATCTAAACAGAAGCAACTTGATTTAGTGCTAGGAGACAAAAAAGACAAATAATGAAAAGCACTGATCAGAAGACATATTCATACGGTGGGACGAATAACGGAGCTCTGAGGAGTTTGTGGACCACGCTTTTCCTTCACCCAGACTCTCATGCTGTTTCATTTCTGCATTAAAAGAACTGCAATCTCAAATAAACATCCGCATGTAATGCAAAGCCAGCGATAAGAGGGGAAGACACCTCCGTTTGGCTCCGGATTCATGCTGACAGACAGTTTCATTTGCGGCCCGGACACTAATTTCCTCCGTCTATAGGAGTGTGTTGAGAGCTCAGAAACACTGGTGAGATGCTCTCACAGCATTCATTCTCTTCTTCATTTGCATTGAAATGGGAATGCCATATTTCATTCCTGTCCCTGGTACACTTATATTTATTTATATATTTACAGTATAGTGAACACGCTCCCTCTGTTCCAGTGTAAATGATAGCTGCGATGACGATAATACAATTCATGGGAATAGGGGGAAAAAATCTGAGTGTTTTTCATATTTTGAGTGCCTGTAAACTGATTTGCACAATTAATTCGCTGATGTATCACTTTACAACATACATTTTCTCCAGAACAGCGAAACTGGACTGGTTTTACTCATTTAAGTCTGAATATCCAAGTCACAGTGAATTCGACACTGAATCATTTCACCGTCAGGGACTGGAATATCAAACGTGAAATCCATTTGAAAAGGACTATTTACAGTTTAATTCTACGCTTGGAGAGTTTCTGTGACTTGTGAATGATGGCTGAAAGATGAAATCAGACTTGCAGTGGTTGTATGGCTGTGTTGTTGCTCGTAATGGATGTTCAGCTGCTGGATGATGTAAAGTTATAAAAGAACAGTAAAATATAATGTCACTCTAATCTGCCACGATTAGCAATGCATGAATTAAACAATTTCTGATTCATGTAGGGAAATTCAATTCTTACATAAAAACATAATTCCTCTAACGTTCACCTCTCCATTCAAGCTTTAAAAAACATGCAAAGGCACAATAGAAGTATCATAAAGTGCTCTAGATCAGTGGTTTTCAAACCCTGGGTCGCGACCCTCTGGTGGGTCGCGGGACTTAAATATTGGGTCGCCAGGATGATTTAAGGAAGATGTATATACGTAGGCCTATGTAACAAAGTTCAAGACTCAGGGAGAAGGATGCGGGAAGCGGCAAATGTAACTATAATAACAAAATAAACATTAACAACAAAAAGTAAGTAAGCGGCAGCCGTCTCACGCCAGACTCCAGTGTAGAGACTCCCGGGACCCGACACTACAGAGTGCGGCGCGGGACAAAACTTGATGGGGAGTGCGGGTGCGGGCGGGTAGAGACTCGTGTGTGTGCGGGATGCGGGAAAATAAAATTATTCGCGGGACTGCCGCAAAAATAGAAATATCTGAACATTAAATATCTAAAAACAAATACATTTTTATTCATCTATTGCACAAAAGCAGCAAGAACAACTAATATAAAAATGATTAGCAAGTGCAAGGCAGTTTCAATTAAGTTACTGTTTCAGCTAAGTTACATTTTGACTGCAATGCCAAAGTGATTATATTTCGTTTTGTTTTTTATTAAGTTAATTTAGAAAAACATTTGGAGCATTTATTTTATTCGCTAAATATACGTTTGGAACAGCAGCCAGCCGAAGACTGTTCATAGTCTGTTTGATCAATTTACCTTCTCAAATCATCACAACTTGTCTAAAATAAAATATATAAATATAAAACAGTTCAAGTAGCTATAAAACAAATTTTGTTTAAATGTTAAACAGATAAATGTGTGCTGTTAGGCGCATATCCAATCTTTTTTTGCGGAGAGGGGAAGCTGAATCCGCTTTGCAGGACATGGAGGCGCCAGCGCGATCATTCTCATTTTTTTCAGCAGAAACAAATTAAAATTATCGGTCATTTTTGCTTACAAAGGTAAGAGTATACATCATTCGGAAGTGTTAAGGGTGTACTTTTATTTGTGTGTGCTCGCAATTTCAACAAAACTCTACAAACAGTGGTTTTATAATAAAGAAAACAAACATGATGCGCTTTCTGAACTCTTGTATATAGCAGCGCTTCACAAAAAAATACCAAAACTCAGCACCTACATGCCTCACAAACATGATTAATACATAAATATAAAGCTTTAAATTATTGCTTAATGAAATAAAACAAATCGAGAAAAAAAATATTTCATTAGCCTATGTAATTTTAAAGATGCATTTCTCTCTGGTGCATCCATACAGGAGATTGCGACGTCTTCGCAACACTATTTCAGAATACACTAGTTTATTAATGAATCATTCAAATATCTCCTAAATGTTTTCCCCGACACATTCACTATAATTATTTTTGCCAGTGCTTTGTGACAAGATAATAGCCTATTGTGTTGCGTGTGGCTGTCTTGCTCATATGATGTTCTTAATCCACTCACTGCTCAAAACATATATATATATATATATATATATGAGTCGCGTCAATTTAAAAAGAGAAAAATTGGGTCGCGCTTAAAAAAGTTTGAAAACCCCTGCTCTAGATAACTTGTGCACTACATTCTAAGGCTTCAGAAGCCATTTGATAACTCAATGTACATTTTTAAGTCTTTATTCCCTGAAAATGGCCACTGTAGCTTCCCTTGGTAAATTCATAAGAGTTCATGAGAATCAATAATGTATTTATGAGCAAATCATTCTTTCAAGTCCACCTAATGTGCTACTACTAAATATTAAAATAAACATGAAATGAAATAAAATATGAAAAAAAAAAAACTTTTTGTTTTAGCAAGTCACTAATGCAACATTTCACACAACAAGCTTAAGTAGTAAAATAACTAAACCTAAACTAAACCAAAATAGGCCCTTTTCACAATGATGCCAGCTAACTTCCACTTTCCCGCAAATTCCCTGGATCTTCCCGTCATTCCCTGGATAATTTAATTTATTTGTGAGTGCAATGTGTACATTAAAAATTCTCTGTTTCATGCAAGTGTAGTTGTTTAGCAGTGTTTTTTTTTTTTTTTTTTTTTTAATGGGAAAAATGACATGGACATAAGTCTTTTTTTTATATATATATTAAATCTGTCCATACTACATAGCAAGCTTCACATCATAAATGCAAGTGTTCTCAAAATAAACCCAGTATTATCCAGTTCAAGAATAAAATGGCTTTATATTGAAACAACGCAAGAAGGGCCACCGTCAAGCCATAGTGCATTAGACTTTGGACTTACACAATGAATTTAATTCCTCCGTTTAATTTCACTTTACATGTAATGTTTTTTCTTGAATTGGTTGGTATGACCGATCGTATTTTATTTTTGTTATAGGCTATATGCAATTTTATCTTAAAAACAGCTATGATGTGTGGCTTATATTTTTTTACACAAATCTGTTTTTAACAGTAAAATCTTTTTTATTGTAAATCTAATATATTTAATATTTATTTAAGGATTACATTGTGTCATGTTTATAAAAATAAAACAGAAAAATATAGACTCCATTGTATTTGTATTTAAATAGTACAAACTTATGCTGAACTTCATTCTTGTACATGCAAGCGATGTATTAAGCAGTACTTAAATTACAGAATTAAAAGGCTTTATTATCAAATGTAAATGTCTAAAATGTTTGTTTATTTGAGAAATATATCTAGCCAACGTCATCTAACTGCAATAAAGACAGCAAACACTACGAGGTCGTGCCCACCGGGAGGGGGGCGAACTGTAACAGTCATGAACTCTTTTGTTGTGGGTTGGTCTTTCATTGGTTTAGTCCTTTTGTATTTTGGTTTATTCCAGTTCCTGTTTGCCCATATTTGGTTATGTTTCTCCCCCTCGTTTTTCAACCATGCTTATCTTGCTCATTTGCTACCCTTTATATATTGGTTGAGTTTCATGTCCGATCTCATCATTGTGTATGTTTGTTCCTGCCCTTCTTCTGTGGATTTATCGTTTGTGGACTTTATTAAAGACTTTGTATTGCACTTTATCTTCGTCTTGCGCTCCTTCCCACACGTATCATGACAATTGCTAAGGAAACATTTCACACATCAAGCTGAAGTCCTGAAATAACTCAAAATTAAAAACTAAAATGTGAAACTTAATTTAATAATTAAAAACGACAAAACACAAAGTCAAATTTTATGTCAAACTTGAACTAAAATTTAAATAAAAACAGAAAATATAAAAATAACATCTACTTCAAAATGTAATATAAAAGCTGCATTGTAAAAGTGCAGTTTTATGGCTGCAGCTCCTGTTTGATTCAAAGGAGGTCAAATAGTAATGAGGTGCTCTTAAGTAGAGTAAATGATGACACAACTTTTATTTTTTTCCCAGGAAACAAACACTTTAGTCCTGTGTAAAGATATAATTATCATAGTTCTCAAGCAAAATGACAAAGAAGGAAATGAGCTATGTAAACACGGCTCAACCATGGGCTACGGCTAACTCGCGTTTGACTGTACGATCAAAACAATACATCACTCAAAAAAGAATAGAGCGGACTGAAAAATATCAGCTGTGTCATCATTATTCCCTCTGTTTTCTATGATTTTGTATGATTTCCCTCCCCTGACTCTCCTTCCAGGCCCCGTGGTGTTAATTATACTGGCTCTCTCTCCCTTCAAGCAAGTCGTGCGGTGGAAGTGCATTAATCTTGATTCGCTACTTCAGTACAAAGCCTTGTTTGAAGAGTCTCCTCTGGTGAAGCCCCAAAGGCAGGGTGATTCAGATGAGAACGGAGGAAGAGGAGGAGGAGGAGACAGGAGCGAGTCACAGCTCTGTTTCTCACTCAACCTGAGCATCTTGCAAAGCATGCAAATGATCACTTCGTCCTCCACGACTGCAGACGGATGAGTTTAACGCGACAAAGCTACGCTGACTGACTGACTGCACTAGCCATTAGCGCTGAGCTGTGTTCATGTCAGATTCGGCTGACTGCGGTCTCTCAGGATGCTTAAAGGTCAGCGCGTGCTGTTTGTCTGTACGCATCCCAAAACCAAGGCTCTGAAATGAATTTTAATCAGATTTAGTTCCGATTAAAACTGCTTTCACAGCACAAACATTCTCAAAGTATTTCTAATCATTATACCACTTTAAAAGAGAGCTTTCTGCACCAGAACAGACGTGATTTTAAATATGACGACAGGCTGACCTCTTGAATTATATTTTTACAAAATTATCTTAATTAAAATTTTGTTGGCATCTAAAACGCTTGTTATTTTATAAATGATGGTGGAATGACCCAATGAATTACACTGAACAAAATTATAAAACTTTTGTTTTTGCCTCCATTTTTCATGAGCTGAACTTAAAGATCAGGACTTTTTCTATGCACACAAAAGGCCTATTTCTCTCAAATATTATTCACAACAATCTGTGTTAGTGAGTACTTCTCCTTTGCTGAGATAATCCATCCACCTCACAGGTGTGACATATCAAGATGCTGATTAGACAGCATGATTATTGCACAGATATGCCTTAGGCTGGCCACAATAAAAGGCCACTCTAAAATCAGGGCCTTTTTCTAGATCTAAGAGTTCAGCTCATGAAAAATGGGGGCAAAAACAAGTGTGTTGTGTTTATAATTTTGTTCAGTGTAAATTCTTTCTAGCATAACAATTATAATAGCAGGGCTAGTTGTAACACTTTTTACTCTAGTGAATATTTCTCAAGATGAGTTTCTTTTTAAAACTACGCTGAAAAACAAACAAACAAACAAACAAGAATTAAGAACTATTTTTAATGGACAATTCTGACTCTCTGAATTCTGAGTTAATATCTCACAATTTGGGTCTGGTTTCTCATGAGATATGAACTCTTGACACTCAACTCAGACATAATTTTCAGTTTATATTTTTCTCTGAAATGAGTTTGAATCGCATAATAATGTTTTATTATTATTATTATTTTATAACAACAAAACAAGGTCATTGCAAATTTTATTTCACAATTCTGAGGGACGCAGTGCTATTTGTTCCTTCTCTGAATTTAACTTTTATTAAACTGAATACATGAGTAAACACAGGTATATTTAGCACTACTAAATGATTTACATGCAAGCAAATGAATTAGACAGGAAAACAGTTTAATAAATCATGTAACAACTAAAACAGTTTCCAGCGGGGACTGACGGGAAGATCAGCGCTTCACGGGAGAGTGTGTGTGTGTGCATTCATGTGCATGAAGCGATAGTTTAACAGACAAGCAGAAGAAGACACTCCCATCGGACCTGACGGGAGATGTAGTGTTGTGTCTGTGAGTGTGAGTGTGACGCTTTAACAGACAGAGAGGATCTGTAGGGACAGTGTGTGTGGGGATATTTAGTGTTGCTGACAGAGACGGCCTGAGGCTCAGAGATGTTGACCATTTCACGGCCACTGACAAAATGATGGGGAAAAACAAACCATTCAATCATTTCAAGACATGCAAAAACCACACAAGTCAATCACACATCAGTCCAAAATCACTAATTAAATTTAGCATATTTTGTCTTAAAGGTTTTTTCTTTAAAGATGTTTGGCTTTTATGAAATAATTTTAAATGACTTTGAAATGAAATGAAATTTTAAATTCAAGCTCATTTCCCCCTAAAATCGCCATCACAGTAATGCATCCACTTACTTTTAATGACTTCCATAATCAGTATTCTTAATGGTGATTCTCATTAAGTTATTGTTATGTAAAGTAATAATATTTTTTTGGTGAGATTCTCCGGTACAAACACACAGAAATGATTTTCGCTGAATTGTGTTTATGAGAATTTAAAGCAAACCTATGGTGATGTGCATTAGAAAAAAAGGACACTTAAACTAGCTACTGTGTGTATAATATCTTCGCATTGTGGGTAATCTATAGCTCTTAATTGACCCCTCAGGCTGGTTACGCAATTCAGGCTCGGAGGAGGGCGACCCGTGTCGTGTGATGAGCGCAGGCAAACTGCAGGCGTGTTCATTAGCAGCCATTGATCTCCTCTCTCTATCGCTCCTCTACCTCCTCCTGCCCTCCTTTTGTCCCACCTTTGGGGCTCCATGTCAGAACAGCCATTAATAATGCAGGAACAATAAAGCCAAAAGCTTCTAGTTCTGGTTTTGTGAACTTTTTGTTCAATTCCATTTTCATTTATGAGACAGATGCATGTACATTTTGTGATTCGTGCAACTTTCTGTGTGGAATATGTCTATAGAGGGTTTTATGCCAAAACTGAAGTGGCTTCTAAGAACACTTAATTATGCCCACTAGCTGTAGTTTAAGGTAATAAAGTTAATCTAAAAGGCGATGTGAAATTACTAGTGCTGCCCTTGACTTAAGATTTTTCTGGTCGACTAGTAGTCGTTCATTTTAAGCATTATTCAACTATTAGTCGCAAGTTTATTAATAAACCATATAAATCATAATAATGAGCTTTTAGTAGCCTACATAGCCTAATGAGTGCTCAAGTGCACGCAAAAGAAAGCTTACCACAGTGCACCGGCAGATATAAGTATTATGAATGTGTCAGGGAAAAACAGCAATTAAACTGCAATAAAGTTTTAATAATTTATTGATAAACTAGCGCTTTCTTTGTTTTCAGCTTAAAACGACACTGACTCGTCATCTCTGCAGTAGTGATGTACCTATTATGCATGTTTCATATGAATTACATAATCTTAGAATATTTTTTTTTCTGTTCGAATTAATTTAAAAGTAGACTCTCTATAGATATATTTTTCATGTCTGTAAGGCAAGTATACACAGAGTTTCAAAGTTTCACGCTAAAGTTTACAGAGACCAAGATGGCAGAAAGCGTACCCCGTTTGCTTTAATTATTTTACAAAATCACAACGTTTTGTTGTTATTCTGAGTGCACACAAATAAACATAGTCTTTACAGATATGAAAGATTTATTACTTTTATCTGTATGACCAAAAATGGAGTATTTTAAGAGCAAGTGACTGCATCTGCGCCTCCATCTGTCATGCAGTGAGCACTCTACTGTTCAGCTTCCACACTCGGCACAGACACTCGAATAGTGCATATTTTTCTAGGTTAACATTAGATTGAGCTGCCACCATGTGACGTTGCTACTACATACATATTTCAGATTAAAAGACTTTTTTAAGGTCGATGAATGATAGGTGAGCGTTTGGATGTCCTGGCCGATGTACTGTATTACCACATAGACCAGCCGTTATCTGTCCGTCATGGACTGCGTGATTTCTCCACTTCTGAATTATTTTTTTTCTGCAACTAAGTGACTAATAAAATTTTTGTTGGCCAGGCCTCTTCTTCTCTACTGATGGTTAGTTGACTATTAGGGGCAGCCCTAGAAATTACACATTTAAACTTAAATAATGTGATGAATTTAAATGGAAACTGTGTTGTCTGGAACATCATTTAGCATTTTATAATATATTTATAATCAAGTATTAATAATAATAATAATAATAATAATAATAATAATATACATTTTTCTTTCCATATTGTCTTTAAGCTATTAAAACTATTGGTAGTGAGCTTGATCCACAAAGTTCACCCATGTTCCTCAAAAGAAGCTACTCTCTGGTCAAATAGTTCACTCACAATGGGCCTGATTTACCAATATAACGTAGAAATGAGCGTAGATCAGAGTGCAAAAAGTTCATGATCGTACATTGATAAATGTGGCGGCTGAAAACAATTGTCATTTAAATAGCATGCCCCTAAAACACCCCAGTTTAGAAGCCTTGCCCCTAGAGTTTACGCCACGGAGAAACGAACCCTGTTGAAAAAAAACAGCATATGCTGGTTAGGTAGGTTTTGATGCTGGTATGCTGTTTTTTCCTGGTCCTTTGCTGGTTTATGCTGATCCTTTGCTGGTTAAGCACATGACCAGCTAAGGACCAGCATAGACCAACAAAGGACTAGCTTAAACCAGCTAAGGACCAGCATAAACCAGCATACCAGCATCAAAACCTACCTAACCTAACTTTTTTTTTCAGCAGAGAAACACGGCCAAAAAGAGGAAGTAAACTCATGAAAGAGAAATTAATCATTTTAAAAACACCCTTTAACAATATGTTTGCAAACAATGGCGTTCGTTTAGTTTGATATACATTTTTTTTATAGCTACTCTTTTCTCATTCTTGTTCTGTAATACTGTTAAATTTAAAGGGTTTGTTGTGGATTAAGGAGAACTAAATATGCTATAATGTTTATAAATGTTTTGTTATATTTATTGGTATTTAATATACTGTAAAGTAAAACACAAATTAGGCTAGTGAATATAGAATACAAACAAGCTAAAATGAATAAATGAGTAAAGCGAAACTAAACGGCATTAAGCTCACAAGCCTCTTTCATCGACATCCAAATGTTTAAATTTTTTTGCTATGTAACATTTAGACGTTAAATTTACCCATGATGTAAACAAGCTTTGTACTTTACTTGTGTTCCAATATCCACACAAATCATCCTTCACATTTTTACAGTGGAACTTTTAAATTATGTTTGATTTGGTTTAGTTTGATTATTGGCTGAAATGTCATGCTGAAATTGTGTGTGTGTGCGCGTGAGGCACCTGCGTGATCTTTCAAGAAAGTAAAGATATAAAAAAAACAAATAAAATGCATTAGTGTTACAAAAATTAAAGTGGCCAATACTTGTTGCAGAGGTTTTTTTTTTTCCTTTTGTTAATCTGTTTAAAATAAATATATTTTGTGTAGGCTAGTCATCTTTATTTTATTTATTCCTTCTATAATTAGTGTTTTTCTCCATTCACCGAAGTGTGGCAGGTGGGTGATGCAACAATGTGTGAATCCTCATGGTCTGTTTATGCAGTTATTTGCACATATAAATCTAATGCCCTAAAAGGATAAAAAAGCTTTGTTTGTCAGCCAGAAAAAATTATCTAAATAGCAAAATGCTGTCATTATACAATTCTCCAAAATTCTCTATGCTGCACACAAATTCAAGCTAACTCAAGTGTGAATGTGAGATTTGATCAGAGCCATTGCTCACGTCCATATTGATAAATTCCAAATTTTGTGTAGAAACGACCTTATGCCCAATTTTGTGTCATACATTCGTTAGATAAATGAGGCCCATCAACTCTACAGTGTCTTGAATTTCTTCTCATATCTTGGTTGCTCCGTGTAACAGATAGAATGCAACACAGCAATAATAAACACTATTGTGTCTGTTTCCAGTGTACAGTGTACTCTCTGATTGGTTTCAGTCCACATTAAGAATGAATTAGGCATTGTGAAGGTCTCGTCTTCTCCCTGACCGGCTCTACATCCTTATTACGCCACTCACGTCTCTGAACATCCTCTTCCAGTGTTTCACAGCACTGATAGAAAGCACAGTCCTCCTCAGGGTCTCATACAAACTCTCTCTCTCTCTCTCTCTCTCTACTGTAAAGCTTCATCCTAAAGAGCCTCATTCTCTTTCCCTCGACTCCCACTGTTTCAGCATTGGCAGTTCTATGGACAGCCTGCCACGACGACAGATATTTTTAGAGTGACAGCAAATGGTTAAGGGGAATATATAGGATGGGAATTAAATCAATATTTTAGTGCACTACTTAAGGTGTGGGTGGGCGAGCCATTATCTGCCACTAATTGCCCCTATCGGCTCTGTCTGTTGAAAGGCATCGCTCTGACAGCCATTAAGTTTCATATGAAGTCCTGAAGCGCTGGGCTGAACATCATTTCTTCTCTCACAGTGGAAACACGGCTGCTCTTCTCAGTACAGAGAACACTACTACAGTGTCAGTGCAACAAGATCTGCTTATTTTTAGTCAAGCATAAACAGAAACACACCAACTGCACACCATTTAATGCTGCCAACACATTTCTGAACATAAATATATACTGTAATGGGAAACAAATAGGTCTACGTTTAGAGCTTCTGTCCAAAACCTAAAAAATGAAGGCAGGAAGGCATCAAGTCACTTCCAGATCCAATGTCTGCATAACATCATGTTGACTACGAAGACTACATCTGCTTGATTTTTCATTTGTTTGTTTATTTTGCCGTCAATTGCTAACAAGGTGATCTAGAACGAGCAAAGAAATTCTTATTTTTAGGAAACCAAAGGAACCTGTAAATAATTTAAAACAATATGCCATGCTTTCCTTACTTGCAATACTATGAAAGCCTGTTTCTGCCACTGAACAGAAAATAAAACTCTAAATAAAAACAAAATAATAATAATTCTCTGAATTGTGTGATACAACCTCGCAATTCCATCTTTTTTTTCAGAATTGTGAGACATAAACTCACAATTGTGAGTTATAAAGTCAAAAATGTGTGATTTAAACTCACATTTCTTACTTTTTTCCTCAGAATTGTGTGATATACTCACTAGTCACACTAGAGCTTGAGCATGCGAAATTCCCTCTCCCAATGCTCTGCATTGTCTTACACATTAATAACACATAAATAATAATACATCTAAAATGTAAAAACACACAATCTGCTCTAATTTGTCGCAGCTCTGCAGTTTTAAATGTATGTTTTTTATTTTTTAATTTTTTTTAAATTCAGCTATGAGGTCATGCTGTGATGTATTTTGTCTGCTGTGAAGGTAAAACAGTAGCAAAACTCGAGAGCTTGTTGATCTGAATGTGAGAACTTTTATATTAACATTATATTAACATTCGTATTTGTAAGTTGAAATTTACCCTCACAGCTCTGATGTGAAAAGCTGAATCTTTCGATTTGCACCCATGGACAATGATCAAAACACCTGTGCAGATTAATAGCTACAAATGTGTAGAATGACATTCACATAAAGAAAATGACACACACAAATGTGTACAACATATTTACTTTTGCACTTCACTTCAAATTCGCTGTACAACCTTAAGTTAGCACTTACAACCTCTCAGATCTGCCAGTACAACTTCAAATCCTAGCGCTTCAACTTTTCCTACTCCTTTTGTGCTATTACTGTTGCAAAACTCACTTGTGCATTTGTAAATGCATAGGTGAGAGAGTAACGAACTAAAACTTTTGAATGACAAAAACTATGACGGAAATCTATTGACATTTTTGTCAACAAAAATGTGACAAAAATGTTGAGGAAGGACAATTTGGGACAAAATTAATTCAGAATGAATCTGCTGTGTGGTTAGGTTAGATACGTACATATTAACTGTATCATTAATCTATCCGGCAGAACATAAGCTAACACACTTCTGTACGTCTCATAAAATGTAAAAAAAAAAAAAAAAAAAAAAAAAAAAAAGTCAATATCTGGGAGTAAATCAAGAGCAGACAAAGAGAACTCAATCCGGTCTGGTTTTCTGAGCGCACACACCAAAGCATACACAGAAAGTGTATCAAAATCAACATTTGCTGCCAAAATTATATATATATATATATATATATATTTTATATATTTTTTTTTTTTTTCTTTTGGCTTTAGTACAATTACAATATAAAAGTCGGTTATGAAATGTTGCAAAAATATGTTGTCTTACTATTTTTTTCTAGTTTAAATGGTTTTCTAAAAAAGTACATGCATACAGCTGGCTTTATATTTTGAAAAATTGATTCCTCATTGGAGGTACATCATATTCAGCATCAAAAAGTTTGAAAACCCCTGACCCATAATAGCTTTGTAATCATATTCTCACTGCCTTTGGTTTTCAGCCAATGCTTCAGGATTCACGCTATTAGAATAACATGACCTTATAGTAAAGACAAGAAAAATGGATGGATTGTACAGTGGAAGTACTTGAGGTAATGAATTTATGTATATTTTTTAAAGACAAATGCAGCAAAATTGCATTAATCAACATAAAATATCAGTATCTGAATATCAGAGAGGTTGATGGGAAATGTCTCCCATGATGATCAGCAAAGTCGCATGCACAGACTTAAATCAGATTAAGTCAGATCTACTGCATGCTGCATTATGTTAAACAGTCATACATCAACTGTCACACAATTTGAACAAGAATCAATCGTTCAGCTGAGTCTGAAACACTGAAGGCCGGGATGCAAATGCAGTGAAAGTTTCCAGTGGACTTGAAGTCTTCGGCCATCAAAGAGCAAAATCTAAAACTCAACATGAGAGTAAATGACTTGAGATTAAAAAAGAGGGCTTGAGGAAATGCTTAGGCCACTGCATTACTTGTCTTGAAAATTGCAAGGCTATTTCAGTAAAGGCTCTGGGTGTGTGGGACTGCAATTACAGCTCTCTTTCTCCTCCTCATCCTCTCTATCTTCCTTCTTCCAATCATCATCTGTTTTCTGAACTGCTAGAGGGAGCTGGTTGTTTTTTATATTAGACTTTGATGTATTTCTTAGACTCCTGGTGCTTGGCAATAAAGATCTCTATGCTATGTCTGGAACAGCGTACGACCACACTACCTACTTTAGGCCTGTTTCACGCTGCGCAAAGCATAAAGCAGCGCCTTCTTGGCGCTCGTATTGACAGCTTACAGTATTCACACAATCTGTGAAATGCATATTTCAGACACCACACACAGTGAAAGACACACACTTTCATTCATTCAATATGACTTCATCCAGACAACTGAACAGTTACTTGGTTGCAATGCTTGTAAATTAATAGTATTTTGAACATAAATTTAATCACCCTTCATGTAAATTTGATTTAATGACAAATACTAATTTGCTGCTCAAGAATCATTTCTGATTATTATCTGACATTGAAACCAGTTGTGCTGCTTCATATTTTTGTGGAAACTGAAACATTTTATTTTTTAGGATTTTTGTTACATTATAAATGTGTTTGTCACATTTTAATAAATGTGTACTGTAAATTTTAATCATCTTACCCAAAACTTTTGAATAGTAGTGCATCACGGTTTCCACAAAAATATGAAGCTGCACAACTTTCATCACTGACATTATTTAGAAATGTTTATTGAGCATCAAGATTTCCGAAGGTTAACAATGCACTTGTATTTATAGTTTAGATCTTAATTTTGCAAACTAATTCAGTGTCTAGGCTTCTGAATGAGTGTAAACTCAAGGATGAAATCAATGTGATGGGGACGAGTTTTTTTATGGTTCAGTTATTGATCTTTCTATAGGTTTTCACCATAGATCTCCATTCATCCTGCCTTGTGACCTTTCCATGGTCTTCCAGTAAGTACCTTCAATCTATAAACTGAATGATTTACAGTGTTCAGCCTGGGCCGGATCAGTGTCCCATGAGATCTTGTCTTTGGAGTGTCACTCTCACCTAGCGCGACTTAGTACACGAAAACAGGGCTTGATTCTTTAGTGAAGAAATATTTTGACCCAAACATCCTGAATGAAAAGAGGTAGAGGTTGGCATCTGATGTGCCTCAGGTGCTGCAGGCTGGTGAAATCCTGTGCCGCTGTGATTGTCCAGTCGTGAGTGCATGTGGAGGGTCTGAGCTCTAGTGGTCAGCTCTAGCGTTCAGACCCTGAGGCTGTGGAGGCCCCTGGCACTGGAGCAGGACTCTAGCCTGTGTGCATAAGAGATGGATGAACAACTGCAACAAAACAATCTATCTATATATCTATGTCTAGTCATTCTCATTGTCTGTCTGTCTGTCATTCTGTCTGTCTGTGCATCCGTCATTCTATCTTTTTGTCCATCCTCCCGTCTGTCTGCCTATCATTGTCTGTCTGTCCGTCTGTCTGTCTGTCTACCATTCTTTTTGTCTGCTCATCTGTCTATGAGTCTATTTGCCCGTCTGTCATTATATCTATTTGTCCATCCGCCTGTCTGTCTATCCGTCCATTCGTTTATCATTCTATTTGTCTGCCCGTCTGTCTATAAGTCCATCTGTCTCTGTCCATCCATTTGTCTATCATTTGTCCATCCACCCATCTGTCTCTGTCTATGATTATGTCATTCTATCTGTCCATCAATTTGTCTCTCTATCATTCGTCCATCCGCCTGTCTGTCTCTGTCCGTCCATCCATTTGTCTGTCTATCATTTGTCCTTCCGTCCGTCTGTCTCTGTCAATCCATTTGTCTGTCTATCTGTTCATTTGTCTGGTCATTCTATCTGTCCATCCATTTGTCTGTCTATCATTCGTCCATCCTCCCGTCTGTCTCTGTCTATTATTCTCTCTGTCCATCCATTTGTCTGTCTATCATTTGTCCTTCTGTCCGTCTGTCTCTGTCAATCCATTTGTCTGTCTATCTGTTAATTTGTCTGGTCATTCTGTCTGTCCATCCATTTGTCTGTCTATCATTTGTCCACCCTCCTGTCTGTCTCCGTCTATTATTCTGTCTGTCCATCCTTCCATCTGTCTCTGTCCATCCATTTGTCTATGATTTGTCCATCCGCCCGTCCGTCTCTGTCTATCAATCTGTATGTCCATCCATCTGTCTATCAGTCTATCTGCCCATCCATCTGTCAATCATTCTATCTATTTGTCCATCTGCCCATCTGTCTCTATCATTCGGTCTGTCCATCCTTTTGTCTCTGTCTCTCATTCTGTCTATCCATTTATCTATTTTTATATTTGTCCACCCATGTCTAGTCAATGTGTGTCTGTCCATCATTCAATCTGTCCCTCTGTCCACTCTGTCTAGTTGTTCTCCTTGTAAGTATATTGTATATATGTTACTTTCGGTATACATGCATGTTTTTGTCACAGTATGTGAGTTATGAAAAAAAAAAATATATATATAAAAATATTACAATAGCCCCTGGTCGTGACAACTTTAAAGGAGGAGGTGAGTGTTTCTGATTGAAGGGTACAGACAAAAAAATGTCAATATTGCATTTTCTTTTGGGGTTGCATTCATTATTATGTTTCAGTATGAGTGAAGTTTGTATTGCATCTCTGAATTTAAATGGGGAATAATACATCAGAAAAAAGACTGAGATTACAAAGAAGAAACACTCTTGACTGATGAAGAGAACAAGACAAAATCTCTTTTCAAAGCATAACATGACACTTATTGTGGAATTTGCCTTCTTATAATGTTCTTGTGATGTTTAAGAAGTTATAAAAGATTACATTTTGGAAATTATGGTTTTGATTTTAGAAGTTCCAACTTCAGCAGATTTACAAATGGTTTTTGACACCCTTACATTCATGTGGAATGGCTGATGAGAAGATATTATATGATTTTAACTAAATGAAAAAAATTATGTTAAAGACTGAGTGTATGACGTGATTTCAATACTCAGTAAAACATCAATACATTTTTCAAATTATTTTGGATGATTTTAAAATCTCAAAGCCCTCCTTTCAGACTGTGCAACAATGGTGCAAATTCAGAATAGCACATCTAAAACAGTTCTGACAGCATTAGTTACAGTTCAAGTTGAATTAACTGGAGATTGTCTATATGGAGTATCTCGCAGCTAAAATTACTAAAAAGAGATCATCTATTGTGCCCAATTTTTTTTTTTTTTAATTAAAAATGCATCACTGTGCAAAAGAGAAATGTGAACATGAAGTGATGCACCTGTAAAGCATCACAGCAGCTTTCCATCTACAGTTTATAGAGGGGCTTCTCACGGGATCAGCTGAAAACTGGATAGCTGATGCGCTAGCTGCTCGACTGATAACTGATAACAGCTCTCAGTGATGTGTGTCAGGTCCCTGCTACAATAGCAGTGACATTCACAAACGTTTCCAGAACAAGCGGGAACCCAATGTGCCTGTGGCTTCCTCCATTTCTGTTTTGATAAGTGATAGAAGGACTAGGGCCAACTCAAGGCGTACAGCGCGTGTATCTAATCTGCTCACGATTAGACGTCAGTCTAAAACTGCTATAGGGCCAAACACAAATACAGTAAAGTCAGCACTTTTAAAATCAACATGAAATCAAAATAAATGTTTTTTACTGTCTAATGCACATTGCTGCTTTTAATTCATCAATGCACATTATTCTAATTGTTTCTCTTTTAGGTTATTTATCTGTCCTGCATTTTCTCTCTTAAATTAGATCAGTTTCTGCTTTTAAAAAGTTTAGTAAATGAGAATACAAGAAAACTATTTAAAAATGTGCAATGAACTTGATTATCCTAAAAACTTCAACACTTAATTATATTAGGCCTTTCCAGCAAAATTAATTATATATTAAAAAAATAATAATAATAATTTTAATTTGGTGGAGTAAATGAGAGAATATTTGGTTAAAAAAAAAAAAAAAAATCCATGGTTGGATGATGTTAGATTAAAAAAAACACTTAAAATCAAAGTCTGTCAATCTAAATTTCCAAAGATTTTAAAATTAAAGTATAAAAATGAGTCATGTACTCCTAATGCAAATGGATTAAGTTAAATGAACAGCAGAAAATTCCTGGGTACATCTATCTATGCACAGTAATGTACCCTGTATATGTACATAGTCTATCTGTGTACAGATTATAAGCAACACTTTAAATTGACTGAAATTATCAGCTATGATGCCCCAGTAAAGGTATAAAAGTATAAAAGCATCTTCGAGAACAGAAGTACAAAACATAAAAAAAACGAAAGCAGACAAAACAAAGGTAGCCCTGATGCTTATGAAACTATGCACTGCTAGAAAGACCTTAGTTTTAAACATTATTAAGGGGAACATTAGCACACCTATTTTTTTTTTTTTTGCTACTGTTGACAGTTTGAAGGGTACAGAAAAGGGTACAGAGTTAACTAACCCTCTCAACTAAGGTTGTCTAAAATCTGCTGTCTGATAGCAAATGCAATGAGTTTGCATAGTTTTTCACTCACCAAATTACAATAGAGATCAGCAAGTCCTCATGTAGCACTGAGGTTATACGGCCCCCACAACAGCAACACGATAATCATTTAGATACTTTGTCTGGGTTTGAGGCAACTGCCTACAAAACACTGCAGAATTTTTAAACAGTCAACCTGCTGTCTTGCTGCCCACATCCTTCTTTGAAAATGTGTTTAACTGTCCAGTAACTGACCTATTAAAAAGAGTAACTGTCTCTTTCAAGCATTGCTCCTTTGTCTTTAATATTGTAGTTTTTAGTTGCTCCTTAAAAAAAAAAAAAAAAAAAAAGCCATCTGGAAAATTCTGTACTAAACAACTACAGACCTATTTCAAATCTCTTAATAGGCAAGATCATTGAGAATGTTGTTTTCAATCAGCAGAACAAATTTCTAGACTCAAATGGCTGTTTGGACAATTTCCCATCTGGTTTTAGTTTAGCAGAGAGGCGGCACTCGTAAACACACAAAATGACATTCGCCTTAATACTGATTCAAGGAAAATATCAGTGGTGGTTTTAATTAGATTTTGGTACTGCTTTCGACGCTGTCGACCACAATATGCATAAGGACAGACTCGAAAACTGGACAAAAATATTCAACTCAAGCAAACATTTTTATCCAGGTATGTCTTAATTTTTATTAATTTTATTTCTGAAAGCGGACTGCAAAAGTCACAAGGTTGGTTCATCACTTCATCTACATTTTTTCCCCTGGATAAAGACTCACATCTCCATCCTAAATACTGATTCTGGACAGGACTGGATTCTCTGAGATGGTTCATGTTGATTAGGTCATATTTTGGGGTTATTACACATAAACAGGCAATTACAAATCTAAATTGATGTCTATAACATATGGAGAGCCCCAGGGCTCTATTCTTGGACCTTTCCTATTTTAAAAACTCTTAGTTTTATCCTAGGCATGTCAAAGCAATAACTAAATCAGCCTATTATTATCTGAAAAGCACATGAATTCTGCATGGAAACAAAATTTAGAAAAAAAACTGATCCACACATTTATACCAGCAGGACAGACTTCCCAAAAAGACCATTAGGATAGCTGCAGCTCATTCAAAGGGCTTTATTGTTTATATATATATTATATGTCCATCAAAAACTTTTACTTCAAATTTGCTAAAATCCCACCCTTAGCCCAATCAGAAGTACCAGTACTTACATAGAAACTTATACATCAGAGCCTGATAAAAACACATTTTTTAAAAGAAAGATGTCAGATGGATTTAAGAGGCTTTTGCATCTGAACTCTTCATATATATTTAAAGCATATGCTGGTCACAAGGTCCTGTTCATCACTTCATCTACATCTTTTCCCCTAAATAAAGGCCTTCTTAAATACTGATTCAAGAAAAAAATCAGTGCTGTTTTTTTATTAGATGCTGTTTTTGACACAGTCAGCTACAAATTGCACCAGAACAGACTGGATAACCGTAAAGGACTCTCTGAGATGTTTCTCAGTTGATTTAGGCCATATTTAGAGGGTATTACTGTACATATAAACAGGCAATTATGAACTGAAATGGATACCGTGACACATGGAGACCCCCACGGCTCGATCCTTGGACACTTTCCTGCTTTTCAAAATCTTAGTTTCAATAGTCATATCAAAGCAACAACTAAATCAACCTTTATCATCTTAGGGTGCTTTCACATTTGGTTCGATTGCCTGGTCCGAACCAGAGTTCAATTGCTCCTCCCTCCCACTCTAGTCATATTATTTTATTTGGGTCCGAACTGTGGTTCGTTTGCGTCATCAAGCCAGCAGCTGTTTACCCCGTTGCTTAGTAACGATGAGCGGGAGAAGGCAGCAAAATGCATTGCTCTCTTCACTTATATATTTAGTTTTTTAAACGTTAGTTTTGTTTTCAAAGCTTTAGTACATAACGGCACCTAACGTCTGTCAAATATACTGCAAATGCTCTAAAGACTGCTGAAGACGAACAGAAATGACATATACAGCTCTCTACTTGCAGCGCCTCAGTCACATTCATCAGCAAGGAAAATTTTTTTTAATCGAATAATACGTCATTAATAGTGGTACACTTCCACAATTTGGTATGATTGCGTTCCTATCAGCAGCAAACCGTACCAGAGTTCACATGAACCATACCACAGACCACCCTTTTTAAGCATACTCGGGTACGGTTCACAGGTGCGCACCTGAGTTTGGAAGACAGCGTTCACAGCATCCAAGCGTACCGAACTCTGGCGTCAATCGAACCCGGATGCGCACCAAAAGTGCTAGTGTGAAACCACCCTTAATGGAAACAAGATTTAGGAAAGAAAAAAAATAAATAAATAAAATCACACAATTAATATCAGCAGTACTGGACTGCAGACAGACAGTACTGCCAGTTCTTGCCGGGAAAAGATAATTTCCTCATTTAATTATATCTTTCCCCCTGAATAAAAACTCATATGATATCCTTCCTATATGATCCACTCAAAGACTCCTTACCAACCAAACAGTTCTTGCAGGTCAAGAACATCTAATTTGTATGAATCAGACCCTGAGTTCTCAGAAGAACAGCAGAGAAGGATGGTGTTATGAAACTAAGGGAAGCCCTCAGGCCTTTTACAAAGGTTCATGATGCAATTTCCAAAAATAGCCTAGTGCAAACAAACATGGATCTGGAAACAAAGCTGTGCAGGTTGCCTTGGGCACACTGGACATCACCAGGGGCACTGGGTCAGTCTTCCTCCTCACCACAGTGAGCAACAAAATAAAGTAAGATTGTTGTGTTGAGTTAAAAAAAAAAAAACAGCACCTAGACATCATGATAATATTTATTTAATATTCCTAATCTCAGCAAGCCTGGTTACTTTAAATATGATGGACACGTCTACTTTATTTGTTGTGATCTAAATGATGTTTGTGTTTTGTCAGAACATAAGCTAACGTCCCTAGACAGCGCACTGGCATGGTCTTTGAATAAAAACACGATGCCAATATCTCACATGAGAGACGGATTCACTTATTCTTTACTTTGTAATTAAGACACGAGAGTGGCAGTTAAAAATAGTGTGACTTGTCGATGTCAGTGTGTCAGTCTCCCACCTACGTGTCTGGGAAGACAAACTATGCCGTTTAATTTCCTTGTCTTAGCAACAGGCAGTTTTTTTCTGTTCTCTCTAACTCCCCCTCTTTTTCAAATAGATTTTCTTTCTTTTTTTTTTTTCGTGCAACCTCGTCCCTATACATTTGCACCTGTGTCTGGCTTTTTAATGATTCAAAGGGCTGGGTGATTAGCAGTAATCAGGCTTAGCATGGTAGGGCAGAGGAGAGTCCAACAGGCCACTTTAATGACTTGACACTGAAATGAATTCGTCATGGCAACCATTGACCTAGTGGATATTATTCGAAGCAGAATGTCAAGACTTCTGGAACTTCTGAACGTCCTTCACGGAATAAAGATAATGACGCTTTATTAAAATGGAGATCGCCGCAGAACATGCTGCTCGAAAACACTTGTCACAGATGGGGTTCTGTGCCATTCAGAATTTAATTGAAAATTGCTTTTAATCACAATCCAATTCCTGAATTTCAACTGAGCCAGCAGGATGCAAAATTGTGCATTTAAGCTGAGTTAAAATGGAATAATACAGTAACAGTTTGTAGGCAATTACTTATTTTAATTATTACAGAATGAATTACCCACAACCGTACACACAACATATGGGGCATTTTCAGAATATTTGAAATATCAAATCTATAGAAATGTATATTGTGCAACATAAAATCATATTTTATACATTTTATGTATAAACATTAAATTAAATGTATGTTGTCACGATTCATCCCGCTGTGGCCTTCACTATTCGCATGTACTTTAACTCACTACATTTCCCATAACCCCGTGCTCATGGACTTCCTGTCACCTCTCACCCCAGTCAGCCATCTTGCTCATCACCATTGCAGTATAAATAGACCTCCATTTTGTGTTTTAGTTTGCAAAGTATTGTTTAAGCCTAGTCTTGCAATTCCAAGTGTTTTTCCTAGTGTCTTGTTTTTCTGTAACAAAGGACACGGGACATGGGCGATCCATGTGCAGACTTTATTAGGTGAATTTGTGGTCGTACAGGCAGGGTCGGTACACGACAGACAGGAAAGTAGTAAGCGAAGCAGCAAACGTAATCCAGAAGTACAGGCGTGGGTAGAAAGGCTGGCGGGAAACACTCGGGAAATGGAAGACAAAACAGGGTAGGCAACAAGGAAAACAAGACACTAGGAAAAACACTTGGAATTGCAAGACTAAGCTTTGAGGAAAGCGTCACACCATATCTTTGTCGTATGGTTAATATCCTTTCATCTATTAAGGGTGATTTCTGATGCCAGCACTGCTAAGTGTATTTGTTATCTTTGTCAACCTGTTGTTGAAAGTAAAAATAACTTCCGTTTATAACAGCGTTTATTTTTCAATGTAAAAGTTTTCACTGCTGACTCGTAAAAACAGTCTCTTGTCGCCATCTAATGGTGGAATAATATAACTAAAATCAATATCATGAACACACACAACGTTTCTTAACACTAAACACTATTATTACTACTATTATTTATATAAACTATAATTTATTGAATGATATTTAATAAAAAACAACAACAGGCATCATAAAAGTTGCTAGGCAATTCAGTCACATGTACACAGGCAGCGCTCTGATATACAGCACTGAATTTACATAAACATGATGAGATTTTGGCAAAATTATTTGCTTTGGAACAAATAATAGTTTAATGAGACCAAAGACTGCCTGTTAGATTTACCCAAAACAAATTATATCTCACATTTAACCACTTTAGAGACATCGGAGCTAGTGGTGAATTCCAGAAGTGGTGAATTCGGCAGGTTCATGAGCGCTGAACGGCAGCTGACGCCCTGGAGCTCAAATGTCTGACAACGTTGACAATGTTTAAATAGACGTTATCTTTATTAACAAACTGCATATTTGAACTATAAACAAGTACATTCTCACCTGAAAACCTCTTAAAACTACATTCTGTGACACAAAACCAGTCATATTTTTAAAATTATAGTGGTTTTGAGTGTCCGCCATAACGCTCGCTGTGAGAAGTACCGCATGCAGAGTAATACAATTACAAACAGTTAAACTGCTGTTGGAGTTTTGTTGGACTATAATATCGAGCTTGGGCTCAGTAATATCAGATTCGAGAACCAGAAAGAAATGTTGTATAAATAAATATATACATATATTTAATAAAATAAACGGACCATGTTGCAAAAATGTATAAAAGTATAATTTATAATTGTCTGCTTTGTTTTGATAAAGTCTGATAAAATTTGCTTTGATAAATTTTGCTCAGCTAAAGTTAAAATAAAGGGAAGGAACAAAACACACACACACACACACACACACACACACACACACACACACACACACACACACACATATATATATACCAAACAAATTAAAAAGAGAATAAAAAAAAAAAAATGCTGTGAATATACCAGTGAAGGAGTAGGATATCTTGGACAGAGCTGAATGATAAAGAGTCTTACCTGTGGTCTCCAACTTTAGCTCTTTAGAGGTGTTGCGGCTGAAACAAAGAGAGAAGAAGAGAGTTTTCTTTAAGGATGTGAAAAAATAGAAGAGGTAAACAACTCAAGGCGAGTAAAAAAAAAAAAAAAAGCAGTATTGAGCTGGTCTGAGCTAGTAACAACCATCTCAGGCTTATACTCCCTGGAGAGCAAACTGCAGTCTACACACCCAACATCATTACAACCTGCCCAACACTCAAACACAAGACCTGTGTTTTCTGTTGCTGTTTTTTAGACGTGCCACAGTATGTGACATTTAACTGTGCGCAAGCAACACAACACAATACATGCAAACACAAACACACGCACACATGGGCGCACAGAGCTGGTCTGAAGGAGCCGGATGAATGGAGATCCCTGGGGCGCTCAGTTTAGTTGCCAAGGGTTGCAGTCCCATGCCAGACAGACACGGCATGAATGGCATAAAAAATTCTATAATGATGACGTCAATGGAGAAAAAAATAAATAAAAAAGACAGTGGGTGAGAAACGAGGGATGTGTGTTACGAATACTCAGTCTGTACGTAAACTCTAAATTTTTTGCCCTTATAAAAATCAGCCATGCAAAAGTCTTAAAGTCTGAATGCTTTGAACATTATTTTAGAATCCTTTATATATTTTTATAGTTTGTTTTCAGTTTAATTTTTTGTAAGTAATTTTGTTGTATGTTTTGTGACTATTTATATATGTATGCATTTGTTTATTTATTTATTTATTTATTTTTTATTTCAAGCAAAGATTTTAATTTTAAGTTTTTAGTTTTAGTTAACAATAATAACCCTGGCTTGGGAAAGTAAATGTTTATCTAACATTTATACCATATACAGGTCCTTCTCAAAAAATTAGCATATTTCATCCGACCAATAAAAGAAAAGTGTTTTTAATACAAAAAAAGTCAACCTTCAAATAATTATGTTCAGTTATGCACTCAATACTTGGTCGGGAATCCTTTTGCAGAAATGACTGCTTCAATGCGGCGTGGCATGGAGGCAATCAGCCTGTGGCACTGCTGAGGTGTTATGGAGGCCCAGGATGCTTCGATAGCGGCCTTAAGCTCATCCAGAGTGTTGGGTCTTGCGTCTCTCAACTTTCTCTTCACAATATCCCACAGATTCTCTATGGGGTTCAGGTCAGGAGAGTTGGCAGGCCAATTGAGCACAGTAATACCATGGTCAGTAAACCATTTACCAGTGGTTTTGGCACTGTGAGCAGGTGCCAGGTCGTGCTGAAAAATGAAATCTTCATCTCCATAAAGCTTTTCAGCAGATGGAAGCATGAAGTGCTCCAAAATCTCCTGATAGCTAGCTGCATTGACCCTGCCCTTGATAAAACACAGTGGACCAACACCAGCAGCTGACATGGCACCCCAGACCATCACTGACTGTGGGTACTTGACACTGGACTTCAGGCATTTTGCCATTTCCCTCTCCCCAGTCTTCCTCCAGACTCTGGCACCTTGATTTCCGAATGACATGCAAAATTTGCTTTCATCCGAAAAAAGTACTTTGGACCACTGAGCAACAGTCCAGTGCTGCTTCTCTGTAGCCCAGGTCAGGCGCTTCTACCGCTGTTTCTGGTTCAAAAGTGGCTTGACCTGGGGAATGCGGCACCTGTAGCCCATTTCCTGCACACGCCTGTACACGGTGGCTCTGGATGTTTCTACTCCAGACTCAGTCCACTGCTTCCGCAGGTCCCCCAAGGTCTGGAATCGGTCCTTCACCACAATCTTCCTCAGGGTCCGGTCACCTCTTCTCGTTGTGCAGCGTTTTCTGCCACACTTTTTCCTTCCCACAGACCTCTTGCTTGAGGGTGTCAATGATGGCCTTCTGAACAGCAGTCAGGTCGGCAGTCTTACTCATGATTGCGGTTTTGAGTAATGAACCAGGCTGGGAGTTTTTAAAAGCCTCAGGAATCTTTTGCAGGTGTTTAGAGTTAATTAGTTGATTCAGATGATTAGGTTAATAGCTCGTTTAGAGAACCTTTTTATGATATGCTAATTTTTTGAGATAGGAATTTTGGGTTTTCATGAGCTGTATGCCAAAATCATCAATATTAAAACAATAAAAGGCTTGAACTACTTCGAGTTGTGTGTAATGAATCTAAAATATATGAAAGTCTAATGTTTATCAGTACATTACAGAAAATAATGAACTTTATCACAATATGCTAATTTTTTGAGAAGGACCTGTATAAAATCCCCATAGTAAAATCTGTACATATACATATTGTCAGGGTTTGCTACTGTGTAGAGCGAGAGATAATCTCAAACAAAAGTCTTTAATAAACATCCAAGGGGTAACACAATCAGGCAGGCAAGAGACACACGTAGCATATCAAGACGTTCAACACCAAACAAACAAATCATGGGCCAGACAACACTTTAAATTACTGAACTAAACAAGGGTAATTGACGAAACACAGGTGAATCAAATGACTAATCAACAAGAGACAGAATCTAGGGGCGAATTCCAAACAGAAGTGAGCATCCCTATGCCCTACTCCCTTCGAAGGGCAGAGGCCTTTGAAGTGTGTTCTTTTAAGGGTGTACGGCAGGGGTAGGGAACGTTGATCCTTAAGAGCCATGTCCCTGCAGATTTTAGCTCCAACCCTAATCAAACACACCTGAACAAGCTAATCAAGGTCTTCAGGATACAGGTTGGCATGTTTTTCTTCAGGGTTGAAACTAAAATCTGCAGGGACATGGCTCTTGAGGATCAACGTTCCCTACCCCTGGTGTAGGGCATTTGTCTCATATAAACATTTGGAACTCCCTTGGCGAAGGGAATGACTCACCAAATGTGACCTTGACAACGCTGTGCGTGCGTGCAGCTTTCAGCACTCATTTGTTGAAAATAAATATTTATTTGTATTATTTTATTCAAATATTGTCCAATTGTCTTATTTACTATTAAACTTTTTCAAGCTAAACATCCTTAAACTTGCTTACACTACCGTCTTAAATCATATTTCTATCACTGATGAAAAATATTTTGTATTACATTAAAATAAAGACAAATTTAATCAGCCTATTCTACTTACGTTTGTATGTGAAGTCGAAAACAACCCAAACTTTGCTTTAAAATGCATCTCAAGAGCTCCTAACTGAAGTTCACATGATCACAAATGGAAATCACTTCCGTGAAGAGACCATGGAATGTTCCCTTCGCTAACGGACTTCTGGAAGGGCCCTTTGTGAAGGGATTAAGTTGCTCACTTTCATTTGGAACTTCCCTACAAATGGCATCCCCTTTCCTAAGTGCCCTTAAAGAGCGCAAAAACGCAGTTTGGAATTCGCCCTAGGTCAAACAGATCACATGGGGAGAAAAACACACACAGACAGTCCATCGGCGTGACACATATGTTACTATCTATATGTTTTTATATGTAGGATATATGTGTGTGTCAACATATTTGTTTATTATTTAAATATGTACATATGCAACTTTATTAAAACAACATATACAAAATCTGTATGTTTATATATGTTTTGTAATTTTTAAATACATGTCTGTCATTTTTATTTACTATTTAATTTTAACATTTACTGAAGGGTAGGATGGATATACAGTGCCTATAGAAAATCATCATACCCCTTTGAAATAGTTACTTTATTTGTCATACAGTCTGAAATCAAACTCCAAACCCCAACTTTTCCAGCCTTATTTTTACAAATTTGTTTACAACAGCAAACCAATGAAAGAAAAAACACAACAGTTCAGCAAAATAAAATACAATAATAATAATAAATAAATAAATAACAGAATAACAGGGTTGGAAAAATAATCAGTCCCTTGATTTAATACTTCCTAGAGCCACCTTTTGCTTTAATTACAGCCATCAGTCATTTTAGATATGTTTCTACTAGCTTTGCACTGCTTGATTAGGGAATATTTGCCTATTCTTCCTTGCAGAATTGCTCAAGTTCAGTCAAACTCTGTGGTAAGTGGCAATGGACTGCTCTCTTTAAATCCATCCAAATTTGCATTTATGTCAGGGCTCCATCTTGGCCACTCAAGGACATTCACCTTCTTATCCTTAAGCCATTTTGTTGTTTTTTGGCAGTATGTTTAGGGTCATTGTCCTGTTGGAAGGTGAATGGCCTGCCCATCTTCAGCTGTCTAGCAGAGAGACGCAGGTTTTCCTCAAGAATTTGTATGTACTTGGCAGCATCCAATTTACCTTCAATCCTGACAAATCGCCCAGTCCCAGCTGAAGAGAAACACTCCCCACAACATAATGCTGCAACCATCATGCTTCACAGTAGGCATAATGTGTGATTTGGGTGGTGTGCTGTGTTTGCTTTTCGACAAACATAGCGTTAGGAGTTCAGTCCAAAAAGATCCATTTTGGCCTCATCAGACCATAGCACCTTTTGTCAAAATGTATCAGACTCTTCCAAATCTGTTTTTGCGCAGCACAAACGAGAAAGGCTTCTTTCGTGCCATGCTGGCATACAGGCCAGCTTTGTGTAAAGCTTGAGAGATAGTTGTCACATGCACAGACTGACCAGACCCAGCCATAAAGCCTTGTAAGTCAGTGAAAGTTGCATTTGGCCTCCTGGTGGCTTCTCTTATCAATGTCCTTCTGGCTCTGTCATCCACTTTGGACGAACGGCCTGATCTACGCAATGTGCTGGTGGTGCCATATGCTTACCACTTCTTAATGATGCTCTAAACAGTACTCAGAGGGATAGCTAAAGCCTTTGAAATGTGTTTTGTAGCCTTCTCCTTACTTGTGCCTTTCTACAGCTTTATCCCTGAGGTCTTTTGAAAGCACTTCCCTAACCATGGTGAATTCTTTGCCGTACCATGCACTACTAACAGTGGAATCTTCAAGAAACAGCTTGTTTTATTCTGAAGTAACCAACACCATTACTATTGATGTCAGATGGGGCAATTAGCCTGGTTTTTATTCTGGAAGTTGATTGCTTGCACCTGAGCAAGTTTATAATGGTATACTCTAAGAAGCTAATCACTTTACCAAACCAGGCATTTCACCGATTTTTTTTTTCGATTATATTTTAACTTTGATGATGACGGTTATGATGTGTATATGCAGCTCAAAAAAAAGTTAGACTTAATTTATTTGTAAATTAATGTGTAATGTGACAAAAAGGTAAAGGTTTTCACAGGGTATGATGATTTTCTATAGGCACTGTACATGTAAACATGCATATTTGTGTGGACTAGCTATGCAGTGTTAATATGCAAAATGTTTCCAGTTTTTAATAGGTTTCATATATGTTTTTACTTCATATAACTATTTATTTCATATATGGAAATTTAATGTATGTACATATATTACATTTGCAAATGGGTACCACATTAACATACCAAAGTTTAAGTACTTAGGGTTAGCGGTTTATTTCACATCTTTAAAATATGCACAAATTCCTAATATATCCTTTATGTTTTGAATATCTCGTCCACACCGCTGCATGAACCGGGTCATAATTTATAGGAAAATCTATGTTCACTTCAATGTTGATATAATTTTATGTACTAGAATACAACTGCACTTCTGAATGTTTTGCTCATATGTTTGTATGTGAGGGAGGAGCGGGCGTTTAAATGACTGTAATATGAGGCTGCTTAAGCCATGTGTTTGTGTGTGGGCGGGTGAGCAAAACTGATCACATTTATTTACAGCAGTAAGCAAATATTTTCATATCACACAACTGAAGTTTCATAATTTCTATGAGGTCTGCCTGTATAATGCACCGTAAAGGTGTTATTGATGGATTTTAATGCATTCATAATAATATCAGCTTTGTTTCTCATAAATTACTGCAAAAATTACAATACGAATACATTCCTAGTTATACCTTTAATATCAGTATAATACATTAAAACATGATCAGCGCCAGATTTTGTCTGTTATTTTATGTTTTATAATGTTCTATAATACATTATAATATTGTTAACATATGTTAACAATGAATAAGTATACATTCTAATGTATTATAACTGTCTTTTTCCTATCCATCTCAGCCTAGAAAAGTTTTAATTTTCTGTCCGCCAGTACACAATGTAAACTACAGAATAGTCACGTTTTAAATAGGAAAAATATCGAAACTCTTTGGTCATTTTTGAGCGAGATGCTAATGGTCTAATCAGATTCAATGATTCATGCTAAGCTATGCTAAAAGTGTTACCGCCAGACCTGGAGATCGGCTGAATCGATTCAAAAACTGTAAAACTCATCTGTTTAATTCTAGTGGAGTTGGAAAATTAGCCTATTTTTTTTTTTTTTTTAAAGTGGAATGTTCCTTTAATATTTGAATTAGGCTTAAAAATTTGAAAAAAGTTAAAAATAAAATGTTCTTAAGTAAAACTGTCACTGTCATTTTATTTAAATTTAATTTAAAATATTTTTTTTAATTAGTTTTATTACATTTCAGTACTTGAACTGAACTGAACAGAAATGAGAAATAATTTACAGTAGGTACTATAATGCATCACAAACACAAGTTGACTGATTTCTGTTACTTTTCTCTCTTTTTTTTCTTATAAAATCTCTTTCAGTGGGTTTATTGTCAATTGAAAGCTAACATATCATGCCCAGTAGGGGGCAAAATAAAATGACCCTGTCCTTGACCTTTTGGCATAATTGACTATTCCTCACAGCAAACTGAACCATTCAGTAAACGCAATTAAATGATCTTTACTCATCGGCTCTCAAAGGCAAGAATAGGATGATAAGCTTGTCGGGTTTAATCTTTAAGCAGCGCTGTGATAAAAGCCATCCATCTTTAAGGTGCAGCCTTGAGCGAGGCTATGAGAGCGATGACTATATCAATGAGCACAGAAAGCCATCTGACGCTCACACTATTGCCGCAGGCGTACGGACGCTCCAGGCCAAACTACTGTACAGACAGACTCAATGCATCCGCCAGATCAGGACAATCATCAATTTGCAGAAAGAAAGCAGCGGATGGCGAGGGAGGAAGAGTCTATGAAAATGAAGCAACCCAGCAAGTACAAAGCGTTTCACACAACGCTGCGTTTTGGTTGCAGGTCGGTAACACTGCAGTACCAAATGTTCTGGTACAAAACCAAAAAAAAAATACAGAGTAAATAAAAGTTTTAGAAATGTTGTGAAACTCCTAGGCAGTGGCAGAATTTGGTTGGGTGGGCCTGAATAATTTGCATCACCCGGCGAAAGAAAGAAGGAGAAAGAAAGAAAGAAAGATAAAAAGAAAAAAAAACGATGGACGGGTCCGAAAAAACGCAGTTTGATTACAATCAGACCTTGCAAAACACTTCAGGAGGTGGTCTGCACGCATTCCAGAACCAACTGGCCAAGTGAAAATGCATCTGGTTGTTAAACAAGATTTTGATTTTACCACAGCGCTACTGCAACATACATCTCCACAGATATGACCCGCCATTGGCGAACCTCTCTACAGCAAGCAGACATGCTATAACTGCCGAAAATGAAACAGAAAGTTTGGTGTTGCATACAGCCAGGCAGTGGTGTATGGTGCCTGGAGAAGTGGGTATACACTTAATTTCTGATCATAAAAACCTACTTCTTTTATTTTTTAAGGTATTGTTTTTTGTACTGATTCAAGTTAGTAATCAATAATAATTATTATTTTACCACTCTGCGCACCTCCTCTGACATGTTCTCGCATATGAACATGCAGCATCTGGGTGTTAATTTTGACAGCAAAATTTTATTTAGTTTTAGTCATAATCTTTTGACTAAAATGCCACTTAGTTTTAGTCATATTTTAGTCATCTGAATTATTTTTAGTTTTAGTCTCGTTTTAGTTGACTAAATATCATAAGATTTTAATTGACTAAATCTACAGTAAATTTAGTTGGCTAAAAATTAATGGGTTTAGTTACAGTGCAATGCATTCATTAAGCTTTTTTTTCTAAAATTTCCAAACTCATTATATAGGTTTTGATATTAAAGTTTAATCATGATAAATACACAATTTAACAGCGGTGATACACAACATGCCTTAATATTAAAATTAAATAAACCCATTTCTCATAAAGAAAATGGTCTTCTTTTGAATTAAATACCAATGGCTATATAGGCTAATTATGCATTCTTTATAGTAACTTGTTTACCATATTCTTCATTCTTTCAAACAGACATGTTTATTTCTATAAATGAATGTAGATTCATCTTTAGGGCTACATAAGTGATTCAGTCAAGAGCAGTGCGTGGTTTTTCTGTCTTTCTTTTGTTGCTTGATTAACATTAGTGACTCGGACAATAGCAACGAAATGTGGCTGCTATCCCTTTAAAACTGAATGCACGAATGCAATGGATGCAATGAACTGATAAACTTTCTCTCTACTGTTTACTTTCATTTAAGACATAATCGGCTGTGTTTTGCGTGAATACTTGTCAAAACGGACAATTAGAGATCATTTTGTGTGTATTTCTCAGTTTATGCAACGCGAAAGAGTGCGAGACGTTCTTTCTGTGTGTATGCTTAGGTGTATGTGTAACGGGTCTTGATTTTCATGTGTTCTGCATTGTGATTTGCCGAACCCGTTCATACGATCTCATTATGACACTCCGATGCACACAAATCAGTGAGCCCAATTCCCCAATAAAGGCCAAGACACAGCATTCTCGTTGACGTTTTAACTGAAAGGTGAAATAACATCCCCTTTTAGTGGTTACACTGCAGACGTAAGGCATCTAAATAAAATATCACATAAAATTAACCACAAGAGTGCACCCTTACAACATGAAATTAATAGCTGCCACCGAATTCAGGAGGATTCACACCGTTTACAATTCTAACTCTGTTACATATGCGCTCAGAAAACAAGACCGAATTGAGTTCTCTCTTGCGTTGTCAAATTTATATGTCTGCACCTCTCGTACTCCCACATATTGACATTTTTTAATGTTTTATAAGACGTGCAGCAAGTGTATTTTAGCTTGTGTCCCGTCGGTTTGTACGCATCTAACGTCCTACTACGCAACAGATTTTTCAGAATGAAGGTCTTTCCATATCATCCCTCCTTAACATTTTCGTCTCGTTTTTATTCATTGAAAATAATGCCTGTAGATTTTTGTCATAGTTTTTGTTATTCAAAAAGAATTTTAGTTTGTTATCGTTTCATTTTCGTCTGTGAAAAAAATGTCGTTGATGAAAATTATGACGAAAATGATTTCATCAACGAAATTAACACTGGTTTGGGGGATGGAGCGGGTGCATTTGAAAAGAAGCCGGCGCCACGGTCTTTACCGCATTCGAGCCCTGCATTTCAGCCCAGCCCGACGTGCCCCGACTTTTTTAAGGCACTCTTCGGGTCAATCTTCACTTCATATTTTATCTATTTTTTTTTTTTTTTTTTAACCAAATTCTGTGTTTTCTGTTACTTTTCTGGATTCCATTTTAATTCTTCCATTAAGTTGTAATAATCAAAAGCATCTCCAAATAATTTATTTTATTAAAAATAAAATTATAGATTTTTACAAAGTTAAATTTTATATATATATATATTTTTTGTGTGTGTGTGTGTGGAATTAATAATTTAGATTAATCGCTTAATCAATAAATTAGTCGATAGATTAATCAATATTGTTAGTGGCAGCCCTAATGTGGAGAGAAATCCTGAAATATTTTCCTCAAAAAACATAATTTCTTTACCACTGCACAAAGATACGCATGAGTGACATCTTGGATGATAAGGGTGTGTGTATGTAAAACACATATACAATACAATATACATATTCTATGTAAAATTTTGTTCTGGAAGTGAGCTTCTCATTTAAACTAAAGACAAATGAGAAATGTTGCTTCGTCAACTTGCTGAAATAAAATAAGTTTTTATATTTTATTTTATTTTATTTCATGTTTTCCATGCATTTCAGGTAATGATTAAGTACATATGTATCTATGAATGCAGACCTAAGGTTGGACTCTTTTTTACAAAGACAATCAGCAGTTATTGCAGAAGTGGAATAATTTTAAGATATGAAAGTATCCAAAAGTTACAGAAGTTTAAATTTACTATGAAGAAAATGCACTTAATATTTTTTATTTTTTTTTATTAAATAAATATTTTACATAACAGGTTGTACTATAATAATTGCTATTAAATGAAAGCCTTATGTCTAAAGAAATTATGTTGCAAATTTGAAGTTGATATAAAAAATGAGGTCCCTGCAACATTATATCACCGGGTGCCATCTAAACAGAATTTTTTATGAATTTTTCTTGCACGAATGTCTCCATTTCTCTGTCAATTTTACTTCTATCACAAAATATACCACCAAATATGGAATTTTGAGACTTTAATTGTAAAATACCAAAATGCATTTAAGGGGGAGGAGACTACTAAAAGAGTAAAACATCAGATCTTGAGGTGAAAACACCTGAAAACATTGATTTGTGCACATCAGCAGAGAGTTATAATGGCTCTTAAAGTCCGTTAAGAGTCAAATGAGAAAGTGCAGACGCTAAAGCAGCATGTGGGATTCCCAGGCTGTCAACACGGCATGTCACATCATCTGACACACGTCACACGTGAAATATTCATGAGAGCCCATTACCACAGACACACACATCCCTCTCTCTGAGTCTTTGCCCTCAGCCTTTCTCTTTCTCTCTTCCTCTGACCCTCTTCACCTGCCTGCTTATTAAAATCTCATAGTATTAACTCTACTGCTCATGGCCAGGCTGAATAATTCAATCAGACTAAAGGAGTCAAATGAATCTTTAATGGCATTAAAGCCACAGGGGGAGCGGAGCTGGACTCTGCCAGCGTTTACTCTGGCCTTCACCTGAGGGGAGAGACGCCTGTTTCTACTCGACAGCCACAAACGCTCATCGAGACTCACTTTCTGAGAGCTACGGATCGAGATGAGAGCACTAAAGATGGATTTAAGCTGAAAAAGATCAAATCTATTTACTGCTAGAGTCCTATTATTACGCTCTTCACATTCGTTTCGCATTTACCGTCACATTTCACCCAGTTGCATTAAATATCATAATTACTACAATGCCATTGAGGGTCATTAAGAGATTGAACCATGACTCTTTTTTGACTGTTGAGTCAGAGCCCAGAATAGCTAGCATTAATACAAGAGATATCTACCAAAAAAAAAAATAAAAATAGTGAACATGGTAGAAATCGGCTCAGATTAATGTTTCACATTATTCGCAGTGGAGACTTTTACATGCGTCATGAAACACAACTATTCTGTACATTTACACTAACGCTCAAAAGATTGGAATAACTGATTTTTAATGCTTTTAAAAGAAGTACTTTCTGATCGCTGTCTCTACATTTACTTGATCATAAATATAGTAAAAACAGTTCAATATTAGTGCAATTTAAATGCACTGCATTTATTTCTGTGACATTAATGGAATTAAAATGTTACAAAAGATTTCTATCTCAAATAAAAGTGGTTTCTGGAAAATAAAATGCAACACAGTTACCACAAAATAACTGTTTTCAACACTGATAATAATCAGAAATGTTTCTTGAGCAGCAAATCAGCATATTAGAATGATCCTGAAGGATCATGTGACACTGAAGACTGGAGTAATGATGTTACAAATTCAGCTTTGATCACAGGAATAAATTACATTTTACTACATAGAAATCAGTTATTTTAAATTGTAACAAAAAATATTTCACAGTTTGACAGTTTTTACTGTATTTTTGATTAAACAAATGCAGCCTTGGTGAGCAGAAGAGACTTTTTTTTCCAAAACTTAAGTCAATAAATAAATAATTTCCAACGTGCGCATGCAGTACATTTCTACAAAATATTTTACGTAACTGACCTGATTTGGCTTCTTCTAATTCTTTGGCTTCCTCGAGTTCTTTTGCTTCTTCCTCTGTGAATGGAAAAACGGATGAGAAGGAATGAGTTTACAGTCTCCAAATACAAATGCAGTCAAATTATGTTCCTCAGGAGGCAGATGCACAAACATGCAGAGACACTGAGAAAAGTGCTGTTCAGGGATGGCTGAAAATCTCTGAATTTGCCCAAATTCAACCTTTCTGGAGAAAACCTATATACAAAGATCAATACTAATCAAGCTTTCCAAAAAGATACCGCCAGATGTGAAATCACATGATTTACAATGTAAAGGAGCTGGAATCTCTTTCCCCTACAGTCTACTCTACATTTACTGGCCTGTATTATTATTATTTTTTTTTTTATTATAATTTTTTTTTTTTTAGCATGACATCCCCACTTTTGCCCTTTCACACAGTTTTCTATGATCTGTTTATAAAATATAATCAACATATCATGTAGCCTTCAAAAAGACAATTATGACCAGATTAATGTTAGTTTTAATTTACTGTTATGGAAAATACAAGTGTGCTATGAGACTTGTTACTCCCAGTGTTATTTTATATATATGATATATCTATTCTAGTTTTTTTCAATACTCTATATATGTATATGTAGGTATAATATATATATATATATATATATATATATATAAACTTCGATCGAAAGAGATGTAACAAAACATGGTCAGGCCAAAGTGTCATATAAAATGTTGGATCCCAACTTTTTGGCATTTTACTGGTAGTCCACGGTATGAAGAATTTTTATGTATAATATGTCAAAGTTTACTTTATTTTGCTATCTTCATTTACATAAATGAACTAAAGTGTCACATATTATTTTTCTTTTGTTTACAAGTATGCATCTTAAAAGTACTATAATGGTGAGGAATGGTGAATAATTTACTTGTAAATGTAAATGAAAATGTAAATATTATTAAGATCATTTTAACACTTCCACTGCCATTCAAAAGTCTGAATGAAACTTTTTTCAGGATTCTTTAATAAACAAAAAGTTTAAAAGAACAGCATTTATTCTATATATATATTTGTAACAATTTAACCATTCAAAAGTCTGAATGAAACTTTTTTTCAGGATTCTTTAATAAACAAAAAGTTTAAACAGCATTATATATATATATATATATATATATATATATATATATATATATATATATATATATATATTTGTAACAATATAAGGACTACTTAAAAGTTTGTGATCAGTACAGTTGTATTCTTTCATTTTTTTTAAGAATTTATGACTTTTATTCACCAAGGATGTATTAAATTGATAAAAAGTGATAGCAAAGACTTATATTGTTAGAAAACAATTTTCTATTAGTTAGAAATTTTTCTATTTAGAAAAAATGCTGTTCTTTTTAACTTTTAAATTCATCAAAGAAAAGATTAAGCAGCACAACTGTTTTCAACACTGATAATAAAAGTAATTAATCAGCATATCAGAATAATTTCTGCAGGATCATGAGACACTGAAGACTGGAGTAATGGCTGTCAAAAATTTAGCTTTACATCACAGGAATAAACAATATTTTAAAATCGGGCATGTGATCACAGGGCTCCAGACTGCGACTAAAACGGTCGCATTTGCGACCAAAAATTTTAATTTGCGAGTTAAATTTTTGCTGAGGTCTATGTAAATTTACATGTTATGACTTAAAATTTTGCATGTAATGCGCTTTTTCCTGATTCTTTTGCGCTCACGTATTAAACTGAAACGATGCGCATCAAAGTTTTAGTAGAAAAAAAACCTTTTGAACAGTTCTCCTCTCTGCCGACAAGAAGCGCTAACAGCACACCTGCTAAACGCAGCTCCAGTTGTTCGCCATGAGAGATATGCTGCAGTGTCAATTTCATGGCTTTGTGCACAACTTGACGAAACTACAACAGGTAAAGCTGTCAGCCGGTGGGAATAATTTTTGTGAGCGGTCGCACTGGCGCGACCACCGCGCTATTGAACTCATAAGCGCTGCGATTTCTGTTGCGAAACATCAAACGGCAAACGAAAGCGAAACCAAAGCACGGAAAATTTGAGCTGCGCAGCGCGGATAGTTTATCAGATCAGACCGCAATGCAAACAAACTTGCATAAGCCCAGAACAGCTTTATTCGGGAGCCAAAGTTGATTTCGCGACACTCTTACTGCTGTGAGATCTAGTGAGAGTCTTTCAAATTCTAATGTACTAAAGAAAACCAGAAGTAGTAATGATAAGTATAGGCAAACCACCGTGTTTTGTAGAAATAATCTAATGCATTGCATTATTAATTTCGGGGTTTGTACAACCTTTTGACAGAGATATTCAAACACTTTTCAGTGACTTTCAAGCATTACACACAAAACTAATAAACTACATAACTACAGCACTTTAAAGCTCTAAAGTTATCAAAGTTGGACGACCAAATATACTTTGTGGTAAACAAACGTTTATGTAAAATTTAAATAAATACATAAATCACCATTAGCCTGTCCAGTAGACTGCAGCAGTGGATAACTTTCTGGCTTATTAGTCATGCCTTTCTATTTTTTGCTCTATATTTTTAAATGAAATAAAAAAAATAAATAAATAAATAAATAAATAAAAAAAAATCGCTAGAAAACAGTACACTTTGTGTAAAACAAAAGTCATAAAGTGCCTTGAAAAAAAATTAAATAATGAATGAAATTAATGCCTTATGTCTTCATTTTATGACCAAAAAATGCAAATACACAACACAGAATTTCTGAAAAAAAAAAAAAAAAACATTTCACAAGGATATTGTAAGATTAAACTAAACTTGTTTTTATGCATTCAAATAATTAGACATGCTAGAACACATAATTTGGTAACAATAAAATAAGGTGGACAAAAATAAAACATTTCATAGGGCCCTAAACATATATAATATAATATATGTTAAACCTTTAATAAACTGATGTTAAATTGTTTAAGTTTCATGTTTTTAATTAATTAAACATGCTTTTGATTAATACAATTTAATATAACCATTAAAATGGAATCCAGAAAAATTAAAACAGAAAAAATGGAATTTGGAAAAAAATAAAATGGATTTCATAGGGCCCTATAGTATGTATTGAGAAGGAACCCAAACTACACTCAGTGATGCTTATGGTCCATGATATTGGCACATATTGTAATAAACCGTTCTTTGAAACCAAGTTGGAATAACGTTTTTTCCCACTTTAAGTGAACCTTAGTTCCCAGATGATCTACAAGATGAATTTAAATAATGATAAATTCCAGAAAAGATGAGACATACACACATGATCTTATTAACAAAATGTTAAAAAGTTACAAAATAAATAAATGAAGTAATTATTCTGTGGCACCTAAAAAAATAATTTGGTGCCTAAGTTTGATTCCTATAGGAGCCAATGGCTCCTTACTCGATTTTTTTGTCTGGAGCCCTGGATCAGCTAGAGACAAAAAAGAAGGATAATCTGACCACGCCCACAAGCCAAACCCCCAGTATATGTATGTGTATATATATATAAAATGCATCAAGGCTGAATTTATTTGGTCAAAATAAAGGAAAAAAAAAAAAATAATAATAAATAACATATATATAGTGAAATATTATTACAAATAAAAAAAAAGTTTTCAGTTTTAATATATTATAAAATGTAATGTTATTCCTGTGACGCAAAGCAGAATTTTCTTCATCATTACTCCAATTTTCAGTGTCACATGATCTTTTAGAAATCATCATTTATTTTTAAATGATCAATTTATTTGACTCTCAAGAAACATTTCTGATTATTATCAATGTTGAAAACAATTTTGCTGCATCATATTTTGTGTGGAAATGGTGATGCACTTTATTTTTCAGAATGTTTTGATAAAGTTAATGAACAACATATATTTGCATTTATCAAATATATTAATTAAATGAGTTAATACAGTTATTAAATATAAATTATTTTAAATGTTTTCACTTTATCATTTTCATGCATGATAAATACAATTATTAACTTCTCTTTTTTAAATCTTATAGAAATGTTTGAGTGGTAGCTATAGTTTCCACAAAAATATTAAGCAGCAAAACTGTTTTTTTAACATTGATGATAATAATAAGAAATGTTTCTTGAGGAGCAAATCAGCATATTAGAATGATTTCTGAAGGATTAGTGACACTGAAACTTCTTTTTGTGAACAACAGATTTTTAAATGTTTCTAGTGACGAATGTTGCGTTCCCAAATGCAAATTAAAGCGGCTCGAACCAAACTGCTCAGCAAGCACTAACAGTGAACCGAAACTAAAAAACAGTACTGTTTTTAAAAACAGCAGACATGTATCGCGTCAGACTTCAGTCTATTATATAATTACATCACAACCGTTGCAATTTTTATGACAGCACTAAGCACTAATCTTAAATTCTCACCGCCATTCCTAAAAAGTTACCGGGTCGGTTACACGTTCAGCGCTGACTCTACAGGTCCTTCTCAAAAAATTAGCATATTGTGATAAAGTTCATTATTTTCTGTAATGTACTGATAAACATTAGACTTTCATATATTTTAGATTCATTACACAAAACTCGAAGTAGTTCAAGCCTTTTATTGTTTTAATATTGATGATTTTGGCATACAGCTCATGAAAACCCAAAATTCCTATCTCAAAAAATTAGCATATCATGAAAAGGTTCTCTAAACGAGCTATTAACCTAATCATCTGAATCAACTAATTAACTCTAAACACCTGCAAAAGATTCCTGAGGCTTTTAAAAACTCCCAGCCTGGTTCATTACTCAAAACCGCAATCATGGGTAAGACTGCCGACCTGACTGCTGTCCAGAAGGCCATCATTGACACCCTCAAGCAAGAGGTCTGTGGGAAGGAAAAAGTGTGGCAGAAAACGCTGCACAACGAGAAGAGGTGACCGGACCCTGAGGAAGATTGTGGTGAAGGACCGATTCCAGACCTTGGGGGACCTGCGGAAGCAGTGGACTGAGTCTGGAGTAGAAACATCCAGAGCCACCGTGTACAGGCGTGTGCAGGAAATGGGCTACAGGTGCCGCATTCCCCAGGTCAAGCCACTTTTGAACCAGAAACAGCGGCAGAAGCGCCTGACCTGGGCTACAGAGAAGCAGCACTGGACTTTTGCTCAGTGGTCCAAAGTACTTTTTTCGGATGAAAGCAAATTTTGCATGTCATTCGGAAATCAAGGTGCCAGAGTCTGGAGGAAGACTGGGGAGAGGGAAATGGCAAAATGCCTGAAGTCCAGTGTCAAGTACCCACAGTCAGTGATGGTCTGGGGTGCCATGTCAGCTGCTGGTGTTGGTCCACTGTGTTTTATCAAGGGCAGGGTCAATGCAGCTAGCTATCAGGAGATTTTGGAGCACTTCATGCTTCCATCTGCTGAAAAGCTTTATGGAGATGAAGATTTCATTTTTCAGCACGACCTGGCACCTGCTCACAGTGCCAAAACCACTGGTAAATGGTTTACTGACCATGGTATTACTGTGCTCAATTGGCCTGCCAACTCTCCTGACCTGAACCCCATAGAGAATCTGTGGGATATTGTGAAGAGAAAGTTGAGAGACGCAAGACCCAACACTCTGGATGAGTTTAAGGCCGCTATCGAAGCATCCTGGGCCTCCATAACACCTCAGCAGTGCCACAGGCTGATTGCCTCCATGCCACGCCGCATTGAAGCAGTCATTTCTGCAAAAGGATTCCCGACCAAGTATTGAGTGCATAACTGAACATAATTATTTGAAGGTTGACTTTTTTTTGTATTAAAAACACTTTTCTTTTATTGGTCGGATGAAATATGCTAATTTTTTGAGATAGGAATTTTGGGTTTTCATGAGCTGTATGCCAAAATCATCAATATTAAAACAATAAAAGGCTTGAACTACTTCGAGTTGTGTGTAATGAATCTAAAATATATGAAAGTCTAATGTTTATCAGTACATTACAGAGAATAATGAACTTTATCACAATATGCTAATTTTTTGAGAAGGACCTGTACTAGCATTTGGCGCTTTGAATCATTTGAACACTTTTAACGTTAACTGTCCTGCAGATGGCGCCACAAGCTTGTACAGCGCTCTCAGGACTACTCCGTCCATGACGTGATCTTTTCGCAATTTATTTATCAGCCATTATTTGCTTAAGGTCATTTGCACGATTTCAATTCCACCCCACCCCCTCCCTCCAAAAAAAAAAAAAAAAAAAAAAAAATCTCGGATCTACGCGAATCACATGGGTCTTCTCTGAGAGGTCAGAAAATACGGAAATCCGTAATCACATCCCTGTAAAATATATGCAAATAGAAAAACATTATTTTTAATTGTAATAATGTCGCTGTTAGCCTCGTGGGCGCCTTTGCGCTCTGGACACCCCGAGTTCGAGTCCTGTGGACCTTTCGTGATCCCGTCCTTATCTCTCTCCCCCACCTTGCTTTGTGTCAACTAACTGTCCTGTCCTAATAAAGGCAAAAAAACACACACACACACACACACACACACACACACACAAAAAAATAATCTTTTTGATCAAGTAAATGCAGCCTTGATGAGCAAAAGAGAATTTACAAATCTTACTGATTCCAAACTTTTGAATGACCATTTTTGAGCTATAAACTGCTGAATGCGGACAATTTGAAAATGTGAAATTCACACCTTTCAGAAAAAACGGTTATTAAACCCAAATAGAGGGTTTCAGATCATTCATATTGAATACTTGAAAATATTCTGTGTCTGCTGTAATTTTGTGAGATGAATAAATGGAAATGTTTGGTCAAAAGTGAAGAGGAGTCAAATTAAATGGAGTCAGGAGTGAAGCAGGAAGCCAGAGATGAAATCAGAGAGCTGATTGTTGATTTCGCTGTGCGGTGGCTCTCCTGCCTCGTATCCCGAATAACAGCCCAATCTCAGGAGCTGCTCACTCTAGTTAGGATCCACTCGAACTCTCCACATACATTATGACAGCCAAGAAAAATGAGTTAGTGAGTGTTAGAGTCTGAGTGCGGCGTGAGTCTGAGGCGACGAGTGTCCAGACCAATCTCCTCCACTGAACCTGCAGCCACAGCGGAGCAGACAGCATCCATTATGCTGCATCTCTGCACACGCTCACACATTCACTTTGTCTGAAGCTCCTCGAACACTCAAACACACAAACCCAAAAGAGGGAATGATGGGATGCTTTCACATCACCACTTAAGAGGTTGGTTTGTTTAGTTAGTCTGAAAGCCACGTTTGGCCAAGTGTTAATCTAATTAGAATGAGTTAAAAATATATAATAATAATCTCAGCAATTGTGTTGCGTATTTTATTAGTTTGAGTTTTTTTTTTTTTTTTTTTTTAGTCATTGTAGTACTTAAATTGAAACAAAAAATGAGAAACCAATAGCTGATAATACTAATACTAATACTAATCTACTACTACTACTACTAATAATAATAATAAAACATAATACATATCTGTTTATTTATGCTATTGTTTATTTTGTCAAGTAATGTTTTTTTTTTTTTTGTTGTTGTTGTTTGTTTTTTTATACACAGATATGGGAAAAATTAAGTGACCACTTGAAAATTCTCTGTTAAAACTAATTGAAAATCCTGGGTTATTCTGCCAAATATTGATTTCTTAACTCTTCTGAAAGTAAAACATTAGTATTGTGTTGTCTAAAAATGAATATAAACACCTGGAATCATGGCAGATTTTGAGCAACTGACATTGTATGCAAAAATGTTCTGAAGGACAACATTTTTATTTAAAATTTTGATGAAAATGTCATCAGTAAATCCAGAGAAACTATGAATTTTCAAGTGGTCTATTAAAATAATATGTATTTATTTTCGTATTATATCTGTTATTAACTGTCTATATATATATATATATATATATATATATATATTTGTTGTATATATTGACAGTTAATAACAGATATAATACGAAAAAAAAATTAATAAGTAAATATAATATATATATATATATAATATTTACTTATTAATAAATACTTGAATAAACCAAGCAATATACATACTAAATATATTACACATATTTTAATAGAACAAATAAAATGAAATGATCTATTATATACAGTTATACATAACTATTTATAATTATTTATCATGAAATATTTTCATATATTTAAATGTAATATATTAAATATAATGGTTTATTTTAGATGCAATATTTCATTTGATCTATTTAATATAATTGTACTAATATTTATTTATTATTTACAAAATTATAATATTATTCACACTGATAAATATATATTTTTTTAAATAGAAATAACTTTATTGCATGTATTTTATATAATTACACATAACTATTTAAATGTTTATTATTTACAAAAATATTATTGAAACTTTTTTTATTTAAATATTTTGATTATTTAATATCATTTGACATAAATATTTATATTTATTGGTTTAATATTTACATACAATTTATTAATACATTTTCTAATGAACCAAGCTGTATAACATACACTAAGCAGTTTAAAAAAAAAAAAAAAAAAAAAACCCTGAAAAGGCTGTTGACTAAAAGCTAATGACATGTTGCAACAGGAGCAAGTTCTTAAGTAAGAACCAGACATGAAAAAGTCTAATGAAAGTCCCAAATTTCATCTCAAAAGCCTCGTGACTGACGGGAGACAAGAACAACAGGAGTGGAGTGGGAAAGTGGAGTTTGTGACTCACTCAACAACTCAATTACTTCAACAGGTTGCTGACCCGTTCACTAAATCTTATTCCAGAATTCCTGCACGGGTTACTGGAGAAAGAGCAGCTGATTTGCTCTGGACTCTTTCAGACCGATACGCCGTCTGTTCATTCCATTCCATTTCACTGTTTGCTACGGTTATACAACCAGATATTTACTCTTTCTCTCACTCTCTGTCTTCCAGTTGCAGATGTATTTTTAAAAGCCCAGGGGTTCTGTGCAGCGCTGCAATGACCTTTATTTAAATGTCTCCTGCACTACACACAGAACTCATTACAGCTCGGCGACACCGGCCTCTCATTTTCACCAAAGCATTGTTCTTTCCTTCACATGACTGCTAAATCTATCTCTATCTGCCGGTGCTTCTCCTCCACCCATCAGTCTTTCTTCCTGTCATTTCAACCTCCAAGTTCTGCGCTCCCTAGTTACGCGGCGCAACTAATTATCTCGCAGCGCTAATGAACTTCCAGCAGCACTAGAGGAGAGTGGGGTTTTGGCAGTACAGGACTCTGGCTTTAGCATTCAGCTCAGAGTGGCAGACGCGTCTACGATTACCTGTCGCGCCGCTCTAGTCGCTCTAAACTGAGCCACGCTAGAAAAATAACGAACTGTGTGCAAGGTGTGAGTTTGTACATTATTATCTTGGCTACCCCAAACATGATTTTTCCTTAATGAGGAACCTCCCTCCTAAAATCAGAGCAGATATATTCACTTATGTAAAGTTAAAGTCAAAAGTTTACATACACCTTGCAGAATCTGCTAAATGTTAATTTGTTTACCAGCATAAGAGGGATCATACAAAATGCATGTTATTTTTTTTATTTAGTACTGACCTGAATAAGATATTTCTAGTGGTGTCAAAATTAGCGCGTTAACGCAGGTGATTAATGTTTTTCAGATGAACACATTAAAAATATTTAACACAATTAATGCAGGGGCGGGACATGGGTTGGTCACCCCATTTACAACTGCTGCCTCTGTGCTTTTTCTTGAAAAGGATTGCGTTTATTTAGATGCAGAACTACTTTATGACCACATCAATCTGGAGACGTTTCGGGAGAAGTTACCAAAAGCAGCTTTTAAAGTAACAGCAGGTAAATAACCTAATAACCCAGCTGCTGTGATGTATTGGTAATCAAAGAACAAAAAGAATCTATATTTAATTTACAATTTAGTGTTTGAAAACTTTATTCAATTTCTGTACATTTCTGCTAAAGGGCACAAGTAGCTAAATATGTCATTTATTATAATTGGATCATGTGAAGACTTAATTTCAATTAAATTAGAAGTCTAATAAAGTTTAAAATTAATAGTTCTCATTTATACTGTAAAGGTAAATGGCTATAGTCAATGGTTAAAGATTAAGGGGAATTTTTTTCAGTAGTATCAGTAGTGTTGGTATCAGTGATACTGGCCTTAGTCATAAAAATTAATTCCTTAAATGTGCAATTACTTAGTTATTTTTTAAGCGATTGAGACATTTACACATAGTCCACAAGAGAAAATAATAGTTGAATTTATAAAAAAATTACCCTGTTCTAAAGTTTATGTGCCCTTGATTTTTAATACTGTGTTGTTACAGTTAAACGCTGTTCTTCAGAGAAATCCTTCATGTCCCACAAATGATTTGGTTTTTCAGCATATTGTGTATTTGAACCCTTTCCAACAATGACTGTATGATTTTGAGATCCATCTTTTCACACTGAGGGACTCATATGCAACTATTACAGAAGGCTGAAACTCTCACTGATGCTTCAGAAGGAAACACAATGCATTAAGAGCCAGGGAGTGAAAACTTTTAGAATTTAAAGATTAGGTAAATTTAACTTATTTTGTCTTTTGAGAAGCATGTAAGTATCTTCTGTAGCTTCTAAAGGGCAGTACTAAATTAAAAATAACTATATATGATATTTAAGCAAAATAAGAAATATGTACACATCTTCATTCTGTTCAAAAGTTTACACCCCTGGCTCTTTTTCCTTCTGAAGCATCAGTGAGCATTTGAACCTTCTGTAACCTCCCTCAGTTGCCCTGAGTATGAAAAGATGGATCTCAAAATCATACAGTCATTGCTGGAAAGGGTTCAAATACACAAAAATACTGGAAAACCAAAGAATTTGTGGGACCTGAAAATGTTTTTTTCTGAAGAACAGCGGACAGTTTAACTGTTCAGCACAAACAAGGGACTCATGAACAACTATCACTAAACAAAAAAAACAGCTGTGGATTATTCAGGTAACAACGCAGTATTAAGAATGTAAACTTTTGAAAGGGGTCATTTTTTTATAAATTCAGCTATTATTTTCTCTTGTGGACTATATGTAAATGCCTTTCATGTGAAATATCTTATTCAGGTCCGTATTAAATAAATAATAACATGCATTTTGTATGATCCCTCTTATTTTGGTAAAATAATCTAATGTATTGACGCCATGACAGACCAGGCAGAAACTCAACAGCACACAACTAAGTGAATATGTTAAGAGTGGATCAGGATCCAGAAATGCATACTATTATTATCTAACATGCTGATGCGAAAGTTGTCAGATTCTCACCGGCTCTCATCTCCTCACAGCTTTCTTTGATCTTTCTGCGGCAGACGGCGGCCAGAGCGATCAGCAGAGCCAGTAAACACACAGCCAGAGCCACAGTCAGCCACAGCGCCAGCGGAGGAAACACCAGACCCTGAGCTGTAGACAAAGAGACAGACAGACATCTTAAGCTTCGTCATCATTATCATCACTAACAGCCTCATCAGCAAACACAGTAACACCATTATCAAACAACAAACAATCACAGTCTTCATAATCAGAACTGTCTCTGTCTTGATGCTCTGAAAGACTCATATAGTGGAAGTGACAAAATTGGCAATTGATTTTTATTCAGAACCACTGCACATGCATATCATGTCATTTATTTATGACATTTTTTTTTAATCAAACATCAAGTACCATCAAGTACTCTATTAATAACACAGATTTTAATGCCAATCAAATATTGCAATTAGATGGATTGTGATTTCTAAGGATAAAACTAAGGTAATTATGGCTATTTATTTATTTATTTATTTAGTTTTAAAGACAATGTGGTTAACATTTGATAGCTGAACTAAAAATAAAATGATCCGAGTTTCCTTTTATCATTTATCAACAGCAATTACAGAGCACACTCAATCTTTCAGCCATTTTTAATTACAATAAATTTGAACAAAATGCCACACAAACCTATTATTTTAAATGTCACATTCACTTTTATTTTGCACCAAAATCATTTAAGTGGAATCAGAATCGTTATAAATCTCGTCCCATTAGACTTGTGAAATTAAAGGGATAGTTCACTTTGAAATTAAATTTTGATAAGTTTTAGCTTACCCCAAGGGCATCCAAGATGTAGGTGTCTTTGTTTCCGCAGTAGTTTCAATTTTGATATTTTTAGGTCCAACCGTTCTTGTCTGTCAGTCATATAATGCATGCCTATGGTCACCTCACAAAAGAAAACGCACAGATTCAAATTAAACAGTCCAAATTAAACAATCCCCCACCTTAAGTACACATTAATGACCTAAGACACGAAACGAGTGGTTTGTGTGAGAAAACGAACAGTATTTATATCGTTTTTACCTCTTGTAAACAATCACGTCCAAGTTGAAGGTGGCGCGCCATCTGGTGTGTGAGCGCGTTCTGGCTTATTGATGCGCCGGCGCTACTCCCGGAAAGCGCCGGACGTGATCCATTGCGCGAGCACAATTAATTCTTTTCTTTTTTAAAACATCCCTAAACATACCTTTTTTAACCATTTCTTGTTTAAACATCCCGATGAGCGCAAACGAGTACCATTTCTGTTAGCCGTTTTACCTACAATCTCTGTTCTGTGTAAACAATGAATGACGTTCACGCGCGAGAGATCACTTCCGGAGCTTTCCGGGAGTAGCGCCGGCGCGCTCACACACCAGGAAGCGCGCGCACTTCAACTTGTTGGTTATTGGACGTGTTTATTTACAAAAGGTAAAAAACGACATAAATACTGTTCGTTTTCTCACACAAACCGCTCGTTTCGTGTCTTAGGTCATCAATGTGTACTTACGATGGGGAATTGTTTAATTTGAATCTGTGCATTTTCTTTAATGAGGTGACCATAGGCATGCATTATATGACTGACAAGAAGGGTTGGACCAAAAAATATAAAAATTTAAACTACTGCGGAAACAAAGACATCTACATCTTGGATGCCCTTGGGGTAAGCTAAAACATATCAAAATTTAATTTCAAAGTGAACTATCCCTTTAAAGCATTATGTATAGTACGCCTAATCAATTTCTTCCCATTTGATCCCCGTGGAATCTTCTCCGCAGTGATTTCTGTCCTCTTAATGACTGTCTATAGACCATGATGCTGTTTGTTTGATTGTTCAAATTAGCTTCTTTAGCTGCTATGATTTCATCTCTCTGTGTGGAGAACTGGCCATCAGATCACACAGGACAAACACACCTCATGTGAACGCCGGCTCTGGACGGCCCAGGAAAGTAAACTGGACGGCGATACAGCGAGAGAGAGAGAGAGAGAGAGAGATATTACAGCCTCCAGATTTCCCAGAGGCATTAATGTGAAGGAGAAAACAGACAGAAGAGCTAAACAGCAGTGAGATGCTGCCAGCGCAAACACAATATGGCGCCGCACTCCATAGATAATTGAAAAACAAAGTCCAAAAATGAGCCGGTGTACGGTGGGAAAATGACAAATCACCTGGAGCACTGGAGCCGCGGCGCGAAGGACGGAACGATAACGCAGAGCCAAAAACAGGTCAGGATGCATCACTGTTCCCTTTCTGTGGTGATAAAAGCAAGGAAGTGCCCAGTGTGAATAAAACACAAATAAAAGGTTTATTTAAAGGGGAATCAGAGGTTTGGCTGGCAGCGTCGTGGCTCCTCATTAGCTGCTTTTCAGCAGGAGGGTTTAGAATGTACCGTGGTAAAGCCAGAACACAGATAGATGCTTTTTAGGTCCATGTGTAGGACCAGCTTGGTGTTTCCAAATGAAATAAAATAAAATTGTGATCTAAAATAAAATTATAGAAAGTAAATCAAAATAAATTTAGAATAAAATTAAATTAAACAAATAAAATAATTAAAACAAACAAAAAAAGACAAAATAAGTAAAACCGAATAAAACTAAAATACAAAATTAACTGATAGAAAATAAAAAAATAAATAAAAAGACAAAATCAATTTTGATTACATATGATAAATAATGATAAAATAAAAAGAACAATAAAAAAATCACAAATAAAAAATAAATTTAAATGAAATTAAACAAAATAATAAATAAAATAATAAAATATAACAACTAAAATAAAACGTAACTATAAAATAAAATAAAAATGATAGAAAATAAAATTAATTTAGAATAAAATTAAATTAAACAAAAATAATGAATTAACAAAAAAAAATAATGAATAAATAAATAAATAAATTAATTAATTAATTAAGTAGTTAAATAAAACAAAAGAATAAGACAAAGTTAAATCAAATTAAACTAAATAAAATACAAAATTAACTGACAGAAAATAAAACAAAAATAAAAAGACAAAATTAATTTAGATTAAAAAAAAACTAGGTAAGAAAAAATAATTTACCTAAAAACATATAAATAAATAAGACAAAATAGAACAAAAAGTAAAGACTAAATAAATAACTAAATAAAATAATAAATCAAAAATAAAATAAAGATGAAAAGAACTATAAGGAAAAAAATACAATTAATTAACAAATAAAAATACATAAAATGAAATTAAACAAAAATTATATTAGATAAAACTAATTAAAAATAAATTAAATAGAAATTAATAAATAGAATAAAATATAACAACTAAAATAAAAATGTAAAAAATATAAAATAAAATACATTTTGAATAAAATTAAACAAATAAAATAATGAAATAAAAACAAAAAATAACATTACATAAATAAAACAAAACAAAATGAAATAAAACTAAATACATACAAACACAATACAAAAATAACTGATAGAAAATAAAATTAAATAAATAAAAAGACAACATAAATTCACATAAAATAAAATAATGAAATAAAACAAATAAGTAAGAAAAAAATAATAATAATTGACCTAAAATTACAAATAAATAAGACAAAATAAGCCAAAAAAGAAAATAAGAATAAACAAAAACAAAAAATCATTGACAAAAATAAAATAAAGATATAATAAAATAAAATAAACGAAATTAAATGAAATAGAAAATAATAAATGAAATAATAAAATATAACAACTAAAATAAACAAAACTAAAAAAATAATCAAATAAGAACTTGACGAAATACAAGACAGTGAAAACAGCAAGATACTACAAACTCCCCAAAGACATCGGTCTAATGCTACAAAAGAATAAGCTGATCACGGCCAACTATCGGACACGTTAAAAACAGCCTTTCTCATATCCCCACTGATGGCTCTTGAACTCCTAGGTGGGCGACTGTGAAAATAATGAGCATTTACAAAATATCAACACCTTCTTCAGAGCCAAAAGATAAAAATAAGCTCGACACAAATGTAATACTGTATGCTTAGAAATCAATGCTAGAGCTGGTAGTTTATTAATGTCTTTGAGTGTTATCCATGTAAGTATCAGCTCAAACATGCCAAGTTCCAAAAGAAGTCAATAACATAGCAAGGCGCTGCAAAATCTGGCTTTATTTCCCCTGGTAACTCGCAGACAGGCACAGAGATGATGTGCACCGGACGGCGGCTGACAGAGGATATATATCGATGTATTGATGCGGCCCCTGAGAAAGAAAAAGCCTGAGATAATGGCGGACAGATTTGTTATCATTTGTAGAAGTGCAGAGAAACCTGCTAAAGAGAAGATGTGAACACTGACTTACACGGCACATATAGAACTACACTCTCGATATGTTTAAAAAACCTCTTGTAAAGGTTAATAAGACAGCTGATTAAATTCACTGCTATTTATTTCGTTATTTTTGGGCCATACGAGCAGAACATGGTAAAAGTGTGATGTGCTCTTCCTTACAGACCTCATTGAGACCAATCAGTCTCGCTCCCGCTCATTAACGAAGGTCAGAGAAAGTTTAAATCATACAAAATTACACCTCGCAGATGCTTATGAAATTTCGGAACCGTAAAGATCCAATTTATCTCAATCTCAAAATTTGATGATATGACCACTGTTTTGTCGTATTTCTGCGTAAGTGCTGACTAATCATTTATATAATTCAGTGTCTCAAATTGTAGGTAGTGGAATTATGTAATCCTCCATGATCTTCTATGACAGCTGGGACAAGGAAAAATAAAATAAAACTTAAATTAAATAATAAATGCAATAAAATTCTCAAATAATTGAAACAAGATTATTTTTGCATTATTATTTGAACAAGTCAATGTAACGACCCATATAGGCGATAAGCTATTCTCACTGTTTGTTTACAAAAATTAGGTTATTTTTCCATGAATGAATATCTATCTGATCCATATAACTGGATTACAGAAAATTAATTAATTACTTAATTTTAGAATAAAATACATTTAAACAAATAAAATAATTAGATCAAAAATAATAATAATATAAACAGAAAATTAAATAATTAAAACAAAATAAATAAAATTAAATAAAACTGGAAAAAAAAAAAAAAAAAACTAAGCAAGAAAAAAACTATAATTGACCTAAAATATATAAATAAGACATAACATAAGACAACAAAACAAAAAGTAAATTAAAATAATAAATTAATAAAAAAAATAAAAATAAAATAAAAATAACAATAGGAAAAAAATTATAAAATTAATGAACAAATAAAAATACAATAAAATAATAAAAAAATACATTAAATGACATAAACAAACAAAACATATTAGACAAAATAAATTAAAATTAAATTAAATAGAAAATAATAAATTAAATAATAAAATATAATAATAAAATAAATTATTTTAAAACTATAAAATAAAATAAAATAAAAATGATAGAAACTAATATAAATTTAAAATAAAATTCAATTAAACAAAATAAAAAAATGAAATAATTAAATAAAACAAAAAAAATAAGACAAATAAAATAAAATAAAACTAAAACAAAATACAATACAAAACTAACTGATAGAAAATAAAATAAAAAGACAAAATTAATTTAAATTTAAATAAAATCAGTCTCACTCCCGCTCAGTAAAAAAACTAAGTACAAAAAAAAAAAAACGATAATTGAACTAAAATGTATAAATAAATAAGACAACATAAAACTAAAATTAAAGACTAAATAAATCAAAATAATAAATCAATAATGTAAAAAGAACAATAAGAAAAAAATAAATAAAATTAATGAACAAATAAAAATACAATACAATAAAAAATACATTACATGAAATTAAACAAAAAAAATATATTAGACAAAATAAATTAAAATGAAATTAAATAGAAAACAATAAATAAAATAAAAAAATGTAACAATAAAATAAATTAACTATAAAACTATAAAATTAAATAAAAATGATAGAAAATAAAATAAATTTAGAATAAAATTAAATTAAACAAATAAAATAAAATAAATAAATACATAAATAAATAAATAAATATAACAAAAAATAAGACAAAATAAATAAAATTAAATAAAAGTAAAACAAAATACATACAAATACAATACAAAATAAAGTATTGCACTCATTAACGAAAGTCAGAGAAAGTTTAAATCATACAAAATTACACCCCACAGATGCTTATGAAATTTCATAACCATAAGGATCCAATTTATCTCAATCTCTTATAAACAGAGTAAAACATCATGTTGTTAGGAAAAAATAAGACAAAATTGGATGATATGACCACTGTTTTGTTGTATTTCTGCGTAAGTGCTGACTAATCATTTATATAAAGTGTCTCAAATTGTAGGTAGTGGAATTATATAATCCTCCATGATCTTCTATGATGGCCGGGACAGGGAAAAATAAAATAAAACTTAAATTAAATAATAAATTTAATTAAATTCTAAAATAATAGAAACAAGACTATTTTTGTGTTATTATTATAACAAGTCAATGTAACGACCCATACAGGCGATAAGCTCACAACTTTTTTACAAAAATGAGGATATTTTTCCATGTATGAATCTCTATCTAATCCATATAAACTGAATTCTCTCTATGTCTCTCTTTCTTTTTTTCTCTCTCTCTCTGGCTGAAGGTGGCCTGATGAAGATAAATGTTGTAAAAGTCTAGCATTTCAGCACTGTTGTCCCTTAAGGCCTGTAGGCTCATATTTCTCTCTTACTATTGTTTGATGATGTGATTTTGTTTCCCTCTGTTATAGATATATCCCAAATGTCTCTCATCACCCATCATCTTCCTCCGAAAGCCCTTATTCATCTCTTTCTATTCTGCTCTTTTTCTCAGTTGCCAAAGACACACAAGGACGTACGTATATTTTGGCTCTCACCTCCAACACTTTCTCAAGTGTCTCGATTCTGCAGACCAGACACATGCAAGGATTTTATATTGCTTACATTTCGAACAATATGTTCCAGTACTGCAGTTTGGACACAAAACAGGCATATTATGGCACTATACAGAGCTCTGAAGTCACCCTTCCAGAAGTATTTTTTTATTTATTTTTTTTTTTACTTTTGTGCTCTACAGGGATTGTAAAATATCAAGCACAAAGATGATACAAAACTAATGTATTATATAACCTTGATCTTCTACGGCCAAACAAATGCCACTGGGACAAACTAATAATAAAATAATAAAATAAAATGTACTAAAATTAAAATGAAAAACAAAATAAAATAAAACATTAAACAAATGTCACTGGGGAATACAGGGAATGGTAAATAAAATAAAATAATAAAATAACCTGATTAAATTAGATAAAATTCAAATAAAAAATAAAATTAGAATTAATACATTAAAATAAAAATAATACATTAATAAAATAAAAACAAATAAAGTAAAATAAATTAGACAAATTAAATTAAATTAAATGAAACAGGGAAAAATTATTATTAATATAAAAATTATTAATATAAAATATTAATCAAAAATGTATTAAACTCACTAAAATTAAAAATAAAATTAGAATAAAATAATAAAATAAAATGTACTAAAATTAAAATGAAAAACAAAATAAAATAAAATAAAATAAAATAAAACATTAAACAAATGTCACTGGGGAATACAGGGAATGGTAAATAAAATAAAATAATCTAATCTAAAATAAAATGGACTAAAATAAAATAAAATAATAAAATAAAATAAAACAAAACAGCTAAAACTAAAATTAAAAATATAATTTGAATGAAATTAAATCTATAATAAATAACATAAAATAAAATAATACATACATTAAATAAAACTAAAACAAATAGAACACCATTAAATAAGATAAATAAATTAAATAAAACAAGGAAAAATAAAATAATAAAATAAAAAGCAATAAAATAAATACACATAAAATAATACATTAATTAAACAAAACAAAAACAAATAGAATAAAATTAAATTAAATAAGACAAACAATGACATGATATAAAACTAAACTAAATAAATGAAAAATAAAATAAAACTAAATAAAAACATTAAACAAATGCCAATTAATTAATTAAAAACACAATTAGAATTAATAAATTAAAATATTATAAAATAATAAAATAAATAAGGCAAATAAAATTAAATGAAATGGGGGAAAAATTAAATGATTAAATTTACTAAAATCAAAAATAAAATGTAAATGAAATGTAAAAAAAATAAATTAAACCAAAACAAATAAAATAAAAATAAATTAGACAAAAAAAAAAAAAAAAAGCTGGCACAATACAAAACTATGTTTTAAATTGTAGGTAGTGGAATTATGTAACCTTCTATGGTCTTCTATGACAGCTGGGATGAAAACAGGGAAATAAAAGAAAAAAGTTTAATTTAATTTAATTTACAATAATTCATATTGCCCAAAGTCATCCATTTAACGCATATATGTGCATACACGCACACACACACACACACACACACACACGATATATATGATATATGTCTTCCACATAAGCACTATCCCTTAGAGCTCATAGTAACTGAATCGTATGTTATCATAAACTCACTTCCTCTATGGAGCAAATGAATGGTACAGTATGTTCAATCTAGGAATCCCACTGTTTCACTCTATTACCGCTTGTTTTACGTTCCAGCCAGACTCTGAACTACACGTGTCTCCCATGGCAACAGCGGGAGTTCCAGGCTCCGCCACTCCACTCACGGTCAGAGTGAACAGAGCGTCTCCACTTCTGCGGGATTTTCTACTGTTGCTCTGCTTTCATCTCCTGGAATAAAGAGTTGAAACACCTCGCGGCCTAACCTCTCCTGATACCGCTGATCAAAGCTATCGCTCGCTCCTTTTACCTGTCACAGAGAGAGTCACCACACCACAATACTGAGGCCACGTTTAGAAGAAGGGTTCCAGGCGGAGACTCGAGATGGACTCGAGCCTCAGATGAGCTTTGCGGTGAAGAGAAAGAACCGGGGCTGAGCGCAGACCGGCCTTATGGGGCCAATACAAACACAGCCGAATACAAGACAGGTTAGACTGAGATAGACAGACAGACAGATGGGCCAAGAGATGAGCCCAAATTCTGTCATCATTTATTCACCTTCTTGTCGACCCTTTATTATGTTCTTTCTTCCGTGAAACACCAAAGGAGATCTCAAACAGAATATCCAGACAATGATGAGCTTTGCAGTGAACTGATGCCGTCTGAATGAGAGTTTAAACCGCTGAAAAAAAGGTCACAACAATCCACAAGTAATCGACACTACTCCAGTCCATCAATTAACATTTTGTTAAGCCCAAAGCTGTGTTTGTAAAAACAAAAAAACAAATCTATCATTAAGACGTTTTATTTTTTACTTCAAAATATGTGTCCATAATCCATAATAACACTTCTTCCAGTGAAAAAGTCCTCTCACATCAAAATCCACCCATTTGTTTAGAGCTGTTTTGGACTGTAAACAGTGCTTGCCCTGTGCATATGTCTCCCCTATGACGGTGTTTTAGTGCCACGTTAAAAAAAAAAAAAATTAAATTAAAAAAATAAGATTACGAGATTAAAGCTGTAATGTTACGAGAATAAATTCTAAACATTTCGAAAATATAGTCAAAATTACAAAAATAAAGTTGAAATACTATGAGAATAAAGTCAAAATATTTTGAAAATAAAGTAGAAATTATGAAAATAAAGTCAAAATATTTCAAAAATAAAGTCGAAATATGAGAATAAAGTCAAAATATTTCGAAAATAAAGTAGAAATTATGAAAATAAAGTCAAAATAATTCAAAAATAAAGTCGAAATATTATGAGAATAAAGTCGAAATATTTTGAGAATAAAGTCGAAATTACGAGAATAAAGTCAAAACGCTTTGAAAATCCAGTCGTAATGTTTTGAGAATAAAGTCAAAATTATGAGAATGTATTTGCAGCAATTACGAGATTAAAGTTAATATATTTTGAGAGTATATTAGCCTATTGCGCATAAAAAAAAGGCCTGGATTAGGGGCACCGAGAGATGTTACAAAGTCTCAGCTTTCAAAATCTGTCAGTTGTATAGCAAAATACAAACAATATGTCTTACAATAATACTACGGGAATAAAATTGTAATATTTTGAGAATAAAGTCAGAATTACGAGAATAAAGTTGAAATATTTTGAGAAGAAAGTTGAAATATTTAGCAAAATAAAGGTGAAATATTACAAAAATAAAGTTTAAATGCTTGAAAAAAAATGCTTTGAAGTTTAAATGCTTTGAAAAAGTCAAAATTATGAGAATAAAGTTGAAATGTTTAGAGAATAAAGTCAAAAATATTTTGCTAAATAAATTTGAAATATTTTGAAAATAAAGTCGAAATAACGAGAATAAAGTCTAAATATTTCGAGAATAAAGTCTAAATGTTTCGAGAATAAAGTCGAAATTACGAGAATAAAGTCAAAATATTTTAAATATAAAGTCGAAATATTACGAGAATAAAGTCGAAATATTTAAAAAAAAAAGCTGAAATATTACAAGAATAAAGTTAAAAAATAAAGATAAAATAACGAGAATAAAGTAGAAATTATGAGAATAAAGTCAAAATATTTCAAATATAGAGTCTAAATATTACAAGAATAAAGTTGAAATATTTTGAAAATAAAGTCGTAATGTGTTGCCAAGTTAAAACGACCACAATAACGTCATATTTAGCCTCTGGAAATGGAATTTACCAGGCGGACCGTGACAAAAAATGTGTATTTTACACACCGGATTGCGATTTTTAAGAGGGGACCCTCCTCGAAATGCGATTGGGCTAGTTTTGAGTAGCAATTGGGTGGGTTTTGTTGTGAAAACCTGGCAACTGTGTGTATATTTTTGGAGGTGGAGGCCCGTTTTTCCCCCACAGTATATGCTGGTTAGGTAGGTTTTGATGCTGGTTTTAGATGGTCCTTAGCTGGTCATGTGCTGATCCTAAGCTGGTCCTACCTAACCAGCATATGCTGTTTTTTTCAACAGGGGTCTGGGTTGAAAACCCAGCCTGTGTTATCGTCCTACATGTCACCTCACCATCAAGACTAAGACAAAAGTGCCTCCCAAAACACATCTGAAATCCTGCCATCTGCCCCTCCCAGAGCTCCCTGACATTTGAAAGATTATTCATTTTTATTTATCCATCTATTTATTGTCCTCCCCTGCAACAAGCCCACTAAGGGATCTCCATGAATTCTGATTAGCAATAATAACAATAAATGCAATCACAAAGACGGCGAGCCAGAAATGTCAGAGGACAGGGATTAGCTAAACAGGAAGACACAAGACGGGCTCAGATTTGATTTCTTTCCTTTAGAGGGATTCGGATTGAATAAATGACTTTGGGCTTGTGTCTGACGTTAAGCATTCATCACAATGAGGGGAAGGTGATCACTTTTTTTGCTTCCACGCTGTTGTTGTTTTCTCTATAAAATTTATTGCGACCACCTGTGTGTGTGAGAGAGGAAAAGAAAAGATAAAGATGTAGCCAAATGCATCTCTGAGGTTTCTTGTCAGATCAGCACATTTATCTAGAGACACTCTTCCTCTTCTGTGAGTTTGACTGAGTTACTTTAAAGCAAGAAAATTAAGGACTGTCTTATTAGCTTTCAGAAGAGATGCTCATGCTTTAACCCTCAACAGCACTTCTGAGTCTTTAAACAAGCTAAAAGCACCACCGCTCTGTACAGACACGTATGACTAAGTAAAAACTCCATCTAGGCATAGCAAACACTGTGGTGATAGCAAAACACTGTTCTGCCCTTGTGGAAAAAGACTTGCACTTTAGCATATCTTTAAAAAGATGGAAATAATATATTTTATCATAATACACACTGTGAAATACAGAGTTCTGGCATGAAACTCTAGAATGCTGACTGATGGGTCCAACTCAATTTGACATCATGACATCATAATCACATGGCCCAGCCGATTGGTTCTCTCCTGTATCAGTAGCCAATGAGCTCACTGCTCAACATTCAAATATATGACTATTGCTAGATGTAGCAGTTTGCAGCATGCTTCAGAAACCCTCCACCTTCCCCAGCTCCACCTGTATAGATCTGCTATGAGGTGATTCATGTATGCTATGGAGGTTCTTCATATACGTTATATGTGCAGCAGCAGTATTTCTTACATGCTTACAGCATGTTGTGGATGTATTGGCAGTAGCAAGTCTCGGTACTTGCTCTGCCGCCGCCGCAGCAGCAGCGTAGCAGATCTATTCCGCCAAGACCAAATACATTAACACTGTCATGTACATTACCATGCCAATCACTCTGAGAGTTGTCATGACAGAACTAAATTAAATGTATTAGACAATGCCATGTTATTTACAATAAAGTGAAAATAGTTTACGTTTATATTGAATGTTTTGACCCACTTAATTACAGGGTTCCCACTGTAAGCCAAATGTCAAATTCCCTGACTTTTCCCTGACTTTCACTGACTAAAAAGCTGAATTTCCATGATCTATAATGAACGGATCCATCCATTTGCAAGCTTTATTTACTTGTTTACAAACGTTGTTAGTACAAAACTATGGAAGCCTGTTTCTGTCACTAAATGAAAAAAAAAGCTAAAGTTAAAACTCACAATTTTTTTTGCAGTTGCGAGTTTGTATCTTGCAATTCTGACTTTTTTTTTTCTCAGAATTGTGAGATATAAGCTCATTTCTGAGGAGGACTGATATATTCACAGAATTGCGAGTTTATATCACACAATTCTGACTTAACTCTCAATTGTGAATTTATATCATGCAATTCTGACTTAATAACTCACAATTGCAAATTTATATCATGCAATTCTGACTTAACTCACAATTGCGACTTTTTATCTCACAATTCTGACATTTTTTCTCGCAACTGCGAGTTTATATCTCACAATTCTGAGAAAAAAGTCAAAATTGCGAGTTTGTATCACGCAATTGTGAGAAAATAAGTCAGAATTGTGAGATCAGTCGCAATAACCTTTTTTTATTTTTTATTTAGTGGTGGAAACTGGCTTTTTCTGTACTATTTCTACAGAAATTAATTTATGTTTTTTATGATCTCAGGGCTTAAACACTCTGAAGGATTTTCTCTTTGTAATCAAGTTCATCATTCAGTTTTTTTTTTTATTTCTTCACATTTAGTTTTGCTTCTCTATCATCTACTTTTCACACCCAGTCTTTGAAGTGGACATTATGTAGCTCTTGAAATTTACATTTTCCAGGCATGTTTGCCTTAGTTATCAGGTACAGCCTGGTGCCTGTATTTGATGTAAGTGATTGCTAGTTGACGTGGGGGAAGGTAATAAAATGGTAAAACACAAATAGAAAAATTACATTTTGCTAAAAGGAAACTAAAATTTAAAGCAACAAACAAAAATCCCTGATATTCCATGACTTGGACCAAAAAAATATTAAATTCCCTGACTTTCAGTGACTGGAATAGACCTTTTAAAATTCCATGATTTTCCAGAAATTCCATGACCCGTGGGAACCCTGTAATTAGTACACCAGTATGTTTATATATAATTTCATAATTTCTTCTATTGTCTTTGAAAAACAGTTCAAGTTACTGCTGAATGTACCGACAAGCATTTATGATAAACTAAAATATAATTTCATTTCTACTGAAACTTGTGTGCAATGGATTTGTTTTTTTTTTTTTGGGTTTTTTTTTACACATTTGTAATGATGAAGTTGCAATTTTGTTCAAATAAATAAAATAACACACTATAGTTAAAATTATCAAATACTTTACATGTGCTTTGTTAGTCAACACATCAAAATAAGCATATTTCGGTAACACTTTAGAATAGGGAACACTTATTCACTATTAACTACGACTTTTCCCTCAATAAATTCCTAATTTGCTGCTTATTAATAGTTAGCAAGGTAGTTGTTAAGTTTAGGTATTGGGTATGATTAGGGATGATACATAGGCATTAATATGTGCTTAATGAATACTAATAAAAGGCTAATATTCTAGTAATATGCATGCTAATAAGCAACTAGTTTAGAAACCATAAAATAAAGCGTTACCTGTATTTCTTTCAAATGTGACAAAAGATTATTAAAGCATAATGATTTAACCTGTATGAATGCTTTGGACAACAGACCTAAGGTTGGACTCTTTTTTTAATCATTTAAAAATATGAAAGTATCAAAAAGTTACATAAGTTTAAATTTACAGTAAAGAAATTGCACTGTGCCATTTTTTTTTTAATTTTATATAAAATAAATATTTTACAAAATATATTTGAATCCAAAATCACTATAAAATTAAAGCATCTGGTCTAAATAAGTTATGTTCCAAATCTGAAGTTGATATGAAAAATTTAGATTTTTTTAATGCATTTTCACAAAAATTTCTCTGCCAATATTGCATCTATCACAAAATAACCACAAAATATTGATTCTTGAGACTCAGACCTTTCTGACGATATGTATTTTTAAAAAGTCTTGATTCTAAAAGACCATAATACATTTTGTTAATTTAATATTTATTATATTTATTTAATATTTAATATTTATGACACTTGACACCGCCCACTAAGAGTAAAACATTGTCCGATGATTTCAAAAAGGATTTCAAAGGATAAAGTTTTAAGCTTTCAAGTGATATATAATTTATGATGGTTACTAAAACGTGATTGGAAAAAAAGAAATAGAAAAAAAGAGCGCCAAGCATCCCACAGGTGTGCACTTTTAAAAGTATACTTAAGCGTATTACAGTCATGAAAGTGTCTCTTTTAGTCACTTAAGTGGCTTTTAATTTATTAATATTACTTTATCTGCAAGTAGTCTTTTTTGAATAAAGTATACTTTTAAGATTTGAAGTACACGTTCAATACAGTTAAACACACTTCTTTTCACAAGCTCAACACAGTAACACTGTCAACCAATGACAGGAGTTTGAGGTGGGAGTATCTGTTTGTTTAGCGAATGGCAAGTCATTATTTTTGATATTCTTTTTAGTGATATTGGTAAAACATGGGCTGGCTTTATTCTGGAACCCATATTCGTTCCATAACGTTCCAGGTTCCATTATTCAACAAAAACAAAAAAACACCATCAAATCCACTCAAAACTACATTTTACCACAGTAAAATAAGTGTGAATGTCAAACTCAGGTTCTTTCTCTGCAATAAGTGAACTGCTAAATCACTCTGTATACTAGACTTTGGTTGTCAGTTTCTTTTATCACAACACTAGTTTTATCTTGTATCAGGGTTCCTGCAGGATTGTTAAGCTCAAATTTAAGACCTTTTTTAAGACCTGCACAAATAAATTTAATACCATATAATTTAAATTATATACGTCACATTTCAGCCTTTAAAGTACCCATTTTTAAAGGGTACATAACATGCACAGTTTCACCTAATCTCATGTTAATCCTCAGTACCTATAGAGTAGTAATGCATCCTTAATATCTCCAAAAAGTCTTTAGTTTTATTATATTTATGAAAGAAAAATACAGCTTTCCGATTTTCTCCAGAAAAAGCTGAACTTTTGGAGGCACGCCGTGGGCGGAGCTAAATTCGACCATCAGGTTAGGATTGCAAATAAAACAGACATTTGATGCTGTTTCACTTACCATCTGCAGTTCTGAATCATAAGCGGGATCTTTTATAGCTGGGACCGCTCTGTCTTTCAGTATCAAACAATGTGAAAATCCAGCGTCGAACTGGTCCTCGTAACGTTATATGAAAAACATACTTGCTAAACTCCATTGATGCCCTGGAAAAAGTAACTGTATCCACTGTTCACGTAACGTTCACGTAACGCTTTAAACAATTATTATCTATAAATTATATTAAATAAAAAACATACAAACACATTTTACTTTTTAGATTTTTATAATGAATTACCGTCTTAACGATTCACCATTTCACATTTACATCTCTGCACATTTGCAGAGTAAAAACTTTTTTTACTTGATTAAATCTAATAAGTGCGCATTTAGAGTGCATTCTTTCACTGCATGCTTCAGTCTATTAAAATAGAATGATCACATAAATACATACATTTTCTGCCCCTATATTTTGTATTCTATCATTTTATGTAGTTAAACAATATCACATGAAGAGTGCTGTCTTTTCCTTCAAAAATCAGCATGACTACAAATGTGAAAAAAATGGCTTTATACAACAGTTCAAGAAACAAGAAGTGAATATTAAAAGTCTTATGTTTTAGACAGCATATTTCCTGTTTTTGCTCAATTTCACCAACAAAAATCATTCCAAACACAGCCACAGTACTGTTTTGCATCTCTGAGCAACATAAAGGTGCTTCGTTTCTGAATGAATCAACCGTTGAAATGATTTGGTTCAATCTCAATGACTCACTTATTAACAGTGACTTACTGACACCTACTGGCGGTTTTAATATCACATTCATATCTTTTTATGACTTTAAATATAATTGAATTTTCATGTGTAAATGCATCTAAATGCCACTTTATATGCAACTTCTGCAAAGATGAGTTTTATTGATACTAATTTAATTTGTTTAGTAACAGCCTTTAATATTATTATAATTGACTGATTAAATGTAAGTAGTAGACTCAAAAGATGATTTTAGAAAAAATGGCTTTATAAAGGTAAAAATGTCTATAAAAGTTAAAAATTATTTTAAACTTTTAGGAAAAAAATCATTTTTATCACTGCTGTGAACTGACCACACAGATTATGACAAATATCAAAAACTTTAGTCACTGTAGTCCTTAAGAACACACACAGCAAAATATCGTCTAATTATCGTAATGAATAAAATCCCAGAAAACATTGAGATAATATTTTTTGTCAGTATCGCCCATTTCCTTAAAAAATATCCTGAATTGAATAGCAAGTGCTATAAATAGTATGAGCTGTTAATACATACAAAAATAAAACAATAATAATAAAATAAAATATGGTCCTGAAACCACAGACTTCCTGTATTGCAGGGATACCCTACTCAAAACAACAGGCTTATTGAAAATGCCCACTAGAGGGCGCATTCGAATCTATGGAAATACGTTTCCCGGGTAACGGCTTTGAACTTGCAGCGCTCATGTCGAATTAAATCATACCCTTTTGAAGTTTAATCATTAACTAAGCTTTAATCGCAAATCTGATCTTCACTTAAACAAAATTTAAGACCCTCTTAATCATAATTAAGACTTTTTAAGACCTTTTAAGGCCTTAAATTTGATAAACTAAATTTAAGACTTTTTAAGGACCCGCGGGAACCCTGTGTATCTGTATGTAATTCACTAAATTTTTGTTTGACAAACTTTCTTTGATAAAATGATGAGTATTCATAAACACAACAGTAACACTAACACAGAAGCTATAGAATCTCTAACCTACTAAATAGCAAATGTAAACCTAATGGGGTGGAGCACAGCAGAATAAAGTATCGGGCCTCAGACATTTCTTAGCCGAAAGGGATAACTGCGAATAACTCGATGAGTGTTCAGCAGGAAGGACACTGGCATGTAAACACACTAACAAACTCATCGTCCTTCTCACTCGATCAATAACACAGCTTTTAATACATTCAGACAAATGTCAGGCATGTGGATGTGACAGAGGATAATGGTGTCTACCTACCTTAGGATCGAAAGGATGGTCAACTAGTTTAAAACTAGAGATTAAAAATGGTAGTGAGGCTTAATTAAAAAAGTCTATGGAAAGACTGTATTGAAAAACACAAAATAAATTTATATTGTTGAATATTTGTCTATAAAAGGCTATTTTTTTTTGGTTTCCAAAAACCCGCCCGATCAGGCTTGGTTATACAATAGTAGTTATACAAGGCTTTCTTAAGGCTTAATAGTCATCCAGACAACCCTAAAATTAGCTGATTGTAAAACCATGTAGTTTGGCCTATCCCAAAACCTCTATTTCTCATTTTGAGTTTAAAAAAACTGTAAAGAAGGATGAAGGGAGAGTAAGAGCGGGGAAGAAATAAGTGTGAAGCCAAGCAGGACAGCTAATTAAGCGTGTGTGTACGGTTCAAAGCAAACACATCGCAGCACTCATTAGAAGAAGTGAGCAAATGTAGGGCAGGCCTGCGGCCCAGATGGAGGGGAAGATGGTCACCCGTCCCTTCAGCGAGGCCCATCAGAACCTGACTGACAAGAGCTCCATCAGCACAGCACATCTCTCCCACGCCGCTGACATTAAGATGTTGGAGGCAGACCGGCCTATTGATTTCTCCGCTCCTCCATTTGCTCGCTCTTCCCTCTCGCTCGCTCTCTTTCTCTCTTGCTCGTTTTCGGACAAACTTCAGGGGTAATAATCAGCTGAGAAAGTTGGGCTCTCTAAATTTTTAATTAGCTTTAAGACCAGCAGCTGCTGTGCGAGAGCGAGGAGGTGTAGGAAGCAATCACTAGTGACAGCTCTCAACACCATCGGCCGACCTGACAGCAGCGGCTGATTGGACACAGGCGACTGTGCATTTATATGTGTGATGGGCTCTAAATACAGCCCTGATGTTAACAGCGTGCTTGTTTGATGGTGTAACGCCACACTCTGGTGTCACACATTCATGTCAGACATTGTAATGATAATATAATATAATATAATATAATTATAAAATTATATATACCGTATCTCACAGAAGTGAGTTCACCCTTCACATTTTTGTAAATAGTTTATTATACCTTTTCATGTGACAACCCTGAAGAAATGACACTTTGCTACAATGTAAAGTAGTGAGTGTACAACTTGTATAACAGTGTAAATTTGTCCCCTCAAAATATCTGAACACACAGTCATTAATATCTAAACCGCTGGCCACAAAAGTGAGTACACCCCTAAGTGAAAATGTCCAAATTGGGCCCAATTAGCCATTTTCTCTCTGAGGATCTGAAAAAAAAGTATTGTTGCTCTACATAAAGATGGTGTAGGCTATAAGAAGACTGCTGCCAGCATTGCTGCAGAGGTTGAAGGGGTGGGGGGTCAGCTTGTCAGTGCTCAGACCATACGCCGCACACTCCACCAAATTGGTCTGCATGGCTGTTGTCCCAGAAGGAAGCCTCTTCTAAAGATGATGCACGAGAAAGTCCGCAAACAGTTTGCTGAAGCTGAAGCAGACTAAGGACATGGATTACTGGCACCATGTCTTGTGGTCTGATGAGACCAAGATAAACGTATTTGGTTCAGATGGTGTCAAGCGTGTGTGACGGGAACCAGGTAAGGAGTACAAAGACAAGTGTGTCTTGCCTACAGTCAAGCATGGTGGTAGGAGTGTCATGGTCTGGGGCTGCATGAGTGTTGCCAGTACTGGGGAGCTACAGTAGGGCTGTTCGATTAATTGAAGTGAAATCGAAATCGCGATTAATCAAAAGCTGCGATTGTCATGCGTATCTTTTAGTAAAGCGTGGATCCGTGATCAGTAAATCTTCATCCGAAGGCCAGAGGGCGCTGTCATTCTCACGCTGAAAACTCAAAATAAGCCAGAAGAAGAAACTTGGTAAATGCGTCTTTGCTATCGCTGCAGCTGAATAAACAAGATTTGACTGCTTTCATTAATTCAACGTGACTAATAAACCAACGACTACAACAATATATGGTTTATCTGACTTCTTCTTATTATAATTTTCCTTATAATACAGTATATAATAATGCAATGCCTTTATCACTGCACAGAAAACTATTCGTGCCTTATTCTGTGTAAAAAGCTGTACTATCTCACAGAAAGATTTATTTCAAACACTCGACTGATATAAATATTACAATATGAAGTGAGTTTGGAGTAAATACGTTATTAAATGTGATAGTTTCACATGCTTTCAGGTGTGTACACAGACCCGTAGTTCACTGAGAAGCTACGCAAACAGCTGTCATTATCGCAAACGATTTCTTTCGATTTCATAATCGATCGATTAAATCGGTTGCGATAATGAACACGATTAATCGTATCTTTTCTATGAAGTACGGCTCTGTGTACTACATGCCGTTCCACCTGAACACAGGTGCTGGAGATTTACTGCTGATTACACAACCGGCTTCACTGACAAAATGCGCATGACAATCGCCTTCGATTAATTGCACAGCCCTAAGCTACAGACCAATGAGGGAATGCCAAAATGTACTGGCCAAAGGGCAGTGTTCCAACAAGATAACGACCCCAAACACATCTAAGCTAAAGAAGCTAAGGATAAAGGTGATGGATTGGCAAAGCATGTCCCTCTTTTGTGCAGAACTACTTCCTTCCGCTACGGATTCAAATCTAAAGTTGAGAGTTGAACAGCTGAGCCCAAGCCTCTGTTACTAATTTGAAAACGTCACTTTAAAACTAGTAAAGAAAGAAGGTTGAGTTACTTCATTAACAGCTTATTGTATTGCTATAGTAAAAGAAGTAGTATGTGTAGTAAAGTTTAATGAGAGCGAAACTGAATGGGTGAGAGTGATTACCTGCATCTGATATAGTATTCATTCTTTAGCTCAATCTCATATCAGTAGCACATAAGTTTGAATGTCCACTGAAAAAAAGAGTTATCTTTGTTGTAACATTAATATCCTTTCATCTGTTAAGGGTGATTTCTGATGACAGTGCTGTTCAGCGCATTTGTTGGCTGTGTCAAGCTGTTGTTGAAAGTAAAAATTCTGTAAACTTTTGTTTAAAATAGAGTTTATTTTTCAGTATAAACATCTTTACTACTGACTCATAAAAACTCTCTTGTCGCCATCTAATGGCGGAACAATGTAACTAAAATCACAACAAATGCACCATTTCTCAATACTAAACATTAATAATAAAATCTACTATTATTTATATAAAATATTATTTATTTCATAATAATATTTATTAAAAACAACAACAGCCATTATAAAAGTTGCTAGGCAATTCGGTCACATGTACACAGGCAGCGCTCTGATATACAGCATTGAATTTACATAAACATGAAGAGATTTTGCCAAAACTATTTGCTCTGTAACAAATAACAGTTATCGCTCTAATATCGCACTTTTATCAGTCAAACAGATTCGAGGACCAGAAAGAACTGTTGTTTAAAATATAATATAATTACTGGTGTGCATGAGTGAAGCTAACCATGATCATAAAATCATGTCATATTTCAGCCCAAAATCAAAAGATATATGTATTGCAAAAAGAAACTGCAGCAGATACTTAGGAAATTATTTTCTTGGCACATGACACACTCAGCTCTAATTCTCATTACTGTAATGCATCCAGATGTTTTACTTCTGAATTCGTTTGTAATTGTAATTATTTTAAATGACGATTTTTCTTGATGCTTCTCATTAGTTTCTCATTACTGTAATACAGTAATGAAAATCATTCTGCACAAACACAACTGTTATTTAATTAAAATCAGCATAAATTATGGACAGTACAGCCTATACGAGCATTATGTATAAATAATTTACTGTTCAAATATCATCAAACCATTTTCTGCATTATAGTAATGAGAACTGCTGAGAAAAAATTAACTGCTTAATTGACGCTAAACTAATTGCATTTCTATGCAAAATATAATTTTTATGTTTTATTTTATTTGTTTAATACATATAGCCCAAATGAGATTTTTTTTGTTATCAATCACATTAACACAGGATATCAATCTGAAGATATTCAAACGCAACAGCTGCTCTCCTCACCGCTCTACAAACACACAGTCTCTAAGTAAGAAAGATTATTGATTATCCATGACATCATTCAATCAATAAAACACATTCGTCCTCCTTGGAAAACTGTGGTGGGAAGCTGCTATGAAACTTGTAGCAACAAGCTTCACATCATTTTTAACTTTAGACTGTTATAATAGTTTACTGTAATATCTTAATTTTATTTAAATAATAAAAAAAAGTATAATTTATTTTGTTTTAATTATTGCTATTATTAAAATTAATATTACTTATATTAACTCATAATATTTGTATAATTTCTAATATTATTACAAAATTAATCTTACAGAAAAATACATTTAAAATGTCACAGTTAAATTGTAAATGGGTTACCACTGCATTATATGTAACTGTACTGTAAAATACTGTCTTATACCTGTGTGACACATCACAGATTATATTTTGTAGGGTTGTTCCGATTCTTGCTACTATCGGAAATGCCCCCAATACCACAAAAAATTCTAGCATAGGTATCGGCGAGTACTTGAATCCATGTACCGATCCGATACCATTTTCTTAAATAAGACCTGCGTCCGCAAGCTCTAAAATGCTGCTTGCAGAGGCAGCGGCAGAATTCCAAGGCAGGAAGGCATCAAGACGAATATTGCTTCTAGAATTAGATCTCATAAGTAGGTCATTACACTTAAATCAAATCACCATATGGACTAATATTTATAAATATTAAGCCGCAAAACGACTATTTAAGTATGAATTCTGCGTGTTTCTGTGTTAATAAATGGCGCTTTTTGTTTACTGCTCCATATTACTGGGCTCCAGAGTCCAGACTGACACGTTTTTTTCTGCCAGTGCGACTAATTTTTGTGAGCGGTCGCACTGGCGCGACCACCGTGTTGTTCAACTCATAAGCGCTTCAATTTCTGTTGCATATGAGAAACCTCAAACGGCAAACGAAACGAAAGCGAAACTAAGCCGAGCTACGATTGAGCTGCGCAGCGCTGACCGTTTATCATCTTAGATCGCAACGCAAACTTTCACGAGCCCGACAGTGTTACTGCTGCGAGATCCAGTGAGAAGCGTTTAAATTCGCCGCATGATGAATAAAGTTGCTGTGAGATGTAGTGAGAATCTTTCAAATACTGCCCAGAATTCTGCTATAAACAACGCTGATGTACATCAGAAAATTAGTAGTATTAGTAGTACTACTAACTATATAAAAATAATACTGTCAAATGTATGTCAGATAATAAAAATAATCTAGTTCACTGTATGTATTTGTTCATGTTTTATTAAGGGATAAGTCTGAAGCACAACATAAAATAATAGGCTAATATAATTTCATACTAGTAGTATCTACAGCTGTATATACAGAAACACACCCAGGTATCGGATCACTACTCGGTATCGGCCGATTGAGCCCAGGTATCGGAATCGGTATCGGGATGGTTAAAAGGGTATCGAACATCTCTAATATTTTGTAAAAATATTTTTGTCATCAGTAATGTGTGTCATGTTTTGTGTAACATTTTCTGTTGTTTAGTTATGTTTCTTGCATTATTTTAGTAGTGGATTTTAGTTTGATCTGTCATGTGACTTTCTGTTTTTCTGATCAACTTACTAAATTAGTAAAATGTAAAATATAAAAGTTTTGAAAATGTATCAAACTGAAAAGCACCATAAAAGCACAAATGGTAAAGAGAAAACCACATGATGAATTAAAGCTCATCACCAGCAGCTTGTTAACAAGCTGAATACTAATATAATTTTTTTAGACTAATATAAAAACTAAAAAATAAATAAATACTAATAATAATCATGGAAAAAGACTATAAAAAATAATGCACACTTCAGCTTTGGACACAAAAAGGCAAATGCCATCTTATAATTTACAGTTTAAAAAAAATGCATTTAATGATTAATGCAAATAACAAAATGACTTGTTCTGTAGATTTAACAGTATTTTACTGTACTTGCTAACTTATTTGTAAATGAACAGGCTTTTCTTTTATAATTTTTAGTCTTTTACCAGTAAATGTATCATTCAATCATTTTTTATTTACACAATCAATTTATCATCACAGTGTTTTGAAGGCGAAGTTGAAGTTGAGCGATTACTACTGCACAACGTAATTAAAGCAGCAACAATGAGCTCCTCCGTCGGCAAACATGATATGATGAGAAAAACACCATCTCTGGGTCAAACGTTCTGATCCCATCTGTGTCGGGCTGAGCGACGGCCGCTTTGCACAGAAATAAGAGATCAGTTTTAGTCCAAAAACCTTGAAGCTTGAAGTATGTAAATGAGGAGTGTGTGGGAGAGAAAGCAAAGAGAGTTTGTGCTTTAACACAAATCATCCTAAGAAAAACACTTGATTTTTTTTCAAGGACTCTTCTACTTGTGTTTGGTCATTTGTGAGCAGAGCTGAAATGCAGATGAGTCTCATTTATTCTGTACAGCAGTGAAGCTGAAGGCCTTGATTTCCATTCATTCTCTCTCTTTCCCCCAACCATCAATTAAATCTAATGGCCATCACCACCTTCCCCTCCAGACCTCCATCTTTAACTAGCTCCGATCAAGACAAACAGCCTGTTATTTATTTATATACTCATTTACTTATTTACAATCCACTATTCTGTAAGTAGGTACATTTTTAGTGGCTGCAGCACAAACGAACAGATTCTGACACTTACAGCGCTTCGGTTCGACTGCGGTTGTGTTTCACATTCACAAATTAGCTTTTGGGCTCTGAGATGCTTGAACTTTCTGGCATTGCTGGCGACCCTGCTGCAGTATTTATGGACTTTGGCTTAAAAAACAGTGATGTGTGAGTTAGACTGAACACTAAGTCATCCATAATAAGAACTAGTGTGTTATAGTTCATCTGTAGAACCACTAAACCAATGCCGAGCAGCTGCTGCAAAGACACAAACAGAAAAGACAAGTCTGATCTATGGACTATGCATTGTTTTTTATTGCATTTTTTTTACAACATTTACAGTACAGAATGAAAAAAATGTTCCAGCACTATTTATGTGAAGAGTAAAAAGTATTCCTTTTTCAATTTTACTCGAGTGAAAGTACAAAAGTACTCGATTTTATATGTACTTAAGTAAAAAAGTACAGTTAGATTTATTTTGCAATTTTATATAGGCTACTTAATTTAAATTTATATAAGCACATATGTTTTTTATAATCCTACTGCTTAAAATTCCTGGGATTTTCCCAAAATAACCACTATATGGAGTCAAGATAAATTTTTGTTGTTGATATAGACTGCATTGATGAGAGTGAAATTTTCACTAGTAAGAAAGCTTGTTGTTTTGCAGAACGTCACAGTTATATGATATGAGAGCCTGAAATTAGGAAGAACATTTTAAGAATTATATTTTTATAATAATAAAAACACCCCTGGCCAAATGCCCCCAGAGGGCATCACTTCCCACTTTGATAATTACTGTAGTTACAATGTTCTGAACATTCAACCACCAAGATAGGTGGTTGAATAAAAATTTTTGGACTTTATATCTAAAAATGACTTAGCACCAGCAAGCTGGTTAGCTAGATAGTTAGCACTAGCTAACAATATTTACTTATTTTCAGTATGGTTATTATGAATAAACATGTATGTCTACTCATAGCTGATCCAAACGATAAATATTGATAATATAAAAACAGACGTCACCCAGGGCTAGGCTAAATGCGTAGCATTTTAAAAAAACTGCTAAAGGTGCAGCAGCAGGAAAATATGAACATGCATGAGCTATTTTATTTAACGTTAATCTGTCTTATTTTAATGTTCTGACCAAATGTTTTTGACCAGAAACATAGAGACATGTGTCTGCATTTCAGTGGGCTTAAATAGATCACTCTTTACAGCAGATTTAGTTCACAAACAAGTGACCGTTTTGACCTAAATATGATTTTCATTTACAATTATCCTATATTCGACATTAGTAACTTACTTTTCGCAGCGTCAATCGCGCGCACGCTCACTTCAGTTCACTAGAGACTCGCTCTAAACAGCTCATTTGAACCAGTGAGTTGTCGACTCGAGAACAGCTGCAATCGGATCACTTTCAATTCGTAAATGAATCATTTGGTGCATTTTGCGAACTGATTTAAGAGGTTCATTGAAAAGAATCAGTTTGTTCATGAATCAGACACCGCTTCTGCATCTTGGAGCACGTGATATATTATAAGGAGTAACGATATGTTTTATGAAATGTAGTGAAGTAAAAAGTACGATCTTATGCTTTGGAATGTAGTGAAGTAAAAGTAAAAGTTGCTCAACATAAACCTACTCCAGTAAAGTACAGATACTTGAAAAATGTACTTAAGTACAGTAACGAATTACAACTACTTAGTTACTTTCCACCACTGGTAAACAGTAAAGTTGGCGCTTTGAATACACCGGCCTCCTAGTTTTCCTCATCTACTTTGTACTTTGTGATCAACAAACAAACAAAAAAATATATAATTTTGACTGCATTGATGGACTGCTTGGGGAAGAAAATAAGCCATCGAAGCCATCACTTTGTGAGATCGCGATGAAATAAGATGAGTGACAGCTTTTAATGATTTTTAAGGGAGTTTGTAAATGAGATATTGATTTAATGCAACAAATAAATAAGAAGTTAATATTAAGTGACTTTAGGGCTGTGCCGATAAACGATATCATATCGAATCGCGATAAAATATATGTCGATAACAATGATAAGCTCAAAGCATTTTTACTCGATATGGAATAATATAAGAGCCAATCACACAGCAGAAATATGCGACAACAGCCAAGCAGCGTGCAGCTTTTAACGTTCACGTCCAAGAACAAAGTCAATTTCCTACGGCACTTTGCAGAGCAAACTCGACACAAGGACGAAAAAAATGAGTGGAGGCACCGACAAAAGTGAAACTAACCTCGAGTTATTATCCAAAAATGATGAAATTGTAAAAAAGTTAGCACGAATTCAGTTATATGAAAGTGGTTTGGCTATTTAAAATGCGTCCCAGGGAAATTGTGTTTTCCAGTCGGGCTACCAAAATGTTTTAAAGCGACTTACAAGCACAGGGCTCCTGCAGATCCTTAAAAGCTTTGTATCAAATTTAAGGCCATAAAAAGTTTTAAATAAGTTTTAAATAGAAAGAAAAGAAAAGTCTCAATTGTAATGTTAAGAGGTGTCCTTAGATACGTGTCGTTGGCATTTTCAGAAATTCGTTGATTATGATGAACTAAGATGAGTGACAGCTTTTAATGATTTTTAAGCGAGTTTATAAGTTAAATATTATTTAATACATCAGAAAAGAAACAAGAAGTTAATATTAAGTGACTTACATTGACTATTGTCTAACACCATTGCCCGATTTGGCTTTATTTCGTCGTCAAAATTATCCAGAGATTATTTCCATTCATAAAGACAGTCACTTGCCTCATTTCTGAATGAATCGGCTGTTCGAACAAATCAAATGAATATGATTCAGTAATTAAAATCAACGACTTACCGCCCCCTACCGGCAGTTGTAGTTTCATTTTTAAAGTATCTTTTCAGTTATTTAAATCATTTAATATTTCTGTATTCAAAATGGTATATTAAAAACAATAATCTCAACATGAATTTATGAATTTGATTGGCCTCATGCCACTTCTGAGCCACATGAAGCATATGAAAACACCTACAAGCCACTTTTGTGTTCTTCTGTGCCACCTCTGTAGTACAAATAAATTGTTAATAGTGATTTAATTTGATAACTTATGCTTATTCTACTTGTTCTGATTCTGCTGTTTTAGTTAGACATATAAAGATTATAAATGTATATATTTTTAAATATAACATAAAAGATTACATAATTTTAATAAAAAAAAATTTTTCATCAGATTTTTTTTTATTGTTGATTAGATGGTGCTCCTAAATTTCTGACTGTGCTCCTAAATGTTTTAAGTTAGGAGCACAAGTACTTCTAAAAAGAAAAGTAAGCGTAGAGCCCTGTTTTATGCAGCAAACACATAGTTGTTTAGAATTGTAAATGTGAAAGACATTAATGTGGCTTCTAAATATTTTTTTGGAATATTAAATATTTTTTTTATAGTTTTTGTTAATAAACTATACTTTAAAATGTAATTAATGAACCCTTTTTTGTGGCTTCAGTCATAGTTGGGATACTCTTTTAAAGCTGGCAACATTAACAGTTTATTTATCTAAATATATATCGTTATCGATCAATATGGGAAAAAATTATCGAGATTACATTTTTGCCATATCGCCCAGCCCTAAGTGACTTACATTGTCAGACTCTTAACACAATTGTCTGATTTTGCTCTATTTGTTTGTGAAAAATAGTTTGAAACAAAGTCACAACTGAGCCGTTGCGGTGTTTGGTTTATGAATGGATGAATGAATCTACTCAATGATTTAATTCCCATTCATAAAGACACTCATTTGCTTTATTCCCAAATGAATCAGCCGTTCAAACGACTGATTCAGTAATTAAATAAGTGAATTGATGCCACCTACTGGCAGTTTTAGTTTCATTTTTACAGTATCTTTTCAGTTATTTAAATCATTTAGTATTTCTTTATTCAAAATTGTATATTTAAAACATTAATCTCAACATGCATTAATTTAATTATGCACATCCCACCTCTGAGCCTCATTAAACATGAAAATTCTGTGCCACCTCTATAGTACAAATAAATTTTGTTAATACTGATTTAATTTGATCGGTAACTCATTCTTATTCTGATGTTTTAATTAGAAATGTTAAAAAGCTTACAAAATATACTTTAAAATGTGACATAAAAGATGACATACTTTTAATAAAGTTAGAAAAATGTCATTACAAAGGTAAAAACTAAATTCCCATTTCATTCACTTTAAGGAGTCAAATATCACCTTGTAATGGGAAGGCTTATTTTTATCAGATTTTTTGATTATTGATTAGAAGATTGACTGTGCTACTAAATTTTTTAATTTAAGAAAAATAAAATAAAAGTATAGTTTGGGGGGATAGTTTTATAATAAATCTTTGAAAATCAAAATCTGGATTTGAATTTTTAATGTTATTATAATCTAAAGATGCCATTTGAAAGTTTGAAACAGAAAATAGTGGTTCCCCGTCTGTCGTTCACGTTCGACGTTGTGTCGAAGTGACGACTAGGGGTCGCTCTTGAGAGCCCGAATACCTCTGACAGCTTTGAGAAAAGGCCAATGAGAATTGGTATGCAGTATTTGCATAGCCCGCTCCGCCCCGGAGATCCGGGCATAAGAGGGGGGGGCTAGGCAACACTCATTGTTCTGTTTCTTCGGAGCCGAATGCAGCGTCTCTTCATTGAGAAGCAGCGTTACTCACCTCTCTCGTCGTTGGATCTACGGCACGGGCAGCGGTCTCTTCCTTCTCGAACGCAGTAGCAGTGAGAGTCCCCTGGGTGCTTCGACGGCGAATCTTGAAGAGCAGATTTCCTCTTAATAAAATCTAAAGAGCAAATTTCTCTAAAAGAGTGCAGACACGGTGGGTTTGTGTGTTTACTATGCCTTTCCTTCCGTGTCCTTCTGGTTGCGGCTTCTTTCTCTCCCAAAACGATCGGCACGAGCTCTGTCTTCAATGTTTGGGTCGTGACCATGCTGAAGCAGCGTTCGGCGAGGGCGGATGTCCTGCTTGCGAGGACATGCCCCTCAGCACACTTCGTTCGCGAGTCGCGTTCTTTACTAAAAGACCGCGGCTCGCATCAACCGCTACCGCGGCTCGTCCTTCTACTTCCGGGTACGAGGCTGCCGCGGCGCGTGTTGATGAAGAGCGAGAGAGCGCGAGCGTTTCGCCGGGTAATTCCCCGCGTCCCTCGCGCTCTGTGTGTCTGCCGGTCGAGCTTTCGGATGACTTTGAAAACTCGTCTCAGTACGGGTTGGATTGGTTATTCGGGGCTCCTGCGGGGGAGGAAGAAGTGTCTGCAGCATCGGAGAGTGGGCAGCCATCTGAAGCAGACGCGCTATCTGAGGCACCCGCTGCGGGGGCGGGTTCTCAGTCAGTAGCAGACGCGGAAATGGCGGCCATGCTCGAACGGGCGGCCAAAGCAATCGGGATTGAGTGGAAGTCTCCGCCCCATCCTGAGCGCTCACGGCTGGATGATTGGTATCTGGGTAACGACCGTGGTTCTCGGCCACGTTCTACCCCAGTTCCTTTCTTCCCGGAAGTGCATGAGGAACTGACTAAGTCGTGGAAGGCTCCTTTTTCAGCCAGAACGCGTCTTAGCGGTTCTTCCTCTCTCACCACCCTCGATGGAGGTCCAGCGAAGGGGTATACGGAGGTTCCCGCCGTGGAGCGTGCGATCGCGGTGCATCTTTGCCCGCAGACCGCCGCCACCTGGCGGGACCGCCCAAAACTCCCGTCCAGGGCATGTAAGGCTTCTTCCGCTCTCGTGGGGAAGGCTTATGCTGCTTCTGGACAAGCTGCGTCCGCCCTTCACGCTATGGCCGTCCTGCAGGTCTATCAGGCCAAGGTTCTTAGCGAGTTGCACGAGGGTGTTCCCAAACCAGAGCTTTTGCAGGATCTGCGCTCGGCGACTGACTATGCTCTACGAGCTACGAAGGTCACGGCGCAGGCTCTGGGGAGGGCGATGTCCACTATGGTGGTCCAGGAGCGCCACCTTTGGCTGAATCTGGCGGAAATGAAGGACGCTGAGAAGGTTCGCTTTCTTGACGCCCCCATTTCTCAGGCTGGTCTCTTTGGCGACACTGTCGAGGAATTTGCACAGCAGTTCTCCGCAGTGAAGAAACAGACGGAGGCTATCAAACACATCTTGCCTCGTCGGGCGCCGCCCCCCGGGCCCGCACCCCCGAGGCAGCAGCCTCCGCCTGTTTCACGCCGAGGACGACCGCCTTCCAGACCGGCTCAGGGCCCGCCACAGGCTGGTCCTGCACCTAAACCAGCCTTGCGGTCGAGCTCTCGCAAGAAGGTGGCGCCGTTAGCTCAGTCTCAGGCCGCTAAGAACCCTCGTCAGGCTTCGAAGCGTTCCTGAAACGAGCAGCCCGGAGGAGAGAGATCTGCTGACCTGTCTGGATCCACACTCGGCGAGGGGACGAGTGTGGGTTTCGGCTCCACCCCGGCTGTCTGCCTCTCGGCAGACGGCCACCACATGGTCAATAAAAGAGCAATTTTCTTCTCTGGGCGAAAAAATCTATGTGACTGCGTCCCTCCGGGGTACCCAGCCACTAAAACATGTCAAAGCATGCTCAACCGCAGGGCCTGCGCTTCGGCATGCTTTGACGAATCAAGTGCATCCATCAGTCGATCCCCTGAGCTCAGGCGATCTTCTGATGGATCCTTGTCTGTCGGTTCCGATGGTCGATCCTCCCATGGCTGGGTCCCTCCGGGGTACCCAGCCACCAAAACACATCAAAGCATGCTCAACCGCAAAACCTGCGCTTCTGCATACTTTGACAGAGAAACAAGCGCATCCGTCAGTCGATCCCCTGAGCTCAGGCGATCTTCTCACGGATCCTTGTATGTCGGTTATGGCGATCAAAGCACCTTGTGTCCTCCGGGACAGCACGCCCCCGAACAAAGGGCTTTCACCACAACTCAGTCACACCGTACCCACCCGAGGTACGTCGGTGGTCCCCCTGAGACCGTTGGCAGAGAGTTTTACAGCTTGGCTCGAGATACCCAACCTCTCTCGCTGGCTTCTCAGAACCATCCGACTCGGCTATGCTATCCAATTCGCACGCAACCCGCCCAAGTTCAGCGGCATCTTCTCTACCGCGGTTCGGGACGAGAATGCTGCGGTTCTTCGGGCGGAGATCGCGACCCTTCTGGTGAAGGACGCGATAGAGCCGGTCCCCTCGGCCGACATGAAGAAAGGGTTCTACAGCCCCTACTTCATTGTACCCAAGAAAGGTGGCGGTTTAAGACCAATCCTGGATCTGAGGATTCTGAATCGGGCCCTTCACAAGCTCCCCTTCAGAATGCTAACGCTCAAACGCATTCTCACGTGCATCAGATTCCAGGATTGGTTTGTGGCGATAGACCTGAAAGACGCGTACTTTCATGTCTCGATTCTTCCAAGACACAGGCCCTTCCTGCGGTTTGCCTTCGAAGGTCGAGCATTTCAGTACAAAGTCCTTCCATTTGGGCTCTCCCTGTCTCCCCGCGTCTTTACGAAAGTCGCAGGCAACACTCATTGTTCTGTTTCTTCGGAGCCGAATGCAGCGTCTCTTCATTGAGAAGCAGCGTTACTCACCTCTCTCGTCGTTGGATCTACGGCACGGGCAGCGGTCTCTTCCTTCTCGAACGCAGTAGCAGTGAGAGTCCCCTGGGTGCTTCGACGGCGAATCTTGAAGAGCAGATTTCCTCTTAATAAAATCTAAAGAGCAAATTTCTCTAAAAGAGTGCAGACACGGTGGGTTTGTGTGTTTACTATGCCTTTCCTTCCGTGTCCTTCTGGTTGCGGCTTCTTTCTCTCCCAAAACGATCGGCACGAGCTCTGTCTTCAATGTTTGGGTCGTGACCATGCTGAAGCAGCGTTCGGCGAGGGCGGATGTCCTGCTTGCGAGGACATGCCCCTCAGCACACTTCGTTCGCGAGTCGCGTTCTTTACTAAAAGACCGCGGCTCGCATCAACCGCTACCGCGGCTCGTCCTTCTACTTCCGGGTACGAGGCTGCCGCGGCGCGTGTTGATGAAGAGCGAGAGAGCGCGAGCGTTTCGCCGGGTAATTCCCCGCGTCCCTCGCGCTCTGTGTGTCTGCCGGTCGAGCTTTCGGATGACTTTGAAAACTCGTCTCAGTACGGGTTGGATTGGTTATTCGGGGCTCCTGCGGGGGAGGAAGAAGTGTCTGCAGCATCGGAGAGTGGGCAGCCATCTGAAGCAGACGCGCTATCTGAGGCACCCGCTGCGGGGGCGGGTTCTCAGTCAGTAGCAGACGCGGAAATGGCGGCCATGCTCGAACGGGCGGCCAAAGCAATCGGGATTGAGTGGAAGTCTCCGCCCCATCCTGAGCGCTCACGGCTGGATGATTGGTATCTGGGTAACGACCGTGGTTCTCGGCCACGTTCTACCCCAGTTCCTTTCTTCCCGGAAGTGCATGAGGAACTGACTAAGTCGTGGAAGGCTCCTTTTTCAGCCAGAACGCGTCTTAGCGGTTCTTCCTCTCTCACCACCCTCGATGGAGGTCCAGCGAAGGGGTATACGGAGGTTCCCGCCGTGGAGCGTGCGATCGCGGTGCATCTTTGCCCGCAGACCGCCGCCACCTGGCGGGACCGCCCAAAACTCCCGTCCAGGGCATGTAAGGCTTCTTCCGCTCTCGTGGGGAAGGCTTATGCTGCTTCTGGACAAGCTGCGTCCGCCCTTCACGCTATGGCCGTCCTGCAGGTCTATCAGGCCAAGGTTCTTAGCGAGTTGCACGAGGGTGTTCCCAAACCAGAGCTTTTGCAGGATCTGCGCTCGGCGACTGACTATGCTCTACGAGCTACGAAGGTCACGGCGCAGGCTCTGGGGAGGGCGATGTCCACTATGGTGGTCCAGGAGCGCCACCTTTGGCTGAATCTGGCGGAAATGAAGGACGCTGAGAAGGTTCGCTTTCTTGACGCCCCCATTTCTCAGGCTGGTCTCTTTGGCGACACTGTCGAGGAATTTGCACAGCAGTTCTCCGCAGTGAAGAAACAGACGGAGGCTATCAAACACATCTTGCCTCGTCGGGCGCCGCCCCCCGGGCCCGCACCCCCGAGGCAGCAGCCTCCGCCTGTTTCACGCCGAGGACGACCGCCTTCCAGACCGGCTCAGGGCCCGCCACAGGCTGGTCCTGCACCTAAACCAGCCTTGCGGTCGAGCTCTCGCAAGAAGGTGGCGCCGTTAGCTCAGTCTCAGGCCGCTAAGAACCCTCGTCAGGCTTCGAAGCGTTCCTGAAACGAGCAGCCCGGAGGAGAGAGATCTGCTGACCTGTCTGGATCCACACTCGGCGAGGGGACGAGTGTGGGTTTCGGCTCCACCCCGGCTGTCTGCCTCTCGGCAGACGGCCACCACATGGTCAATAAAAGAGCAATTTTCTTCTCTGGGCGAAAAAATCTATGTGACTGCGTCCCTCCGGGGTACCCAGCCACTAAAACATGTCAAAGCATGCTCAACCGCAGGGCCTGCGCTTCGGCATGCTTTGACGAATCAAGTGCATCCATCAGTCGATCCCCTGAGCTCAGGCGATCTTCTGATGGATCCTTGTCTGTCGGTTCCGATGGTCGATCCTCCCATGGCTGGGTCCCTCCGGGGTACCCAGCCACCAAAACACATCAAAGCATGCTCAACCGCAAAACCTGCGCTTCTGCATACTTTGACAGAGAAACAAGCGCATCCGTCAGTCGATCCCCTGAGCTCAGGCGATCTTCTCACGGATCCTTGTATGTCGGTTATGGCGATCAAAGCACCTTGTGTCCTCCGGGACAGCACGCCCCCGAACAAAGGGCTTTCACCACAACTCAGTCACACCGTACCCACCCGAGGTACGTCGGTGGTCCCCCTGAGACCGTTGGCAGAGAGTTTTACAGCTTGGCTCGAGATACCCAACCTCTCTCGCTGGCTTCTCAGAACCATCCGACTCGGCTATGCTATCCAATTCGCACGCAACCCGCCCAAGTTCAGCGGCATCTTCTCTACCGCGGTTCGGGACGAGAATGCTGCGGTTCTTCGGGCGGAGATCGCGACCCTTCTGGTGAAGGACGCGATAGAGCCGGTCCCCTCGGCCGACATGAAGAAAGGGTTCTACAGCCCCTACTTCATTGTACCCAAGAAAGGTGGCGGTTTAAGACCAATCCTGGATCTGAGGATTCTGAATCGGGCCCTTCACAAGCTCCCCTTCAGAATGCTAACGCTCAAACGCATTCTCACGTGCATCAGATTCCAGGATTGGTTTGTGGCGATAGACCTGAAAGACGCGTACTTTCATGTCTCGATTCTTCCAAGACACAGGCCCTTCCTGCGGTTTGCCTTCGAAGGTCGAGCATTTCAGTACAAAGTCCTTCCATTTGGGCTCTCCCTGTCTCCCCGCGTCTTTACGAAAGTCGCAGAGGCAGCCCTTGCCCCTCTCCGGGAGAGGGGCATCCGCATTCTCAATTACCTCGACGACTGGCTGGTCATAGCACACTCTCAGGAGTTGGTATGCAAACACAGGGATGTGGTTCTCAACCATCTGGCCCATCTGGGGTTTCGGGTCAACTGGGAAAGGAGCAAGCTCGCCCCGGTACGGAGCATCTCTTTTCTCGGTATACAACTAGACTCGGTTGCCATGAGTGCACGGCTCTCCCCGGAGCGTGCACAGTCAGTGCTGAGCTGCGTCCAGAAGCTCTCACGCAGCCCGACGGTCCCCCTCAAACAATTTCAGAGGCTCCTGGGTCACATGGCATCCGCAGCCGCCGTCACGCCGCTGGGCCTGATGCACATGAGACCGTTACAACACTGGCTGCGTTCCCGAGTCCCGAGATGGCCATGGCGCCAGGGTTCATACCGGGTGCACGTCACACCCGTATGTCTAAAAACCCTCGGTCCTTGGAAAGACATTTCGTTCCTACGGGCCGGGGTGCCCTTAGGACAAGTGTCCAGGCGCATTTTGGTTACGACAGATGCATCCAACACAGGCTGGGGCGCCGTATGCAATGGGCAAGCAGCTGCAGGGCTCTGGTCGGGCCCTCGGCTGCATTGGCATATCAATTGCCTCGAGCTGCTGACAGTGTTTTTGGCCCTGAAGAGGTTCCGACCTTTGGTTCAGGGCAAACACGTGCTGGTCCGCACAGACAGCACTGCGACTGTAGCCTACATCAATCACCAGGGCGGTGTACGCTCCTTTCGCATGTCACAGCTAGCCCGCCATCTCCTCCTTTGGTGTCGAAACAATGTCAAGTCTCTACGAGCCACCCACATACCGGGCGAACTCAATTGGGTAGCGGACGCGCTCTCCCGACAGACTTCGCTTCGGGGCGAGTGGAGACTTCACCCTCAGACGGTTCAGCTGATCTGGAGTCTTTTCGGTCAGGCCCAGGTCGACCTGTTTGCCTCGATAGAGAACACTCACTGCCAGTTGTGGTACGGTCTGTCCGAGGCGCCCCTCGGCACAGATGCACTGGCACACAGCTGGCCTCAGGGCCTCCTCAAGTATGCGTTTCCACCAGTGAGCCTAATTGCACAGACCCTGTGCAAAGTCAGGGAGGACAGAGAACAGATCCTGCTGGTGGCCCCCTACTGGCCCAACAGGGTTTGGTTCTCAGAGCTGGTGCTCCTCTCCCCCGTTCCTCCCTGGCGCATTCCCCTGAGGAAGGACCTCCTTTCACAGGGGAAGGGCACGATATGGCACCCGCGCCCAGATCTCTGGAACCTCCACGTATGGTCCCTGGACGCGACCAGGAGGATTTCAGAGATCTCCCACTGGCAGTGGTAAACACTCTGTTGCAGTCGAGAGCTCCTTCCACGAGGCGGCTGTACGACCTCAGATGGCGCAAATTCACAAACTGGTGTTCCTCCCGGGGGGAGAACCCACGGAGATGTGGCATCCGAACGGTGCTTTCCTTCCTCCAAGGAGGACTGGATAGACACCTTTCTGCTTCAACACTTAAGGTCCAGGTAGCCGCTATTGCCGCTAACCACGACCTGGTGGAAGGTAGATCGGTTGGGAAGCACAATTTGGTTATACGATTCCTTAAAGGTGCACGCAGGCTGAACCCCGTCAGACCGCGCCTTGTCCCCTCTTGGGATCTGTCTGTGGTCCTCCGGGGCCTACAGTCAGATCCCTTTGAGCCGCTCCAGTCAGTCGAACTCAGTGCTCTCTCCCAAAAGACGGCTCTCCTGACTGCGCTCACATCGATCAAAAGAGTGGGAGACCTCCAAGCCCTCTCCGTCAGTGACTCGTGCCTCGAATTCGGGCCGGCTAACTCTCACGTTATCCTGAGACCCCGGCCCGGTTATGTGCCCAAAGTGCCCACCACTCCCTTCAGGGACCAGGTGGTCACTCTGCAAGCTATCCCTTCTCAGGAAGGCGACCCCAACCTCTCCTTGTTATGCCCAGTCCGTGCCCTGAGCATTTACTTGGAACGTACTGAAAGCTTCAGACGGTCGAGTCAGCTCTTTGTCTGTTTTGGAGGACAGCAGAAGGGGAAAGCTGTCTCCAAACAAAGAATTTCCCACTGGATTGTGGATGCGATTCGTTTGGCCTACCAGGCCACAGGGGTGCCCTGCCCGCTGGGGGTGCACGCCCACTCCACCAGGGGCGTCGCAGCGTCGGTTGCGCTGGCGAACGGGATCTCTTTAACAGACATTTGCAGAGCTGCAGGTTGGGCTACACCTAACACGTTTGCCAGGTTCTACAATCTGCGTGTAGAACCAGTCTCTTCGGGAGTCCTGAACGCAAGCCCAGTAACTCCTGAAGCTGACACGGTGTAGAAGCTTGCTGAAGCGTCGTTCCCCACGGGTGATGACGCTTCCCCAGTTCAGTAAGTTTCCTGGCGTGAACCCTGAACGACAATTTCCATCATGTTGCACCCGCAACGTAGCTATGTTCAGCGGAGGAACTAGCTATCAGAATCTAATATGAGGTTAGGTTGCCTCTTGTGAACTCTCATATTAGGTTGGTGCCCCACATGTAGTGGCTCCTAATGCGGCCCCATGTGTGTATCTCCACCTATACTCCCAGAGATGCGGTGTTTCCCTTAAGACAAAACTTGTCTCCGACCCTGAGCTCAGCAGTCTCTCCTCATGCGGAGCCTGCCTCAGGATCGTCCCCTTGTTGTGCTCCCCTAGTGCGAGCCCTCAAGTGTATTCTCCACACAAATACCTCCCTCCGGGCAGGGTGTGGTCTCCGTAGTGCCCATCCCCCCCCGGGGAGGACGGACACTGGCCCAATGTTCTCCAAGATGTTCAACCAAAGGTGAGGAAAGGCTGGCTGAAGCTCTTGGGCATTGGAAGGTCACGTAGAGGTGAGTGACATTTATCTAACACGCAAGACCTGTTAATATTTGCACTCCATGCACTCGTGACGCGGTCCGCTGGTTGTGGCGTTTTCAACTGGGACCCCTAGTCGTCACTTCGACACAACGTCGAACGTGAACGACAGACGGGGAACGTCTTGGTTACGTATGGTAACCCTCGTTCCCTGATGGAGGGAACGGAGACGTTGTGTCCCCCTTGCCACAACCTCGGACCGCCTCTGAGTGTAGCCGGGTGCTTCGGCTCCTCAGATCAGAACAATGAGTGTTGCCTAGCCCCCCCCTCTTATGCCCGGATCTCCGGGGCGGAGCGGGCTATGCAAATACTGCATACCAATTCTCATTGGCCTTTTCTCAAAGCTGTCAGAGGTATTCGGGCTCTCAAGAGCGACCCCTAGTCGTCACTTCGACACAACGTCTCCGTTCCCTCCATCAGGGAACGAGGGTTACCATACGTAACCAAGACGTTTTCATCTTGCCACTTTCTTGGTAAAGAAAACACATTTTTATTCAAATTCGTCAAAATGGATTTATAGCGTTTTGGAACCAAACTCTTCATATATACATACATAAATACATCAGTACATCTAACTCCAAAAACTTTATCTCTAAAAATAAATTCCTTAAAATAATATCAATTTCCCTTAATAACTTAATATTAAGGGATATTAATATTAATAAAATTAATAACTGCATAATATCACATCAATAAATCAATCAATCAATCAATCCATAATATTGTATTTATATATTTTCTTAATATTCTTAATATACTAATATACTAAACAATACAGTTTGTAAACTAAAATATGTCTACATTCTTTTTAATAAACAAGGTAATTAAAACCACAACAGTCTACATTAATTGTAGTAATTGTATCATTATCTTTCGGTAATGAAAACAAAAAACTTGTGTTTACAGCGCAAGATTTGAAAATATGACCATTTGAAAATATGACCATTCGTTAAGGTAGTTCAGAGTCAACTCTTTCTTTTGAGAGACAATATCTTTATTTAGCATGCACTTTTTGATTAACTACTTTGCAGACTGTTTACACCTTAGTTTAAGTATTAGATTAGTATATTTAGTATAATGTCTGTATTTTTTTCCTCCACAATGATAATGAGGGGATAATCAGTTTAATGTATTGGTTGACTAAATAAATTTGTACAAAAAAATGCCTAAAAATGGATAACAAATGTGAAAATAAATATTTAAATGCTAAATACATGCATATAAATAGGTGTAATTGTATAAAAATTCAACCGCTATGCACAGAATGAGACGTATGTAAATTAAATTACATTTTAATTTTTAATGTTTCACCAATTTACTACTGCATATTCTTACAAATCAGTCACAATTGTATAAAAAAGTAACTCAATTATTTACTTGCACGTATTTTATTTTTTCTGCACTTGGTCCTGCATACAGAGAGTATTTTTGCAGCCAATCTCTCTCTCTTTCTCTCTGTGTGTGTTTACTACACCAGCAGATAGTCTGCGAGATAAGCGCATGAAGGGAGCAGATGTGAATCTTTAATGGCTTTACAAAACACCCTCGACAGCGAGCAGATCTGGGATCGCAGTGCCTGCCTCGCTGTAAAAGAGTGATGCAACGCATTTCCTGCTCACACGGGCCAGATGAGAGCGGCTCACGAGTAAACAGAGATGGATCATCAAATCATTATAGGATACGTACCACAACACAGACAGAGACGATATGCTATGGCCATGAGATGAGATGGGCTTGAAAAATATTTATAAAACACAGACGGGAAGTCTTTACCAGTTTGCAAGCAAAAAGTATGAACTAGCACATCAGACTTTAAAAATAAATCCAGGATCTCTCTTTTTATTAGACTCTGCAAATCTTTTTTTTGCATATTATTTTCTTGTGTGAGTGTGAGAACTCACTAGTGTGAGTTCTAGTGTATTTGTAGGAGATCAAGAGTACTTGCGTGAGTACTAGAGTACTAATGTATGTGTGTGAGTACTAGAGTACTAGTGTGAGTAGTAGTGGGAGATCAAGTGTATGTGTGTGAGTGCTAGAGTACTAGTAGTGCCAGTGAGAGATCAGGTGTACTTGTGTGAGTACTAGTTTGAGAACTAGTGTGAGTTCTAGTGTACTTGTGGAAGATCAGGTGTACTTGTGTGAGTACTAGTGTGAATTCTAGTGTACTTGTGGAAGATGAAGTGTACTTGTGTGAGTACTAGAGTACTAGTGTACATGGGTGAGTACTAGAGTACTAGTTGGAGTAGTAGTGGGAGTGTATGTGTGAGTGCTAGACTACTAGTAGTACCAGTGAGAGATCAGGTGTACTTGTGTGAGTTCTAGTGTACTTGTGGAAGATCAAGTGTACTTGTGTGAGTACTAGTGTACATGGGTGAGTACTAAAGTGCTAGTGTGAGTTATAGTATACTTGTGTGAGTACTAGAGTACTAGTACTACCAGTGGGAGACCAAGTTCAATTGTGTGAATACTAGTGTGAGCTCTAGTGTACTTGTGTGAGTATTAGAGTACTAGTGTGAGGACTAGTGTTAGTTTTAGTGAATAGTAATGTACTAATGTGAGTACTAGTAGCAGTTATTTAGCTAGGTCAAATAAATATGGAAATATGGAAAGATACATACAAAAATACAGACACTACACACAGCACACAAAAAGTCTACATATGTGTTATTACCATGATTGCAAAGGAACTTTCCAAAAATCCCAGGAAGATAAAAAAAAAAAAAATCCCGGAAATTTTCTGGAAATTTTCCACTTTTTTGCAACCCTAGTTATTACAATTATAACTATGCACTGTATGCATTCAAGTATTTATTTCCAGTGGGGAAATATAGCCCCTTGAAACCTACTCTCACTATGACTCTTTGCTGACTGGCATAAACTGTCATAACTATGATGTGTGAATGTCAGAATTGAGCATCAGCTGTACATAAATTGAAACAGCACTGATCACTGATTCAGTGTCAGAATTTGTTTATACAATTAGCAGAAGGCACAGATGGAGAGTGTGGAGGGTTCTGGAGATATCAAACAAACATAAGTGGTGCAATAAGGTGAAATGGTCAGGAGGGGTTAGACAGGCTAGAGGCGTTTCCCATGACCGGAAGGGTCAGAAATCACCCACACTAATGTGCAGCCCATCAGACAGCTTAATGTTGAGTGTGTGCCTGACCAGTGTTAAATATAGCAGCCTGGAGTCAGATTAAAGAACAGACCACACCATTTAAGGGATTAAAGCTACAGCCCATGAGCTCCAGATTTCAAACACATTTGGGTCAACTTCAAAGTGTCCCTTCTTTCTGTATTTCATACTTATGATAGACAGCGCCACAACAGTCGAAAGTTCAACAGGATTATCTAACATGCTGCGTTGAGTTACAATGACCTCAGCTATTAGTTCACTGATGCCGACTCCAACTCCAACTTTCACACAGTATAGAAAGCAGATTAATTATTGGGGTCTGTTATAAATCTGCATTCACTCAGGTGTCTACATAGTAATTCTGCATAATAAACACTACATAATGAATTGTATTCTCTAAAAATATATATATATATATATATATAATTATTATTTTTTTTTAATAATTGAGGCTGATACCATAGTGACCGTATAAGTACTTTCCTATCAGTTTCTGGCCTCTGGAAGAGAAGTGGAAGAGCCGGTTAATCTCAGAGCAACTTCATTTCCAGGCATCTAATTGAAACTACATTAAGCACAAACACAATGTTGTGTCGTACAAACAGACAATGATGTAGAGTTTTTCACAGGCCAGAACAAAAGGAGTTTACGGAGGCTGCAGTCATTAGTGTGTGTGTGTCAAAGGGAGGAACAGGATGCAAAGAAGTGAACGGGAAGCTTTCAGAGGGTGTAGATCAGGCATTGTAGGAGGCTATTCTCTGTTTAGTGTTCCCTAAAAATGCTGAAACTAATACGATTTTATATCACTGAGCAAAGGCAGATGACAGGCTGTGCGAAAGCAAACTCCAAACAGGATTTAACAGAATGGATCAAAACACACACATAAAGGGACACACACACACACACACACACACTTAACATACTTAACTGATGTTCACAATAACACAAAATAACAATACAAAAAAGCAAATGATATACGACAATAACATATTTTTAATATTTCTCTGACAGGAAACATAATCACAGCCCAAGTAAAAGCTTAGTTTCTGAAAGTAGCAACACAGTGAGAGAAATGATCACTGTCACTGTGTCCTTGAAGAATAACGTCTCTTTTACCAAACAATTGATCAGTTAAAAAATAGACTGATTGTAGAACTATTACTTGACGCTCATCTTTAACAATGATACATGCCCCATTAGCAGCAAAACTCCTAAAATAATGAGAGGTACAATATGTTTTGGCACTGCCGTTTGTTATACGAGTTGTTACTCTCACAATGTCAAGAATTAAAGGCTGGTGAGAAAACACTGCTCACAGTGTTAATGACATGTGAGTACTAGAGTACTAGTGTACTTGTGTGAGTGCTAGTTTGAGTGTTCTAGTGTACTCATATCAGTACTAGAGTACTAGTGAGTTATAATGTATTAGTGTGAGTATTAGTGTTCTTGTGTACTTGTGTGAGTTCCAGAGTTCTAGTGTGAGTTATAATGTCTTGTTTGAGTACTAGAGTTCTAGTGTACTTTTGTCAGTACTGGAGTACTAGTGTGAGTTATAATGTCTAGTGTGAGTACTAGAGCTCTAGTGTTCTTTTGTCAGTACTGGAGTACTAGTGTGAGTTACAATGTCTAGTGTGAGTACTAGAGCTCTAGTGTACTTTTGTCAGTACTGGAGTATTAGTGTGAGTTATAATGTCTAGTGTGAGCACTATAGTTCTCTAGTGTACCTGTGTGGGTACTAGAGCACTCATGTAAGTACTAGAGTACTAGTGAGGTATAATGTACTAGTGTATTACAGTTCTAGTGTATATGTGTGACTTCCAGAGTTCTAGTGTGAGTTATAATGTCTAGTGTGAGTACTACAATTCTAGTGTACTTTTGTCAGTACTAGTGTGTGTGTGTGTGTGTGTGTGTGTGTGTGTGTGTGTGTGTGTGAGTACTAGAGTTCTAGTGTACTTTTGTCAGTACTAGAGTACTAGTGTGAGTTACAATGTCTAGTGTGAGTACTAGAGCTCTAGTGTACTTTTGTCAGTACTGGAGTACTAGTGTGAGTTATAATGTCTAGTGTGAGTACTAGAGCTCTAGTGTTCTTTTGTCAGTACTGGAGTATTAGTGTGAGTTATAATGTCTAGTGTGAGCACTATAGTTCTCTAGTGTACCTGTGTTGGTACTAGAGCACTCATGTCAGTACTAGAGTACTAGTGAGGTATAATGTATTAGTGTGAGTATTACAGTTCTAGTGTATATGTGTGACTTCCAGAGTTCTAGTGTGAGTTATAATGTCTAGTGTGAGTACTAGAGCTCTAGTGTTCTAGTGTTCTCTAAGAGTTCTGGTGTACTTTTGTCAGTACTAGTGTGTGTGTGTGTGTGTGTGTGTGTGTGTGTGTGTGTGTGTGTGTGTGTGTGTGTGTGTGTGTGAGTACTAGAGTTCTAGTGTACTTTTGTCAGTACTGGAGTACTAGTGTGAGTTATAATGTCTAGTGTGAGTACTAGAGTTCTAGTGTACTTTTGTCAGTACTGGAGTACTAGTGTGAGTTATAATGTCTAGTGTGAGTACTAGAGTTCTAGTGTACTTTTGTCAGTACTGGAGTACTAGTGTGAGTTATAATGTCTAGTGTGAGTACTAGAGCTCTAGTGTTCTTTTGTCAGTACTAGAGTACTAGTGTGAGTTACAATGTCTAGTGTGAGTACTAGAGCTCTAGTGTACTTTTGTCAGTACTGGAGTACTAGTGTGAGTTATAATGTCTAGTGTGAGTACTAGAGCTCTAGTGTTCTTTTGTCAGTACTGGAGTACTAGTGTGAGTTACAATGTCTAGTGTGAGTACTAGAGCTCTAGTGTACTTTTGTCAGTACTGGAGTATTAGTGTGAGTTATAATGTCTAGTGTGAGCACTATAGTTCTCTAGTGTACCTGTGTGGGTACTAGAGCACTCATGTCAGTACTAGAGTACTAGTGAGGTATAATGTACTAGTGTGAGTATTACAATTCTAGTGTATATGTGTGACTTCCAGAGTTCTAGTGTGAGTTATAATGTCTAGTGTGAGTACTACAGTTCTAGTGTACTTTTGTCAGTACTGGAGTACTAGTGTGAGTTATAATGTCTAGTGTGCGTACTAGAGTTCTGGTGTACTTTTGTCAGTACTAGTGTGTGTGTGTGTGTGTGTGTGTGTGTGTGTGTGTGTGTGAGTACTAGAGTTCTAGTGTACTTTTGTCAGTACTGGAGTACTAGTGTGAGTTATAATGTCTAGTGTGAGTACTAGAGTTCTAGTGTACTTTTGTCAGTACTGGAGTATTAGTGTGAGTTATAATGTCTAGTGTGAGCACTATAGTTCTCTAGTGTACCTGTGTGGATACTAGAGCGCTCATGTCAGTACTAGAGTACTAGTGAGTTATAATGTACTAGTGTGAGTATTACAGTTCTAGTGTATATGTGTGACTTCCAGAGTTCTAGTGTGAGTTATAATGTCTAGTTTGAGTACTACAGTTCTAGTGTACTTTTGTCAGTACTGGAGTACTAGTGTGAGTTATAATGTCTAGTGTGAGTACTATAGTTCTGTAGTGTACTTGTGTGGCTTCTAGAGTATTAGTGTGAGTTATAATGTCTAGTGTGAGTACTAGAGTTCTGGTGTTCTTTTGCCAGTACTAGTGTGTGTGTGTGTGTGTGTGTGTGTGTGTGTGTGTGTGTGTGTGTGTGTGTGTGTGTGTGTGCGTGCGTGCGTGTGAGTACTAGAGTTCTAGTGTACTTTTGTCAGTACTGGAGTACTAGTGTGAGTTATAATATCTAGTGTGAGTACTATAGTTCTCTAGTGTGCTTGCGTGGGTACTAGAGTATTAGTGTGAGTTATAATGTCTAGTGTGAGTACTAGAGTTCTGTTGCACTTTTTTAGTACTAGAGTACTAGTATGTGTGTGTGTGTGTGTGTGTGTGTGTGTGTGTGTGTGTACTGGAGTTCTATTGTACTTTTGTCAGTACTGGAGTACTAGTGTGAGTTATATACTAGTATTCTAGAGTACTACTGTTCTACTGTACTCATGTCAGTACTATAGTACTAGTGAGTTATAATGTCTAGTGTGAGTATTTGAGTTCTGGTGTAAAAAATACTCGTCTGCTCACCAAGGCTGCATTTATTTGATTAAAAAAATGTCTCCTTTACCAACAATTAATTAGTTAAAAAATATAGACTGATTGTAGAACTATTATAGAGTACTACTTTTCTAGTGTAATCATGTCAGTACTAGAGTACTACTGCGAGTTATAATGTACTAGTGTACTTGAGTGAGTTCCAGAGTTCTAGTGTGAGTTATAATATCTATAGTGAGTACTAGAGCTCTAGTGTACTTTTGTCAGTACTAGTGTGAGTTATAATGTACTAGTGTGAGTATTAGAGTTCTAGTATACTTGTGTGAGTTCCAGAGTTCTAGAGTGAGTTATAATATCTAGTGTGATTTCTAGTGTACTTGTGTGGGTACTGAAGTATTAGTGTGAGTAACATATTTTATAAGGAAATTAACTTTGATCATCCCATGAAGATTTGCAAATATTAATCAAATAAAAATGAAGTCTCTTCTGCTCACAAAGGCTGCATTTATTTATTTAAAAATACAGTAAAAACAGTAATATTTTGAAATACTGTTACAATTTTGAATAAATCTAAATAAATCTAAATCTTTGCTGCCGAAAATTTTTGTGCACTAGTTGTGAACATGGGTTTACACCAGCCCAAAAAATGCCATCAGATTGAACACATGGATCCAGCCTTGGCATGTAGTGTTTCATGTTGAACTAGCTTGTGTGTCTTTGTGTGTTTGGGCTGTTTAGCAGCGTGGCCTTGTGACCAGGCCAATCAGGCTGGTGTTCACTGTGAAAAGTGCTGTTTGCGTCTGCGACAGTAATGAATACAGGCTCCATCAAGAAGCAGGATTGAACAACACTCTCATTTAGATTGCTGTTTCTCCTACCAATGCATGTGCTAATTACATTCAAATTAGACCGGTGAGGAAAAGAAGGAGACAAGGACTAATAAAGGGTTTCATTCTTGCCGCTATCATTCTCTCTTGCTTTGTCCGCCTCTCTGTTTCGCTCTTTCATTTTCTTTCTGTCTGCTTACTTGACTCTTTAGGCTACTGTGAGCTCGGCCCGGCTCTGTCAGGTAGCAATTTAGGAGGCAACGTTTGCTGGGACAAGTGGAGGACCAGATGATAACACAGAGAGAAAGAGAGAAACACAGTGATGTAATCCTTCCACTAACACTAGAGTGAAATATTGAAGGGTTATTAAGTAGAGCATAAATACATAAATATGAGCCATGTGTTTATTGTGTGTATGTGAGGAGGTAAAATATAGATTGAAAGGAAGATATGAAACAATGGGAGGAGAAAGACAGGAAAGAAAACAGAATAAAGGAGATTATGAAAAAGCTAACGCTGAGGGGGAAATTCACCACCAAAGAATTGCGCCTGCTGTTTATTTGCACTGTCTGCGTCGTTTTAGCACTCGACTCACTAAACAAATTATGCAAAACAGTGCAAACACACCAAAAAATGCAGTGCTAAATGCAATTTATCAATCTTAGGCTCATTGAAAATATGCACTTGAGATGATATTTCTGTACCTTACTGCATGTTTGGCGGCAGTTTCAAAGTGAAATATACAATAGTGTGTATACAATTGGTGCCATAACATGCACTCAATACGTGATAGTGACACGTTTTTTATTACTGTATATTGGTATGTTGCTTCGTTGTTTCAGGTATGTATTGCGGTGGTTCAGAATTCAAATGTCCAGTGAATGTCGCCAAAAGTTAATGCTCTATTGTGTTGGAAAATATCAAAACCCCTCAACCAAACTCAACTCTAAACTTAAAAAGTGATATAAAAATGCATTCGCTGATGAAACCGTGCTATATTAACTTCTTTACACACGGGTTTGAGCCGTTTTGTCGAAATGTAGTTGCACATGATTCTACACCTCACGAGAGCTACAGAGCAAACCTACTGCATTACAAAACCTACACATTTTAAGCTGTATATATAAAAGTATCCATTTTCAAATGTCACAGCATATTAGAATTGTTTTGAGGTCATAACACAATATTGTTCAATGCACTGAATGAAATGTGGCTTTCTTAATGGAAACTCTGGCCCTGTAAATCATACTTTGTGTGGAAAGGAATAAAAGTACTCAAAGCCTCTAGTGTTTATTTCAAATGGAAACTGCAGCGATTGGGTACTTTTGCAGAAATGTACGCATTTCCAATGAGCCTGGGTAGCAATTTTCATGCAATGTCAATGTAAAGTCAGTTCTGGGCGCTAGGATCCTGCTTAAAGTCCTTTATTGGTTCTTTGAGATACTAAACATGCATCTGGATGTATGTGCATTAAAAATGATTTCCATAATTTTATCACTATGTTAAAAAATGTAGCTACACACTAAAAAATTTGTATTCAAATTATTATTTTTTTTTAAATTCTGTTTACTGCTTGCTTCCAAACATATAGTTTTGTGAATGAAGCATGAATGAAGACAAAAGTCATTATTGTGCTAAAAATGCATGATATAGTCTAAATTGCGAATCAGAATGGGAAAAAAAGGTTTTGCAAATACAGCAGTTTCCATCCTACAACAGCATAGAGAATAAAGTCGAAATATTATGAAAATTAAGTTGAAATACTATGAAAATTGAAATATTTAGAGAACAAAGTCGAATTTTTTTGAGAATTTAAATCGTAGAAAAGTTGTAATATTTTGAGTGTGATGAGGAAGAGTCCATTTTAAGGACTCGCAGAAACAGCTTAACATCAAAAATATGATATTTATTAACAGACTGAACAGCTTTTTATTCAGCTCACACACCCAATAGACATTCCTTTGGGGGACGCCAACTCTCTTATTTAACCCTTTTTAATACTACAAATATATGTGTGATTATTAGCAGAAATCATACCTTGTGTGATACTCGCAGGGACAGTATACTTGAAAATAATATTTCATGTCTTCGATTGCATCTGTTATTTGTAATATAAAACAAAAGTTTTAGCTTTCAAAATCAGTTTTATAGCTAAATACAAACAATGTGCCTTACAATAATGTTTTTCAAGCTCTGGTGCCCAACCTTTCATTCCACACATGTTTTTAATTAAAAACAACAATAAAACATTCTAAAGGTTGAAAAAATGGTCTTTTCTGAGGTATATAAGTAACTATTCACAAGCTGTTTTATTCATGGTATAATACAGTAAATGACTGAACATAATATTTAACGTCTTCCATTCATTATTTGCAGCGTGCCAGCCAACCAGTAATCACGATAATTTTGCGCTTTGTTGCTTTTAATATGAAAGCTCAGCTTTCAAATTCTGTCAATTTGATCACAAAATACAAATTATAAATGTTTTTCCACTTTATGTCAAGTTTATAGCAAGATAAAAGTAAAAGAACTTCATAAGATATGAAAAATAAAATAAAAACAGTACAGCCTAATTAAATGAAACGAATGTCTCATTGTAATCTGAAAGATAATTGACTCACATGCCTGATCTGCGATCTGTCACTCCACATTAAACAGCGTGAAAAATACATTATTGTATGATTGAATGAATGAATGAAGCATTTAAATAGCGATTTTATTGTGTATTGCCGTAAACCCAAAGTGCTTTACAATCATATTGTTTGTATTCCGCTATAAAACTGACAGAATTTCCCGGTGCTCCCAGTACAATAGGCTATATATACTCTCAAAATATAAATACTTTATTTTATAGTATAGTAACTGCTTGTATTCTCAAAACATTTTACTTTATTCTCAAAATATTACGACTTTAATCTTGTAATCTTAGATTTTTTTGAACTTTTTTTACATGGCACTAAAATGCTGTTGTTTCATCCCATGTGTTCAGAAGAATACAATTATCACTTTCTGTAAAATTAGTGCAAAATTCACAAAAGAAGCTGTAGAAACTATTTTTACTCAGAAACAGTAAATAAAACAATTGCATAAATAATTACAAAGAAACAGTAAGTAACATACTGAAATAAACATGATATTTTAAAGTAGAAAAACGTAATTATTTGTGACTAGTACTAGCCATTTCTGTGTGAAAATCCATTGAAAATCTCAAAATATTATTTCATACTATTATAATTAAACATCTTACATTATTTATAAATAATATTACATAAATCGAATATTAATTATTTAAAACAAATAACAAGAAATTAAAAAAAATACACTGTTAATTAAGTGATACTTGTGAAATTTCCAGTAATTTTTTAAAAAATTGTTCTGAGTGAAAATGGTTTCAAAGAAAGTCCTACATATTTTTTTTAGTGCATACAAAATATGTGGCAGTAACTCATCTATGATTTAATGGCACCATGCTAGATAAAACTGGATTGTGGAATAAGACGAAGATTTTTGCTGCAACATCCCATAACCATTTCTGTTGTGACATCAGCACCAGTTCATCAATGCTAGACAGTCGCCACAGCAACATTGCCATGGCTACATTATTCACTGCAAAATCACCATGGCTACATTTCTAAGCATCCGTTTCTGCACTCCCTCCCGACTCACTCCGACAGTCTATTGACCACTCGCGCTTTTCTCTGTATTTTTCTCACAGGTTTTACCCAGAATGCTGTGGCAGCAAAGAGAGATGGACAGCAATGATTCCTCTCTATGCAATGCAAGACACACACACACGCCTGCCGCTCTCTGAGCTGCTGACATGTGGAAGGACTTTTAAAGCAAGGCCAGTGTACTGACAGAGACATCAGCTGTTTGAAAGAAAGTGAGGAATCCTCCACATTCTCATGCAGTCTGAAACAGCCACCCAGAAACAGTCAGAAAAACAAGGCTTTCTCTGGAAGGCGAGCTTGTCTCATACGTTAACCCATTAGCTCCTGATGCTATAGTGTCAGAGGTCTGCTCATCATTTGCTTTCTCCATCTGTAAGTGTTCTTGTTTTCTCTCAGTGTTTTCAGCTCTTTCTTACACAAGTTCAAGGTCGATAGCTGCAGATTAACTGAGAAACATCCTTACGTAACGGTGAGTTCGTGCAGAGCTCAGATCGTCTCAGGATACACATCTACCTCAACACTCTTACCGTGCTACTGTGCAAATGGATTGAATATTTGGCCGTTGTCAACAGAAATGACAGTGCAGTCAGTGCTGGAGAAAATGATGTGAGGGAAGCAGTGAGAATCTTTGCCTGGCGTCAGTCATTAGCTGTTTATTTGGACCAGAGGTTGAATATATTTAATCTTTCTAGTTAATCAGTGTGTCATATATCAATAAAGCTTAATGTGTATATGCATACAGTGGTGGCCAAAATTATTTTTATAACACTATAGTATGGTTTTAAGTCAGTTATTTATATCTTTTGCTGTAGTGTGTCAGTAGTAAATATCAGTTTATATTTCCTAACATTCATTTTGCCATTAATTGTAATAACCCAGTGAGACTGCACAAAGAGTCTGACAACAGCCAGTCCTCCACACAAAGATCTGATCTGATCTTATCATCATCCAGTCTGTCTGGAATGACATGAAGAAACAGAACAAACTAAAACAGACTAAATCCAGAAGAACTGTGGCAACGCCTCCAAGATGCTTCAAGAGACCTACCTGCAAAACTAACTGAAAACCTAGGTCAAAAGCTGCTTTAAATGCAAAGGATGGTCACACCAAATGTTGATTTAATTTAGTTAATAGAAGTTAATTGATAAAGAAAATCTATTTATGACATTATTTTTGACAGCATCCTCATTTTACAGCATTTTTACACAAGTGCCTAAAACTTTTAACAGTACTGTTCTTGAAGCATCTTGGAGACGTTGCCACAGTTCTTCTGAATTTAGTCTGTCTCAGTTTGTTCTGTTTCTTCAAGTCATTCCAGACAGATTCGATGATGATGAGATCAGATCTCTGTGTGGAGCAAACAACAATCACACTGGATTATTACAATTAATGGCAAAATCAAAAAAATGTTTGGAAATGTAAACTGATATTGTCTACTGACACACTACAGCAAAAGATAAATCTGACTTAAAACATTTTTTTAGCAGGTGAAAATACTAGTGTTCTAATAATTTTGGCCACGACTGTATATATAAATATTATATATTATATATAAAATAGCTTATGTAAAATCATTACACTTAGTAAGGTAATGTGGACAATATAATACAATCAGTAACATAAGTGGGAAGTTACATTATCAATTAATTTATTTAATTAGTTTCTTACTCCTTCCAACTCCTACAGTTGTATTTATGTACATTTTCATAATAATTGTAAGAATTTAAATGGAATAATTTTAACATTTGCATATATTTTTTATTAACTTTTATTATGAATTATTATTATTTTATTTTTTTTTACGTATTACATTCTGGACCACTATTCGAAAAAGAGCAAATTTGTAACACTGATCATGTGAATAACACAATCATCAGTTTTTTTTACACAAATGATGCTTAAAAAATTATTACACATGTTCAAAAGCAGCAGTCCTTTTTTATTTTTTATTTTTTTACTTACACAGAATACAAAAGTGCATATGAAGAGTTCAGATGCAAAACCCCCTAAAAGCCATTGCAGTCAAAAATGAGATAATGATTCATAAGTGAATGCTCTCAACACATATTATACATCCATCAAATACTTTTACTTCAAACTCGCTAAAATCCCAGCCTCAGCCCAATCAGAAGTACTAATACTTCGGTAGAAACCTACTGTCGGGACGCGGGGGTGATCGCGTCCCACTTGTCCGAGTTTTCTTTTTTCCCTCTCCCTTTCACCTTCGCACACCTTTTGTGTTTCTCTAGAGTCTATTCGTTTTATTTTATTTTTATCTGCTATTTTTCGTTTTGGCTTATATTTTCTAACCCTGCTTTCTTCTCAATCCATTTTGGTCATTAAGTTCAGCTGGTTCTCATTCCCGTTAACGAGTCCCGGCACACCTGATCATTATCATTTCATTATTAGTCTCCCTATTTCTACCTCACGTTTTTCTGTCTTCTTTGTCAGTGCGTTTTGCTTTACCCCCGTGTCATTCTGTCTTCTAGCTGCTCTGCTCTCAGTCTTCCTAGCCTCAAGTCTTTTGTTTAGTTTCTTTTGCCCAGTTGATAGACATAACCCTCGCTTTCTCTCAGCTAAACTGGTCAGGACGGATCTCTGGTTTTTGCATTGGACTGTACCCCGGCTCTGCGTTTTGGTTTCTCCTCTTCACCGTTGTCTGCACCTCGAGTGACCCACGCCCGTCTGACTACGTTTTTGCCTGCTGATTTTGGTATTGTTGTTTTTCCCTCTCTCGCCCCTCACGAACTGTTATTGCGGATGGACTGAGTTTCGCTCTCCGCACGGCGGACTGACTTTGTGTTTTTCCCATTATATTTTTGGACGGAGTCCTGCACTGAACGGCCCTTTCGAGGGTTTTTGAGACTTGTTGGTTTCCTAAATAAAGACTCTCCTTCCGCACCTCTGCTCTTGGGTCCTTTTGTACTGAGCCTGACACCACGCACTGACCAGAATGGATCCAGCAGAGGATTCTAATCTTCATTCCGCCCTGGAGCTTCAAGGGGCAATGCTGGGTCGTCATGAACAGGAGCTCTCCGCGACCCGCCGTTCACTCGATGCCCTAGCTACCCAACTAGAGGATCTGATGGGTCGGGTGGACCTCCGCACTCGCAATGAGCCCTTTGTTTCCATTTACCCAGAGGGTGTTACTTCATCAATCCATGAACCACGAGTGAATAACCCTTCCTCATATGCGGGAGAACCAGCCAGCTGCAAGTCGTTCCTTACCCAATGCGAGGTGGTGTTTTCTCTCCAGCCCCGAACCTACTCATCTGAGACCGCTAAGGTGGCCTTTGTAATCTCGCTGCTTTCTGGGCGAGCACGGGATTGGGGAACCGCTATGTGGGAGTCTCAGGCTCGTTGTTGCTTTGACTTCTGCCTCTTCAAGCAAGAGATGCTGAAGGTTTTTGATCAATCTGTTTTTGGAAAGGAGGCTTCGCGCCTGTTGGCCAGCCTCCAGCAGGGAAGGCGGTCAGTAGCAGATTATTCCGTCGAGTTTCGGACTCTGGCCGCCACTTCAGGATGGAATGCTGAGGCTTTGTCCGCACGCTTTTTAGAGGGGCTCCGTGAATCTCTCAAGGACGAGCTTTATGCCCGCGAGGTCCCCGACTGTCTGGATGATCTCATCGCTCTCGCTATCCGCCTTGATGCCAGACGGGAGCTTCGTCGCCGAGCTCGGACGGGTCCCGAGTTTAACGCCTCCTCAGTCACGCCCACTGCTTCCCACCCTCCTACAGAGGAGCCCATGCAACTCGATCGTTTAAAGCTGTCTGCTAAGGAGAGGCAGCGCCGCCTCGTGGAGGGACTCTGCCTTTACTGTGCCGCTTCAGGACATCAGGCTCATTCCTGTCCTGTCAAACCTTCTCGGCTGCCCTTTTCTCCTGGGATTAACGCTGGGGGTACTACTATTCCCTCATTTCACGGTTCTCGGACTATTTTACCTGTACTAATCTTTGTTAATAATGTACCCTTTAAGGCCTCAGCTCTCGTTGATTCGGGTGCTGAGGGTAACTTCATGGATGAGGAGTGGGCCCGCATTCACGATATCCCCTGTCAGCCTCGCCGCCCTCCCATCACTGTCCAGGGGCTCGACGGTCACTGTCTTATGCAGATCTCCTACATTACCACCCCGGTGAGTGTTGTCACATCAGGCAACCACAGAGAGAGGATGCAATTTTTAATATGCCGGTCCCCTGCTGTTCCCTTAGTGTTTGGCCACCCCTGGCTAGCTCTCCATAGTCCCTCTATTAACTGGGCAGGGAACTCTATTTTTTCTTGGAGTGATTACTGTCTTTCAAGTTGTCTTGGCCCTGCTCCCTCTCCTGTGTCTGTTTCTGTTTCCCCCCAGGTGGAGAATACTGATCTTTCTCGGGTCCCGACATGCTACCACGATCTGCGGGCGGTTTTCAGCCGGTCCCGAGCTGTATCTCTTCCTCCCAGCCGGCCGTACGATTGTGCCATCGATCTCCTCCCAGGTTCCGTTCCGCCTCGCGGCCGACTGTTCTCCCTCTCCGCTCCCGAACGGGAGGCTATGGAGAGATATTTAGATGAGTCTCTGGCAGCTGGTGTTATTCGTCCCTCTTCCTCTCCGGCCGGGGCGGGATTCTTCTTCGTGAAGAAGAAGGATGGCTCTCTGCGTCCCTGTATAGATTATCGGGGGCTGAACGACATCACCGTTAAGAACCGGTACCCCCTGCCGCTGATGTCGACAGCTTTCGATCTCTTGCAGGGCGCGAGATTCTTCACGAAGCTGGATCTCCGCAACGCGTATCATCTTGTTCGGATCAGAGAGGGGGACGAATGGAAGACCGCTTTTAACGCCCCTAGGGGGCACTTTGAATATCGGGTCCTTCCGTTTGGTTTGGTCAACGCCCCAGCGGTCTTCCAAGCGCTCGTCAATGACGTGCTTAAGGACATGATTGACAGGTTTGTCTTCGTTTATCTTGATGACATTCTTGTCTTCTCCTCTTCCCATCAGGAGCATGTCCGGCACGTCAGGCGAGTGCTTCAGCGGCTGCTAGAGAACCAATTATTCGTCAAGGCGGAGAAGTGTGAGTTTCATGTCCAGTCGGTTTCGTTCTTGGGCCACATCATTTCTGTCGAGGGGATCCGCATGGACCCTGCTAAGGTGAGAGCCGTCTCCGACTGGCCGCCACCTGACTCCCGAAAAGCGTTACAGCGGTTCCTAGGTTTCGCCAATTTTTATAGGCGATTCATTAGGAACTTCGGGCAGGTGGCGGCCCCCTTGACCGCATTAACCTCCACCAAGGTCCAATTTTCCTGGCCTACTGCTGCCCAGTTGGCTTTCGAAAAGTTAAAGCGGAGATTTACTACCGCACCTATTCTTATTACCCCTGACCCTTCCCGTCAGTTTGTGGTGGAGGTGGATGCGTCAGAGGTTGGTGTCGGGGCCGTGCTCTCCCAGGTCTCCTCAAGCGATGGTAAATTACACCCTTGTGCTTTCTTCTCTCATCGCTTGTCGCCCGCAGAACGAAACTATGACATCGGTGACCGGGAGCTGTTGGCGGTGCGATTGGCTCTGGGGGAGTGGCGTCATTGGCTGGAGGGGGCGGCGATTCCATTCTTAGTGTGGACTGACCATAAGAACCTGGAATACATTCGGCAGGCCAAGCGATTAAATGCCAGACAGGCTCGCTGGGCACTATTCTTCGGGCGCTTCGACTTCACGCTCTCTTACCGCCCGGGCTCGAGGAACATCAAACCTGACGCTCTGTCACGGCTTTTCGGTTCTCCGGCCGAGGGTCCCCCCGACACCATTATTCCTTCCAGTCGGGTTGTGGGGACGCTCACCTGGGGAATCGAGGAACGCGTCAGACGAGCCCAAGCGGGAGTCGAGGTTCCTGGAGGTTGCCCGGCGAGTTTGCTCTTTGTGCCACGGTCAGTCCGCGCAGCCGTTCTCCAGTGGGGCCACTCCTCCAAGCTTACGTGCCACCCGGGTATTCGGAGGTCCCTGGCTGTCATCCGTCAGCGGTTTTGGTGGCCTGCCATGGTGGGGGATGTCCGCCGGTTCGTGGGGGCGTGCTCAGTCTGTGCTCAAAACAAGTCCTCCAATTCACCCTCCGTTGGTCTGCTTAGGCCCCTCCCCATCCCCTCCCGTCCCTGGTCACATATTGCCCTGGATTTCGTTGTCGGACTCCCTCCATCCAGTGGTAATACTGTGGTCCTCACCGTGGTGGATCGCTTTTCTAAGGCGGTCCACTTCATTCCCCTTCCCAAGCTCCCGTCTGCTAGAGAGACGGCCCGAGTGGTCATTGACCACGTCTTCCGGATTCACGGTCTTCCGGAGGACGTGGTCTCTGACAGGGGGCCTCAGTTCGCCTCTCATTTTTGGAGAGAGTTCTGCCGTCAGATTGGGGCCTCCGCCAGTCTGTCGTCAGGCTTTCATCCACAGACCAACGGCCAGACTGAGCGTGCCAACCAGGATCTCGGTCGGATGCTCCGCTGCCTGGCATCCCATAACCCCTCTACCTGGAGTCAACAGCTTACGTGGGCCGAATACGCCCACAACTCATTGCCGGTGTCAGCGACTGGCATGTCCCCGTTCATGTGCTGCCTGGGGTATCAACCACCTCTGTTCCCTTCCCAGGGTGCTGAAGCAGCGGTCCCTTCGGCTCAGGCTTTTGTTCAACGTTGTCGCCGCACCTGGAGGAGGGCCAGGGAGGCACTCATCCGAGCCAGGGGGCGTACTAAAACTGCTGCGGACCGTCACCGTACTAAGGCCCCTCGTTATATCACTGGTCAACGGGTTTGGCTTTCCACGAGAGATTTGCCTATTCGCACATCATCTCGCAAACTTGCACCCAAATTTATCGGACCTTTTCAAATTGAGAGGGTCATTAGTCCGGTGACGGTCCGTCTTCGGCTACCCAACACCTATCGTCGTGTCCATCCTGTTTTCCATGTCTCTAAGATTAAACCAGTTTTGTTTTCTCCTCACTCCCCCTCTGTTTCTGCCCCTATCGTTCCTCCCCCCCCAATCATGGTTGAGGGTTCTCCTGCATATAAGGTCAGGAGAATCCTTGACTCCAGGCCTCGTGGACGGGGACATCAATATCTCGTTGACTGGGAGGGGTACGGTCCGGAGGAGAGATGCTGGGTCCCAGCTCGGGACATCCTGGACCGTTCGCTCATCGAGGACTTTATTCGTTCCCGCCCTTCCTCCTCGGGCGCGCCAGGTGGCGCGCCTGGGGAGGGGGGTACTGTCGGGACGCGGGGGTGATCGCGTCCCACTTGTCCGAGTTTTCTTTTTTCCCTCTCCCTTTCACCTTCGCACACCTTTTGTGTTTCTCTAGAGTCTATTCGTTTTATTTTATTTTTATCTGCTATTTTTCGTTTTGGCTTATATTTTCTAACCCTGCTTTCTTCTCAATCCATTTTGGTCATTAAGTTCAGCTGGTTCTCATTCCCGTTAACGAGTCCCGGCACACCTGATCATTATCATTTCATTATTAGTCTCCCTATTTCTACCTCACGTTTTTCTGTCTTCTTTGTCAGTGCGTTTTGCTTTACCCCCGTGTCATTCTGTCTTCTAGCTGCTCTGCTCTCAGTCTTCCTAGCCTCAAGTCTTTTGTTTAGTTTCTTTTGCCCAGTTGATAGACATAACCCTCGCTTTCTCTCAGCTAAACTGGTCAGGACGGATCTCTGGTTTTTGCATTGGACTGTACCCCGGCTCTGCGTTTTGGTTTCTCCTCTTCACCGTTGTCTGCACCTCGAGTGACCCACGCCCGTCTGACTACGTTTTTGCCTGCTGATTTTGGTATTGTTGTTTTTCCCTCTCTCGCCCCTCACGAACTGTTATTGCGGATGGACTGAGTTTCGCTCTCCGCACGGCGGACTGACTTTGTGTTTTTCCCATTATATTTTTGGACGGAGTCCTGCACTGAACGGCCCTTTCGAGGGTTTTTGAGACTTGTTGGTTTCCTAAATAAAGACTCTCCTTCCGCACCTCTGCTCTTGGGTCCTTTTGTACTGAGCCTGACACCTACACATTGGAGACTGATAAAAATGCTTTTTTTTAAAGAAAGTTGTCAGATGGATTTAGAGGCTTTTGCATCTGAACTCTTCATATACTTCTAGACTAAATAAACATCCCCATAAATTCTCAGTGGCTTAAACGAGCAGTTGAGGTGAATGACAGACAGAAGCTAATTAATGAATTGCATTGTGGCTAATTGAGATTGAGATGAAGTTTCTCTGACCTCAGACTGCAGCCATGCAGTTCACTTTCTCTTTCTGAACCTTCACTGTCTGACAGACATCTTTTTCCACTCCTCTTTTTCTCTGGCATTCTCATTCATTCCGGGGCACTTCTGCATCACTTTGTAATTTTTCATTGGGAATTTGGAGAGAAGTGTGACATTTTAACAGGCTTGTTGGAGTCTCGTCCTCTTCCAGAAAACTCTCTTTTGAATACTAAATAGATTTTCCCCTCTTCAGTGATAGAAAGTCCTCACTTAGAAAGACGTTCTGAGCTCCTATTAAGATACAAATGACTTATCTCTTATTCAATAACTTTGTGAATGTTTTTTTCCACTAATGATTGCATATGGTAGTTGCATAACTAATAAATAAAGAAATAATTTCATATTTACTTTTGATGTTAAAGATGTATCATTAAATGTCACCAAAAAGCGTGTTTTGCATTTCAAACAGCTTACATTTTAACAGATCAGATGCTTTAAACACTCTCCAGGTTTTGCAATAAATAGTTACAGAAATTCATCCACTTGCCAAAGTGTTTCTAATCTAAATCTGACCACTTCTAAATGTGGCGCAGTCTGTTTCAAAGCGAATCCTGGTTGCATGGTTGTTTGCTGTAGAAAAACAAGCAAGCAAACTGCATGGAGCTCGGCTAGGTCAATATTAATTACCAAAGTTGTTGAGCATACAGCAGATGTTGTAAACAAATGCAAATGCATTTTCATATCAAACAAGGTCGGCATGATCCCTCAGCTCGCACACGTATTCTGACGCTTGTTTACTAACAAGTTGTAAGGCTGTGGTAGTCAGGATGATCCACGTACGACTGAGATTCTCGCTGACGATGCCAGCACAGGTACTTCTGTAGCGTCTCAAAAGTTCAGAGAATCTGATCTTCATCTGTCAGCAAGTGCTGTTACTGTGAAATCTCATTGGAATTGTACATTAAACATTAAATATCCTCTGAGATCGCTGAACAGACCCATGTAAGCATGCGGTGTAACGCTGTAAGGTCTTCCTAACTGACTTCATCTACACACAAAAGGCCCGTTCCCATTTCAAAAAAAGCAATCTGTGTAATAATCATCCACTTTCTCATTTAACAATGGGAGAAAACTGATGGTGATGCCTACTGGACCATAATTGAACAATTTATTATTTTCTCCCCATTTGGGTTTGGCAACGAGCAGCAGTGAGAAATAGACGAGGGAAGTCCATGAAGCCATCGCAGCAAAAATTTTAATTGACATCCGATTCGTCTGGAGTGACTATAAAAATACTGAGGACTTTAAAGAAATAGTGACCCAGAAATGACAATTTGACTCACTCAAGCTGCTCCTTTCCATAGTGAGGAAGTATCACCGCAGTCAAGTTATGTAAAGCTATACCATTGTACTAAAATTTGAAATGAAATAACATAATTGACATTTGTGTTGTTTGTTCTCAGGCACTCACCGGTGATGGTAACGGAAGCCTGTCCTTCCTCTCCTAGCAGTGGGTTGGTCAGTCTGCAGTTGTAAGTGCTGTTGGGCTCCAGGATCACCGTCAGGATGCTCTTCACACTAAACAGACCCTCCTCGTTGGCGACTTGTGAGACGGTAACGTTGTCAGTCAGGTTGCGTCCGGCCCCATCCTGCCAAAGCACCTCTGCCTCAGGATAACCTCCGTATGCCACACAGGTGAGTGCCACCATATCGCCGGGCTTCAGGTTGGACTCTGAGCCCCAGGTGACCAGTGGTTTGGAGAACGGCGCTGTAATGGATGGAGAGAAAAAGAGAGAGACAGAAAGAGAGAGGACTAGTTAGTGTGTGTAACACATACCTGTATTATAACCAATAATCTGGAGCAGGGTTATCACTGTTAACTAAAACACTGGCCTGAACAAAAACAGCAGATGGACTGAATGAAAATGCACATTTACTCTCTGACAGTCGCTTATGTAACAGCAGAAATGCAGCAGTTACCTCTGTACACTAAGCATAACTACGCTTAGAAGCATCATTGTATTGGGCATTACTTAGATAAGAAACTTTCAATCAAAACATTCCAGAAAACAGTCAGTTTCCTCTAGAGACACATTTATAAAAATTTGCACACACCATGTGATTGGCCTATTTCGATGTCAGAATGGTAAATTCTTAGGTGGCGAGTTTGCAGGTAAGTCTAGGAAAAGCAGCAAGAGACAGCTAAAACTACTAAAAGCGAGTGAGGGCGCGCAGCATTTAGCTGAGCGATCTACCGCTGTGTTCCACCTTGGGACCGGCTTGACATGATTCCCATTAAATTGTTAATTACATTCTAGGAGCTTAGCATAAAACACACATGGCTCAAGATTAGACGGAAATCGTCTGCTGACACGCTCATCTACACCCACTTCCTCACCAGGGATGGCGAACCACAGGCGGGCAGGCTTCTGGGAAATCGGCCGCTCGTAAAGTGTTTTTGTTGGGGTTAGTACTGCGCTGCCAGATGAAGAAATCATCACACCACCGTCCCTCAAGCAGACACATAGAGGGAGCCGGAGGCCGCCTTATTCCCATAGCCAATCACAATTCGGCAAACACAAAAGTTGGGCGCTGGGACGAGGGGAGAAAAAGCAATCAGGCGGTTGTGGGGTCGCTGAAAAGTGGGAAGTGATGCCAAGAAGACTTTAACCTCTAGCTGATGTCCGTTTGACTGACGCACAGATCTCAACTCAAGAACTCAAGAGCTAAAACTAAGAACTGAACTGAAATTATTTCATTGATAATAGTGAAAGTTTTAAAATTAAAGTTTCTTATATTATTTTGTATGTTTGTGTGTGTGTGTGTGTGTGTGTGTGTGTGTGTGTGTGTGTGTGTGCATATATATATATACAGTCATGGCCAAAAATATCGGCAAGCTTGCAATTCTGTCAGAAAATGCAACACTTCTCTCAGAAAATTGTTCCAATTGCAAATGTTTCTCTATTCACGTGCTTATTGTTTTTGTTTGCACTAGAACAACACACACAAAACAGAGAATAAAAGTCAAACCTGATAACATTTCACAGGACAAAATTATTGGCACCTTGTCAAAATTGTAAGAAATAATTGCTTTTCAAGCATGTGATGATCCTGTAATTTGTATTTAGACACACCTGTGGCAAGTAACAGATCACACTTGCAACCAGTTAAAATGGAGAAAAGTTGACTCAACCTTTGTGTTGTGTGTCACACTGATCATGGAGAAAAGAAAGAAGTGTAAAGAGTTGTCTGTGGATTTGAGAGGAAAAAAATGTGGAAAAACATGGCCAATCTCAAGGCTACAAGTCCATCTCCAAAGGTCTTAATGTTTCTGTGTCCACTGCAATATCATCAAGAGGTTTACAACCCATGGCACTTTAGCTAACCTCCCTGGACATGAACGGAAGAGCAAAATTAATGCAAAATTACAATGAAGGATTGTTTCGAATAGTGGATAAAGAACCTAGGTTAACTTCCAAACAAATTCAAGCTGATCTGCAGACACATGGTACAACAGTGTCAGCTTGCAGGTTGGTTTGCTGCTTCTGGCACTGGATGCCTTGACTGTGTGAACGGTATCATGAAATCTGAATTTTGAGGTGCAACGTAGTGGCCAGTGTAAGAAAGCTGCATATCCATCAGAGGTCATGGGTCTTCCAGCAGGACAAAGACCCAAAACACACTTCAAAAGCACTCAGAAATGGTTACAAACAAAGTGCTGGAGAGTTCTGAAATGGCCAGCAATGAGTCCATATCTGAATAACATAGAACACCTGTGGAGAGACCTCAAAACAGAAGTTGAGAGAAGGCATTCTTCAATTTTGAATGACCTGGAGCATTTTGCAAAAGAAGAGTGGTCTACTTCCAGTAGAGGTGTAAGAAACTGGTTACAGTTACAAACTGGTTATTTATAGTTACAGGAAGCGACTGACTTCAGTTATTTTTCCATAGGGTTTGCTACCAAATATAAAGTTAAGGGTGCCAATAATTTTGTCCAGTGCATTTTTGGGTTCTGTATAAAAAATAAAAATAAAAAATAAGCATGTGAGTACGAAAACATTTGCAACTGCAATGATTTTCTGAGAGAAGAGTTGTATTTTCTGACAAAATTGCAAGGGTGCTGACATTTTTGGCCATGACTGTATATACACATAAACACACACATAAAATGTACAAAATAATACAAGAAACTTGAAAAACTTGTTGCATTAGTGTATTATTATACACATATTGCTGTTCCTTTCCAAAATAAGTGCAATGAAAAAATAAAATATAAGTAAAAAGTAAATATATATATATATTTTTTTAAATTGTTGTCAAATAAATGATATATATATAATATATAATCTTGTAAGATAAAAATAATGCTACATACAGGTATAAAAATAAAAAAGGGAAACATAATTTCCATTATCACTTCACTAACTGCTGTTAATGATATATTAGCACTGTATGTATGTATGTATGTATATATATATATATATATATATATATATATATATATAAATGAAAATAATAATAATAATTAAAATAATAATAATAATAATGAATTACATTTTACCCACAATTGTGGATACATTTTTGGTGGTGGTTGTTTTTGTTATACCCTGTGTGAGCAAAGTCTGTAAGTTTTAGTCCAATGTAACAACATTTTAGGAGAAAAAAAATGTACTCATTCTCATTTCAATTAAAGTTATATGACCTTCTTTCTCCTGTGGAACATGAAGATTTTTCAGTTTTTGAGAGTTTTGTTTTTTGTTTGCTTTTTTTTCCCCTAAACAATGGAAGCCATGGTCACCAAAACTTAGTTACTAACATCCTTCAAAACATCTTTCATACAGGTTTATAACAACATGAGGGAGAGTAAATGATGACAGAATGATCATTTTCAAGCGAACTAGTCCTTTAAGTGTCACACAAACCATATATGAGAATATAACGATTACAGATGACACATTTTCACAGCGCTAATTGAAAATCTCCTGAACAAGAAATTGTTGCAGCTCTTACTCTGAATGTGAGCACAAAATAATCCTGCTAATAAATATTAAGCATTATAATGTAGAACAGTGAAAATGACACGATTGTTTTTGTTTAATCTTCATTAGACGTACAGAAGCAGACAGGAGTGGTACATCGCAGAGCATTAATATCACTTAATTCAATGCATTGAAAGAGAAAGGCGAGAGAGAGAGAAGAGAATGGGAAAATGCCATCTATAGATCATAAATAATGATGTACTCTGGTAAGTCTGAGTGCATTCGGCCATAAAAATAATAACACATATAGCCGGCTACAGCTGAGCACCATCAATCAGAGCAAATCCTAACAATCGATATGACTGGATATTGATCAAGCTCATTGCGAGAATCGCATATAAATGATCATGCTCATTATTGGGCCTTTGCAGGAGCATTTTATGACCAATCCTCAAGATGTGCAACAACATTAATCACACAACATGCCTACAATCTCCAGAAGTGATAGACATAATAACACACATTACTACAGAGTACATATACAGTATATAATAACAGTGCTTGATATCTGGTATCTATTCAGGGGCCTGCAGCACTGCCAGCAATAATATTTCAGTTAGGAATATCTGACTGCCGTCTCATATAGATGGTATGTATTATATAGGAGCAGTAGATTTTGTAGACAGTCGATTTTCTAGATTAAAGGAACGCTCAGGTTCAATACAACTTAAGCTCTATTGACAGCATTTGTGGCATAATGTCGATCATCACAGAAAATAATTTCAACTTGTTTCTCAGTTTATTTAAAAAATGCAACAAGGCACTTACAATAGAATCACATCAGCAAACGACCAGTCAATTAGTGGGTAAACTAGTTTTAGATTTTTTAACATTTATTCTGTTTTATTATATTTTTTTTTTTTGTGTCTTAATTAGTGCACTGTGCTGATTTAGCTCTTAATTTGGACAGTAAAACCCACTCAGAGATATTTTGATAGTTCACTTAAAAATAAATCTTGCCATCAATTAACTCACTCAAAGCTGTTTCAACATCCATAATATTTTCTGAACACAAAAGATATTTCACATGAAATCTGAGAGTTTGTTTAAATGCTTTAAAAAGTTCATAAAACATAAAAACATCCATATAAATCAAGTGGTTTAATCTTCTGAAGACACATGTTCACTTTATATGATGATTATTAAATTAATATTTTTAATTCAGGCTTTTACTTATTGCAACTTATTGTTTTTTTATTAAAAAATAAATAAAATAAACTATTTTATTAAAACTATTTCTTCAGAATCTTCAAAATGGACAACTGAGGAACTCTTGTGCAACTATTATAGAAGGTTCAAACACTCACTGATGCTCCAGAAGGAAAAAACATGTATTAACAGCTGGGGGGTGAAAACTTTTGGAATTTGAAGATCAGGGTAAATTTAACTTATTTTGTTTTCAGGGTAACATATAACTATTTTCTGTAGCCTCTGAAGGGCAGTACTAAATGGGAAAGAAAAAAACACAAAACAAAACTGAAATTTAGGCAAAATAAGAAAAATCTCCATTCTGTTCAAAAGTTTACATCCCTGGCTCTTAATGCATGTTTTTATTTTTTTTTCCCTTACTGGAGCATCAGTTAGCGTTTAAACCTTCTGTAATAGTTGCATGTGAGTCCCTCAGTTGTCCTCAGTGTAAAAAGATGGATTTAAAATCATACAGTCACTGTTGGAAAGTGTTCAAATTAGACATGTGCCGGTATTCGGTAATGCGATATATCACGATAATGAATATGCACGGTATTGTTATCGTGGGCATTTCGAAATACCGAAAATAATTATTTATTAAAAATTATTCCGAATTTTGAATGTATTTTAAACATACTTTTCCCATTAACTGGTTAAATGCACAACACCGTTGTGAACTGAAGTACATGGCGGAACGCATGAGACGCGCTCTGGATGAAACTGAAAGTGTCATTCACTCTCTGACAGCAGATGACGCTAAACCGCAAATGCAACGTTAACCCAGAAACAAAGCAGCTGCTCTACTTTCTAAAACGTATTTAAATGATTTATATAGCCATTCAGATCTTTGTATTTGCAGTGGTGTTCATCACAGCACCAAATACTTTAGACTCAATAGGCTTTTTATTTTAACACTTTTTTTACATTTTAATCTGGACTACAACATGCCCTAGATATTGTTTGAAAGTATATTCTAAGTGATTCTTTATTGTTTGGTCACATTTTACTTTAGGGCTTCATTAGTTAACATTACTTAATTAGTTAACATAAACTCTCAATGAAAAATGATTCTAAACATTCATTAATCTTAGATAATTCCAATATAATAATAATAATAACACGTGTTAAAATCAATTTTTTTTTTTAAATAAACCAAGCTAAAAGTTGTGTTATTTTTAACAAAGATTAATAACTTCTGTAGCAAATGTAGCTTTTGTTCATTGATCATGTTATCTAATAATAATTAACTAATAAGATCTTAATGTAAAGTGATATCTATTGGTCTTCTAATTATTTTGCACTTTAATCTGTGTAAAATTTTTTAACTTTATACATTTTTTGTGTATTGCTTTGTGTTTTAATGTTCAGAATGTTTTGTTATTATACTGTATTATAACATCACTTTTTTGCAACTAAATTTCAATATCGTGATAATACCGTATACCGTGATAAAAACATTATCAATTAATCGCAACATGAAAATTTTATACCGGCATATCCCTAGTTCAAATACACAAAAATGGTGGGAAACCAAAGAATTTGTGGGACTTAATGGTTTTTTGAAGAACAGCAGGCAGTTTAACCATTCAGGGCGAACAAGGGACTCATGAACAACTACCACTAAACAAAAACAAAAACAAAAAAAACACAACTGTGGATCATTCAGGTAACAACAGGTAACAATCAAGGGGATGTAAACTTTTGGAACGGGGTTATTTTCTCTTGTGGACTATATGTAAACTTTTTTTTTATGTGAAATATAATATTCAGGTCAGTACTAAATAAACAATAATGTGCATTTTGTATGATCCCTCTTATTTTGGTTAAATATTTAACATTTTGCAGATTCTGAAAGGGGGTGTAAACTTTTGACCTCAACTGTATAAACTTTTTTTTTTTTTTTGGACCACAAATGCTGCTTGCAGAGATTAACTTTAAGGCAATGATCTATAACATTTGATAAATGCATATGAAAAATCTAGCATGTACATTACCGGTCAAATGTTCATAATGAAAATAGTGGAAATATTTTAGAAACCCTGGTTCACCATTGAAAGGTTTGGGGTCAGTAAAATTTAATAACAAAGAAGAAGAAATTAATACTTTCATTCATCATGGATGCATTAAATTGATCAAAAGTGACAGTAAAGACATTTATAACGTAACAAAAGATTTCTGTTTCAGCAGAAAAACTGTTTTCAGCATTGATAATAATCAGAAATGTTTCTTGAGCAGCATATTAGAATGATTTCTAAAGTCTGGAGTAATGATGACACTAAAGTCTAGAGTAATGATGCTGAAAATTCCATTTCACAGGAACAAATTATATTTTACTGTATGTTCACATAGAAAAAAAAAAGTGTGATATTTGGAACAGCTATCTGATTGGTTACCTGCTACTTGCATTAGCATGGCTCCACTGCCATGCGTCTGAACCCTGACGAAACATGAGTAACTCCCCTCATCCGCTACACGCACTTTCTTCAGCAGAAGCGAGGTGTTTCCAGCCATCAGCTGATCTGGGTACAGGCTGGTGCGGTTGGCGAACCTGTCGTCCTGGTCGGTCAGCTGATCGCGGCTCTGCCAGTAGCTGTGTACGGTTCTCTTTGTGTCTGAGAGCTGCCAGAACACACTCAGATCAGATAGGTTAAAATTGGAGACACCTGAGAAAGAACAGTTGAGGACCGCATCCGTCCCAAACAGAGCCACCACAGGGGATTCTGGGACACGGACGTCAAGAGCTGCAGAAAACACAGAGAGAGATAGAAAGCATAGGCATTAGGAATCATATTTTCATTGATCTCGTCAGATAAAAGAGCTTGATGAATAATGAAAACATATTGTACATTATACAAAACTCAAAGCTTCCATCTCAGAACAAAAAGAGCTTTAATAGAAACTGGACTGAAAAATCAAAAGGTCAGGGTTTGTCTGGTTAGGATGGTGCAATCGAACTTAAAAAACAGAAGTTTTTGCACGCAAAATACATATATAAATATATTATATATATATATATATATATATATATATATATAATGCATATATTTTTTTTAGAAATTAAAATTTTAAAAAAAGAAGTTGGTATTTTTTAAATTAAATATTTATTAATAAAAAAAAAATCAATTAACATTATACATTAAATAAATAGATTACATAAATCCAAGTTTTAAAATATTTTATCAGCAATACATATATAATGTATTTTATAGCATTACAAAAAAAAAATAAATAATACACAAATGTTCATAATTTTATTTTTTTTTAATTTCCATTACTTTTTCAGGCCTTGAAATCAAAGTAGTTTGATTTTTCTGTGTTTTACTTGACTGTGAGAACCCAGTCTTCTTTACAGCATAAATACACTTCACCAACATAATCAGACTGCAGGGATAAATGAATAAACAGTGACCCTTTAAGGTTGACAAGCACTTCAAGACCTTAACTGCACACGCAAACAAACTAATATTGACACACAGTGTTTTGTCTCCATGATGGAGAGACGCAGGGCCTCATTGTGATAAATAAACATCAGCATTTCCATATGAGAATGAGGATTTGATTTTTCTAATTAGTCTGTCAGCTCTTCATCTACACTAACACTAGTGCAGTACATCCAACACAACACAAGATGAGAAAAAAAGAAAATGTTTGATCGATTCAGGAATCCATGTTTTGTCTTCATTTATGCATTTGAACTACAATTGATGTATATATAGGCCCAGAGGGTTAGTTCTTTGTGTGTTTGATAACTGATGCATCTGAGCGCAAAAAAGTCATAGAAATGGCCTTCTTTATTCACTTTGGCACCAAACAGGTCTTTCTGCCACAAGAAAAACCAAAGGCCTGGATAATAACTGGTTCTGAGTGGAGAAGGACACTGACAAACACTGCTTACATAAGAACATCAGCGAGTTAACTTTAAATTGGCAGGAACTATGAACAAATCACGCTGTTCAAGCAATACGGCACTTAAACAGCCTCAAATGACAGTCTGTATGTGACGTTCTCATGCCTTATTTTAGTAATAGCACATTTACAGTGTCTGCGTCTCACTGTCCCAGTCAGGAAGAGCTCGCGGCGGGACGGCAGAGCGACAGGAGCGCTTGACGTCACGGAAACTTCAGGAACGCGTCTGTCCTCAGTGAGCTGCTCACACAATCATTAATGATGCTCAAATCAACCTCAATCTGTTGCCACACAGGGGACAGCGCTGTCAAACCGAGCGTGTGTGTGTGCGTGTGTGTGTGCGTGTGTGTGCTGAAGAAGTTTCAAAAGTGTGACAATGCAATGGGAAAAAGTAACTGGCTTTTAAAATTTTCCATTATAAAATAGATCATTCCTGCCTTAGATGCTTATTGCTCAAGACAGCATTGCACTACTGTATACAATCTAGTAACATAGATACTGTCCTGTAAATACATAGAAAAGCCAGCTATACACATCACTTTGTACCCTGTAAAGTTTACTGTATTATAACAGAAAATAGTAAGATTTATGTTTTACAAGAAAATTATATTTCAGTTTTTCTAATGTTTAATTCAATGTGTTATTTGCTATTTCTTTGTCATTTGTGGACAGGTATTTTTAAGTATTTAGACACTTAACCCACACTTCAAAATAATAAAAAAATAAAATAAAATTGACAACATATAATAAATCATATATTAATAACAATCATAATAATAATAATAATAATAATTACCATTCAAAATTTGTCACAAGTAAGATTTTAAATCTCATGTTCATGCCTTTCTTTCTTCAAGTCGTAAAGAAACTATGTTTTTTGAGGAAAACATTTCAGTATTTCTCTGAATATAATGAATATTTATGGTGCCCCCGAGTTTGAACTTCCAAAATGCAGTTTAAATGCAGCTTCAAGGGGCTCTAAATGACCCCAGTCGAGGAAGAATGGTCTTATCTAGTGAAATGAATGGTTATTTTCAACAAAAAAAAGGACAATTTATATACTTTTTAACCGCAATGTGGTCATAAACAGGAATACACACAGTTCACGCAGAGCTAGACCAAGAGGAGTGTTTGCGGTTAAAAAAGTATATAAATTGTCAATTTTTTTCAGAAAATAACCAATTGTTTTGCTAGATAAGACCCTTATTTCTCAGCTGGGAACGTTTAGAGCCTTTTGAAGCTGCATTTAAATTGCATTTTGGAAGTTCAAACTCGGGGCACCATAGATATCCATTATATGGAGAGAAATCCTGAAATGTTTTCCTCAAAAAAACATAGTTTCTTTATGAATGAATAAAGAAAGGCATGAACATCTTGGTTGACAAAGGGGTGAGTACATTATCTGTAATTTTTTGTTCTGGAAGTGAACTACTCCTTTAACACATCCTTCTAGAATACTGCTTTATTTACTATATTAGAAATATATTACTAAAAAGCTCTGATATGTGTTGCTTCAAATATGGACTGATTCTAATGGATACACATACACATAAGTTGAAATGTGCTATTTTTATCTAATCTGACCCTTAAAAATGGACTATCAAAAGTTGATTCAGTTATTTTTGACATTTCCACATGGAAGTGCACTTTTAGGTTCCTGATACAGTGTACACAAGCACATGCCAACTTCAGCTGATGACATACATGAACGGCTTTATCCGTAAATGCTATATATATCAGCATCTGACAAAGTCATGAAAACAATTAAAATACGCACTCGGCCAGAAACAGTAGACACGCGGAATGTCTGGTTCAATAGTTGCAAACTAAAGGACTGAAAGAGCATTGAAAAGGCTCCAGATCCTCATTCAAACACTTTAAATGTGAATCTGGCCCATGTCTGCGGTGAATGCCAGGATTAGGAATTATGTAAGAGTGCTGGAACAGTCTAAATACCACCGATGATTGATCTAGAAGAACGCTTTCAGCCAGAACAGCAGGACGATGGTGAAGGGAAGGAGACATTAGCTGTAGGTGTGAGTTTGAGGAGAGAGACGGTGAAATAAGGTGGGCTAATTTGAATTTACATCCGCCACTTTGTGTTAATGGTGCCAGGCAACATTTGAGTCACTGTGAGAGAGAAAGAGAGAGGAACAGGAACCTGTGCCACCGCAATCAAATAAAGTCATTACGGCCCTCATAAATGCTGCCACACATCCTGCCGCTGTTTATTTACATCTCCTCTGTTTCTCTCTAGATCGCTTTGTTCTCTCTCTCTCTTCCCTTATTCCTTCTTTGAACGTCTTTCTAGCACACTGCTATTTCTTGTCCGCATTGTATAGAGGAATAATGTAGATGATTGAGCAGCTGAGAAAGAAACCTTCAGAGTTTTAGCGTGAATTAAACACATTATACATACCTACATTTTTGTATTATGCTAATTAATCTGAACAGATGTCATCTAGCCACATGGTATTAATGATCATTTGGACTAATTTGTTGTTTAATTACATATAATGACGTCTAATTGGATAGGAATCCATGTGATATGAAATGGACCATCAATCTCTCTCTAGATATTAGCATCAGCATCACTGGGGGTCAAACAAAAAGAAATTGCTACTTTTATGTTTTCAACACTGATAAAAATCAGAAAATCAGGTTATTAGAATCATTTCTGAAAGATCATGTGACACTGAAGACTGAAGTAATGATTTTGGAAACTTAGCTTTGATCACAGCAATAAATTACGTTTTACTATATATTCACACTGAAACACTTGTTATAAATTGTAATAATATTTTACATTTTTTAAAGTATTTTTGGTCAAATAAATGCAGTCCTGGTTAGCAGAAAAGACTTATTTCCAACACACACACACACACACACACACACACATAAGACGGCTTTAAAGTTAATCTCATTGCCGTCAAGGAGAAACACATGAGGCGGTAAAGAGATCTCATGTGAATTGTCTGATTTGCCCCACAGTCCTTGAGTATGTCACATTTCAATTCACTTTTGATCTAGTCTAGACGTCTAAAAATACTCTACAAATATAATATTTCACTTTCACATTAAGTCACTGAGAGTCATTGAGTTTCCACTGAGTGTGAGTGTATGCAGTGTGACAGACGGACTGTTTCAGACACTCATCCTCCCTTTGTCACCATCACTTACACTCATCTCCATGCGTCTGCTTACATTTGAGAAAATATCTCATATTTGCCTTCAACATCACAGCCAATCAGTGATGCCATGATGTCATTTCCTGTGGCTGAAGAGCAGTGAGTCACAAGCACAGGTAATTGGCTAAAAAAACTTATTTAAAAAGACTTATTTACTTACATTTTATTTACTTAAATGTACTTTACTTAAGCTGATTGAAGATGATTATGGAAGCCTGTTTGCCATTGAATAAATAAATTAATGAGTGAATGAATAAATAAAGGTATGTACATGCATAATATATATACATATGAATATATACAGAATGTCTGTGCATTTATACATAAAAATATACACAGTAGACACATACATTATGTACACACACAAAAAAAAAAAAAAGGTTTTTTGGGGATGTGATTAATTACAATTTATTGTTGCCCAGCACTTAGAATTTAGAAAAAAAGTAAAAACCTTGCAATTCCAAACTGTGAAATATTAACTATTAACTAAGAAAAAAGTCAGATTTGTAAGATAAAAGGTCGCAAATTCCTATATGGTGGAAGCAAAACAACACAACTGCAAGATGTAAAAAAAAAAAAAGTCGTTTGTGAATTTAAATTTACATTTCTGAGAAGAAGAGTAGGAATAGTGACACATACTTGCCATTGCAAATAAGTCTCAGTTAACTTTTTTTTTTTAATGACAGAAGCAACAAAACAGAATTGTGAGATATAAACTCAGAATTGTGAGATTTACACACACAATTCTAAAAAGAAAAATTGTAATTGATGTTTTGTTTTGTTTTTGTAGCAAAAGCAAAACACAGAGTAAACTTAGAATTTAGTACTCCAAATTGAGATATAAATGTTCAACCGTAATTTTTTTTTTTAAAAAGTCCATTGTGAGATAAAAATTCACTTTTTTTTCTGTGGTCACAAGAAAAAAATCAGATACTAAGTCAGAATTAAAGGATTTAAAAGAATTGTGAGATTTAAACTTGCAATTCTGAGAAAAAAAGTCCAAATTGTTAGATATAAACAAAACCTGCAATTCTGAAATTATGAGATATAAGATATATTCAATTCTGACTTATAAAATAAAAATAAAAAAAATCACATTTAAACAGTCAATTTAAATTTCAATTAAAAAAAAAAAAAATCCAAATTTTGAGACTTTTTGTGTACACTCGGAATACATTTTCGCAACAACATAAATGGTAAATGTTTTTTATAAGTGTGAGTTTTTCTTCTCTTTTTCCATCCCATCATCTCTCTCTCTCTCTCTCTCTCTCTCTCTCTATCTCCATCTTTCATAACACAGGCTGTAAAGCATGAAGGTTCGATGCGCGGTGTTCAATAACAGAGAGTCTTGCCGCTCTTCTGCTAATACAACAAACCCTTCAGACCGATATCAGCCCTGCTGAAGCTCAGAGGCCAATAAGCACATGCACGCACTTACAAACAGACAAAGCCTCAAATAACAGCGCTCAATATCAGTGAGAAACACAGAGCTCAATATCTACCTGCAGAGAGACACGCAGCTTCATTTAGGAGAGCTCGATAAGAGACTTTATCAGACCTTTATCAGTCCAGCGCCAGCATTATTCACACACACACACACACACACACACACACATGTTGGGTTTCAATGTTTTATGGGTTCATTCCATAGACTTAACGGTTTTTCTATTTTCCATTTTCTATCTATTTTCTATCGACTAACCCTAACCCTGCCCCTAACCCTGGATTTTTACATTTTCAAACAAGTCCATTCTTGTCCCCACAAGATCCATATTTACTGGTATAACTATCCTTGTGGGGACATTTGGTCCTCATAATGTAGGGAATACTAAGCACACACACACACACACATACCCACGTGCTGAATAAGTACATAAGCGTGTGCAGCTCATAGCTTTAAGTCTACAGTGACTGTAGTGAGACACTATCGCCCTCCAGTGATGAGAACACAACATAGCAGCAGGAAACCAGGCTATCTGAATCTAAAATTGTCAACAAAACAGACTCTCTAAAAACACTGAGAGACATGATTACACAAAATGCACTGAAACCATCATGCAGGACTGTTGTGAGAGGTGCTGAGGGTTTTAAACTGAGCTATATTGTTGCTAGGGTATTATATGTGGTTGCTATGAGGTTGTTGGATGTCCACTTTGGTTGCTAGGGTATTCTTAGTGATAGCTATGAAGTTGCTGGGTGTTCAGTGTGGTTGCTAGGGTGATCAAGGCATTTATGGTGTTCTGGGGGGTTGCTTGGATATTTTAGATACCTTTTAGCATGTTCTGGATGCTTGTTAGGTGGTGGCTAAGGTGTTCTGGGTGCTTGCTAGGGTATTTTGAGGGCTTTCTAGGTCTTCTGGATAATATTTAGGTAGATGCTAGGGTATTTTGGGGCTTTCTAGATCTGGATAATATTTAGGTGATTGCTAAGGTGTTTTGGGTGCTTACTAGGGTATTTGAGGGCTTTTTAGATCTTCTGGTCAACATTTATTTGGTTGCTAAGGTGTTGTGGGTGGTTGCTAGGGTATTTGGGGGCTTTTTAGATCTTTTGGATAATATTTAGATGGCTGCTAAGGTATTTTGGGTGGTTCCTAGGGTAGCTGGGGAGCTTTCTAAATCTGGATAATATTTAGGTGGTTGCTAAGGTGTTCTGGGTGGTTGCTAGGGTATTTTTGAGGGCTTTTTAGATCTTCTGGACAATATTTAGGTGGTTGCTAAGGTGTTCTTGGTCGTTGATAGTAGTGATGCGCAGGTCGTCTCATAACGAGTAAAAAAAAATTTACTTTGTATTTTTTAAAGTTACTTTGACTTTTCTGTCAAAGGATCCAGTAAACGAATGAGTTCAAATGTAAGTTAAAAATGGCTCTAACACAGGCCTATACAAATCTGAAATAATAAAAAAAATATATATATATAGTCTATTAGATGAATACAAACGCTGCTTTGTAAATGTTGAAAATGTTTATCATTATCTTGTTATTAATATGAACTGATTTATGGTTCATATTCATAATCGTATGTTGTTGCCAGTTTACAGGGTGATGTTTCCAAGTACTTTCAGGCTGAAATAAAGGCTTTTTTCATTTACATTACAATGTATGTCTATTTAATGGTTGTGGGTGCAGGGCAGGGCGGGTTGTAAAAATAGATACAGTGGTGTGGAGGGGCCGGGCAAAATAATTTTATAAGTGGGACCCGCGGGTTGGAAAAAAACCTGACCCGCGCATCACTAGTTGATAGGGTATTTTGTGGGCTTTCTAAATCTTCTTGACAATATTTAGGTGGTTGCTAAGGTGTTCTAGGTGGTTGGTAGGGTATTTGGGGGGCTTTCTAGATCTTCTGTATGTTATTTAGGTGGTTGCTAAGATGTTCTGGATGGTTTTGTTAGGTTATTTGAGGGCTTTCTAGATCTTCTGGACAATATTTAGGTGGCTGCTAAAGTGTTCTGGGTGGTTGTTAGGGTATTTTTGGAGCTTTCTAAATCTTCTGGACAATATGTAGGTCGTTGTTAAGGTGCTCTGTGTGGTTGCTAGGGTATTTTGGGGGCTTTCTAAATCTGGAGAATATTTAGGTGGTAGCTAAGGTGTTCTGGGTGGTTGCTAGGGTATTTTGGGGGCTTTCTAGATCTGGATAATATTTAGGTGATTGCTAAGGTGTTTTGGGTGATTGCTAGGGTATTTGAGGGCTTTTTAGATCTTCTGGACAATATTTATGTGGTTGCTAAGGTGTTCTGTGTGGTTGATAGGGTATTTGGGGGCTTTTTAGATCTTCTGGACCAGTGGTTCCCAACCACGATCCTGGAGGACCCCCAACACTGCAGGTTTTCCATGTCTCCTTAATCAAACACACCTGATTCAGATCATTAGCTTATTAGTAAGGACTCCAAGACCTGAAATGGGTCTATCAGACAAAGGAGAGATAAAAAATGTGCAGTGTTGGGGGTCCTCCAGGATCGTGGTTGGGAACCACTGTTCTGGACAATATTTAGGTGGTTGCTAAGGTGTTCTGGGTGGTTGCTAGGGTATCTGGGGGCTTTTTAGATCTTCTGGACAATATTTAGGTGGTTGTTAAGGTGTTCTGGGTGGTTGCTAGGGTATTTGGGGGCTTTTTAGATCTTTTGGATAATATTTAGATGGTTGCTAAGGTATTTTGGGTGGTGCCTAGGGTATCTGGGGAGCTTTCTAGATCTGGATAATATTTAGGTGGTGGTTAAGGTGTTCTATTTTAGGGGTTTTATAGATCTGGATCATATCTAGGTCGTTGCTAAGATTTTCTTGGTGGTTGCTAGGGCATTTTGGGGGTTTTATAGATCTGGATCATATCTAGGTTGCTGCTAAGATTTTCTTGGTGGGTGATAGGGCATTTCAGGAGCTTTCTAGATTTTCTGGATAATATTTAGGTGGTTGCTAAGGTGTTCTGGGTGGTTGCTAGGTGGTTGTTAGGTTGTTTTTTAATACGTTGTTATATGGTTCTTAGGTATTCTGGGTGGTTGCTACAAGGTCGCTTGCTAGGGTGACCAAGGCATTTGATAAGGTGTTCTGAATGGTTGCTATATTTAACATGCTTTCTGTGGTTTTCTGGTTTTTGGTGCCCTTTGGGACGTTATGACATTGCTATGGTGATGAAGATGTTTGAAGGGATGTTCTGGGTGGTTGCTAGGATATTTTAGGTGTATTTTAGGGTGTTTTGAATAGCTGTTAGATGGTTGTTAGGGTGCTCTATTATTGAGTTACTATAAGATTGCTAGGATATTATGGGTATTCGTTAGGTTGTTGCTAGGGTGTTTTTGCTATGTGGTTGGTAGGGAATTCCAGGTGGTTGTTAATTGTTTGCTAAGGTTGACAAATGTCTTGAGGGTGTTCTGAGTGGTTGCTATGCAGTAGCTAAGGAATTATGGATGGTCATTAGGTGGTTTCTAGGGAGTTCAATTGTCTTTAGGGTGTCCTGGGTGGTTGCTGTGCGGTTCCTAGGGTATTCTGAGTGGCTGTTAGGTGGTTGCTAGAGTGTTCAGTTGCCTTTAAAGTGTTCGGGTGGTTGCTATGGAATTTTAGGGGTATTATGAGTGGTTGTTAGGTAGTTGTTAGGGTGTTCAGTTGTCTTGTGGGTGCTCTGGGTCGTTGCTATGCGCTTGCTAGGGTTTTCTGGGTGGTTGTTAGGTTGTTGCTAGGGTGTTCAATTGTCTTTAGGGTATTCTGGGTGGTTGCTCTGCAGTTGCTAGGGTATTTGAGGGTGTTCTGGTGGTCGCTAGGTGTTCAATTTGGTTGCTAGTGTGACCAAGGGGATAGGTGGTTGTCTTTAGGGTGTTGCAAGTGTATTCCAGGTGGTTTCAATGTGTTTGCTAGGGTGTTTACTTGTCTTGAGGGTGTTCCAGGTGGTTGCTATGCAGTTGCTAGGGTATTCTGAGTTGCTGTTGTTGTTAGGTGGATGCTAGGGTGTTTAATTGTCTTTAGGGTGTTCTGGGTGGTTGGTCTACAGTTGCTAGAATGTTCCAGGTGGTTGCTATGATGTTCATTTATCTTGAGGGTGTCCTAGGAGGTTGCTATGCTGTTGCTAGGGTATTCTGGGAGGTTGTCAAAGGGTTACTCCACCCCAAAATGAAAATGGTGGATGCAAACAGTGTACGCTGTTCTCTGACAGCCATAGCACACAGATTCTTTTTAGAAGTTTATTTACACTTGATTCAAACTAAAACAGTGTATCTACATGACACAGCGTACGCTGTTTGCATCCAGTGGATACTCACCAAAATGGTGGTATGGTGACTCGGAGGAGACAAATTGTTAAATAAAGTCATTATTTTTGTTTTCTTTGTGTACAAAAAGTATTCTTATAGCTTCGTAAAATTATGGTTGAACCACTGATGGCAGAAGGACTACTTTGATGTCTTTCATACTTTTCTGGGCCTTGACAGTGTTATTTACTTGGCAGTCAATGGTACAGCCACAAAGCTCCCAGTTTTCATCCAAAATATGTCTTAAATTGTGTTCCGAAGACAAATAAAGCTTTTATGGGTTTGGAACGTCATGGGGGTAAGTGATTAATGACATATTTTTTTTTTTCATTTTGGGGTGGAGTAACCTTTTAAGATGGTTGCTAGGGTCTTCTAATTGCCATTAGGGTGTTCTGTGTGGTTGTTATGCACTATACTATAATATTAGGCTATACTAACTGCTTGCTAGGGCATTGTGGGTGCTTAGATTTTCTACTTGTTTTATCGTCTGTCAGGCTAAAACTGTTTATCACTCAGAAAAAGTAATTGCACACCTCTACTCCAGCAGCAACACAATCTAGATGCTGGTGACGACACTCAAGCTCTGAGAATAAAACTCCCAATGAACTCTGAGGACTCAAAATCTCCTTTGGATTTTCAATTCTCACTTCCAGCGGTCTACAAAAGTCATCATTTGCAAAGCCACGTATACGACAGCACGGTAGAACATCACCTCGGCGACATTAGCATCACAATGCATCATGGATAACACCGGACCACACATTCACTGACATAGGGGCAATCGAATCATCTCTCTCTTTCTCTCTCTCTGTGTGTAAGAGATTGATTTCCACGTGAATGAGATTTATGGCTCTGATATTGTCCAAACATAATAACAGCTCAGTATGTCACATGATCTCCAAGCATGCCATTCTCCTCTCTTTCTCTAAGATGAAGTTCTGCTCGAAGGCCTGTATTCGTCTGATAGGATGATACTGTCAAATCATAATGACATTCACAGTGTATATCTTTTCATAAATATCCAGCACTTTCTCAGCTGACTTAGACAAGGCTCTGACAGAGATACGGATGACAGAAAATCACCACTGTGTGTTTACAGGCTGTGTGTATGAAGAGATGGAGACAGTTTTACAAAATGAGAAATGGAGAAACACTCAGAGAACGGGAGCGTGAAGCCCAAGACAACTACATGTACATTTGCTGAAAGAAACATCAGTGGAAGAAATAATACTTCATATACATGAATTCAATCCCTTATTCTAAAAAAAAAAAAAAAAAAAAAAAACCTCTAATGAGAAAGTGTACTAGGTAACATGGCTATTTTACAGCTAAGTGGCAAAACAATATACAAGCTACAGGTAGTCCAACTTCATACCTGATAATGTTTGGGGTTCAGACACACTCTTTCTGTTTAAATCTAGATTAAAGACACATCTCCTTAGCCAAGCATTCACATAATGCATATCACTGCCTTGTATTTCGTTACATCTGATCAAATGCACATTAACATTGTTTAGCTTGGGCTATTTGTTTCTCTGTTTCTGCCATGGGATTGACATTGTACATCTCTGCAAGATGTACATCGACTTGACATATTCACCACTAGTAAGCTACTACTAAATACAGGCATGTGATCAGCTAGAGACAAAAAATGAAAATCTGACCACGCCCCAAAGCCACGCCCACAAACCACACCCCCAGCACTTATTATATATACTGTATAAGTTATTATACAAGTACTATAATATATTATAGTAAAGTATATAGAATTGTCACTATTATTAAAATACCTGCCAAAAGGAATTACAATTATCAATGATTTTGAAATAAATATCTTCTATATCTATAAATATCTGCTCATCAAGTCTAAATTTATTTGATCAAACTAAAACTAAAACGAAAAACAGCAATATTGTGAAATATTACTAAATTAAAAAAAAAAAAAGTTTTCCATTTTAATATATTATAAAATGTAATGTTATTCCTGTGATGCAAAGCAGAATTTTCTTAATCATTACTCCAGTTTTCAGTGTCACATGATCTTTTAGAAAAAAAACAACTCAGATCTACGCAAATCACATGGGTCGTCCCTCAGAGGTCAGAAAATATGAAAATCCATATTTATACGGAAAAATCACATCCCTGTAAATATATTGTAGAAACTTTAATTTTCTGTAAAGCTGCTTTGCAACGACTTGTATCGCAAAAAGCGTTATACAAATAAACTTGAATTTAACTAAACTGAATTAAATAATAATAATATCAACTTATCAAGAAAAGCAGTATTATCAGCCAAGCAGTAAAACATGGTGTTATGCTCAGCCTGAATGATCATCTTGATTTCAGGTGTGAAGCTAATCTGGGTGAAGGGCCAGTGATCCTGCCTTAAGCCTGAAATTATCAAAAAGAAGTTGCACACAGTTGAGCATAACTCTGTATTCATTCAGCCTCATGTACAGTACAGTGTGTCCTTGTAAAGACAACAGCCTTAGGGAAAACAGCATCCTCACGGCCTGCAGATGCACAGCCTGGAGCTTCACAACACAAACATCATCATCATCAACAACAGCAACAACAACAACAATACACAAGATCAACAACAACAACAACAACAACAACAACACACACACACACACACACACACACACACACACACACACACACACACACACACACACACACACACACACACACACACACATCATCATCATCAACAACAACAACAACAACAACAACAACAACAACAACAACAACAACAACAACACATCATCAACAACAACACAACAACATACAACAACAACATCATCATCATCATCATCATCATCATCATCAACAACACCTCACAACATACATCAACAACACACAACATCATCACCACCAACAAAAACAACACTATAGTGTTTCCCCTAGGTTTACAGTTTTTACAGGTTGCTGTTAAGTTTCTGTGTGTATACAGTATGATGCTAGACTAGTTTTCTCAAATGAAACTGTAAAATTTTCATGAATTGACTCTCACATATGTTAATGTTAGGGCTGACTGATTATGGCAAAAATCATAATTACAATTATTTTGGTCAATATTGTAATCATGATTATTTAACACGATTATGAGTGGGTCCGGAACTTTATGTGATTGATTAAAGTCCTGCATTTCAGCCCGTTTTTTTTAAACACCCCTAAGGCCGGGCTTTGTCCAAGTTTCATGTAATAGTTCAGACGCGGGCGGGCATCGGGCCTGTTTTAGGCTTCTTCTTGTTTTTATATTTTAGGCATCCATCAATTATGGTGATTAAAAAAAATGCAGCGCTAGTGAGACTTTACTTTCGCTTTCACTCTCGAGACTGGCTCAGACGAATGTGTCAGTGTTAAATTGTAAATAGATATTAGTGTAACTAGTCTATTCTAAGTCAGTGTCGCTAAGATCCTGACTCGCAATCTCCTCTTTGACGCGCCTTTAGAGATTACAGATTTTTTACGGATTACATAATGAAAGAGTTTGTGTTTTCGATTTGTTTTATTTCGTTAAGTAATAATTTAAAGCTTCCTAGATATGCATTTACCATGTCTGTAAGGCATGTATTTGCAAGGTTTTTTGTTTTGATGGATAATTTTAAATTGTTTCCACTGGAAAAAAAAATGCAAGTGATCGCGCTGGCGCCTCCATGTCCTGCAAAGCGGCTTTAGTTTTCACTCTCAACACAAACGATTGAATATGCGCCTAATAGCGCACATTTATCTAGGTTTAATGTTTAAACCAACATTTTATACTTGAACTGTTTTATATAGATTTTATTTTAGTCAAGTCGTGATGATTTGAGAAGGCAAACTGATCAAACAGACTAGCCGCTGCTTTTTTGTTCCTTTAAAAAAACTAAAATGTATATTTAAAGAACAAAAAATCCTCCCAACAATTTTCCAAAATAACTTAATAAAAAACCTAAACGAAATATAAGCCTAATCACTTTGCCATTACATAAAAAACTGAACTATTTTAATAGCTGAAACAATAGCTAAACCTTCACTTTACTTGTCCGTGTTTTATACGTCTCTGAACGCATACACAGAACAGCGCAGATTCTCTTTTGTGCTTTTAAAAACAGATCATCAAATAAACATTAATAAATCAAGCATGTTACATTTTAAGTCACCTTACATGACTTTTCTGATGTGCATGTGAAACTGGGCTTTTATGGAGGAGCAAAAGTGCACCAAAGGGGGCGGAATCAGGAACAAAAATCGTTTTATCTCGATTATTGTATTTTCATAATTGTTTGAAGCTGAAATCAAAATTCAATTTCGATTAACTGCACAGCCCTAGTTAATATTGAGATATATAGTGAGTCATATAGTGAGACGCATAGGCCGAAAATCACTGCGAGTGTCACACTTGCTTTAGTATCTGTGTAGTAAACAAAACAGCGTCTCCATTGTTCATACATACAGAGACAAGCAGAACATGCAAAATTAATATTTAAGCTGTCTTTTGCATTTTATTATTCACAGACACTAGTCCATGGGTCGGCTGCATAAAAGTTTTAGACTAGTCTTAAAAAGTTAGTCAGCTAATTTTGTTCTTATTTTTTTTTAATTCAGTTATAGAAAAGATTAGTTGAATCCAAAAAAATAAGACTGATTACCCTTTGGTTAACTGATAGTTGGTCAAACTACTTAAGACACTGTCTTAACATAGAGGTTTATGCAACTGGCCCCATATCGCGATTCGAATGAAGTGCCAGACCTACTTTTTATTTATTCATCCAATTGACAAATTCCATGGCATTCCACACTATAGAGTAGGCTTATTCCAATTTTATAAATGGATCCCATCTGTGTTTTTGAGGAGGTGAAATTGCACTTGACCACGTAGAGATAGAAATGACATGCCGCCATGTAAATAAGATAACTTAAGGGTACTTAGTTTAATAAAAGAACAAGGTATAGGCCTGTTCTTTAGGAAAGGTAACCTTAAATGAATTAACTTGACCTTCAAGGGGGGCAGGGGGGTGCCGTTGGGGGGGCGGGCCACCCCCTAAAATAATGGCAGATGAAACACGGCGTCGCTTGAGTAGTGGCGCGGTTATAAGGTGTGTATAATTTAAACTACTTAGTACTAACATTAGCTGTTAGGTGATGTTCAGTTTGCATATTGCTGCTCTCCGTCTAGTCGCTACTGAAATCTTCCCTCTCTTGAATAAAGCTCCAGGTGAAGGGTTGCCAGTTATCACAAAAAAGATCTACACAAACCCCTTTAAAAACGCAGTATAAGTAGACATGGCAAAAATGCATCAGGAAACAAATGTAAACAATATAACCAATATTAATAATATCCTACAAAATAATAAGGAAGCAAGAATTTATTATGAATAGACTGTTTCACTATAAAATATTTCAATATTATAAAGTAAAGTAAAAATAACATGACATTTAAAAATAATTCAGAAACATCTTACTTAAAGTTTAATCACAAAGCAATTAAAAAGTGAGCATGTTTTTACATAAATAGCCTAAATAATTTATCAAATAAAAGAAAAATTAAAAACAAGGTGAAGTACTTTTCATTTCAAGTATTTCTTTAATATTTCTCAAGTTTATTATACCTTTTTATTGATTTTTAGAAAAACTACATATAAAAATAGCTATATCATGAAATATATCGCTACCGTGAAATAAAATTATCATACCGTGAAATAGAAATGTGGTCATACCGCCCACCCCTACCACACAACATCATCATAATCATCATCATCATCATTACCATGAGCAACAACAACAACATCATCATCATCATTATCATCAACAACAACAACAACAAACAACACCACACAATGACAACAGTCCCTTTCAAGGAAAGTCTGTTCATTTGGTGGCCTTATTTGCAACGCCTCCAGGCAGCTCATACAAAACCAAGTCCTATCTAAATAAATGAGGGAATCTGGAAATCTCAAAAACGGCTTGACAAACTCACAATTAAATTACATATTTTAAATAAGCAACAAAATCTGAAATGAGCTGCCCCATTAATGTTTTGTTTCTTATGCTCAAATAGCAATTTACAAAGCTTATTTTTCCAGGCTAGACCAGCCAATGCACATGGGACTATTCAGGTGGGACTATTCCGCCATATTGCGCATTGCAGTTTTTCCCATTCATAAATATAGAAGTGAACCGTCTTTGTATTTCTACAGTCTTCGATCACTCCACATGCTAGTTCTGTTATGTTCTATTATATTCCCTTAAATTACACTATATTAAGATCTATTATATTGCATTCTATTCTATTCTATTACATTATATTACATTCACTTATATTAATTACTTACATTAAATATTAAGTTATATTGCATTATATTAAACTGCATTATATTGTATTATATTATCAGATTCCTCAAATCTTGCTCTGGAAGGCCAATGCACTGGAGAGTTTAGCTCCGACCCTGATCAAACTCACCTACCTGATATTTTCTAATGATTCTGAAGACAATAGGTGTGTTTGACTTGAAGCAGTGCTGCGCAGACTGATCAGTGTATGACATCAAAGTACAAAGAAAGCTATTCGAAAGCATAAGAAGATTATTTTACATTATATTATATGTTGATTAGAGATGATCAATATCATTTTTCTCTTCCCTGTGCCGATTCCGATACCTGGGCTCAGGATATCAGCCGATTTTGAGTACTGATTTGATACCTGGGTGTGTGTATATAGCTGTGGATACTACTAGTCCTGTATGAATTGATAGAATTATTTTTGAGCATGAATATAAATGTATTTTATTTGTTGGTATTTATTTAATTTTACATAAGCACTTGTTTACCGCAAAGTATATTTGGTCATTCCACCAAAAATAGCATTCAAATTGCTGGAAATAGTTGAAACATGCTTGAATTGTTCTCAAACCCTGAAATAAATAAATGTAATGCATTAAGTTATTTCTACCACAACACAATGGTTATAGTTAGCATTATTACTTCTGGTTTTCTGATTGTAATGAAGGGATGAGGCAGATAGAGAATCCACTTGCATGCACAACTTTAATTAAGAAAAGACAAAAACTCATAAACTTCACAGGACCAAAAGTTAGGAACATCCAGGGAACCATGAAACAATGACCAGCAAACACAAGTGACAACCAAGCTGTATAAATACACACAAACAGACAAGCTAAATGAGATAACAAGAGGGCATGGGCAATTGTAATAGAAACACCCAAAAATAAAACAAACGAACAGACAAATTAAGAAACAGGGACTAAACTCAGGAAGTGTAGGCAGAAACTCACTTCAACATAAGAGTCCAAGGACAGACACAAAGCACACTTGACACTGATGTACATTAGAAACAGAGAATTCTAGGCAAAATTTGAAAGATTCTCACCAGATCAAAGTCCACTCCAAAGAGAGAGATTTCGTTTTTAAAAAAATCCCTTTTCAAGAACTACGACAAACGGCTCATTTGGACTACAAGCTTTGTTTCCCAAATGTTATGATGTCATAAAACAAATCCCGCCTACGGAAATTCGAATGGTAGAGACGAGATGGGGATTAGCTTAATGTTAGTGATGCAGCACAGAGAACCGCTTCTTGGAGACTTCAACGAGCCGCAGCCCTGCTGGTATAAACACAAGCAATGACTACAGTAGGCATGATCTTATCCGGTTTCCGCGTCAGAGCTGTGGGCCACAGACGTGTGCAGTATAGGGGCTCAAAACACATGCAGAGGCGCGTTGCATACATGTGCAGTGTGTGGTAAGAAATGTATTCATTATACAGTGTAGATAGCTTTACTTATAATGCGGGTGTTTTTTTTTTTTTTTAATGCGTGAACTTGCACTAGACTAGGCTAGGCTAATCAGTGATGGTATTTGATAGTTCTTTGCTCGTTTTCTGTAGCTGCTTTTTGAATAAATAAGGAAGTGTAAGCATTATAATTAGCAACTTACAATGTCTTTATTCAAGTGTTGTCATGTTACATACAAAATAAGTCATATTAAAAACATCAGCCTTTTTAGCCTTAGATGGTTTCAGGCAATGAATACATGTAAATAATTTAATAAATTAGCATGATAATATAATGTATCTGCAATCTCACAGGCTGACGATAGGACCCAACACTACTGTAGAGTCAACTATACCTTAATATATCCTTAACTATAACCAAGCAGATTGAATTTGATGCTTTGGCAAGGGGCATGACAGTACTGAAACACCATCTAAACTGTTCACCTACCACAACGCAGTGGGAAAGCTAACCAAACACAACACATTACGTTTTTCGGAAGGCGGGCCTTCATCAAGCCCGGAACTAATTGAGCCATTTGTGCCAGGCTGGGGAGAAAGCTGTTGTAATAATGTAAATTATGTAAAAAATAATGTGTTTTTCGAGAGCAGCGAAGAAGAATTTATTTCCAATTTGCAGCGTTAAGCAAAGCTGGCGGGCATAATTTGGTCTTGTTTAAAAAAATGGTATCGAATCAGTATGTGGATTCAAGTACTCGCCAATACCTATGCTAGAATTTTTGTGGTATCGGTGGCATTTCCGATACTAGTATCGCAATCGGAACAACCCTAATTTTCATATCATCACCTACGAAACATTCAGGATAACATTAGGTCTAAATCACTAAAATGTCATTTACATTTATGAATTTATGCATGATCTACTGCTTACAGGAACTTTCAGGAAAGTAGTTTGAATTTCTTAGCAAAATGTTATCAAGACAGAAAAGAAAACAAGACAAAGATAGTTATGTAGATGCAGATAGAGAGAGATGGGAAACACGTCTCTCAGTGTGAAACTGCAGTCTCGGCACGTTGTATACATCAGGTATGGTCTTGATTCCCAAAAGAGTGCATATGAAATGTGCTGATATGATGCTGGGTAATATACTCTGTTTTAATAAACATCACATTTGGCGTGTCTCTGCGGGCCTATAGGAGGCGTTTACACCGAACATCAGCACTCGCAGGAGACCTGCTGTAAGCACTCAATGCCTTCTGATCTGCTTCTCATTTTGTTGAGGTTTTAAAAAGAGAAGACACTAACAAATATGCACAAACACACTCAATGCAAATATCCATGCAAGTGTCCCTCCCAATGCAATCCATCATTGGTTTTAACATAAACTAATGAACTTAATGTCATGCATATTTGTCAGTCATGAAACAAGTTGCGATGTGATTTTTCCGATACAAATTGAGATTGCGATTATTTTTATTTTTTCTATTCTATTGTCAAGCGTGTATGTAGGGCTAGGTACAACAGGACTAGGTAAGAGGTGAGATGTGGATTACTTGTGGATTCTTGATATGTTTTTATCAGCTCTCATTCTGACGGCACCGATCTACTACAAAGGATCCATTGCTGAGCAATGCTACATTTCTCCAAATCCGATGAAGAAAAAAAAAAAACTCATCTACTGGATTGCCTGAGAATGATCACATTTTGGGCACTTTTTTTTTGTGTGAGCTATTCCTTCAGGAATCCTATCAAACCAATTTATTATGCAATACTTGTACTGAGTTCTACATGCACCACAACCCCAGTAAAAGAACTTTCATTTAACAGATTTTATGCTACAATTCACAAATTTCCTCCCAAAATCATCAAAATGCAGCAAACTCTGTCTAGGTTTGCTCAGGACTCGCTGCTTTAGGAAACCACATTAGCAACCATCTAACTGCAGGCCCTAAGCTGTAAATAGTGTACCATATAGGTGGCGAAAATACAGAAAAATGGAGAAACTGGGAATGATAATATAAAAGCGTATGAGCTCATACATCCTAGGAGCCAATTCATGTCTTGTATATTGAGTTACGCCCTTCTGTTGAAAGGTAAAAGTTGAGAAACTTCAAAGATTGTATTTTAGACATTCCTTACGTATCTTGAGGACCCTCTTTGCAATAATGCTCAAAGTTTTAGCACACTTCTGTAACAAACTGAGAGCTAAGAACAGAGTCATAACTGTGGTTTAAGTTCAACAAGCCACACCCGAGTGCTGGTTTTCATCCACAGACATACGTGAACACAAGCCCAAACAGGAAAATAGTGCTGTAACATCTGAGTCAGAGGGGAAAACCTTTCTTCTGTCTTCCTTTCCTCAGCACATTTCTAACCTTCACCATTTTACAGAGCTGTAAATAATCTTTGCATTTGTATAATGTCTAGAGAGACAGTTTTAAAGTTTTTACCTGCAGAGAGGCAGGTATTAATCAGTTCCCCGTCAGTCCACTTCGAGCTGCGTCGAAACGCTTGGGGAACGCCCTCGGCGAGCCACCGTACTGAAGCGTGTGTAGAACCAAACCAATGAGGAAGTGCCACGTCATGAGCGGGATGACGTAGTCGATCAGGAAGCATAAGACACGCCGGCAACACGCTCATTTTAGCTTTTGCTCTTCAGCGAGCGTGTCTGTTGTGTGTGTGTGTGCTTTCAGCTTAACAAAACTCTGTTAGCCAGCCAAACAATCTGTAAAACAAAGAAAAAAATGTCTAAATGTAAAAGTAAAGTGGCGAGCGAACGACGTTTCAGACGTTGTGTTCCTCCCTGCCCGCGTTACATTGCAGGCGAGGACACACACGATCTGTGCGTCGTTTGTTTGGGTGCGGAGCATGCACAGTTAGCCCTCGAGCGGGCTGACTGTCACGATTGCGAGCTTCTCCCGCTCCGCGTGCTCCGCTCCCGCCTGGCCGTCTTTGATGAGGGCGGTCAGGTGCGAGCTCCCGCGGGCAGCGGTCCCGCTGCGGCCGAGGCCCAGCGTAGACTGCTCTCGTGGGGCTCGCAGGTGGATTTAGTGGAAGGATCTGAGACGGGCTCGTCCTTATCTCAGTCCTTAACCGCTAGATCCACGGTCCCCTCTCAGGGTTCGGAAGCCCGCGCTGCGGTTTCTTCCCCCCCGAGAGAGGACCCGGCGCTTCATCTGTCTTCCTCTGAGGAGGTTGACGTGATGAGCGTCGACACAGAAGAGACTGTGAGCTCGCCACCACAGTCTTTGGCATATGAGGAGCTCGTGGAGGTTGTAACTCGGGCGGTTTCAAAATTAAATCTGGATTGGCCGTCCGAGAAGCAGGACGTTCGTCCAAAGAGTAAATTGGACGAGCGGTTCCTGCGTGTACGATCGCAACCTTCACGTAGGGGTCTTCCGTTTTTCCCCGACCTTCACACCGAGGTGTCTAGGTCGTGGGGAAAGCCATATTCCTCTCGCATTTTCAGCCCCGATGTATCTACATATTCTAATGTGTTGGGGCTGAGTGAGAGGGGATATGGGGCGATGCCAGCAGTGGAGCAGACGCTTGCGAGCTATCTCTCCCCTGCTTCGGCATCGTCTCTGAAGGCCCCTAAGCTTCCCACCAAGGCTCTTAAACAAACATCTTCCTTGGTGGGAAAAGCTTATACGGCGGCAGGTCAGGCTGGTGCTTGCTTGCACACCATGGCGGTGTTGCAGGCATATCAGGCTGACCTGCTTAGGGACCTGGATGCTGGGGAGGAAAGGGAATCCGACACAGTTGCTGAACTGCGTCGGGCCACAGACCTGTCTCTCCGTGCCACTAAAGAGACGGCCCGTGCTATCGGCCGCTCTATGTCTGCCCTTGTGGCCACGGAGAGGCATCTGTGGTTGAACCTGTCCACTATGGAGGATAAGGACAGGTTCTTCCTGCTGGACGCCCCGCTTTCGCCTTCTGGCCTCTTCGGCGACGCAGTAAATACTGTCGTCGAGAGGTTTCAGGAGGCGAAAAAGCAAGCGGCGGCTTTCCAGCGCTTCCTCCCTCGGCGCCAGGTCCCCGGGGCTGCTGAGCGGGAGCAGCCCCGGCCGTCCAGCTCCTCATATCGCCAACAGCAGAGGCAGAGCGTGGCTACCCGCGCCCCCCCTAAGAAAGACCAGGGGGCGGGACGACGCTCTGGGTCTGGGCCTTCTCGTCAGAAGACGGATCTGAGGACCGTCCTTCAGTCTAAGAAGGCCCAGACAAAAAGGCCCTGACGCTATTGGCGCTTTGGGCTCGAGAGCAGCCCCCACTGGGGTAGAAGGGTGTTTACCTCAGTATACGGTACCCCTTCTACCTCAGCGCTCTCGGGGAGTGTTGTTGCAGTCCCTGCCACCTCGTGTGTTTCAGGGCTCAACGAGCTCCGGCGAACGGGCTACCCAGTTGCCGCCCGGTCTCGGTACGGCACGGGGATGCTCGCTCCCCCCAGGAGGGACCCACCCCGAGGGGTTGGTCCTTCCAACTCCTATTACACCAGAGACCAGCCTCGAGCGGCTGGTTCCCTTAGTAGACTTTCTGGCAGCGTGGAAGCTTCTGCCGAACGTCTCATCATGGGTTCTGCGGATAATAGAACAGGGGTATGCAATCCAGTTTGGGTTGCGCCCACCCCGGTTTTCGGGGGTCCTCCACACTCTGGTGGCCCCCCAGCAGGCTCTGGTGCTAGAACAAGAAGTAGCTACTCTCCTGAGGAAGGAAGCCATCGAGGTGGTTCCTCCTCTCGAGAGGGAACTTGGGTTCTACAGCCGCTACTTCATTGTTCCGAAGAAGGATGGGGGGTTGCGTCCCATTATAGATCTGCGTCTTTTGAACCGTGCCATCAAACGGCTTCGGTTCAAGATGCTCACTATTTCTCAGATCGTTACACAGATCAGGTCCGAGGACTGGTTTGTCACTATCGATCTGAAGGACGCATACTTCCACATATCCATCCTTCCTCGTCACAGGAAGTTCCTGAGGTTTGCTTTCGGGGGCGAAGCCTACCAATATCGGGTTCTTCCTTTCGGCCTATCACTCTCTCCCCGCACTTTCACCAAGTGTGTGGATGCTGCCCTGGCTCCTCTTCGACTCCAGGGCATCCGCATACTCAATTATATCGACGACTGGCTGATTTTGGCTCAGTCGCGTCAGGAGGCGGTTCGGCATCGAGATGCCGTCCTCGCCCACATGAAAGTGCTGGGGTTAAGACTAAACGCCAAGAAAAGTGTGCTTTCTCCATCTCAGAGGACCACTTATCTGGGCGTGGTGTGGGATTCGACGACGATGCAGGCACGTCTGTCTCCTGCTCGTATCGAGTCGATCCTCACAGCAGTCAAGAGCGTGAAAGAAGGCCAGTCACTCACTGTCAAACAGTTTCAGAGACTGTTGGGTCTGATGGCAGCTGCGTCCAACGTAATACCTTTTGGCCTGCTGTACATGAGACCTCTGCAGTGGTGGCTCGGGACCAAAGGGTTTTCCCCGAGAGGAAACCCGTTTCGCATGATCAAGGTCACGCGGCGTTGCTTACGTGCCCTGGACATGTGGAAGAAACCTTGGTTCCTATTTCAAGGCCCGGTGTTGGGGGCTCCTTGTCGTCGCGTAACGCTAACGACGGACGCCTCCCTCACGGGTTGGGGGGCGGTCATGAGTGGCCGCTCAGCCCATGGTCTGTGGGAAGACCGCCATCTCACTTGGCACATCAATTGCCTGGAGATGTTGGCGGTGTTTCGTGCTTTGAAACATTTCCTCCCAGACCTCAGGGGACATCACGTGCTTGTCCGCACAGACAACACATCGGTGGTCTCCTATATCAACCGGCAGGGGGGTCTGAGATCGCGCCCCCTTTACAGGCTGGCACACCAGATCCTCCTCTGGGCTCAGGGGAAGTTCCTCTCACTGAGAGCGACCTTCATTCCTGGGCATCTCAATCGGGGAGCGGACATCCTGTCGAGACAGGGGCTGAGGCCCGGGGAATGGAGACTCCACCCACATTCGGTGGAGCTCCTATGGAGGGAATTCGGCCTAGCAGAAGTGGATCTGTTTGCGTCTCAGGACACGACGCACTGCCCACTTTGGTTTTCCCTCACGCATCCAGCTCCACTGGGGCTGGATGCTATGGTACAGCCATGGCCGAGGCTGCGGCTGTATGCATTCCCCCCGATTGCTCTGCTCCCGGGAGTCCTGGAGAGAGTACGTCAGGACGGGGTCAGTCTACTCCTGGTAGCCCCGTTCTGGCCGGCCCGAGTTTGGTTCTCGGACCTGGTGGCCCTCCTAGACGGCTCTCCCTTCGAGATTCCGCTCAGGAGGGACCTCCTCTCTCAGGCAGGGGGCACCATTGTGCACCCCCGCCCGGAGTTGTGGAAGTTGTGGGCGTGGCCTCTGAGGGGGCACACCTCATAGCTTCCGGTCTCTCAGCTGAGGTTGTTGAGACCATCCTCCAATCCAGAGCTCCCTCCACGAGGAAGCTGTATGCCTTGAAGTGGAGACTCTTCACTTCTTGGTGCGGTCAGCGGACGCAAGATCCAGTTAACTGCCCGATTGGTACAGTTCTGGAATTTTTGCAGGACCGGTTTGCCGCGGGGCTAGCCCCTTCCACTCTGAAGGTGTACGTGGCGGCCTTGAGTGCTTTCCACGCCTTTCAGGGTGGTCTATCTATTGGGAAACACCCCCTTGTTATCCGCTTCCTCCGTGGTGCTCTCAGGCTGAGGCCAGCACAACGCACTAAGGTGCCCTCGTGGGACCTGGCAGTGGTTCTGGAGGGCCTCTGCGGAGCTCCCTTCGAACCTATCGAGGAGGTCCCAGTCAAGTTCCTGACACTTAAGACTGTGTTCCTCCTCGCCATCTCCTCTCTCAAGCGGGTGGGAGACCTTCAGGCGCTCGCCGTGTCATGCCTTGAGTTCGCTCCCGGTATGGTTAGGGCGTTTCTCTACCCCAGGCCGGGGTATGTTCCTAAGGTGCCTACTTCTGTGCCAGGTCCCACTGTGCTTCAGGCCTTTTGCCCTCCCCCCTTTCAGGAGGCGGGTCAGGAGCGTCTCAATCTGTTGTGTCCAGTTCGAGCACTGGACACATACGTCCACACCACTTCCCTGTGGCGTAATGCAGATCAGCTCTTTGTGTGCTTTGGTGGTCCGAAGAAGGGCACTCCGGCCACCAAGCAGACCATAAGCAGGTGGGTGGTCGAGGCCATCTCACTTGCCTATGAGTCCTCGGGCCTCCGGTCTCCTCTGGGGGTCCGGGCACATTCGACCCGGAGTATGGCGGCCTCTAAAGCCCTTTCCCTGGGTTTGGCCTTGAGCGACATCTGTGATGCGGTGGGCTGGTCCTCTCCGCACACATTTGTTCGTTTTTATAACTTGGACCTTCCGATTACTCCAGGTTCTCGAGTCCTCTCCTCCTGACCTAACACACACTCAGGTAGGGGTGGGCTCACTCGTATGGCGCAGTGGGTATTCTCGTTCCCCAAGCGTTTCGACGCAGCTCGAAGTGGACTGACGGGGAACGTCCAGGTTACGTCTGTAACCATGGTTCCCCTAAGGGAACGAGACGCTGCGTCTACGTGCCATACTCCTGACACCCCCACACACGCTCGCTTCGCTTCAAGCTAAAATGAGCGTGTTGCCGGCGTGTCTTATGCTTCCTGATCGACTACGTCATCCCGCTCATGACGTGGCACTTCCTCATTGGTTTGGTTCTACACACGCTTCAGTACGGTGGCTCGCCGAGGGCGTTCCCCAAGCGTTTCGACGCAGCGTCTCGTTCCCTTAGGGGAACCATGGTTACAGACGTAACCTGGACGTTCAATAGCTCATTTTGGATTCAATTTTATAATATTCGCACAAGAATCCTTTTATGCATTATGCAAATGTAACTAAGGATATGCAATAAGCCTCTGATGGATTTTAATGGGATAGGATCAAATCGTTTTTCACGCTGAGTGTCTATAAAACCAAATTTCACAGGTACATTCATGCTTTTTGTCTGTGAATACTTTGATGTTTCAGAACATGTCAGTGTCATGCATGAATTCAAATGCATGTGACTTAATGAAACTGCACCACTGTAGCAGTTTACAATTTAATAAAATCACTCTGAAATAATAAATTATGAAAAATTAAAATCTATAAAATAAATGTTTATAATTATAATTATTATTATTATTATTATTATTATTATTATTATATTGATGATGCTGATGATGATGATTGTTATTTGTATTATTGCATGAAGACACACTACTGTGTGTAAAAATTGGTGTCTGGCTGATTTATTTGATAGAAATACAGTTAAAACAGTAATACTGTGAATTATTATTAAGATTTAAAATAGAAGTATTCAGACACTTAAACCATACATAATAAATAAATAAATAAATAAATAAATTAGGGCTGTCAAATGATTAATCGCGATTAATCGCATCCAAAATAAAAGTTTATGTTTACATACAATATGTGTGTTTACTTTGTATATTTATTATGTATATATAAATACACACACATGCATGTATATATTAAAACTAAATATTTATATGTAGATATATTTATACCAGTATACATTTTAGATTATAAATAAATATAAATATTTAATATATAAATCTGAAATATTTTTCCTTAATATATACATGCATGTGTTTGTATTTATATATAGATAATAAATATACACAGTACACAAATATATAGTATGTAAACATAAACTTTTATTTTGGATGCGATTAATCATGATTAATCGTTTGACAGCACTAAAATAAATAAATAAATAAATAAATAATGTTAAAATGGCAAATATATATCATAAAATAAATAAATAAATAAATTAATTAATTAATTAATTATTACTATTAATAATAATAATAATAATAATATGATCATGATTATGATTGTTGTTTATTATTTCATGAAGACACACTACTGTTCAAAAATTCTGTAAGGTGTTATTTATTTATTTATTTATTTATTTATTCTGCTTACCTAGGCTGATTTTTTATTAGAAATACAGTTAAAACAGAAACACTGTGAAATATTATTAAGATTTAAAATAGAAGTATTCAGACACTTAAACCATACATAATAAATAAATAAATAAATACATAATGTTAAAATGGCAAATATATATCATAAAATAAATAAATTAATTAATTAATTATTACTATTAATAATAATAATATGATCATGATTATGATTGTTGTTTATTATTTCATGAAGAAATTCTGTAAGGTGTTATTTATTTATTCTGCTTACCTAGGCTGATTTTTTATTAGAAATACAGTTAAAACAGTAACATTGTGAAGTATTATTAAGATTTAAAATAGAATGAATATTTGTTAAAATGTAATTTATTGTTGTAATCAAAGCTGAATTTTCAGCATTCAAATTTGCTGATTTGCTGCTCAAGAAACATGCTTATTACCAATGTTGAAAACAGTTGTGCTGCCAAAATATTAGGTATGGATCACGATTTTCGAATATTCGATTAGTAGATTTAAATAAAATATTGAATGTTTTTGCTTGTTTGTTTGTTGTTGTTGTTTTCTGATAATAATTCTCCATATTTTCTGTACTGATTTGGTGGTGACGCGTTCATGTAACCAGAGGGTGGCTACACAACAACTACACAACTACACCGAGTGCAGAGCTTTCAACCGAGATCGGCCCATAGAGAAAACACTGTCTGTCTGTCATTCAGAAGTGTTTTATAGAGTCGACATGGCTCTGGTCCATTATCTTCCCACCGATGCCGAGACTAAGCCGACAGTGCCGCATTCAGCCAGAATCAGCCCGAATGTACTTGTAATCTGGGATGTTCATGCTCATTTTTTAAGTTCTTGCAGTGGACTATTGTTAATAAGTGCCGTACATTCAGTTATATTATATTAATATGTTTCAGCACATTACAATCATTATATAGCTTGAGTTAATTATTCCCTAATTAATTAAACAGTTTGTTAACATAAACACTGAAAACGTGAATGATCTCTCACCGTCTCTATCTGTTTATGGATGTGTTGTTTACTGTACCCTATGCATGCGGGGGAGGGGTGCGATTTTCCAATAATAATCGAATAATACGAGGCGATTTTCAAGTATTATTTTTGCCTGAAATGCCCATCCCTACCAAATATTTGTGTGGAAACCATTATACATCTATTTTAAACTGAGATTTGTTACATCATAAATGTTTTTAATGTCACTTTTGATCAATTTAATTAAGCGTATTTGATGAATAAAAGTATTAGAGGAGAAGTTCACTTCCAGAACAAAAATGTACAGATAATTTACTCACCCCCTTGCCATCCAAGACATTCATGTCTTTCTTTCTTCAGTCATAAAGAAATGATGTTTTTTGAAGGAAACATTTCAAGATTTCTCTCCATATAGTGGACTTTTATGGTGCCCAAGAGTTTGAACTTCCAAAATGCAGTTTAAATGCAGCTTCAAAGGGCTCTAAACGATCCCAGATGAGAAAGAAGGGGCTTATCTAGTAAAATGATCTGTTATTTTCTAAAAATAATTTACTATATATTTTTTAACCTCAAATGCTCATCTTGTCTAGCTCTGTGTGTACTCTGTGTATTCCGGTTCAAGAGTTAAGGTATGATGAAAAACTCGCATCTCATTTTCTCCTCCACCTTCAAAATCATCCTACATCGCTGCAGAAGTAACCTAACTCTAACCCTAAAACAGCGATGTAGGGCGATTTTGAAGTTGGAGAAGAAAATGAGATGGGAGTTTTTTAACATACTGTCTCGAACCGGAATACAGAGTTTACACAGAGCTAGACAAGACAAATATTTGAGGTTAAAAAGTATATAAAGTATATATGCTAGATACATCAATTCAATAGGGCTGTTACCAGTCAGATTAAATAATTTACACTGCAAAAAATGATGTTATGAGATGTTATGTTTTAAATACATTTATGAATATACAAATAACAAATGTTGGGGGGGAAACGCATACTTTTACTAAACTACCAGTAGGTGGCGGTAAGTCAATATGAGTTATTTCAACTGATTCCTTCAAATCGCTGAATCATTCAGTCACAAATTAATGCCGAGTGTTGCTTGGAGAATGTGCTGCTGTGATCCTTGTTTGGAACCATTTTCGTTGGTGAAATGGAACAAAACAGTAAATTATGTGTTTAATGTAAGTAACTTAATAACTACTTGACTAACTTGTTTACTGAACTAAAATCAATGTTACATTTGCAATCGTGAGAATATTTAGCAAAGCCCCGTTGGTATGTTACTGAACTATAATCATGTTATAAATAAACTACACATTTTTAATTTTTGCCTCAGTGTGTTTCTTCTGAGTTTCTTTATGTGTGCTGTTTCCCTCATTTGTTTTTAAGTTTCTCACAAAGAGACGGGCAGCGTGATATTGATACCAGAAATACACTATCCATTATCAAAAGCTATTTATGTTAAATGTATTAAAATAAGAAGAATCATTCTTGCGTTTCGATGCTTTGCTGTTATTTATTTTTTTATTTTTTGGACTTTTTAAGGACCTGCGGACACCCTGTAAATAAGATTCTTCTTGACTGGGATCATTTAGAGTCTTTTGTAGCTGCATTTAAACTGCATTTTGGAAGTTCAAATATGCTGGCACCATTGAAGTCCACTATATGGTGAGAAATCCTGAAATGTTTTCATTAAAAAACATAATTTCTTTACGACTGAAGAAAAAAATACATGAACATCTTGGAAGGCAAGGGGGTGAGTAAATTATCTGTACATTTCTGTTCTGGAAGTGAACTAATGTTGAAAACAGTTGCTGCCGTGATACATTTATTTTTAACATAAACATCATAAATGTCTTTACTGTCACTTTTGATCAATTTAATGTGTCTATGATTAATTTATTTTAGAAAATGCATACATGATAAAAACATACATGTTTTTAGCTGAAATGACTTTGTAGCCCTGGCCTGTTTATTCCTTTTTATCTTTGCTTGTTTGTTTGTTGTGGCCTGATCTTTGTCATGTGGTTCAGGTTTACAGGTTGTGATCTTTGGCTAATCAGCATGTAGAGAGCAGAAGATCACCCACCGTCAGTGTGAACAGCCAGCAGAGCACACAACAGGAGGGCCAGCATACTGAAGCTGAGACGAGTGTGAGGGTGTGTGTGTGTGAGATCCCACGATGAATGTGTGTGTGTAACAGCGGGGCAGCTCCTTCAATCACGGCACTGCGGGAAAAAACAGAGAGAGACTGATTAACCTGGAGCTGAGTGACTGAAAGAGAGAAAGACTGAAGAAACGCAGGAACGAGGTGAAAGCTCGTAATCTCTTGTGAACCTCTAGTGAACATCACCAGCTGTTAAAGCATAGGTATAAAATACACACATGCCACGTTTGGCTTCTCCAACAACTGACAAATTCACCATGTTAAAAGGGTCAACATTTTATGATTTATGGCTGGATCTTGAACTTTCTAGTATGGTGACACACAAACATACCACAGCAACTGTAGAATCAAAACAAACTGCTAAAGGACACAACTTAGGCCACAAATTTCATGAAAGTATATGAATGTAAACACTTATTTCACACTTGTTTGATTGTGTAAAATTCAGTTCATAGTAGTGCAGTGCAAATACTTTTTACACAAGTACATTGCTAAAGTTTAATTAATTAATTAATTAATTAATTAACAAATGCAATTTTTCATTAATGAATTTTTCTATTACTTTTCCATTTATTCTATATTTTCTGTTTATTTGTATTGTTTTAGCTTTTTTTCCTTTTTTAAACCTTTTAATTTGTTGTAATTTTTGTATTATTTATTTATTTACTCCCACGTGTATGACTTGCTATATTTAAATGTTTTTATAAAATGTTAATAAAAAAAAAAAAAAATCAAGAGTTTTGTTTTCAGTCAAGTTTGTTTTTTACATTTCCGTATTTAATCTTACATTTCCATTTGTGTATGTTCAATTATAGTTGCTAATTTACACTAATATTAATTTACAATAATACAATTTGGAAGCTTTTGCTTTTGACACTTAAATTGTAAATACATGTAAATTGCATGTACTACTATTTATACTATTTGCCTCTGTAAAAAATCTAATGTATAGGTTAAAATATCAAATGTAAGGTTAGATACCATGAATAAATGATGATATAAAAGATGTGTAAGATACACTACCAGTCAAAAGTTTTTGAATAGTAAGATTTTTTATGTTTTTTAAAGAAGTCTCTTCTGCTCACCAAGCCTGCATTTATTTGATCCAAATTACAGCAAAAACAGTCAAATTTAGAACTATTTTAACTATTTAAAATAACTGTTTTCTGTTTGAATATATATTTAAAATGTCATTTATTCCTGTGATTTCAAAGCTGAATTTGTATCATCATTACTCCAGTAACATGATCCTTTTGAAAATATAGTAATATTCTGATTTGCTACTCAAAAAACATTTATTATTACTATTATTATTATGTACTTTGATTAATAGAAAGTTCATAAGAACTGCATTTATCTGAAATCAAATTTATATGCAATATATTTAAAGCATCCTTGATAAATGCTAAATCCTTGATAAATAAAGATAAATGCTGATCTTTAAATATTTCTATTCGTCAAAGAAACCTGAAAAAAATGTACTCAACTGTTTTAAATATTGATAATAATAATAAAGCATGTTTCTTAAACAACAAATCAGCATATTAGAATGATTTCTGAAGGATAATGTGACACTGAAGACTAGTAATAAGGAATGATACTGAAAATTTAGCTTTAATCAAAGGAATAAATTACATTTTAAAATTTGTATTCAAATAGAAAACAATTATTTTAAATAGTAAAAAATATTTCAAAACTGTACTGTTTTTGCTGTACTTTGAATCAAATAAATGCAGGCTCGGTGAGCAGAAGAGACTTCTTTAAAAACATAAAAAATCCTACTGTTCAAAAACTTTTGACTGGTAGTGTATAAGAATATAAAATGTTATTTAAAAAATATTTTTTTTGTTTGAATGCAGCACATGCACGTTGTTCATGGATGCACCTAAGAAGTGTGTGCATGTGTTGCACAGTTAAAACTTATCTGACTGTTAACCTGCCTATTAAAGGGAGTTTGACATTTGGCAGAGAACGGCACGGAGCACCTCACTTACACACTGAGAATTTTCATTTGCTCTGGGCGAGACAGAGCTGTCGCCGTCTCCTGATGCCCCACTCTGTGTGCCGAAGCACAGATCTGAATATAAAAAAAGAAGGACGAACACGCACTATCCTCAAGGACTATCCTATGCCGCGCTCAATAAATCTACAGAGAAATACTCACACAGCCCAGCGAACCCTAGAGAGGGTAGTTCTGTGCTCAGCATCTTCACTGAACTCTCTTCAGTCGGTTGTTACTCTTTCTGAGCGCTTAATCTCATTCTCAACACACTGGGCCTCATTCATGAAACATGAGTGAAATGAATAGTTCATACAACTTTACTTATGTAATTTGTCATTCAATTCAGTGCGACAATTTATGTAAGGAAGACTATGAATGATTTAAACAGGATTTTGTTCTACTGATGTTTCGTGAATGATTTCAGTTATTTATTAAACTGCATTCTACAGTCAAATTCAGTCTTTGTAAACTGAACGAGTGACTGATGCATACTACAATTACATTTACAGTTACTAATATTAATTAGGTCAAAATAGCTAACATCATCACACAAGTTAAAATACCCGGCAGCCATGTTTCTTGTTTATAGTTGTGAGATGTCAAAAAATTGCTACTGCTATTATTATATCAGTAATTATTAGTCCAGGAGTGACTTCTGGATTCTGTTCACACCTGGTTACATTTAGTAAGTAAATTTACTGAAATGCAATAGTATTCACTTTTTTGCTACTGTAATGCATGGCTCATATGGTCACTTTATTGCTGACCAGGATGTTTCTACATCTAATTTTACATGCTGGTGCATCCTGTTAAGCGGTCATGATTTCAACATCCTTTGCTCATTTCCTCTTTTTTTCTTTCTATTCTCTGGAAAAAAAAAAAAAACTCTTAAAGATCAGATGAAATGTTTTTTTTGTTTTTTTTTAGTTTTTATTTCTCTGTGATGACACATGTAACAGGAAGTCTGGGTGGGAAGTCCTGTTTTAAAAGTACATACACTTACAACAGGGTTTTATGCCACGTTAAAAATAATTAAATTAATAAATACAATTCTAAGATTACGAGATTAAAGTTGATATATTTTAGAGAATAAAGTTGAAATTGCGAGAATAAAGTAAAAGTGTTTCAAGAATAAAGTCAAAATGTTTTGAGAATAAAGTCGAAATGTTTATAGAGTAAAATCGTAGCAATTAAAGTTATAATAGTTTGAGATTATAGCCTGCGCATGGAAATGGCCCAGATTGGGAGAACTGGGAGAAGTTGCCATATTTATTTGAAGAAATTAGCAGAAATCATACCATGTGTTACACTCACAGAGACGTCTTTGATTGCATTGATTAGGCCTATTTGTAGTGTGCCAGCCACCCAATAATAGCAATAAGCTTTGTGCTTCTGGTACGTTTAATATAAAACAAAATCTCAGCTCTCAAAATCTGCCAGTTTTATAGTGAAATACAAACAATGTGTCTTGCAATAATCATGTGTTTTTCATGCTCTTTAATGTGGCAGGACAGATCGCTGTATTCATGTCAATCAATCGTCTTTTCGATTAGAATGAGACATTCACCACCATTTTACCACCTACTCCGCAAAAACTTCTGTGACATCCATGTATTTAATTAAAAACAACAAAAAAACGTTCTAAAGGTTAAAGTGGAGTCCAACTTGTTAACATAAGTTATATTGTTGTACTGACTATTCATAAGCTGTTATTTTCTTGGTATAATACAATGTTTGGAAATAATATTTAACTTCATTCTCAAAATATTTTGACTTTAATCTTAAAACACTTTGACTTTATTCTTATAATTTTGACTTTATTCTTGAAACATTTTGATTTTATTCTCATAATTTTGACTGTATTGTCTAATAACTTTTTTTTTCCTCAAAATATTTCAAATTTATTATCATAATTTTGACTTTATTATCGTAATTTCAGCTTTATTCTAACTTCTTTAAATATTATTCTGACTTCATTCTCATATTTTATTATTTTTTTTTAAACATAGCACTAAACATTGTTGTAGTTTTCAACATTAACAATAACCATAAATGTTTCTTGATTGGAAAATCTGCATATTACAATGATTTCTGAAGGATCACATGACTGAAGACTGAATTAATAATGCTAAAAATCTAGATTTGTGCACAGGAAAAAATTACATTTTACAATATAATCACACTGAAAACAGCTATTTTAATTTGTAAACATATGTCACTGTTTTTCCTGTATTTTTGTTCCAATAAGAGACTTCTTTCAGAAACATACAAATCCTACCAACCCCAAAATTTGAAAAGTAGTTTTATTCATGAACATATATAATTGCCTTTATATTTAGGTAAAGCATCCAATACAAAAAAAGTAAAATCTAGCATATAGCTAGAGCAAACAGTCACAAGAGAGGGTTTTGATTACATGTGGTCTTTCCCACACTGATAGACACAAACAGCTGCATTACTAGCAGACTTTCTGATCGGCTCACTCAAATCTCCACCCTATCTTTGTGTTGTTAAAGAAACATGATCAAGTTCTAAGCATAAGCACCACAATTATATGACTTTAAGGTAACCTAAACAGCATAAAGAGCAGGAGGCAGCACTAGCGAGTGGGCGCTCAATAAACAGGTCAGACTTCTGTGAGCTCTGACTACACTCTTTCCAGTAGGTCAGCAGTGAGTAATATGAGACAATGTCACCCCTGCACTATGCTTTAGTCATAATCAAACCGCTTTCTGTAGCCAAACCCTGCACACAGCACAAAATATGTGGTCAGACAACGGCACTGCTACTCTCTTCAGATACTGGGACCAAATCAACTTTCCTTTGAGACAAAGTTCAAAATAACTATTCAGGCTAGTACAACTTTGTAATTCTTCCCACATCCATAAAAGCACAGTATGATTAAACTCCACACTTTATAGATCACAGAAACTGTCTCCATGAACTTCAAATAGTCCGAGATCTAACAGCATTTTCCCTCACTCATTCCTTCCTTCTGGATTCTCAGAAAGCCTCAGACTGTTTTTGTTGGCCTAGATCACTTTGTCAGTAACTTTCAGCGCAGTGTTGTTAAAAATTTTAATCTAGACTTAAAGAAATAGTTCCGCCAAAGTTGAAAATCTTCCACAAATGTCAGTCTATCCAAGATGTAGATGTAGATTGAGTTTGTTTCTTCATCACATTTGAAGAACTGTAGCATTCCATCACTTTCTCACCAATGGATCCTCTGCAGTGAATGGGTGCCGTCAAAATGAAAGTCCAAACAGCTGATTAAAACATCACAATAATCCACAAGTAATCCACACCACTCCTTTCCATCAATTAACGTCTTGTAAAGCCAAAAGCTGTGTGTTTGTAAGAAACAAATCCATCAACATTAACTTCAAATATCTTCCGGCTAAAATTATACTGTGTCCTCTAGTGAAAATGTGGTATGGGCTGAATCAGGAGAGAGATATTCACAAATTAAGAGACTGTTAATTTCTGGACTGGAGTCCTGTGGATAATTTGTGGATTATTGTGAGGTTTATCAGTTGTTTGGACTCTCATTCTGATGGCACCCATTCACTACAGAGCATCCATTGATGAGCAAGTGATGGGATGCTACATTTCTCCAAATCTGATGAAGAAACAAATGCATCTATATCTTGGACGACTTGAGGGTGAGGACATTTTCATCATATTTTCCTTTTTGTGGAACTGTTCCTTTAAATTTCATTACAGTTTCACACAGTTCAGCTCAATCTGCTGTATGAGTCAGTCAAAGTAACAGAATATGCATGTAAGCATAATGTGTGATCAACAGAGTCAAAAAATTAAATAAATAAATCACTGGCTTTTTTGCTTGAACGTTCAATACTTTCTGTAGAAAAACTACAGTAATTTTCTATCCCAGGCCATGGCTCATTTCTTTAATGCTGTATAATACATTAATTCCTGCAGCATCTATTCAGATGTTTGGCATTGAGGCTCAAGTTTAAACAAGCACATTTATCTTCACCGCGAGTTTCCCTGTTCTCAAACAATCACCTGTATTATTAGCCTACTCACCTCAGTAATAACAGGCCACTGTTTAGCCAGCAGGTACTAAATGTAGAATATCCTACTGTGACACTGTAAAATGCAGCTCTGTAGAAACACAATGATCAGCTTTATTTATTTATATAGCGCTTTTTACAACGCAAATTGTAAAAAACGCCTCTCAGATCAAATCTGAGAGGGAAATTAAGTCTTAATTCAAGATGGACACATGATACAGTTTTTCCTGAACACTATATAGCAGGTTAGACTAAATACATCTATTTGCATGTAACTTAGCTACTATGCTAAAATGCTATAGAATAGAATAGAATAGAATAGAATAGAATAGAATAGAATAATAGCATTTAAAAATAGTAATTAAACATATTACATACATAAGTGTTTGAAAAGTTTGGACTTGTTTGTTTAATAATCTAACAGAGTTTGGAACAAACAAGATTTTCCTAATCTTTTTAACTTTCACTCACACACACACACACACACATATATATATATATACATACATACATACATATCACTTATATATAGAATCTGAGTTTGGAACAAAAGAGATTTTCCTAAAATTTTTAACTATTACAAATTAAATTCTAAAGTAGTATATATGTGAAGAGGTGAAAAGTTTATTTGCAAAAACAGAAAAAAAAAAAAAATAAAATAAAAAATAAAATCAATTATAAAAAAAAATAATTTTATATATATATATATATATATATATATATATATACATAAAACATTGTTTTTACATTATTGTTGAAAAAAGAAAAGAAAAGAAAAAAGAAAAGAAAAAAAAAAATATATATATATATACATAAAACATTGTTTTTACATTATTGTTGAAAAAAGAAAAGAAAAGAAAAAACAAAAGAAAAAAAAAGAAAAGAAAAGGTGCTGGTGGAGTTCAGAGTGTTTTAATTTGTGCTCATTTACAGTGAGGTCTCAGGTTCACGCAGTCTCTGAAGTTTAAGAGTTTGTCTAGACCCTTATAATAAAAGCTCCCGACATTATCTAATGTGTTACAGATGTAATGTTACACCAGACCATCAGATGCTGAATCAGCTGGGAATTTCATTACTGTGAACGTAAGATGCTGAAGGTAAAGTCCAGATCCAGACTAATCCGGACCATCAGAGTCCAGCAGGGGTGTGGCACGGCTTCCTCAGGCCATGACACACATCAACCACTTTAAACAAAGACCAGCACCTCTAAGTCTGGGATTTTTAGAGTGTTTGGGGGAGGATCAGAAAACCTTACAAAAACTGAAACCCTGGCTGGATTCAATAAAGCAGTGTTCATTTATTCAGAAACCAGTGAATTATAGCCTAACATGTGACCCAAACAAAAAACAAAACATTATAAAAGCACTATTTTTTGACTGTAAGGAACTTTTGACTATAAAACTCTCCTAAAAAAAACCAACACTCCTTGTGCGACTCCAGTTCATTGATTCATTTTCCCCCAATGAATTCTACAGTGTTTTTAAAGTATGCTTTTCCCTAACACCGTTTATACACACCGAACCGTATTTTCTCTTTACTCGACACGGATCACTGTGAATGGTGAATTCGGAAGCATTTTAATGAACTTACCATCCCAACAGTAAGAAGTAAGACTAGGACAAAGCGCCGGTCATCAGAAGATCCGAGAACACGCGCAACAGTGTCTATTCTTTAGCATTCCTCGTTCACGCGTTTAAGCGTTTATGTGTGAACGCGCATGGTTTGTTTGCAAAGCTAAGTGAAATAGCGTTCGGTTGAGATGGTTTTGCTCCGGTCGGACAGTGAAACCACTCCTACATCATTCTTGCTCTCGGTCCAGTCTGTTTACGTCACGACCAGCGGTTCCGCTGCTGCTGCCGCCGCTGGATTAACCATTTAGCTACTGCTGAAAGAAACACACACATATAATTATTTCTGTAATAACTAATGTTTTAATGGACAGAAAACACATAGTTTTACTATATTTATATTTTACTACATTTTATATGTACTACTATTTACTGTGCGTTTACTATTTCATAGTTTAAGGTTAACTTGATACAGTGAATTATCAATAGAATATAAAAATATTACGTATAATAATAATAATAATAATAATAATATATATATATATATATATATATATATTTTTTTTTTTTACTAATGGGTGCAGAACACTATAGTTTATTTAAGTGAAGATAGCAAAATAAAATAAATGTAACATAATACCCTAAAAATTCTTTGTACAGTGGACTACCAGTAAAATTTGGGACCAAAAATTTGATTTGACACTTTGACCTGATCATGTTTTGTTACATAGCCTACCTTTCTATCAAAGTTATCTGACATTATCAAGATGAATTTGTTCTGACACAGTTTAACTTTTACATTTTTGTCATATTGTATTAGCCTACCATTTTCTAAACTGTAGCAAATAAACTGTAACAATGTGAAGCATTTTAAGGTGTCTGAATACATTTTAGTTTGACTGTAATTCATTTGTAATTATCAAGATGAATTTGTTCTGACACAGTTTAACTTTGAGTTCTTGTCATAATTTATTACCATTTTATAAACTATCGAATAAACTGTAATAATGTGAGAAATGTTGAAGGTGTATGAATACATTTTGGTTTGACTGTATATTAGCCTACTATTCAGAGACTTTCCATTTTATTTCAAGGATAAATGTATTTATTATTATTATTATTATTATTATTTAGCATATATTGATATTAAAATGTCCCTATTACACCACTTTAATGAGTAGCCTAATTAGAAGGTAAAAAATAAAAACACTGTTATTGCAGTACCGCTGAAGTCCGCTTGAGGGCGGATCAGACCGTCACTACAATACAAATAAAACGTCATAGAAAAAAAACATACAAACATTAAAATAAATACATCCACTAACTTAAAAAAAATAAACATTAACGTTTTTATATTAAGTTAATATTAAATTCTATATCAATATATATTGCGTATATTTGATCTGAAACATTATATTTATAAATTACATATACGATAAGTGACGACAGAACGTATATATTTATACATATACATTTCAGAGGCACTAAGTGACAATATATAATCTCACATAAACATTTATACGACAGGTTTGTATTACTTTTATTTTCTCTGTCGAATCGTCAGGGGAAGCTGTGTGACGTGACATCCGGAATTCAGCTGTTGACAAAGTGCTGCTTCACGGATTCTGCTGCTGTAACTAAACTGGTGAGATATAGTTTTGTTGTGTCGAATTTAATCTCACCGTGATGGGAATATATGTATTGTGTCTTAGATCAATAAACGATCGATGCCAATTTAAAACTCATGCACTTTATGCTTTAATACAGCCCATAAACTGAAAGTGAGAGCAAGATCAGTTCATCTCACAACAATAGTTGATTAATCACAATACATTCAGACAGTTTTGTATGACAGTTTTCCGAAATGTTATGCTTAAGTATGCATATACGGCATTATCTAAATAAATAGAAAAGAAACAGGAAAATTGAAGCCAGGTTCAAAATTATGTTTGATTTTATTGACGTTTTGGAATTTATAACAGGTTATTACAGAGGGGATTTTGGGTGTACATCAGAAAATACTCACAACAGTTAGAAAACAAATCCATTTGCAAATGTTAAATGTTATCAGTCTGAACAAACCCCTTGGTAAAAAGGAATAAAACTGTAAAGTCTGTTGTATGTCAGAGTGAAATGTCGTAGAGTGAAAGAAGTGACTGACATTATAGAAGCAAAATAGACTACATAAATTCTGAATAGACAGAAAACGTTATAGTTTTACTATATTTGAAACAAGATACAATTCTAATTTCAACATCATTTCTTCTTCAGACATTGTTCTTAAAATAAAATAAGTATCAGCTGGATACAAAGTGACCAACATTTGGTTTTCAACCACTAAAAATGGGTAATATTTAACAATCTGGACATGGAGCCTCATTGAGATCCCCATATCTCTGGGACTGAATGATGTAGGGTCTTGAAAATGAAGATTCCAAAAGAAAAGTTTCAGGAATGTTCAATGCAGTTGTCTTGACAGAAGGAGACAAGATACATTCTCAAGTTTCAACATTATCTGTTCTTCAGACATTCCTCTTTAAAAGAAAATAAGTATCATACAGATAAAGATGGCAAAAGAAAAGTTTATCAAGACCCAATATCTAAAATGGCATTAAGATATCTTTAATACTTCTGTTGCAAACTTTGGGGGAAAACTTGAAAAGTGCTCTTTCCCTGTTTTTGAATGGTCACCATTGGCACATAATGCAATAAAGATTGCTAAAGTCAACAGATTTTACTAACAGACCTACCAATCTCTGTGTAAAAAGAACATTATGATGTTGCCATCTTTCTGAAGTAATTTTTACCCCCCTGTAATTTTACTCTGAATCTGTTTTTTTTTAAATAAATTTTATGTAGGATATGGAGACTTCATCATGGCATCTCTCCCTGAAACTCAGTGACAAACCTAAGGAAGTGTTTCAGTTTCCAGACACTGAACCTGGAGATGTCCATCCAGGAAAATACCAGGTATCGACGCTCAAACAGCTGATCTCAGCACAGTTATCAGACTCCCTTCCAGACCCTGAGCTCATAGGTTGGTTTGGTTCAGTAACTTTACCGACATCCTTTCAGTTGCTGTAAATCAGTGTGTTTGACGTTACTGTGTTTTAAGACTTTGTGCACTGCGGCTGTGTGCTGAAGGATGATCTGACGTTAGACTCCTATGGGATCAAGTCTGGATCAACACTTCATATCATTAAGAAGATGTGGCCAGAGCCAGAGGTCAAGCCTGGTATGTTTAGAGCCAAATTTTGATGAGATATTACACTAATCTGTGAAGATACATGTCATTGAGGATTTTTCTGAATGTTTCTCCTCACACAGAGCCGGTGAACAGATCTGCTGCTGCCAGAGAGTTCAAGATGCTTCAGGCTGCGCTGCACTCCAGTGGATCATACAGAGAAGCGGTACTCACCTCAGCACTTCACAGATGGTTTCTCAAAAATGAAAATTCTGCTGAACAGAATGCAAAAAGCATAATGAAAGCATAAAGAATTTGGAGCACCATGAACAAATTTGTAATTTTCATGTGATCTATTTTCTTTCCTAAATAATAGTTGAATTTATAAAAATGACCCCATTCAAAAGTTAACAAAAACTTGATTCTTAATACTGTGTTGTTAGCTGAATGATTCACAGCTGTTTGTTTGTTTTTTATTGTTTTTGTTTAAGTGGTTGTTCATGAGCCCCTTGTTTGTTCTGGACAGTTGAACTGTCCACTGTTCTTTACAAAAATCCCTCAGGTCTCACAGATGTATTGGTTTTTCAGCATTTTTGTGTATTTAAACCCTTTCCAACAATGACTGTATGATTTTGAGATCCATCTTTTCACATTGAGGACAACTGAGGGACTCATATGCAACTATTACAGAAGGTTCAAATGCTCACTGATGCTTCAGAAGGTAACAAAATGCATTAAAAGCCTGGGGTTGAAAACTTTTTGAATTTGAAGATCAGGGTAAATTTAAGTTATTTTGTCTGCTGGGAAACATGTAAGTATCTTCTGTAGCTTCAAAAAAAAAAAAAAAAAAAGATAAAAATATGACATTTAGGCAAAATAAGAAACATGTACACATCTTCATTCTGTTCAAAAGTTTACACCCCTGGCTCTTAATACATGTTTTTTTTTCCTTCTGAAGCATCAGTGAGTGTTTGCACTCTCTGTAATATTTGCATATGAGTCCATCAGTTGCCCTCAGTGTGAAAAGATGGATCTCAAAATTATACAGTCATTGTTTATCATTATACATACACACACATACAGGTAATTAATTACGGACTCCACAGTAAACTGGAGAATGAATGTTTAAAATAACTTGCAAATTGCAGCTGTTCGCTTCTTTAACCCTCTTTAATTTAATTTAATTTATTATTTTTTTTTTTTTCATTAAATGAATACACTATATTTTGTTTTAATAATATTTATTTAATATTTTGTATTTTGAAAGGATTTAATTGTACTAGATATTAGCATCTAAATGATGCACCATTTATTTCTATATAAAATAATACAAATCATATAAAATATAATTTTTTATATAAATATAAGGTATTTCAAATCAATACATAATTAAAAAATCGTGGTAGGCAGATTAATGCCTTAGAGATTCATATGTAATACCATGGTGTAGCCACTAGATGCCTTTATAGCCCTATATGTATGGCTTCGTTTCTAGCTATTTATATAAAATTAAAAAAATTCCAAGTGTAAAATCTTAGAGTTTTAGGGTCCATCAGAATCTTGAGAAATTGGTTAAAAATACTCACTTTGATTTCAGGTGTTTAAGATGCTGGCCAATAAAGAGTCACTGGAGCAGATCATCGTGGCCTCACCGGGACTCAGCTCAGACCCTGTTGCTTTAGGTATGATGACTCTGAAGCACATTGCAGCTTGTGGGTTTGATTTGGTCCATGTCTCATCAACTCTAATTTTGCAGGTGTGCTTCAGGATAAAGATCTGTTTGTTCAGTTTACGGACCCAAAACTGCTAGACATGTGAGTCTCCTCAAAACACACAGATACAGTCATTTACAGAACCTTAGTGAACATGATCTCACCATAACCTCACACAGGCTGATCCAGTCTCACCCAGCATTGGTCAACGCCATCATCCTTGTCCTGCACTCAGTGACCAGCAGCATGTCCAGCAGCAGCTCATCCCGAAACCCAGCAGCCAGTTCTTACAGTGAGATGCCAGGTACACCTAATACAACCAATCATAAAACACATCTGTTCAATGACTGTTTAAATTAGACTCAAATATCTTTAATGTTTTGTGTGTCTAACAGGAGGTTTTCTGTTTGAGGGCATGTCAGATGATGAGGATGATTTCCAATCTGTACGTATTTTTGTTTGTATTATTAGTAGTATTGTAATATTATAGTGATGAGATGAGTGATGAGTATTTTGATGTATGTTGTAATGTAGTATGTAGTAATACATATAATTGTAATGTAGTATGTAGTAATACATATATGTGTTTTTATAAAGCAGGGAAGCAGAGCTGGCTCATCAAGACCCCAGCGAGCGTCTGCCGGGTCCAGACCAATGACATTTGGTCACAGCGGAGCCACAGGACCCCGTCCCATCACTCAGAGTGAGCTGGCGTCCGCCCTGGCGTTAGCAAGCACCCCAGAGAACAGCGGCGTCCCACAGACACTGAGCACACAGGTCACAAACAGAATATACAATACATCAGAGTCTCAATGACAAAATACAGTTCACATCAATACATAATAAATGTCCGGTCCTTAGAGAATACGCACTGTGCTTAACTCTGTAGGAGGTGTCATCCGGCGGACCATCAGGAGTGTCAGGAGCTCCTGTCACCAGCGGTCTGTTCAGTCATGCACTGCAGCGAGCGCTACAGTCCTCTGGCGTGAGCTCCCCTCAGGTGACAAACACTCACATACATTAACTACATAGACAGGGTTTCTACAGCTCATAAAAAGTCTTAATCCACCTTTACACAAATAAAGGCCTTAGAAGATCTTACATCAGAGCAAAAAGTCTTCATAAAGTTATGGCAATACATATTTCAGTACAAATATTTAAACATTCTTAAATTGAGACATATTTAGTTCAGGTGCAAACTGATGGTATGAAGACTTGTTTCTAAGAAAGCTTAAATTTTTTTTGTTTAAACCAAGCACAAATATCTGTCAATTGGGAGTGAAAGCTTGTTTTCCCTTTAAGGTCATGATACCAGAAATCTAGTAGTCGGTACTGATACCACCAGAAATTCACGATACTCAATACCACAGTAAAAAAGAACCATACTACTTAATAACACTAACTCCTTTATTTAAACCTTTTAAGATTACAAACGCACAATATTAGTGGCATTTGTATGGAAGCCTGTTTCTGCCACTGAATAAAAAACAAATGAATTGCAACTTTTTTCTTGCAATTGCGAGTTTACATCTCGTTTTTTTTTTTCCATCTTTTTTTCTCAGAATTGTAAGATATAAACTCACTATTCTAAGAAATTAAGTCAGAATTGCATAATATAAACTAGCAATTGTGAGTTATAAAGTTACAATTGCTAGATATAAACTTGTAAATTTGACTTTTTAAGAATTGAAAGTTTATATCACAATTCTGAGGAAAAGAATGTGAGTTTATATCTTGCAATTCTGACTTTATAACTTGCAATTGCAAGTTTATAATTCTGAGGAACAAAAGTCTGAATTGCAAGTTCAATAATTGCTCAAAATTTTGAGATAAAAACGAAAGCTTGTTTTCCCTTTAAGGTAGGGATGTCACAATACCACAAAATTTAGTAGTCAGGACTGATACCACCAAAAATGCACAATACTCGATACCACGGTAAAAAAAGAACAATAATACTTAAACATTGACTCCTTTATTTAAACATTTTAAGATTATAAACACTCAACATTAGTGGCATTTGTATGAAAGCCTGTTTCTGCCACTGAATAAAAATAAAAAATGAATTGCGACTTTTCTTGCAATTGCAGGTTTACATCTCGCATTTCTGACTTTTTTCTTAGAATTGAGAGATATAAACTTTTTCAAGTTTTATAAACAACATTGTGAGTGAAGAAGTCAAAATTGTGAGATATAAACTCACAATTCTAAGAAATGAAGTCAGAATTGCATAATATAAACTCACAATTGTGAGTTATAAACTCGCAAATTTGAGTTTATGTCTAGCAATTCTGACTTTATAACTTGCAATTGTGAGTTTATATCTCAATTCTGAGAAAAAAAGTCTGAATTGCAAGTTTGTATCTCAAATTTTTTGAGAATAACTTTTTTTCATTTTTGGTTCAGTGGCGGAAACAGGCTTCCATACATTTGGCCTTCAAATAATAAATAAAATAAAAACAGTTTAGTATAGTGTTGTCACTGTACCTACATTTCAGTAGTTGGTACCAATACAAATACCAGATCCCACAGTTCTCTATACCAATTTTAGTACCATAGCAAAACCTATATATTAAATGCTATTAATAATTTTAAGTAAATATGGTAAAACATTAGCATGTAGCTTTCTAATATTGTAAACATTGCTTTAAAAAGATCAAATGAAAGTAATAAAATAAACATGTTACAGGTAACAGAACAAGTGGCTGGTCTGTTGCACTAACGTTGCAAGACTTTATGCACAAATCTATTCTGACACATCAGATTGGTTTTGCTATGGTTTTCACAATGTCAGACATCGCAATTTCAGAATCAGTCCCGCATAATAGAGTCATCACTCCTGAAACTTTGCATTGTGTACTTGTATAAATCTTTTGTTCAATTATGAATGGGTTATGCACAAAGTGAGCAGAGACGTTCTCTTTTAATCAGTGAAGCTGAAATCAGCTCAGTTCAGCTGCAGCACAAGCACACAGACTGAGAGAAAACTCCCGTTACAATCAAAAAAAAAAATCTGTACTGTCTACAGTCTATACTGAACATTATTTACATCATATTTATACTTTACCCCTGCAATAAAGTATAAATATGATGTAAATAATGGTGTGGTGTGGTGTGGTGTGGTGACCCCTGCTTTATTGGGTATAGCGAACTATTTAAGTGCAGACCTCAAGCTGAAGGAACTCTGCCGATTCTGACGTACACACCTCAGATTGGCTCAACAAACATCTGTGATTGGCTATATGCTCAGCGCTGCAAAAACACATAGTAAATGGAAACCTTTGATGCACTTCACAGGCATTAACATAAATATGAGAGCCTTTAAAAGCAGTCACCTGTCAGGGGATCAGTACTCAGTTCTACCATTAATGTGGAAAGGCTGGTATTATTGACTTGGTACCAAAGTACTGGTGCTTTTGACAACACTACACTGATGTTTTTATCATATATAATTTTTATAAAAGTTGTATTTTCAAACTTTGAAGCATTGCTAATGAAAGACATCTACAGAACATTTTATTTCTTTTTTTTTTTTCACTTGGTCGTAAAAAGTTCTTTAAAAGTCTTAGATTTACCTTCATAAAACATGCAGAAACCCTGATATACATTTAAATATAATTGTAAAAAACAATTATAAGACTTTAAATAATAATATAGAAAGGATAATATTTTATTATAGTAATAATATAGTTGGGAGAAATAGTATTATTATTATTATTATTATTATTATTATTATTATTATTATTGTTATTATTACAGTGGTTGCCAAAATTATTAGAACACTAGTATTTTCACCAGCTAAAAACTGGTTTTAAGAGTTATTTTTATCTTTTGCTGTAGTGTGTCAGTAGGAAATATTAGTTTACATTTCCAAACATTAAGTTTGCCATTTACTAATAATCCAGTAAGATTTTTGTCTGATATAAACTATTTCCTACTGCCACACTACAGCAAAATACTAGCGTTCTAATAATTTAGGGCAACCACTGTAGAATGAAGAAATGTTCATGTTATAGAAACACAATTCTAATTTAAATAATTCCTACATATAAACAATTTACATTTATTTTCCCAAAAGTCAAATTAGGATATAATAATTCCCTTTCAGTTAGTTACGTTGGACGTTACATCAGAATGGCTGTCGAATTGGGATCCACTTCAGGGAACGAAGGTTACATATGAAGAGTTCAGATGCAAAAGCCTCTAAATCCATCCTACATTTTTCTCTGAAATAAGCATTTTTATCAGGTTCCTAAGTATAGGTTGCTATATAAGTAGTGGTACTTCTGATTGGGCTGAGGCTGGGATTTTAGCGAGTTTGAAGTAAAAGTATTTGATGGACATATAAAATGTGTTGAGAGCATTCACTCAGTATCATTGTCATTTTTGACCGAGATGGCTTTTAGGGGGCTTTGCATCTCTTTATATATAACCAAGACATTTTGTCATACTTCAAATTCTGTCATCACGAGTTATTCCAAACCTGTATGAGTTTCTTTCTTCTGCTGAACACAAACCGGTCCTTATGATTTCCATAGTGTTTTTTATACTATGCAGCCGTTTGTTTACCAACATTCTTTAAAATATCTTCATTCATGTTTACCAGAAGAAAAAAAACTCATACGGGTAAATGTCAGCAGTGAAAAACTAATGCAATGCATGTGTCTGTAGGGTCGCTGGCAAACACAGATGCAACAGTTGAGGGATATGGGCATCCAGAATGAGGAGATTGCACTGCAAGCGCTAACAGCCACAAATGGAGACCTGCAAGCCGCTATTGAGCTTATCTTCGCTGCAGGAGGAGGACTCTGATGTGTCTGTTTGGCCTTTAGATGACTGTGGAAGGACCAAGAGTGACAGCTGACTGTTAAACACACATCTGCCTTTGCCTTAAACACCTGCTTAGTTTTTTTTACTTTTTGCCTAAATAAAGTTTAATTATAGAATGCAGCATTTTAGATGTCTAATTTGTTAAGGATAAACTGTATATGAATTGTAGTAGACATACGTGATTGAATTGTCACTCTGGTAGTGACACTATATAAGCACTTATAGCTTATGCTATAAGCACTAAGATAATATAAGGGAATAGAGTTAGCATTGCGATTTACACTCATATATACTGTTAACATTATGCACCTCTGAAAGTGAACTACCAACTTATAATAAAAAATAAAATTAGTATAATACATAATTATGTTAAAGAATTACATTTCCCCCCCAAAATTAACTTTTTGTAAACAACAAAAATCAAGGGCAGGTCAATAGTATTATTATAAGCAAAATTATTACTATTATTATAGTAAGGATGATATTTTATTATTATTTTAATAATAATGATGTATTTACATGTATATTGCATAAATATAAATACTGCATACGCACACACGGGTATATATAGAGAGAGGGTGAAATATGCCAGATATATTTGTGAGCTTCATTTAACCATAATATGTCTGGTTCCTCTGCATTGTAAAATCAAGCACTTTAATGCAGGCAAATCTGAAACATCCTAATCAAGCTGACTTAACATGAACAGAAGTAGCTCTGCTCCTTGAGCTGATCCATCCTGACCTGTAATAGAGCCTATCAGGCGCAAGCACTGTTCTCATCTCACTGTCAGCCTGACAAAGACTCAGTAAATCTGTCTGGTGTTTTATGGTTTTGTAAAGCAGCAGCTGAGAGACTTCACTCCAGTCCTTCACAACGGCCTCTAATTACACACCTCACTTTAACAGAGCTGTTTGTGAACCAGAGCTCACTTTTTACACAAGACAACTGTCTAAACACAGCTGCCCTCCACTTTCTCACACACACACACACCTGTATGTAGTTTTCTGATGCTGTGTGTTTTCATCTCCTCTTAAGCCACAGCCTTCGTGTTCATTTATAAATAAACATAACCTATACATTGTGTCTTTGGGAGAGTTGCTATGGAGACCATTTTTCTTGACATGACACATCAGCTGTCAGCACTTTACATGAAATTCATGACATTATTTTAGAATTGTGATCATATGCTTGAGTGAACATCTGTAATGTCTGAATGAAACACTATTAAGACTCACACACTTGAGTTCTGTACTGCATTCATCTGGGTCTGGAATGGATGAGTTCATCACACAGCATTTATTTCATCTTTATAAGGCATTTAAAAGGCGGATAATTAATACATGACAGTGAACATCAAATAGCACATGTGTTAATATATATGATAATGAACCCGTGTTGTACAATATATATATATATATATATATATATATATTTATTATTTGGTGGTTTTTTTCAGCAAAAAAAAAATTGATTGAAAAGCAGTGGTTCTAGAGGCAAAGTTGTCTGGAATGAGGAGTTCTGTCATATGATATGAATATTGCATGTATTTGTGAAAAACTGCCCAATGTGCAATCATTTACACCCTTGCAAAATACAGTGCAGTAGCCGTTTTCTTTATCATTTCTCACAGACCTTTGGGGCCATGAGTCGAACAGGCCCACCGAGTTTTGTTACAATCGACCTCTGTCTAGTAGGTGCTCAAACTTCATGGCCAATAGCGTCCATGTTTTTTCTGAGATGTCGCGCAAATGTCATTATAGTCACTTGTGGCACAGTAGGACCAAGAACGTGCACGGTGATTTTCATGTTGATAGTACAAATTGTTGCATAGAAGGGTTCCCAGGTTTTCACAACAAAACTCGCCCAATTGCTACTAAAAACTAGCCCAAAAGTAGCCCAATCGCATTTCGAGGGGGGTCTCCTGGTAAAATTACCATTCCAGGGGCTAAATATCACATTACTGTGGTCGTTTCAACCAGTGGACATGAAAAACAACCCGCCGCAATAATATAAAAGTAGCCCAATTCTGCGGGAAAATCGCAGAATTGGCAACACTGATTTCATTGTTCATAACTCCTAAGCCGTTAGTCACATTCTATATATTGTTGTAACCCTTGGCTCACAACGGACAAAATGTTCCACTAATTTGATTGTTAGTTTTCGGGTATTTTGGATTTTTTGCAAAAACCTACTTTTGCACACTAGTCCTAGGTTTTTTCGCCCAATCGGACCAAACCAGTGCAGAAATATTCTCTGGAGAGCGAATCTCAATAATTATCAAAAACATTTGAAAGGGCTAAACTTTTACTAACACAGCTATAATTTTTGAACAGAATGAGATATATTTACCAAATTCAGAACACTTGTGGAAAATTGTGAAAAATTGTGGAGCTTGGCCACTTGATGGTGCTATAAGATATAAAACATACAAATATCTGTGAATCATCACGTAATCATTTGTCCAATCAACTTTAAAGGGGGGGTATAATGGTGTTTCGTATATTCAGAGTTGTTTACAGTGTTAAAGAGTTGGATTCTCATGATAAACATGGCCAAAGTTAAAAAAATGATGGAGAATTTCTTTGCCAAAAATCTTACTTCCGGGTTGGTACAAGTTTCGGCTGTTTTTTTTTTCGATCGTGGCTTTAATGACGTAGACAGTGGTGGAACTCCTTATATGAGCATTTCTCCTGGAAAAGCATGCCCACGGCGCCTGCGCTCACGTCGGCTAGACCGTGAGAAAGAGAGCGCGCACATCAATGCGGTTCATTCGGCTGCACTGCTGCAAGGGATTTACTCGGGAAGAATGTCTCTAAAGAAGTGTGGTTTTGGTTGTACGGCAAAGATAACTTTGCTCAGCTTCCTGAAGAACCCAGCGTTACGTGAACAGTGGATGCAGTTCCTTTTTCCGTGGCAGCAGTGGAGTTTAGCAGGTGTGTGTTTGCTGACGAACGTTTCAAGGCCCAGTTCGAAGCTGGATTTGCACATTGTTTGATACTGAAAGATGGAGCGGTCCCAGCTATAAAAGATCCCGGTCATGATTCAGAACTGCAGATGGTAAGTGAAACGGCATCAAATAATGTCTGTGTTTTATCGGCAGTCGCAGCGCATGTGACCGTCGAACTTAGCTCCGACCCACGGTGCGCCTCCAGAAGTTCGGGTTTTTCTGGAGAAAATCGGAAAGCTGTATTTTTCATTTAGAAATATGATATAACTAAAGACTTTTTGGAGATATTAAGGATGCAGTACAACTCTGTAGGTACTAAGGATTAACATGAGATTGATTGGAATGGAACTCAGTGGGCCTGCTTGACTCTCTGTCCCCCATTTTCATCAGTGTGTTGGTTTTTAATTATCATATTAATAAAATGTGCATGCGTTCTTTTGCCTTTTTAAGAATGCTTTTTATTTATTGTTTTTGCGGCGTAGTTTCCACGCAAATGATGTGCGGACCTCATCAAGTGATTCAGCACCACCGGCCAGAAATGGTCAAGCGCAGATGGAAAAACACAATATTCTCCATTACTTTTAACCAATTAAAAAAAAATCTAGGTAACTAGTAGTTTATAGTATGCACTGTGAATTAACATGGACTATCAATGACTAACTTTATTTTCATTAACTAAGATTAACAAAGATGAAAAAATACTGTAATAAATGTATCGCTCATTGTTCATTTATGTTAGTTAATATACATTAACTAACATTAACTAATGGAACCTTAAGTGTTTCCAAAAATTCTTACTTAATCCAAACATTTGCACGTGTTTTAATAAAGTTCAGCAGAGATTGTCTCTCTACTGTCTGATGTGGATTATGGATGAAATGCTCCAGCCTGCAGAGGGAATCAAACAGACAGAATGAACAAACAACTAGGGAAAAAACAAACAAACAAAAAAAAAAACGAACACTTAGGTGGTTATATTTGCTTCTCTACTATTAAATCACTTCTTTCATTGCCGTTTGTTTCCTGTGTGACTGTCCTCTATTTTTACACTGATCCACCCATACAGGCTTAACTAGAAAAGTGAGAAAACTTCCTGTGCAACAGACTGTTTTTAATAATGCAATCCATCCGGTGATTAAAACAGATTTCACAACACAATCCACTGTTTTGATAAGGTTTCGCAACTGATGACGTCACTTCATGGGATTTGTGTCACACGAAAGGTGAGTGTGAGTGTAATAACTTTGTTGTCATTTTCACATTGATAACTTCCTTATAAAATAGCTTCTGTGTTTACACAACCAGCAGTAAATAAAAGCTCAACAGCTTTATATGGGCCGTAAAACACACTTAGTTAATAGTCTGAATTAATGCTTGCACATCCGACCAGAGACAATCCTGATGAACTCATGTACTGAAAACATACAACTGCCACTGACTGACAGGAAAACCAGTTTCTCCCCAACTTCAGCTATAATGACAGATAATGTCAGGGTATTTATGTTGATCATTTTACAAAGAAACAGCTTTGTATTTACAAATTCATCTTGTCTTTAAGTCTTCTATCAATATCTCAAGAACATCTTCATATTGTGTACAATATATCCGGAAAGTATTCACAGCACTTCACTTTTTCCACATTTTGTTATGTTACAGCCTTGTTCCAAAATTGATTAAATTCATTATTTTGCTCCAAATTCAACAAACATAATGCATTGTCATTACCCCATAATGACAATGCAAAAGAAATTTGTTTGAAATCTTTGCAAATTGATAAAAAAAAACATAGGTTCAAGTCTGGGCTCAAGGACATTCACAGAGTTGTCCCATAGCCACTTCTTTGTTATCTTGGCTCTCTGCTTAGGGTCATTTTCCTGTTGAAAGATGAAACATTGCCACAGTCTGAGGTCCAGAGCACTCTGGAGCAGGTTTTCATCAAGGATGCCTCTGTACATTGCTACATTCATCTTTCCCTCGATCCTGACTAGTCTCCCAGTTCCTGCCACTGAAAAACATCCCCATAGCATGATGCTGCCACCACTATGCTTCACTGTAGGGATGGTTTTGGCCAGATGATGAGTGGTGCCTGGATTCCTCCAGACATGACGCTTGGCATTCAGGCCAAAGAGTTTAATCTTTTGTTTCTCATGGTCTGAGAGTCCTTCATGTGCATTTTGGCAAATTCACGGCTCCTTTTACTGAGGAGTGGCTTCCATCTAGCCACTTTGCCATACAAGCCTGATTGGTGAAGTGCTGCAGAGATGGTTGTTCTTCTGGAAGATTCTCCTCTCTCCAAAGAGAAATGTTGGAGCTCTTTCTGAGTGACCATCAGATTCTCAGTCATCTCCCTAAGGCACTTCTCCCCCACTCTAGGAAAAGTCCTGGTGGTTCCAAACTTCTTCTATTTATGGATGATGGAGGCCACGGTGCTCAGTGGGACCTTCAATGTTGCAGATTTTTTTCTGTATCCTTTCACAGATCTGTGCCTCGATATAATCCTGTCTCTGAGGTCTACAGACAATTCCTTGGACTCCATGGCTCGGTTTGTGCTCTGACACGCACTGTTAACTGTGGGACATTATAGACAAGTGTGTGCCTTTCCAAGTCATGTCCAATCAACTGAATTTATCTCCAAGTTGTAGAAACGTCTTTAAGATGATCAGTGAAAACAGGACACACCTAAGCTCAATTTTGAGCGTCATAGCAAAGGCTGTGAATACTAATGTACATGTGATTTTTTTTCCCTTTTTTTTAAATTTTCAATACATTTGCAAAGATTTCAAACAAACTTCTTTCATGTTGCCATTATCGGGTATTGTTTGTAGAATTCAGAGGAAAATAATGAATTTAATCCATTTTGGAATAAGGCTGTAACATAAAATGTGGAAAAAGAGAAGCGCTGTGAATACTTTCCCAGTGTATATGGATAGTTGATATGGGACATCAAATAGTGAAAGCTTAGTTTAAAATTCAACCTAAAAACATGTTCAGTTGCTGCTTTAAATAATCAAGTTGCCTGTCATTTCAACAATTAATTTTTACAGTGGTCGATAGTTCATCTACAGTTGAATTTGAGAGAACATGAAATATTCAGCAACATCTAACAAGTAAGAGAGCTGATATTCAGAACAGCATGATTGTGGGTGAAGTATTTTTTAAACAACAGCTCAATATGCATGTAATAAATATCAGATAACTTATGTTTCAGATGAGAACAGCCAGGTAGTTTGCCTATTTCTCTCTGCCAATAAAAGAAGATCCAAAAGAAGGATTGGAACTGCTGTATGTTTGCAGAAATCTTAGTCACACTAAAGGTTTGGTAAAATTCAAGTAAACAGCAAAACAAGGAGAAAAAGTGTATAGAAACAGTAAAATAAATGAAAATAAAAAAATAAAATAAAATGATGTTTGAAAAAAAAAAAAAAAAAAAACACAGAGAAAAGTACAGGATGCCAGATACCAGGAAAAAAAGGTTGCTGTTCATATCCCCAGATATAAGCATTAATTGACAGAACTGCACACCTGGTTAAGTTAGACCCATAAACTTTATTTCTCAGAATCTCAAAGCCTCTAAGTCCCCAAACAATACATTCAGTATATACATTTGGTGAGAGGAACTGTACAGATATGTTAGTGCATACATGGAAGAAAATGTACACAAACCCATTTCAGACATTTGGAAAACCACACACACACACACACACACACACACGCACATCCCTCCTTTACTAGTACTCATGTCAGCATGGGTGGAGAGATGCAGACACAGATGCAGACGCATTTCTCCACAGAGATGAGTGGAAATGAAGCAACTGACAACATTACAGCCAACAGAGATTCTCCCTCCTCCATTGCTCTCCCTCATCCTTCAGTCTTCATATCTGTCCTCTTTCACTTGTTCCCCTGATAATTTTACTCTTCTGACATTCCCAACACATTCAGAATCTCACAACATTTCATTCTCTTCTAAACAGCTGTCTAACATGCCTGACTGTGTCTGTTTGCCTATAATGAACAGAAATGCTACTTTAAATCTGAATGTTTAATGACTGAGAATCTGTTTTCAATCTCTTAAATCTTAAAACAAATCAAGAAGAACTAATTCTCAAATCTAACGTTACTCCTCTGATTCATTTTGAACGCATCAGTTGGTGTTTTGGTGATTTTAGTAAATGATTTTATTAAAAGTCAATCAGGTGCAGTACTTTGTTTAGGACTACAAACAAGACCAACACTCTTAAAAATAGATTCCAAAAGGGTGCATTTTTGGTTTTTCCAAAGAAGCTTTTCTGAACAGTTCTGAACCCTCTGATGCACCTTGCGTGACACATATTCATACATTTGTTAGACTTAGACATCCAAAGACTTTTTTAAAGCTACTGCACTGATTCCTGTAGGATGTCATTACAGTCTGCACTAAGATACATTACAAAAAGATATTCATATCTTCCAGGTGCTATAGTCATTCTGAACAGATGAGGCTTCTCACACATCTCACACATCCAGTACATTCATTTTCTCTTTGATTCTCTCTTTTCTTTTGACCTGTGCTCTCTGCTCTCTTATTAAAGCATAAGGAAGCATGTTTGTCCCGACTGACATCTAAAACAGCCTCTGTGTCTCTGCTATCTCTCCTGAGACTGTCTGACAGAAACACAAATGCATTTCCAGGAAACACACGTATGTGACGCTCCTCTTCTCTGAACCCTGGGGCAACACAGATGCTGAGTGCTGCTGTCTTCAGGTTTGTTGCAGTGGGTACAGAATGATGGGAAAACACGTACGCCAGTTTATAATGAGATGCCTACGGAGAGCATTCACAGTTTGACATTTCAGTGTAATGGGATGAAGAACATACAGTACATCATGGTTCAGCATCATGGAGAATTCAGTCGAAGAATAAATGCTGGAGTGTAAATGCATGACAGTTTGGATTTTCATGCTGATCTACAGTTGAGGTCAAAAGTTTACATCCCCCTTTCAGAATCTGCAAAATGTTAATAGTTTTACCAAAATAAGAGGGATCAGACAAAATGCATGTTGTTTATTTAGTACTGACCTGAATAAGATACTTCAAATAAAAGATGTTTACATATAGTCCACAAGAGAAAACAATAGCTGAATTAAAAAAAAAAAAAAAAAAAAAAAGATTCTTACTACTGTGTTAGTACCTAAATTATTTATAGATTTTTATTTTTGTCCGTTTGTTTAGTGATAGTTGTTCATGAGTCCCTTGTTTGCCCTGAACAGTTAAACTGCCTGCTGTTCTTCACAAAAATCCTTCAGGTCCCACAAAGTCTTTGGTTTTCCATCATTTTTGTGTATTTGAACCGTTTCCAACAATGCCTGTATGATCTTTTCACACTGAGGACAACTCATAAGTAACTATTACAGAAGGTTCAAATGCTCACTGATTCTCCAGAAGGAAAAAACATGCATTAAGAGCCTAATTTAAAGATCAGTGGAAAATTTAGCTTATTTTGTCTTCTGGGAAACATGTAACTATGTTCTGTAGCTTCTGAAGGGCATTACTAAATGAAATAAATGTGATATTTAGGCATTAAATTGCAGATTCTGACTGGGAGACTAGTCAGGATCGAGGGAAAGATGAATGTAGCAATGTACAGAAACTTTTAGACCTCAGCTGTACATCACTCCTTTTTTTAACTTTTGTAACCTTCAAAAGGAACAGTTCCGTCAAAAAAATGTAAAATAAATAATGAAAATGCTGTCATTTACTCACGTTCCTGTCCTTAAAACATCTTGATATAGCATATTTAAATGTGCATAAAGATTTGAGAGCTTTTAGTCCATGTCCATTTAGTCCATTAACTTTAAGGTCATGTACACTACTGTTTAGGATCGGTGCTTTTTTTTTTGAAGGAAATTAAAACTTATATTCATCGAGGATACATTAAATTCATCAATAGTGTAAGTAAAGACATTTATATGGTCACAAAAGATTTCCATTTCAAATAAACTTTCTATACATCAAAGAATCCCGAATAATAAAATGAATTATGGTTTCCACAAGAATTTTCGGCAGCACAACTGTTTTCAACATTGATAATAATCAGAAATGTTTCTGGAGTTCAAAATCAGAATATTATGATGATTTCTGAAGGATTTTGTGACACTGAAGACTGAAGTAATGATGCTAAATATTCAACTTTGATCAAAGCAATAAATTACATTTTATAATATATTCACATAGAAAACAGTTCTATTAATTTTCTCTATTTTTGATCATATGTATGCAGTCTTGTTGAGTAGCAGAGGCCTCTTTCAATCAGTAAAAAAAAAATAAATAAATCTTACAAAGTCCAAACTTTTGAATGGTAGTGTATAACGTTAGTGTACTAACATCTAAACATTGACCAAATTCACTTTCAGCATATGTAATCCAGTTTTAGCAAATGTTTTAGCATTATGATACTTATGATACTTTTTACCTCTCATTTTATGGAAAAGAAGACATACAGCCAAAATCATTCAGTAAAATAATGACATTAAGGTGAGCAAATGATGACAATTTTCACTTTGGGGGTGGAACTGTCCCTTTATGGGGAGAGGAAGAGATAACGATAAGGAAAAGATAAACACGAAATAAATGTCTTTGTTGTAGCATTGAAAACAACACAACACAAAGAATGAACATAATCCAGTCACACAGGCTTTATGTCTGTACCACAACCGCATCATGGTTTTAACAAAGACACTGAGAGAGGAAAAAAACAACAACAAAAAAGAAACTAGATGATGGCAAATGAGAGAAAACCGGAGGTCAGAGGATGGGTCATGAAAAATCTGAGCTCTGATTTGCTGAACTGCTCTAACTGGTTTCCATGGCAAACAATGTCCAATCAGAGTATTCAGATGGGGACAATCACAAAGAAACATAAGGTCAGATATATGACACACACACACACACACACACACACACACCGGCCAAGAACATTGTCTAAGCTGGACTAAAACATCAGCAATAGTATTATTGTTTTTTCTCCATAATAAATTACAGCCACTAAACATTCACTGAGAGCAGAACGGCAGCGTTCTCCATTTGTTTTCTTTTTTTTTTTTTAAACCATGCATTTACAGTATAAGGCATTAACCAAAGTCACTGGCATCACACGACAGCATAGAAATGAAGGTCTGATTGCGTTCGGGGTAAAGAAGAAGCTATTCTCAAACCAAAAGGCAAAATTTGGTGGGAATTTGAGACAAGAAGAGTCAAACCAATCGATATCTGCAACGTCACTGTACCTTATCGACCGGCGGATGGATGAGCGAAATTGATTTTCTGAGGTAGACAATACAGGAATATTTCATTCTCCTTGGTCAAGATCATCCTACACTCTGGTGTATAAAGTGACTCTTTTGAATCATTAAATTAAAAGGTCCTTTTTCACACTGATCTGCATAGCCGCCCAGTCCAAGTACACTTAAATGGCACCATCCATCTCTTCTCCTCTCGTTCTGCGCTATTACTGCTATTTTAAGGGACTTAATGAATCTGTCTGCGTAGCGATTACTCTTCACATCTGTGGGTCTAACCGGAAAATGCTGAATGCTTGATTTCAGTCTTATGGATTTTATTTATTTATTTATTTTTTGTATGATTTGAAAATGTTCATGTTTAACGATTAATATTTCACTGAACCCAACCAGCTGACAATATCGTCACAGAAGGTCCAGATGATGAGGTTTTGGTACAGTATGACTCAGTTTAATCATTTATAGGAATGTTCCAGAACGTCTAATGATTCACATGTCCAGAAATCGTTACTATAAACATCCGAATAGTAAAATCAGAGCGACGTTTCCACACGAACGGCGGGTTTCTGTACAGTGTGTAACAGATAAAGTGTGGGTGCAGGTCTAAGACTAAAGATCCACTTATGTCAGGAAAAGGGGAGAAAATGGGTCTGGAATCACGGAGAAGGCATTTTGAAGGACGTATCGCTTTCCTAGAGATGAGATAAATGAGGCTTCCAGGCGTCTCCCTTTTTGCCTTCAGGATCTCAGTAGCACTTTAATTTGTCGATGTCTTGTAAACGCTGAACAAACGTCCTGGTTCTGCAGCGCTTCTGCCTCTATAGTGTCCGTATGGCCACGGGGTACAGCAGGGACATGTGCTCGGCCCCTTTGATGGGCAGTTTGCGGCTGGAGTAGAAGTGGATGATCTCGGGAACGCTGTCGAACAGGCAGCTGTTCTGACCCAGTACGTACTTATTGTCTTTGGTCCGGGAGAGCTTCATGTGCATGAAACCTTGACTGCTCCTGGAGAGAGAGAGAGAGAGAGAGAGACATGTAGATGAAGATGGAGAGCAGAAAGCCATTTAATAAAGGTGGAGAAGCAGAGAGAGGAAGGTTAATGGAAGAGGGGAGGAAAACAACCTGTGATTAGTTGTCAGACAGTAGCACTCTAGTTCAGTTCATTGGTAAACGCATCACGCCTCGCAGTAAAATGTAGGGCTGGAGACGGGCGAGCTTTAATGAGCACAGCCGTACAGCCTTTTAAATGCTGTCGGGTTTCACTGGGGCTCTGAATTCAAAGTAAATTAAAAGCCAAGGACAGAGGGAAGCCACACACCTTGTGACACTGCACAAAAAATAAAGTGTGGATATAATATTGCTTTGGTGCTAAAGACTGTGTCCTGCTATTAGTAGTGCTTATTGTTACTCATATTATGAGGCGAGGCTCTGAACAAATGCCTAATCTTAAGAATTAAAGTGAGTCATATCTAGAGACCAGAATATCATAGAGGTTTAAGGATCTTTTGATTTGGACTATCAAGTGATCACTTCACACCAGCCCAGAAAAAAAAAACAGAAACCACACAAAGCAACTCAAATCAACCACATAGCAATGCTCTGGCAAAATTAAATAAAATATAGAGTAAAACAAACATTACACATTAATTAAATTTTTTTTTTAATAATAATAATAAAAAAAAAACTATTTAAAATTTCAATTTAAGTAGAAAAATAAAAAGTAAAATAAAAAAGTAATTAAACAAATTCAAATACAAAATGCCTGTTATTTTTATTTATTACTGACCTGAATAAGACATTTCACATAAAATACATTTACATATAGTCCACAAGAGAAAATAGTTGAATTTATAAAATCACCCTGTTCAAAGGTTTGCATATGCTTGATTTTTATTTTGTATTTATTTTTGCTTCATGATAGTTGTTCATGAGTCCCTTTCAAACACTGAGGACAACTGAGGGACTCATATATAACTTTTACAAAAGTTCAAACACTGATGCTCCAGAAGGAAAAATGATGCATTAAAGGAATAGCTCACCCAAAAATGAACATTTCCACATTTACTTACCCTAAAGCCATCCTAGGTGTATATGATTTTCTCCTTCCAGACGAACACAGTCGGAGTTGTTTTAAAATTGATCCTGGCTCTTCCAAGCTTTATAATGGTGGTGGATAGTGGCTAATATTTTGAAGCTCCAGAAAGCGCATATATCCGTCGTAAAACTAACCCATACGCCTCCAGGGGGTTAACACATGTCTTCTGAAGCGGATCCATGGATTTTATAACAAAAATATTTCTATTTTTAAAATTATAAACTCAAATCATTGACTTTTAGCAACTCCGACTGTGTTCGTCTGGAAGGAGAAAGTCAAATACACATAAGATGGCTTGAGGGTAAGTAAATCATTGGGAAATTTAAATTTTTGGGTGAACTATTCCTTTAAGGGCTGGGGGTGAAAACTTTTTGAATTTGAAGATTAAGGTAAATTTAACTTATTTTGTCTTCTAGGAAACATGTAAGTATCTTCTGTAGCTTCTGAAGGGCAGTACTAAATGAAAAAAAAAGTGATATTTAGGCAAAATAAGAAAAAAGCACACATTCCGTTCAAAAGTTTTCACCCCTGGCTTTTAATGCATCATTTTTCCTTGCATATGAGTCCCTCAGTTGTCCTCAGTGTGAAAAGACGGATCTCAAAATCATACATTCATTGTTGGAAAGATTCAAATACACAAAAATACTGAAAAAACAAAAATCTGTGGAACCTGAAGGACTTTTCTGAAGAACAGCGGACAGTTTAAATGTTCAGGACAAACAAGGGAATTATAAACAACTATCACTAAACAAAAAAAAAAAACACAGCTGTGGATCATTCAGGTAACAACGCAGTATAAAGAATCAAGTGTACGTATACTTTTGAACAGGGTCATTTTTATAAATTCAACTATTATTTTCTCTTGTGGACTATATGTAAATGTCTTCTATGTGAAATATATTATTCAGGTCAGTACTAAATAAAAAATAACATGCATTTTTGTATGATCCCTCTTAAATTGGTTAAATAATTAACATTTTGCAGATTCTATGCAATCCAGTCAAAACAACTGTAAGGTATGATGTACTTATTGTGTGCATGATGTATTGCAAAACACTTTTGTTGACAGAATGGTAAACAACTAAACGTGATGTTAGGTTTTGCCACATGAACGTACCACATGATTTGCTGCACATTGCAGATGTGCATGTTTTATAGGGTAAGATGAGCTGTTTACAGCACATTCTCTATGGCTCATGCAAAAGATTGTGATTTTTAGAGAGCTGTGAGAGCATAAGAAAGTTGAGAAATACTCAGCTTTCTAACGGAAATCTATGAAATGGCTTTGACAGAAATATTTACTGCTTAAATACACAAAATGCATTTGAATAGTACATAAAAAAAATCTGTTGACTATACTCAATATATACTCAAATATTGCATCAAATTTCTATCTCTCTCTGTTCATATTTATACACATATAAACTTTCTATATGAAAACTACATATAAATCTCTAAATAAATGTCCACTATTAAGAGTATCTAGTAAGAATATCCTTCAATCAGAGTAATTATCTTTGCTATCATTAAATATAAATCCCCCCCCCACCCCCCACCCCCCACCCATCTTGGTTTAGGACTCCCATTGCTCTCTGGCTGATTAGCTGCCTGTCATTAACGACTCTTCATCATCATTAGAGAGACAAGAAAATATTTGAGCTGCACAGACCCCTGAGAGCCTTCAGCATAGACACAAGCACACAAAACACACTGCAGCTAAAAGCATCTGAAAGGCCCGGACAAAGAGTGTGTCACTGATCACTCATCCAAACACACACACACACAGGTCTGAGGTCAGTGGAGACGCCTGGAAAAGCTTAAGTGCATCAATATGGAAATTTTGGCACTAAAGATTGCTATTCTCTTCCTCTTAAGGATTTTATTTTGCTCTTATCATACCAGCGACACAAACAAAGCGCGTGGATGACAGATAGAGAGAGAGAGGCTTTCAAGCATTATAGAGACACCAAAGCCTTTGTGCTCTTATCAATGGATACTTTACTTTAGATACTTAAGATACTTTAAATCTACATAAATCCCCTTTTAATCCAAGGATTCTTTTCACTTTATAGATCCGAACGGTTCACTGTGGTTCATGAATGTTAACTGATATGATTCACAGAGTGTACATGTATATGTGAATGTATAACACTATATTCATAGCATATGTGTCACTTGGTGAACTATAAGATTATATTTTCTTTAAATGACTGTTCTGGGTTCAATACAAATTAGGAACTACTGATGGCAACAGTGACGTAGTTAAATCCTTGGCTCATGCCGAGTCAACTGAACCCAAAATTTAAAAATCATAAGGTTTAGTTTTGTCACTGTTTTTAATAGTTCGTAAAACCTACTTTTTCAAACTTTCCAAAATGGGCAAAATTCACCAAATCACAAATAACACGAAAACGAATTCTACGAAGAATGCGCAAAAATGGATGTGAGGCTATAACTCCGCAACGGATTGGCGTATTGATACCAAACTTGGTGTGTTATAATAACTACGACCTGAGGCTACCTGCACAGTTTCAGAGCAGCGCCACCTAGTGGTCAGGAGATAAGAAAAATGTCTATTTTTGCTAAGAATTCTGAATGCTTAGGCCAATACTGGTCTCTTTAGATTTAGTGGAGCATGCCGAGTCAAACTATACCCAATTTTCCCACGTCAGCCATTTTGAATTTTGTCATTAAAATGCTATATTTTACGAACGCATTGCCGTATTGTTATGAAACAATACGGTCCTGATGGAACTTAAAAAGTTTTGGGGTAGTGCTCAACAGTTATAAAGAAAGTTGCAAAAATACTAATAACTTTTGAATGTATTAGCCTATTGTAATTAAACTGGTCTCAATATATTCTTTGGGTGATGCCGAGAACATAGATACCCTATGATTCCTGTCCACCATTTTAATTTATGTTTAAACCTACTTTTTCAAACTCCTCCTAGACAGTTAGTCCGATTTTTACCAAATTTGTATATCAATATACAAAACAGTTACTGTTTAACACATACAAATTTGCTGGAATCATGCCAGATTGGGTCTGAGGCAGTATCTCTGCAAAGCTTTGATATATTGACACCAACCTTTGTGTGTGCCATTCTCACCTCACACTGACCACGCCACATCAATTTGGTAACAGTGCCACCTATTGGTCAAAAGTAATAAACCATTCATTAAACATTTGATAAAATGTACAAAAATGTCCTTGTGGCCGCGGTTGGTCAGTGTAGTAAATACATTTGCTGTAGCTCACACTGCACTCTCTTTTCTTTTGAGCTGAGCTGATAAAAGGTCAGTGATTCAAACAAGAAGCGCTACTTTGTTTCGCCATTTTGTGACTTCTAAGAAAATTTAGTGTTACCGGCAGAAAAATGTCTGCAAAATATCTATTTAGTCGCAGTCTGGAGCCCTGGTAGACTACTGTCAATTACATTTTTATTTAATTGCCTTAACTTGGCCTTGTCAGCATATGATTTAAAAACATTTTTATATAAAATTATTAGTGGAAAATTTTATACATCTTTATTTGACCTCAAATAGCATATCAGCTATTGTTATTAAACTGGTCTCAAAATATTCCTTGGGTCATGCCGAGAACATAGATGGAAATTCTGCCATAGTCGATCGAACTTCCTGTCCGCTGTTTTGATTTATGCTGAAAGCCTACTTTTTCTAATTTGTCTTAGACCGTCCTTTAGATTTTCACCAAAATCAAGACACATCATCTTCAGACTGTGCTGACAAAAGTTATGGGTTTTACATTGATAGACGAAACCATATTTGTACAACAAATGTGAGGTGTGATGCCAAAGTGACTCTTAGGCTGCATCTCTGCAAAGCTTTCACATATTGACACCAAACTTTATTTGTGCCACCTCACACTGACCACACCACAACAATTTCATAACAGCAACACCTACTGGTCAACAGTGACTTAGCTTGCCATCTTTGTGCTTGCCCCATAATAGTATATATTTACTGTGCAATATTATATACACTACCGTTCAAAAGTTTGGGGTCAGTAAGACTTGCAATTTTTTTTTTTGAATGAAGTCAAGGCTGCATTTATTTTATCAAAAATACAGAAAATAAACTGTAATATTACAAAATGTTACTACAATAGAAAATAATGGTTTTTATTTTCATATACTTTAAAATATAATTTATTCCTGTGATGCAATGCTGATTTTTCATCAGCTGTTACTCAGTTTCCCAGGCTTAAGTGTCACATGATCTCTCAGAAATCATTCTGATATTCTGAATTATTAGTAGAATTATCAGTTTTGGAAACAGTTGTGCCGCCAATGTTTTTTTTTTTTTTTTTGAACCTGTATTTTTTTCTTTCAAGAACAACATTTATTCAAACTATAAATCTTTTCTAGCAATGTAAATCTATTATGTCACTTTTTATTAATGTAACAATTTATTCATTTCTTTCAAAAAAAAAAAAAAAAAAAAAGAATGAATAAACATTTACTGACCCCAAACTTTTGAACGGTAGTGTATATAATATATAAAATGCTAATAATAATAATAATAATAATACCAGTAAATAATTAATGAATGCATATACATTTACAAACAAATAATATAAAACAATAATATATTTATTATTTATTATATTATTTTCTTATTCATTTATAACACACATTCATATATATTTCTAACACTACTTGCATTTCACCCAGAACATTTATTTAAAATACAGTGTACATTAACGTGCAGAGCCTCACATGTTAATTAAATCTGAGTAGATTGATGTTTTAGAAGGGTAACTCTGTGGAAGCTGATAACCTGCTGCTGCTTTTATTGTACATGAGATGAGCAGTAAATGCAGATGAGAGCATTGGTTTGATAATGTGTTTTTAAATTACAAGCCCGAAGAGTGTCTTCAGCAGAGACCTGTTCTCCGTTTTCTCACATTGCTCGTGGTCCTGGTGAGGACACACATTAACGCGCCGGTAATTCATAAACTTTTACTCTCCCTCCATTCAGAGGAGATTTATTTCACTCCCTTCAGCCATTTTCTCTCTTTCTCCGTCCATAAAGCAGGTCACAGCTATAGCCTCTTTGCCTTTTAAGATCTTTAAGAGACTGGACTCATCCATATCACTTACGCTCCGCTCTGAACCACAAATCTACTTAGACAATCGCTCCGTTTCATGTGAGCGAGCCACCTCCAGACACCATTATAAAACATCATGCACTTCATGAAGCCAGGATAGAAAAATAATTCCAAACCAGTGACAAAAAATTAGGGCTTTTTTTCTAGAGACCAATTTTCTAACCTGAGAAGATGTGTCATCTTTCATGTAAATTCATAGAATTATGGTTCAGATTAAATTGAATCATGTTAACGATTCATAGAGGAGACAAAAAATGAAAGAGCGGTTTTATGGTCAGGTGGCTCATGCTCATCAGTGATGCTGTGCACAGAGAGGAGCGTTTCATAGCAGTATTAATATTTCAGCAGACTCAGACACGGATCGTTTGCATGTAAGAGTCTCTGTGGACGGACTGTGTATAAAGTCTCAAAGCTTTTTACATGCTGTCATGTCTGCTTTAGCACAACACTCGTGATGAGAAACACAGAGAGATGCACCGCCACACAAACCTTCTGCATTTAAACCTGCTGTCATGGCACTGAATAAATGATTCAGTCCAAAATATGATTTAATGGCTATTAAAGGCATGCTGCAGGTTCAATACAAAGTAAACTTTACTGACAGCTGTTTATCCCCAAAGAAAATGATTTTGATTTGCTCTCGGTTTAGACTTTGTGGTTACATTTAAGTCCCACTACAAAAATTATCATATAGATAACTTTACATCTCAAATAACGCGTTTACGTATGGAAAACAACAACAAAAAGTCCATTAATGAAAATCCATTTACAATGAACTCAGTTCCTAAATTATAGTTGAATCTGTTGAATGAATGACTTTTATTTATTTATTTCACTGTATTATTTTATTTCATTTATCCATTCTTTTTTAATTCAAAATATTTATTTTATGTACTTGCTTATTTGTTGATTTATATATTGGATTTATTTATTCAATGTTTGTATTTATTCAAAGTATTCATTTTATTTAGTCATTTCATTAGTATGTATTTATTGTATTTATTTATCCAATGCATTATTTTATTTATATTTATTAATTTGTGTAATGCATCATTTTATTTATTTATTTGTTTACATTTGATTTGATTATTTCACTGCATTTGATTTCATTAATTCATTCTTTTTAATTCAATATATTCTTTTTACTAATTTATTTGTTGATTTATATATTTATTTATTCAATGTATTAATTTCATTATTGTTTATGTATTTATTGTATTTATTTATCCAACACATTATTTTATTTATATTTATTAATTTGGTAATGCATCATTTTATTTATTTATTTCACTGTATTATATTATTTAGTTTATGAATTCTTTTTTTTTAATTTAATGTATTATTTTATTTATATTTATTAATTAATTTGTGTAATGCATCATATTTATTTGCTTGTTTGTCTGTCTGTTTGTTTATTTCACTGTATTTTCATTTCATTTATTCACTTTTTTAAATTCAATATATTAATTTATTTACTAATTTGTTGATTTATATAGTGAATTTATGTATTTATTCAATGTATTCATTTCATTTTATGATTTCTTTATCCAAACATTTATTTTATTTATATTTATTAATTAACGTAATGCATCATTTCATGTATTTATGTATTCATTTATGTATTCATTCTTTTACTGTATTTTACCTTCTTTGATGAGGTTGTAAGTATCGGTATTGAAAAGCATCTCTGTACTAGACCTTCACATCAGTTCGTCCTGAACTCTCCGTGAGTCCCATGTGAGCTGATGAGAGGCGACTGCGCTAAAGGTGAATAAGTCACGTCATGTTCACATTGGCTTTGTGAAATGTCAGACGGAGCAGCGGAGTCTGAGGAGCTTCAGATCGCACCACTCCACTGCGGGACGCCAGAGAGAGACAGACGCGTCAGCCAACATTAACGCGAGCTGCGGCAGGGAAAAGGTTAGCATGTGAAGGACTTATGGAAAAGGCACATGTGTGAAGGGGTCAAAGGTCACGCCAGAGAAAAACACACGTCAGCAGAAGAGACTTACACCACATGAGCTCACACTGAACCTGACAAATACGCAAAGCGGCTTTATTATTAATATTATTATTAATATTTATATTGGCCTTTATGCTTTCAGAGAGAGAGGACGAAAATTTATGTGGGGAATAAAATATAATATATAATTACTTTGGTAATTATATAAAATTATACATAATATAATTACTAAAGAAAACAATTCTAATTTTCATTTAGTTTAGCTTTATGTACTAACTAAAACTAAAACTGAAATAAAATTTAATAAAAAAAAATATGTTTAAAAACCGTAACTAAGCAAACCTGAGAAAGGTTTGATAGCAAACTTGGCTTGACAAAGCCAGGGACATTTAAAATGACATTGAAACGCATGAATTTTGAAGGTTTTACTCAGAGCAAGTCACTAAAACGTTTTAACATTTTAACAGATTGCTAGCATGGTTTTAGTATGTTTTGACACACTGCTAAAATGAACTAACATGTTAACACTTTTCTAACATGACTTAACACATTATTAGATGTTAGTTTGTTTTAGCACTTTGTTAACATATTTCTAGCATGCTTTTAAGACATTGCATGTTTTACCAATTATAACATTTTAGCAAAATGCTAACATGATTTAACATGCTGCAATAATGATTTAACAATAAAACATACATTTTTTTTTTTAAATAAATTTATTTTCAGTTATTTCACAAAGAAAACATTTCTAATGTCCAATGTGTTTACATTGATATACTAAAACTAAACCTGAAAAAAAAAAAAAAAAAGAATATAGACTATATTACGACCTTTTTTTTTTGCATTTTAATATATATGGAATTATTAGCAGAAATCATACCATGTGTTATACTCGCAGGGACAGTAATAAATATTTCACGTCTTCGATTGCATTCATTAGGTCTATTTGTAATGCGCCAACCACACAATAATTGCGATAAGCTTTGTGCTTTTGGTACTTTTAATACAAAAATAAAGTCTCAGCTTTCAAAATGTGTCAGGTTTATAGAGAAATACAAACAATGTGTCTCGCAAGAATATTTTTTTTTCAGGCTCTTTACTGTGGCAGATCACTGTATTCATGTGAATCAATCGTCTTTTTGATTACAATGAGACATTCGTTTCATTCGTTTTCTTTGTGAAAATTTCATCACCTACTCCATAAAAACGTCTGTGACGTCCAGTCTTCTGCATTCTCATAATTTTGACTTTATTCTATAAACATTCCAACTTTATTTTAGAAAAAAAATCGACTTTATTCTCAAAATATTTCGACTTTATTCTAATAATATTGAAAATGTATTCTCTAAATATTTCGACTCCTTTCTCAAAATACTGAAAATTTATTCTGTAAATATTTCGACTTTATTTTCAAAACATTGCAACTTTAGTCTTGAAATATTCTGAGTTTATTCTCAAAATATTATTTTATACTGTCTGTACATATACTTGTACATACATAGCAGTTCTATTCTTGTAACATTATGAGCACTTTATGACACACAGATAAGTTGCATTTTTATAGATTGATGTATAAGACACATTTTATCATTTCATTCAGAAATAATGTAAAATAAACGAAAATGTTTACAAATATTCCCCCATTCCCCAATTCCCCTCACTCTACGAAAAAAATTGTGTACATTTAGCAGTGTTTAGAACAGAAAAGTAAACATTTATTATAAACGCCCAGCCTAAATATTTAAATCAAAACTGAAACTTGTGACTAGATTGCAGGAAAATCCACAATATTCACTTGCCTTTTCTCATTTGTCACCAATCCTAATGTGCGCAATTTGCGCTTGACCTTGATCACTTTATAAGTCGCCTTGGAAATAGCAGCACGTTCCAGATGATAAAAAAAATGCGATTTATAATGCAGAAAATGCAGTACTGTATCAATTTTCATAAAACTGTAAAGAAGAAAGGGTATCTTTGCAAGATACAACTACAAATGATTTCCATGTTCCCCCCACGAAATTACAGCAGGAGGATAACACTGGTATTTGTTCTCCTACTCAGCGATTAGCTATTTCGTTTAGAAAGCAGGACTATTCTGCCATATTGCTTGTTGTAATTTCTCCTATTCATAAATATAGGACTGAACCTTATACCGCACTACAGGCTACAGTGCCATTCTACTGATATTGCATCAAATTATCCAATATGAAACTGCCGGTTAGGGAAGTAACGATAACCGGTTTGACGATAAATCATGATACAATTCTCCACGGTTAGTATTACCGTTTCATATTTTAATTATCATTAAAACCGTATTTGATTACCACTATTTGAACAACTTATGATAAATATATACTGTCCAGCGTAAAGCAAAGTTTAAATAACAGTCTCATGTGCGCAGAGCACGCAGAGTAGTTTCGTTTTGAATGAAAGCATGACGGAAAGCTGGGAGGTTTTAAAAGGATGCTGAGGGAATATACAAATTAATATATAAATGAATTAATTATATGAATGTACCTCTGATGGTTCCGACTGTCTTCAGAAAAGATTCGATGGCATTGTGTTTTGATCTTCATTCCACGTAATGCCTAATAAACAAGTGTTCTTAATCGCATTTCTGCTTTGTCCACGGAGCTTACGGAAACAGCTGTAACTTTGCTGTTCCATAAGTGCCGCCTAGTGGCAGAGAGTGGATTTACATTGACTTACAATTACGTTCAGCCTGTTTGCAGTTTTTGTCTAGCTAAAACTGACCGAATTTGCATGCCCTGCTGTCAACTGACCTTTTGATGAAAAACAAGGATTCTACACATTTAAACAATTGAGATAATACATCTAGAATTATTTAGATAAAATACATATAACCATTTTGATATGACTTAACCATTTTCTTTATTTAAAGCCTGAAATGTGAGGTTTACAATTTTATGAAACCATTTCAAAGCTTTATTTGAACATTTCAAACATGTTATTAGATAACTGTTGAAGAGAACTGTTGTCAGTCATGTTGTAATATAAAATCTCATTGGTAATGTTATAATTTTAGTGTTTGTGCAAACAGAAGTCATTTTATATGTTGTTTGTTGATTTTAAATATAAAACTTTGTGAAACAATTTATGTGTTAGTACTTTTTACACATTTCCAGCACATTTTAACAATACCGTGATAATACTGATAACCGTGATCATTTTAGTCATAATCGTGATAAGAAAATTTCATACTGTTACATCCCTACTGCCCGTAGACTACTTATCCTGGATGAAAATGCCCGTAATTATCCCACCTCTGCAGATTTGTATAATTTTTTTTAAAAATCCCTTGCGGGCCACCACAGGACTGATAGCAGGCCGCAGTTGGCCCGCGGGCCGTAGACACCCCTGATATAAACGATGTAAACTGAAGAAAAAACCTAAGGTACATATATAAGGTTTTTATTTTTGGGTGAAATTTAACTTTTAAATATGTGGGCACTAACTGGCCAAAATGAATCCGTATGCATGTGTGTTACAGCTCACTGTTAGTGACTGTAGAATAATCTGTATGTGTAACGGTGAGGTTCTTACTTGAGCGAGAGCGAGAAGTCGTTCTTACTGGTCTCACTGTTTCTCACCAGGTAACTGGCCTCTTTACACAAGCGCAGCAGAGACTCAGCGTCCGTCCGGCTGATGGCTCCATGATACCAGCTGTGAAGCAGAAAATAAGAATCGTGTGTGAGGAAAGGTGTCAGAGCTGTCATAAAGCTTCTGCGAGGCGTTTGACTCACAACTGGCTCTCTAGAGGCATGGACGGATCGATGCGTTCGCCCACACTTGGTCCGCTGGGCTCCAGAGAGCTCATCTTAGTGCTGACCAGACATCCACTCGAGTGCCGCTGCAGCGGACGGCACTTCAGATCCTTAGTGGGAGACATGTGGGACTTCTCCACGCCATCAAACTGCACTGTAACAGGAGAAACACATTACAGTTACACTACAGACCATATCATATGTCAAACACATTATCTTGTGTTATACTGTTATTGAGTTATAATGACCATTAGACTGTACATTATCTCTTACTTATACAAGCAAAATTAATTATCTTTTTCTCAAATAAACAGTATTTAATGTCCATTTGTTTGGCATGTACTGTAGGCATTTTTCAATTATATTTTAAATCATATTTATTACTCAATAAAATATTGTATTAATAAAATAAAATATTATAACATTTATTCATAAAATAAAAAAGCTAACACTATTTTGTCCTAACCCCATTGTAAGTAAATGTTAATTAATACTATGCAATAATTAACTGTACAATTACACTGTAACAGGACATCTTACAATGTTAACATTCTTTTTTTTTTTTTTTTTTTTTGTATGTTTTTAATATATATTATTTTTCTTTAATTTTGCATTTCAACATTTTTTTTTGTAATTTTAAGTGTCAGGTTGGAGGTTATCCTTGTGTTGAAAATGATAATAAAAAAGGAAAATGTTCATATGGAATCCACAAGTGCCCTGTAATTCCTCTAGCATGTCATTGCTCTCCCAAAATTACCCAGCATGACCTTGTAAGACTAGCAGTCCATACACTGAGCTTTGTGTTTTATTGAGCAGAAACTCCCCGTCGGCCGTAACTCAATCCAGTGAAGTCAATGTGAGCGCCTGAGGGATTGAAGCTCATCCTGCATGTAACGAGAGGAGCTTCAGACAAGCAAGACGCTTCATAAAGTGACTGAAACTTCATCATGTGGACACAAGGAGGAACCACAGCTCACACAGAGACCTGCACAGACGTCCTGTATGAAACCTGCTCACTGGTGATCGGATATGAGAATCCAAGAAAAACTCACATAAACCCAACACAGGCATGAGGAAAACACGTTTGATTTCTGTGGCACCGACTGACTGACAGCATCATGATCTGACCCTGAGCTCTATCTAAACCGCTTTATCTAGCAGAAACATGGGAACAGATGCAGACAGAGACTGAACAAACATGGTTATCAGTGACAGCGGCTCAGATGGCTATAAACCACTGCTGTTTCACATCACCGTACAAGCACTGCAGATCTGAGATATGTCCATCTAATTTCACAATATTTGGCCATTTTGACATTTCAGTAAATAACCATGTTTGTGTTATTAATAGATAATGTACATTAGATTTTTTTTTTTTATATTTGTATTTTATATTTTTATATTTGTATATTTTTTTATGACTGAATGTCTCTAGGAAATAACTTTTTTCCTAATATTTAACCATTGACAATAGCCAATCAACATTACATTATAACTGAGAGCTCTCAATTTTAACATTTATTAGACTTTAAAAATCATAACTTCTAATTGCTGAACAACAATCTACACATAAATCCATTATAAATGTTTTTTACCTGTGCCGCAAGTGAGAAATATATAGAAACTGAATAAAGGTATCAAACACTAAATACTTAATTAAATATAGATCAATCCTTAAAACTACAAAAGTTGTTGGTTAATAGACATCACAGCAGCTGGGTTATTAAGTTATTTGGCTGCTATTACTTAATAGCTGCCGCTGCTAAACATGACAACATGGCTCTGTCAGACAGATTGTGTACAACTGGAAGAAATTCAAGAAATTCTTTTACCTTCCAGAGAAGTGGTCAACCAACAAAGATCACTCCAAAGCAGAATGTGTAATAGTCTCTTTAGTTAACCTTTCTCACATTGGCTAATGTGCATGGTGTGCATGGCAGAGTTGCAAGAAGAAAGTCGCTGTTCTTCAAAAAGAAAACTGATTGCTAAAAATCACATGGACAAGCCAGAGGACTATTGGAGAAAGGTTTAATGGTTGGATGAAACCAAAATAGAACTTATTGGTTTAAATGAGAAGCTATTATATTTGGAGAAAAGAACACACTGCATACCAGCTTAAGAATCTTATCTCATCTGTGAAACGTGGTGGTGGTAGTATAATGGCTTGGGCCTGTTTTGATGCCACCTTTATCCAATTAAAATGTTGTGGAAGGACATAAGCAAGCAATTCATAGGAGGAAACCCACCAACATCACATAATTTAAGTGACTCTGCACTAAGGAATGGGCTAAAATATGGGGGGGGGGGGGGGGACTGGGGTCACAACAGATACTCAAAAACACCACATACTTTTGCACCGGATCATTTTTCTCAATAAAAAATAAAAAAAATGACAAAGAAAATATTTTTTCTCTCACTTGTTTGAATGGGTTCTCTTTGTCTAATTTCAGGACTTATATGGAAATTTGATGATGTTTTGGGTCATATTTATGCAGGAATATAGACAATTCTAAAGGATTCACAAACTTTCAAGCAGCACTGGATATATACACATATATACACACACATATGTTGAGAGTGCTGAAGAAATGCTGATGAGGACTTTAGAGGAGTCCATATCTGATTTCCATATTTAAAGAAGAACAAAATAAAGATTATGCTCTAAAAATAAGCATAAGCCAATAAAACAAACAAAAAAAAATTACACAAAATAAAATCCACACTGGCTAATCACTATTCATTTATTGGCTAATGACTTAAAGGATTATTAACTCCCAGAGCAAACATTTACAGATAATTTACTCACCTCCTTGTCATCCAAAATGTTCATGTCTTCCTTTCTTCAGTCGTAAAGAAATTTTTGAGGAAGACATTTCAGGAATTTTCTTCATATATCAGACTTTTATGGTGCCTGCGAATGTGAACTTCCAAAATGCAGTTCCAAAAACTCCCATCTCATTTTCTCCTGTGCACAGAGTACGCATGCACATTGAAGACAAGATTACTATTTTAGGTTACAACATATAGAAATTGCTATTTGTTTTTGAACCGATCGTTTCGCTAGATAAGACCCTTCTTCCTCGGCTGGGATTGTTTAGAACCGTTTGAAACTGCATTTCGACTGCATTTTGGAAGTTCAAAATCACAGACACCATAAAAGTCCACTATATGGAGAAAATTCCTGAAATGTTTTCCTCAAAAAACTATTTCTTTACGACTGAAGAACGAAAGACATGAACATCTTGGATGACAATCCTTGAAAATCCATTCTATGAAACTATTTTATTTCATTTGTGTCTATAGCCATGTTTTGATTTACAGAAGAAGAAAGTCAGGCCCAGCACAGCCATCAGTCCCACATGAGATACATGGGTCACAGAGGTCACAGGGGTTACAGAGGTCAAAGAGGTCACAGGATGTAGCTGTAGTGAGAGAGCTCATGTTTCTGATGGATGAATGTGTAGCCTCAAGCTTTAGTGACAAGATTCACACACACACACACACACACACACACACACACACACACACACCAAAAGCAGAATGTGTAATTGTCTGCAAGCTAACTTTATGAGAACAATCATTGACACAATGCAGTCTCTACAGTAGCTCCTTACCCCAACTCTGCCCATCAGAATTAAGTGCTTCATCCAAACCCTTACCCTAAACCTAACCATTACCCAATTATAACCTGATCCCTAAATCCAAGTCTTTAAAGGGGTCTCAGAAAGTGAGGACCGGCCAAAATGTCATCATTTTACTCTCTCTGTCCTCACTCCGATGGTCTAAAACTCAAACTGGCCCTCACAAAAATAGCAAGTGCACACACTTACAAATACACTACAAAGACAGACAGAGAGAGCACACTGTGTTGGGAGTCTTTGTTTTTCTTTCTCATGACTCTGTATCACTCAATCTCACTGTAAGAGTGTAATTACAGTGACTCACAGGCTCTTTACAACATCAAAGATCAATTAAATAGAGTCTCTCGTATCAAAGTTTATTATAGTAAAACACTCAGCATATGTAGCAGTTCACAGCCTCACTATGTGCTGAGCAAAGAGTTGTGTGTAAGAAAGTATTACTAAACCTTTAATTTTTTCTTTTTTTTTCCCCAATCAACATCAACAAGATTTCTATATTACTATGTTAGACATGTCAACTACCCTTATACTGTACACTTTATAGATACATTTATGGTTCCAGTGGGGAAATTATATATAGTGTTGTTGTGTTCGCCACCACTAGAGGCCAGTATGACTGTCAACAAACACCTACACAACTAAAACAGCCTGATCACAACAGTACAGTACATTACATTAACATTAATACTAATAACCTCAAGCTTTAGAAAAAAAAAAAAACACCTTTGTACTTTTTACAATCTAATTCTGACAGAACGCTTACAAACAGTCGTTTAAATGATTGTATGAAGCCATAGTTCATTACGATCATTATCAACATGTTTCACAAACTTCACCACTTTCTTCATTTTGAACACTGTATCACTTCATAACAATATACTCTCTATATTACTAACACACAACAAATTTTGGTGTAAATTTATGATTTTACAAAAGATTCTAATTTCAAATAAATTCTGTTGTTTTGAACTTTCTTTTCATCAAAAAATCATGAAAAAGTAAAATTGATCACAGTGTCCACAAAAATAATCAGAAGCACAACTGTTTTCAACATTCATAATAATCAGAAATGTTTCTTGAGCAGCAAATCAGAAGGACACTCAAAACTGGAGTTATGATACTGTAAATTAAGATTTGATCACAAAAGTAAATTACATTATACTATATATTCAAATAGAAAATAGCTATTTAGTATTAGTATTTTTGATTAAATAAATGCAGCCTTGATGAGCAGAAGAGGCTTCTTTCAGAAACATCTTACCAACCACAAACATTTCAATGGTAGTCTAAAAATATTTGCCACTTGGTTTGATATTTTATTATTTACTGACAAAGGCACAGGTGTCTAACCACTTTTGAGGCAAATGTACACAATGGCAGTGAATTATTCACCATATTCATATCATGACATTTACATGACATGAAGAAGTACCACACTACACTGTTAAAAACACTGTGTAAAATATGGACAAACCCAGCTATTGGGTTATTTTAAATGTTTTACCCAACCTTCTGGGTAGTTGTATTGTTGAAACATTTACATATTAATAAATGTTAATTTCCAACATGTTTTGGATTCATTTTAAACAAGAACTATAGTAATTTTTAAGCAATAGTTGAGGTAAATAAACCTGCCCAGAAACATTTAACCCAACTGCTGCTAGGTTTTTCCATATTTCATGTTTTTAACCCAGCATTTTTAAGAGTGTACCACCCAGTGCCCAGTAAAATCATAGTTGTACCATAGTACATGACCACAAAATAGTAACATGGTACTATTAAAATATAAGTAGTACATTGACTCAATCAAACTACATCAGGTTATACTGCATACATATGTATAACCAGGATGTATCAAATGCATAACAATGAGTATTAAAAATATTCAAATGAATAAAACAGCTTGTGCTTGAATATTAGCAGGGATAATTAGCATTATGATCATGTAATAATGCTGTAGCAGCTCTGATGTGTGTATGTGTGTGTGTGTTTGTATACTGCATGAGCGTGAGATGGAATGTCATAATTTTTGTTTACTGTTGGCATATATACTGTATGTCGGTGGAGAAACGATCTGTTACCATGGAAACCCGCCATGCAAAGGTGCTTGGCGCCTCTCAAGCTGATCATAACTGTCAAATCACAATCTGACTCTCTTCAGGAGCCGATAAAAAAGGAGAAAAAAGAAAACCAACACACAGCTGAGAGAGAAGGTGAAGCAAAGGACGACATGACCCTACAGCTGTACGGTCATAACACGACCCAGTCTTGACCCTTGCATGACCTCAGCATCTGCCTCCAAAACAGCAGAACATGACTGTAACCGTGACAACGGCACGTCCAATCAGCATTGAGTCATGAGTCTGACATCACAGACTTCTCTGACCTTTTCATGTCTAATAGACTGAACACTGAGACGGTTCACCTGCGCTGTGAGGTCTCTCCTTTCCTAAACTTAATTTCTCAGAAGAGTTTTTATGTGCCCTTTCGCTCTCCTTCAGGATCTCTTCACAAAATGCACTGAAAACAGACACAGTCACTTGTCAAACTGAACGAAGCACTGTGTTTCTGTTTTGAGTGACTGACAGGCATCTGCTGCAGCTTTTAGGACCTCTTCACACACACACACACACACACACACACACACACACACACACTTACATCGTCAAAGCATCTGAAAGTCATTTTCAATGAGAGTTGGTGATTCTCAGTATGAGTGACAGCAATTGTTGGCAACACAACATTGGAGTGTCCAGTGATGCAAAGTTGAAAGGAATGTAACTATACAAATGAGCAGCAATGCAATGGCCTACTATTATAAATAAATCTCAAACCTACTGTTTTGAATGCTGAATGGAATTTTAAGCAGTTTTAAAATTAATATTCTTTTTTATTATTTTAGAGCCCCAAATTACATTTTATTTTTCCCAAATTTCATGTTTTCAGTTTTTTTTTAAATTCTGTTTTAATAATCAAATTTTAATATACAAAACTGGCATAATCAAAAATCATGGTAATGAAAAACAAATGCAACACTTATTTTGTATGAATTTTCTAAATTTTTTCAATCAATTTTCATTTGTAATAAAAAAAAATCTGTTATATAAATTTAATAAAATATATAAATTTATTATGGAATAATAACGAGGTGCTGCACAACAAACTTTTGTGACCCTGGACCACAAAACCAGTCATAAGGGTCAATTTTATGAAATAGAGACTTATACACCACCTGAAAGCTGAAAAAACAAGCTGACATTGATGTATGGTTTGCTAGAATAGGGATACAATTATTTGAAAATCTGGAATCTGAGGGTGCAAAAAACAAAACAAAACAAACAAACAAACAAAAAAAATCCAAATATTGAGAAAATTGCCTTTAAAGTTGATGAATTTCTTATCAATGCATATTAATAACAATTAAGTTTTGATATATTTACGGTAAGAAATTTACAAAATATCTTCATAGAACATGATCTTTACTTAATATCCTAATGATTTTTGGCATTAAAAAATATATATTTTGGACTATTGCTACAAATATACCAGTGCTACTTATGACTGGTTTTGTAATCCAGGGACACATATGTCACATATGGAAAAAAAAAAAAATAATAAAAATAATGATATTCCTTAAAATACTGATATAAATTTAACTATACAAATGAGCAGCTATGTTTTCAGTTTTCATTTTTTTATGGATTCTATTTTAATAGTCTAATTTTAATATATAACAAAGGTCTAATCAATTTAAATTCAGATTTTATTTATTACAATTTTGACATTGATACTGCACGCATCAATGATTTTTATTTTATTTTATTTTATTATTATTTTTTTTTTTTGTCTTATTTCACCTGGATTCTGTATTTTATTGTTTAATACAAATGTATCATCAAAAACCATGGTAATGAAAAACAAATGCAACACTTTTAATTTATAAAACAACTTATGTTGTATTATTATTATTATTTTTTTTTTCAATCAAATTTACAAAATATCTTCATGGAACATGATCTTTCCTTAATATCCTAATGGTTTTTGGCATAAAAAAAAAAAAAATATATATATATATATATAATACATACATACAATGTATTTTTGGTTATTGCTACAAATATACCCATGCGACTTAAGACTGGTTTTGTGGTCCAGGGTCACATATGGACAAAAAAGTGGTATTCCTTAAAAAAAAAAAAAAGGTATTATTATTGTATTATTGTATTTCTGTCATAATTTCTTCAAGTTAAACCAAACTTCTATTTTGTGTTTTTGTGTTTATCTGATCATAGTTTTCTCCAAATTTCTCAAATATTCACAAACAGTGGTCCATGTTGTGATTTGAAGTGTACAGCCCTAATTTTGAAGTATTCATCCAACTAGTGTTGTCGAAAGTACCAACTTTGGTACCACTCTCACACAGAAGCACACGGAAGCCTTTAAAAGTTGTGTCTATCAGTGGATCCCTAATATATCTGCTCATAGACAGATTGGCTGAAGACTGAGAGTGTGAAGCGATGACAATTGTAGCCAACACCACAGTCCACAGTCATATCTGTTAAGCACATTAACACAATGGCCAATCAGCAATGTTTAAGAATCTGCTCGACAGTGCTCAAATGTTAGCAGGAAATGAATGTTTTTAAAATTTGGTAAAAAGTCGGTACTTTTGACAACACTACATCCAACATCTCTGTTTTCTGCATTGTACAAATCATACAGCTCTAAAATCTTCAGAGTATTATTTCAATTATTTTCGAAAGTCACGGTCTGTTGCGCAGTTTATGATACCATTAATTCATCCAGCAGCTGAAAGGCCACAATGACACAGCCATAAAACCACTGTATATGCTTTGATAGAGGCAGACAGACTCATCTCATCTTTACAAAGCGTAAATAGAAGACTAAGTCAGGGAAAGAAATTTATAAGATCCAAAGCTTATAACATTTATTACAACAAAGTCTGTCACCTCGAAACAATCTCCACAGCAATATTTCACAATAAACCTGAACTTAACAAGACAATATACTACATGATTCAAAGAAAAAAGGCGAAGAAAATGTGACCTGAGCAAATTCAATCCCTTTATCAGATCAAGCTGTCGGCTGGAGCCTGACGGATGGGTGAGAAAACCTCCGACCGGAGACGCCTCGCATCTAATCCTCTCATCACACAGATAAGAACCATTTACACTCAGAAAACATTTGATGTAAGAATCAAACATGTGACTTCAATAAGGAATAACAGACGTTGCTGTCAGTCAGTGAATCATCAGAGTTTCTGTATCAAACTGTTCCCCTCAGGAAACCGGTTTCAGGCTGAATTAAAATTAGATGATCTAAATCAAATTCAACTGAGCTCATCAAGCATATTGAAGCACCAAGACTCTTATTTCTTTAGAAACACCATAATTTGTTTAATTATATCAAGCCAGGCTCATGAAAATATGTGCCTCCTATATATACATTTCTGAAACACGCTTATTACATACTTTACTGTGCGTTTTGCAGCAGTTTTAAAGTGAAAAGTCCAGAGAGTGCCGCTAAAAAAAAAAACACATTCCATATGTGACCATGGCACATTTTAATTTCATAGGTACAGGCACATATTGCTGAGTATTTATTCTGCTACTTGAGGTATGTTTTGAATTCTGTTCAGAATTTAATTTAAAGCATGTCGCTAAAGGTTAATGCTCTATCGTGTTAGAAAAATCCCCTACACTCTTAAAAAAATGAAGGTGCTTTAAAAGGTTCTTCACAGCGATGCCATAAAAGAACCATTTTTGGTTCCACAAAGAACCATTCAGTCAAAGGTTCTTTAAAAAAAAAAAAAAAACATCTCTTTCTTACCTTTTTATAATCTGAAGAACGTTCTTTCGCCACAAAATACTTTTGTGAAATAGAAAGGTTCCTCAGATGTTAAAGGTTATTAATGGAACTATTTAAACAAAAAAAGGTTCTTCTACGGCATCATGAAGCACCTTTATATTTAAGAGTGTACACCAAACCCAACCCCCAAACCTACCTGATATTGTTAACAAATGCAAATGTGATATAAAAACTTATTTGTTAATACAGCCATGCTATTTTAAGTTCCTTATGCGGATTTGAGCTGTTTCACAGGGTTCGTACCGGAGCTTTTCATCACTCAAGTGCAACATCATGCAACAGTGTGAGCTACAGAGCAAACCTACTGAATTAGAAAACTCATGGTATGAAGCCGTATGCGTGACAACAACGTTCAAAAGTATCAGTTTTTAACCACGTAGGATGTTAAAATTGTTTTGAAGTCATGACACAATATTCTGCAAGTAATTGTGTGAAAATTAGGCTTTATTCATCAAAACTCTTTACCTGTAAATCATACTTTGTGTGAAAAGGAATAAAAGTTGTCAGTTTTACTGCCTCTAGTGTGCATTTTTTCAGTTTTGCAGAAGTGTATATAGAGGCACGTATTTCCAATGTATTTCCAGTGCCTAGGTGTATTACATATAAACTTGTGACTAAAGAAATTAGTAGTAGTGGTAGGAATTGTAAGTAATCATATTGTACAAATATTTTCTGTTCCAGATAATAACATTTTCCTGTCAATTTTCAACAGAGTTTAAATGAAAATTATCATTTTGAGAATATTCTGGTGAATACAAACTGAAGCTACCAAAGCATTAAACATGTTGGTTTGTCTTGAATCCACACAGATGTCAAGACGCACACAGACACTAAATGCTCCATTCCATTCTAAAACACTCAACGAGGGTTACTTCTGAACACATTCGCTAATTAAAGCTGCTAATTAATTCTCATTTACTAATACACTAATGGAAGTTTCATCAGGCGAGTGCAGTGCTCAGTGGGGAGGATCGGCCGTAATTCACCGCCATATTACAGCCTGCAATTAAGATCTCCGCTCTTGACTTCTGCCATGATTAACTAGTCACACTCACATTCATATGTTCAACGCATACGGCCAAATACTCAACGTCAGACTTACAAAAGGCGGGTGAAACCGTGTCCATACAACCACATTCAACGATTCAGTCCTGATTGGCTGAAATGAGTAATAAAACAGCATCAGCTGGATGTCACGAGGCCTTGCATGAAAAACGTTCACCTTTTGTTTCTTCCCTTCATTAAACCCCGGGAATACAGTCAATGTGTTTCACAAAGGCAAAGAAAAGCAGGCCTCACGGGCTAAACCCCACAGTCACGCTCGCATAATGAAATCTACATCGCTTTTAATTCTATTATTTCATATTCTGCAGAGACATGAGGCAGATATAAGCCCAGAATAAAGGACCGGAAAGGGGCAACAATTAATTCAGACGCCAAAACAAAAGAAGCTCCAGCTTCTCTTGGTGCAAACAAAAGAGTTAGACGATATTTATATGCAAATTTAATTTCTGGCCCATCAAGTAGCAGGCAAAAATTAAAATCTTGTCAGATTGATGAGGCAGGCTCTCATATATAGTTCAGAACAAAGGAATAAAGACAAGATGGTCGACTGGTAGTGGAATAACAGGCTGGTTGATTAGTGAGCTTAACTGCTGCTTTTAGACGTAATTCTCAAATCATTTAGAGACACATCGTCTTAACATGCAGATAAGAGCATTAAGAGCCAGGGTTGAAAACTTTTGAACAGAATGGAGATTTTTTTTTGTTTTTGTTTGCCTAAATATTATATTATAGTACTAAATTTACTCTGATCTTCAAATTCAAAACTTTTTCACCCCTCGGCTCTAAATGCATGATTTTTCCTTCTGGAGCATCACTGAGTGTTTGAACCTCCTGTAATAGTTGCACATGAGACCTTGTCCTCAGTGTGAAAAGATGGACCTCAAAATCATACAGTCATTGTTGGAAAGGGTTCAAATACACAAAAACGCTGGAAAACCAAAGAACCTGAAGGATTTCCCCAGGCAGTTTAACTGTTCAGTACAAACAAGGAACTCATGAACAACTATCATTAAAAAAAAACAAAAAAAACAAAACAAACAAAAACAGCGTGGATCATTCAGGTAACAACAGTATTAAAAATCAAGGGAATGTAAACTTTTGAACGCAAGTTTTGAACTTTTATTTCCTTGTGTGAACTATATGTAAACATCTTTTATGTGAGATATCTTATTCAGGTCAGTACTAAAACAATTTTGTATGATCCTTCTTATTTTGGTAAAATAATTAACATTTGGAAAGGGGGATGTAAACTTTTGACCTCAACTGCAGTGTGTTTAGATTTGACATTTGTCAGCACAATAAAAGATAATTAAATCAGCTAAAGTAAAATAAAGTTTAAAGTAAATTCAACTAATATATTGATACGTTAATGACTATTTTAATGTACTAAAATAAATAAATAGACATAACCAAACCTAAAGGATATTTTTGTCAAAATGCAAAAACTATGACTAACACTAAAACTAAAAATGGATATTGGAAATGTCTCATAGCGTACATTTGACTTAATTTCAGCTTTATTTAAAGTAACAAAAATGTTTTGAATAGTTCTAGCGTTTTTAGATATTACTGTTTAGGTTTAGTTTAATTTCAGTTGTAGTTTTACTTCAGATTATTTAATTTGCATTTATTACAACTTTACATTTAAACCAAACTATTAAAATGAACCAGAATGTAAGTACTTTTAATAGTTCAGGGGTATGAATTTGAGCTTTTGCACATTCAGAGAGAGGCCAGAAAGCCTTATTCGCCAGTGAATTTCCCTGATCTCTGTGAAATGACCCTTTAACCTGTTTATTCCTGTGAGGAAGTGGAGTGACGGGATCATCTTACGGTTAATCTCTGGAGGAAACCCGCTGCCCGGATCAATCCAGGTTAACTTACAGCCGCCCGACGTGCTCAAATCCACACGCAGCGCTGCCAGAAAGAGAAACCTTCACTTTACTGCCCCAGACATAAATCTGGATTTGGAGCACGTTCATGGGCGACACGCAATACGCCTTTCAAGCATTCTTTGGTTTTATGGTGGCACCCTGATACGACACGTGAGCGTAAGCTTTCCAAAACACATCTGAAATGGAAACGTGAATTCTAGTCATATGATAGCGTAAAACCGTATTCCTGAGGATCTGAACATCTGTAATCTCAACGGGACAATCACCTTTCCACATTTTCCTGTTAAAGGACTGAGACGCAAATGGTGAACCTGATGATTAGGTTACATGGAGGTGGTAAACCGTGAAGGGAAACCACTAAACGTCCCCTGGAAATCTGAGAAGAAACTGTTTCTGAGCGTCAGACCTGGATCTGTAGTGATTCACGCAGACGCTGAGCTCTATAAAAGCCAATGAGGTGTTTTCAGGAAAGCTGGACTCAAGCCTTCAATGATTTTCTGCTTCACTGGCAGCAAATGCTAAATTTGGACGGCAGTGCCAGAAAGAAGCTTAAATCTCACAGCAGCTCATTAAGTTCATCAAAGCATATGCTCTTCATGTGTTGAAAACCTCTTCACCTGTTTTTAGGAGCAGGAATGGCACAATACAACCATCATCAATAGAGAAAGTCAAATATGCAGATTCCAGTTTAGATTTTTCATCATAGGTAATACATCTAAAATAAACTATCTGCAAGGCCACAGTATAATAATATAAAGTCACACTGTGAAATGTAAAGTGACATTCAGAGATATAAAGTCAGATTTACGAGAAACAAAGCTGCAATTATGAGAAATAAAGTTTCATTGTAAGATACTAAATCACACTGATGTATTAAATCAAAAGATACAAAGCTTAAATCGCTGTTGAGATCATCTGAACCTCTAGGGAAGACATATGCAAGATTATTAGAGAAATGTAGTAGGCCAAAGTTTCCATTTGCTCTTCATTTAATCTCATTATAGACTAGGATAAACTATCAAGATGTTAAAGATGTTCTGTGTTTTCTCTTTCCTACAGGCTCTGAGATTATGTGAGGCAGTGAGGGTGAAATAAACTGAACTGGACAGAGGTCTGGTGTTTGCAAAGGGTTTGGAGACAAGCATGGAGCGTTAGGGGTGAAGATGAGGGCTGAACCCACCGTGCTGGTGCTGGTCACAGGCTGACGCTGTGGCGTTGAGTCCTGGAGAGGACGGAGCCTCCACCGCCTCCATCAGAGGAGGACTGGTGTTGAGCTGCCCGACCGGAGGAGGCCACGGCAGATCCTTAATGACTTTAATCTCTACTGCAGACAGAACCAGAGACAGAGGGAAAGAAAGAAAGACAGAAAGAGAGAAAGGGGTATAGAGGAGGGGAGGGCAGTAGAAATGGAGAGAGGAGCGTCAGTGAAGGCAGGATCAGGTCAGCAGGGCAAACAGTCACAGACTGGAAACAGGAAACAGGAAGGAAACCAGGAAACAAACAGTGATGTAGAGCATTCAGGATTCTGCCTCTTAGACACAAACACCTACAGACCTCAGGATTAACCACACAATCTCCATGCCTTTTGTCGTCTGATAGCTTAGATTTTATTTAGTATAATTGCACAACGTCCAGCTTCAGATTGTGCTTCACGTGTCTTTTTGCTGTCAAATCATTACTTTTTATAGAGTAAACATAAGAATAACTTTGATATTGTTAGTAATGTTTCAAGATGAACACTTACTGGCTGACATCATAACCAGACATCATTTATTAGAAAAATCAGTTTCAAATATGATCATCAGGCTTTTGAGGAACATTTGTTTCAAGAACCTTTACTTTCACTGTTCCTCAGTGGATGAATGATCTTCTCAAGCCTTGAAAACCTCTCAAATCTTTTGAGGAACGTTTATCTCTCAATCATCATTGTATTGCATTGCATTATATGTTTTGATCATTTAAATATAATCTTAAGACATACTGTATTATTGGAGATATTGTGTGATGAGTGATAATTGGTATTTATATCATGTTATGTAAATTTCTGCTATACTGTAACAAAGATTTTTATCATATAAATATCAGCAACTGCACCAAATTCCATATTGTTCAGTTTGAGTCTGAATAAAATGTATGTGGTTTTTCCTTCATATTGCCAGTATATCAGACTATATGAGCCATAAAAGCCTGATGGATCAAATATGATACTGAACAAACACATATGCTATGGTTCAATAAACCCTTCCATAAATTAAGCACTCAGAGATTAAAGAATAGTATGGTGAGCAGCACTACAAGTTGACTCCTGAGAAAGACAGTAAGAAGTCTGTGAGATTCAGATGATTATTTGTATTTTTTTCTAGATTATATGGTTCATTAGGAATACACACACACACACACACACACACACACACACACACACTGTAGCACCTCCATATTCTGCTTTCATTACAGACATGTCAGATCTTGTCTGGTGTGTTATTCAAAGACAATAAATGGTATCTACTACAGCATGAAGCACATGTACTTTTCTTTTTCTCTCTCTATTAATGCAGCTTTGCTGGATGTAATCGTGCCCAGGCGCACCCATCGAGTGACAGCAAATCTATCCTCAGAAACACCCCACTCATTTAACAGAGAAGAGGATCCATATCATAACAGCACTGAGAGCATATGAGGCTCTTCAGATGCTAGTTTTGCACCCTTTGGGCAGCATTTCTGGGTGTTATAATAGTTAGAAATTAAATTGCACATATAACAGAGCCAAAGACAGGCAGACCGAAGTCACAAAGCCCTCATCTAGAAATGTGAAAACCCTTCATCCAGCCACTCACAGGGCAATATTCATAAACCAAAATGCATCATTTCTAGTTAAAAAAAAAAATTATAATACGGATACAAAATATTAAAAATAAATATTTTCATGTTATGGTCAATAACACCCAACATGAACTGAACCGAATCAACATTAAACTGACATTACTGTCTTTTTATAACTGCCTTTCTAGCTAAATTTGAATATTGTCTCAAATGTAATAAAGTTTGCATCATCAGTTGTGTTATTTTCCTGTTTATTACTGTGAGGCTGCACTGAGATGTTGAAATCTGTATTGTATATATAAAAAAGAAATAAACATGACTTGACTTGATAATTAACAAACAGTAAAAAAAAATCTATACCATTTTGACCAAATGAATTAAAATAAAACACTAAAAACAAAAATAAAACCAATGATTATGAATCCAACAACTAAATGTAGGCATCACATGAGATTGTACAATATGAAAAATGGATATTCATTTTGAAATTTGCTTATTACTTCATTTAAGCATTCGATGATTGTAACAGTGCTATAAATGTAAAAATAGGGCATTCACAAGTAAAGATAATATTGACTATTACGGATCAAAAATATACATTTTACCAATATATTGTGCAAAACACACAAAAACAACACTAAAAGACAAAAAATGACAGGAAACTGAACTATATCCATATTATTACCCTGTTATTACCATGGTAGTTCAAGGTACTTTAAATAAAAACAGTGTAAAATATACTACTAATGGTATTACAGAGATACAGTTTGGTTCTTCTTTTGCCAGCATAGCTTGACATGTGTATGTATTTAACCATATTTAACTTTAAGTAGACAGAAACGTGGCTGTGGTGTCTATGCGTGAACGTATGCGTTTATTAATAAAAGAAATATATAAATGAAATATCTACTGATACTGATAAATAAAAAATATTTTATCAACATATTGCGCATCCCCATAAATCACACAAAAACAACACTAAAGGACAGAAATTATACTACTGAACTATTACCTTGTTATTACCATGTTCTTTAACCGGTAGTTCAAGGAATTTTACAGAAAAGCATTGTAAAACTATAGTACTACTGCCAAAAGTAGTAGGTGTCAAGATGAAGGTACTTCTTTTGTTAGTACATGTCTGTATTTGACTATACTTTAACTTCAGTAGACCGAAACGTGTCTGCGGCGTCCAGTGTATTTGTTTACTAATTCTTTCGCAACATTAGCCACAGTGTGTTGGTGCAGCTTCTTGGCATCTCGACTCTTCCCAGTGACCAGTTCTGTACATGAATTAACTTTGCTGTGCCAGTTAATTAAAAACACCACAGAGCGAGTCGGTGTACACTGGGAGTTAGAAAAGAGACGTCGCTGTCACTTAAGCCCCGAACCGCGTCTATTTAATAATGAAACAAGCAACAAATCCCTTCATTTTGCTTTCCGTGCATCTTCTCCCTGTCGGTGTGCTGACAGAAACAGAGCTCGGCACAACACACGATCCAAAACAAACAGCACACACAAACAAAAGCTCCTCCGGAGGCCGGACGTATACAAGCCGCAGCCTTGGAATTCAAAGCAAACGCACTTGTGATTCATTTGGCATCGGATGCTTTCAGCGCTTGACAGGCGAACGACCTGAACTGTCTGCGCATCCGAAATAAAGCTGGCAGTTTGTTGACTGCGCTGTCAGGCCGTGCGGCGTTTTACGAGCCGATAAACGCACTCCTCTATGCATTCAAGCACTCGGTTATGAACTCGCCCTTGTTTTTAACTCCAGAGGGCTCTATGTAAGCAACTTCTAGATAAAACATTAGGCGGGAATATCGAATAGTGGTCTTCTAAACCGCGTGACATGATGGTGGTTGACAGAGCCGCCATTATCCACCGGTGTTACGTTGAACAGAGTCGACCTAGCGAGGTCAGCCTCTTTGACAGCTCATATAATAACTTCCTGCATGGCGGGTGAAGTAAAGGCCTGCCAACAGCCTGATTAAAGAGCTAATTCTCATTCGGTGCCGCAGATTAGCGTGTAATTGTTTTGGGAGAGGAGAGCTCTGCCTCTTGTGCCTGTAGGAAGGCAAAGAAGTGAATTCGCACAGGTTGTGCGCATTCGCTGCCACTCAGATAAGATAAATTGTGTATATCGGCTCTTCCACACTGAAGGTGAACTCGGTTAAGAGGCTGTAACGCTTCTCGTGTTAAGCCAGAAAGCCATTGCTATGTTCAGCCGTCTGATGAGTTCTCTGAAAAGCACTCTGTCCTGTCGGTAATGCGGCATATTGTGAGGATTAGAGTGTTTTACAGCCTTGGCAAAATCCCTCATGCTAAACGAGTGTGTTGGTAAACACCAGCGCTGGAGGAGGAGGAGAAGGTTATGGTTTGTCTTTATTTCATTTAGGGTGTTTTCACACTTTGTTTGTTTCAGGGCTCTGGCAAGAATTTTGTCCACTGCATGTGAAAACTAAAAATTAATTGAACAGAAGGGTGCTCAACAGAGGTTTGTATTCATTTTTACATATTTAAATGTTTATTTATTTTTTTTATTTAATTGTATTTATTTATTTATTTTCATGTTAAAAAGTAGGCTTCTGAGGAAGATTTACTTGTCTATGTCTCAATAATCAGTGAATTGCGACGAATTGCATATATGAGCCATAAAAACCTGATGCATGAAATACACATATGCAAACTATACACACACACACACACACACACACGCACACACACACACACACATATACATATTTTATATATATATATGTATCACAAAAGTGAGTACACCCCTCACATTTCATCAATCATTTCCGTACATCTTCTCAAGGGACAATACTATAAAAATGAATATTGGATATATTTTAAAGTAGTCAATGTGTAGCCTGTATAGCAGTATAGATTCACTGTCCTCTGAAAATAACTCAACATGCAGCCATTATTGTCAAAATAGCTGGCAAAAAAAGTGAGTACACCCTAAGTGATAACAGCAGTATGTCGTTTAACCATGCAAAGCCACATATCCTTTTCATCATGTTCATGTTTTTGTCTGCTTGACAGTTGTGTATCTTGTATTAGAGCAGTTAAAATCTGGTGCTTTAAGTACAATTCTCTCATACTGACCATTGGATGTTCAACATGGCAACTAAGGATTTGAGAATTTGAATTTTTGCTCTCCACAAAGATGGCCTAGGCTATTACAGGTTCAGCAACACCCTGTAACAGAGTTACACTACAGTGGCCAGGGTCATACACAGGTTTTCCAAGATGGGTTCCATTTAGAATAGGCCTCGCAAGGGTTGATCAACAAAGTTTAGTACTTGTTCGCATCAGGTGCAGAACCTGGCTGCAAAAAACAGATGCATGAGTGCTGCCAGCATTGCTTTAGAGGTTGCAGAAGTAGAGGGTCGGCTTGTCAGTGCCTGACAGACATCGCACACTGCAACAAGTCGGTTTGCATGGGTGCCATCCCAGAAGAAAACCTCTTCTGAAGCTGGCTCACAAGAAAGGCCTCAAACAGTTTGCTAAGGGCATGAATTACTAGAACCATGTCCTGTGGCCTGATGAGACTAAAATAAACTTGTTTGGCTCAGGCAGTGTCCAGCTTGTGAGGCGATGCCCTGGTGAGGAGTACCAAGAAAATTGTGTCTTGCCTACAGTCAAGCATGGTGGTGGTAGCATGAGGGTCCGGGGCTGCATGAGTGCTGCTGGTACTGGGGAACTTTCAGAGGACAGTAAACATATACTGCTATACAAGTTGCACACTGACTAATCTAAAATATATGTCCCTTGAGACAATAACAATCTAAATACATATATTAAAAAAAGTGAATGGAAAATGGACAGAAAAACAGTCACAGCCGATGTGAATAAAAAACTGAGATCTTGAATAAGACTAAATGTGAAAAACACTTTCAGACACATGAACCAGGAACAGTAGGATCACGAGGACCCTCGAGTATCATTTGCATTTGCAGTTACTCTAAAAAATAAATGATTTTATGATTGCAAAGGCGCAACAACACCAATTACAACACCAATTACACACTGCTCCTTTGACAGACACTCTTCTGCTCTCTCTCACATTTCATTTTACCAAATTACAACGAATGGGGAACCCGCTGTCACCAAATAATAGCCAATTTAATAAAAGTGGCAGAAGTGCTGCAATATCACAAGCACCAGCCTCAGAATAATATTAATGCACACACACATATATACAGTCAGCGACAGCTTTGAACTTTGGCTGAGCTCACCAATCTGCCACGGCTCGAGCTGATGAGTTAGTCTTACACTGAGTGTCTGTTCGCTGTCCTTTCCTTGAACCACCAGAAAAATTGGGGAACATAGTGTGCAAAAAAGCTGCCACAATTTCCCACAATTCCCCTGGGCAGAACTTAGTCAGGCAGGCTGGCTTTATCTCATGTTCCAGATTTGAAAGCAATCGCACAGCTGAGATGCTGAAGGCTCGGTTCATGCAGATCCAGCCCGCTTTAGACAACGGATGGATTTCATTTCACACTTTTATCACAGACCTAATTAAGACATCACAACAGAAAAAAGGACAATTTAGACACGATCAGGCTTTAGGGTAGATGAAGAAGTGTGAACTGATTTCACGATAAGACAAATCCAACATGAAATATTAAACGCTCAGGGTCTGATGTACTGAAGCGACACGACTGACGAGGTTAGCGGTAATGGTATCCGACAGCACTAAAGTCATAAAAACAGCATCAAACATTCATACAGACTCAATAACATCCCACAATCCACTCCTCTGCTTTCAAATGAACAGTCAGTCTGACTGAATTCAAGCTAAATGCGATTTCGAGGAGTGTTCGCTCTCCTAAAGAGTCTCTTGATCGGCTGCTGGCAGATTGTATACGTATTTAAAACATGGGGGTGTGAGGTAATTATACAGTGGATATGCGGTAAAGTGCATTGCCTACGCCTCGGGCGCAATTAGAAAAGTCAAGCACCTTTTCAAAAGCTCACAGCAGTTTCTGTGGCATTTCAGCACTGCCATCTGTGATAAAACAGCCAACACTCTTTCTGTTAGTGAGAGCAGAATTCTGCACTGCTGCTGGATGCATCTGATAAAAGCCAAAACCTTCTCAGAAAGACACTTCTTAAGATTAATTCTAAGTTGTAATAAAGTTCCTATTCATAAGAAGTTCTCAAGTACAGTTGAGGTCAAAAGTTTACATAAACCTTTTAGAATCTGCAAAATGTTTTGTATTTTAGCAAAATAAGAGGGATCATACAAAATGTATGTTACTTTTTATTTAGTACTGCCCTGAATAAGATATTTCACATAAAGATGTTTACATCTAGTCCACAAGTGAAAGTAACAGTTTATAAAACTGACCTGTTCTTAATACTGTGTTGTTACCTGAATAATCCAGTGTTTTTTGTTTGTTTGTTTTGTAGTGATAGTTTGTCATGAGTTCCTTGTTATTCCAGAACTGTTAAACTGCCTGCTGTTCTTCAGAAAAATCCTTCAGGTCCCACACTTTTTTGGTTGTTCTGCATTTTTGTGTAGTTCAACCTTTTCAACAATGACTGAATGATTTTGAGATCCATATTTTCACACTGAGGACAACTGAGGGACTCATATGCAACTATTACAGACAGTTCAAACACTCACTGATGCTTCAGAAGAAAACACAATGCATTAAGTGCTAGGGGTGTAAACTTTTGAACAGACTGAAGATGTGTACATTTTTCTTATTTTACCTTAATCTTATATTTTTTTCATTTAGTACTGCCCTTCAGAAGCTACAGAAGATACTTACATGTTTCCACAATTAACTCATGAACAACTATCACTAAAAAAACAAACAAAAAAGCACAATAACAGGTAATAACACAATATTAAGAATTCACCATAAATCAGTGTGTGTGCGAGAGAGGTCATAAACTCTGCGTTTGGAGACATGTTTATGTGTGTGTGTGTGTGTGTGTGTGAGAGAGAGAAGATAAGCCCTCTGGCATTTCTGTCTCTGAAGTGGCGTCTTTGAGCTCCATGAAAGCACCATGAGGCCACTGTGTGTGTGTGTGTGTGTGTGTGTGTGTGTGTGGTGAGAAATCATGACAGCAGACTGTTATCACACCATAGCAGCAGCAGCATGTAAAAAAGACAGAGGGCAGCGCCTGTCATCCAGGACTTTGTGGAGACTCACAGACATTCACACAGTCAGTGTCTGAGACAGACAACTGTATTAATAACATGAAGGCAGATCGCAAGCAGACTGAACATGCTCAGTGGCTACATTTGCGCAGTATAGGGGCGTCAGTCCTGTTTTAGAGATATTTTATGGTTGCATTTACATAGTGACAACAGATTTCAGCATTTCGAAACTCTGTGACTAGAACTGCACTACTTTTACAGCAGGTCATGTGATCTAAACCACATACAGTCAGCTAAAATACAAGATCATAATCCATAATAACACTTACACTAGTGAAAATTAATTTGGTCTAAATCTGGAGAGAAATCTGCATAGATCAAGTACCATTTACAAGCCAAAACAGCTTGTGGGTGGATTTTGATGTGAGAGACAACAGAAGAAGACTTTTTCACTGGAGGAAGTATTATAGATTATGAGCTCAGCAAGAATGTCTTAAAAATGGATTTGTTTCTTACAAACACACAGCTTATTGTCTTCACAAGATGATAATTGATGGACTGGTGGATTACTTGCTTGTGGATTATTGTAATGTTTATATCAGTTTTTTTGAACTGTCATTTTGACGGCACCCATTCACTGCAGATGATCTATTGGTGAGCAAGTGATGTAATGCTATATTTCTCCAAATCAGATGAAGAAAAACTCATCTACATCTCATATTGGATGGCCTGAGGGTGAGGACATTTTCAGCAGATTACTATATTATTCAGTACTTCAAATATACACTATTTGAGTCTATTTGCTTTCAAATTTCACGTTTAATTCAATGCACTGCATTACTTTCTATAGTATAAATCATTTTTCATACATGAAAATAAACAGTGACCATTATATTTGAGTAGATTTAGTTGGCTAAAATCTAATAGGTTTAGTTACAGTGCAATACATTTACTAAGCATTTCTGTAAAATTACCAAACTTATTATATAGGTTTCACATTAAGGTTTTATCATGACAGACACAGATTTAACTGCTGTGACACGCAGCATGCCTTTATATTAAAATTAAATGAAACCACTTCTCATAAAGAAACAAAAACATGGTCTTCTTTTCATTACCTGGTTATGTATGCATTAAAAGACTAATTATGCAATCTTCATTCTTTCAAGCAGACATCTATTTCTATAAATACATTTTTATTATGCGATATGGTGATATTCTCATAATGGTTTACGTTTATCTAAGACGTATGAATACTCGTCAAAACAGACAGTTCCACATCATTTTGTGTGTGAGAGGTGCAAAGAAAACCAGACCGAATTAAGTTCTTTTTTGTATCGTCTAATTTATCCATATGTCTGCTGTTCTCTTACTCCCAGATATTGACATTTTTTAATGTTTTATGAGACATGCAGCAAATGTATGCAAGCCTTATGTCCCACAGGATTGATCAACTATGATACAGATCAAATGTTTTTATTCATTGATGCAAATGTCAATAGATTTATGTCACAGTTTTCGTTAGAGTTTTACCTTCCTTTCCTCGCTTTTAAATCGCTTAAATGCGCATTTTACTTTCACTTTTGAATTAATGGCATTTCTGTGTCGACTGATTGACAACAATAAAACTGTATGACAAACTCAATTAAACAATTAAATGTTAAATATATTAAACATAGCATGCTTAATGTATTAACAAAACAAATACAAATACACCATGCTATATAGAAAAAAACGTACAATAATAACAAATAAAATCAGCACAGTGGAACCAAATAAATAAGAAAGAAATGTTAAAAAAAGCTTCCAAAATCATCTTCGATTAACAACAACACTGAAAAAGTCCTTCCTGCTGCCCTGTATCTTGCTCTCTTATTAGCTGTAGGTCATTGTCGATGTATGTTTCAGTCAGAACTAATTTCACACACAGGTCTAGATATTTAGCATGGCAAATATTCTGCGGGCATCAGCGACACATCGGTGATTCTCTCAGATCGCGTCTTTGAAAGTTCACACTGTGTGAATTCACACTCGCGTGAACGCGCACATATTTGCCTCCGATTTGGGGCATTTGTCAGCGATTTCGCAAAACCTGTCGGGTCTAAAATCGTGCAGTGTAAACTTCATTTTACATATGCAACACAGACACACTTTCAAAGGGGGTGAGGCTTTCTAGAAGGGCTAGGCAAAAAAAAAAAAAAAAGATTTTCAATAGAAAATAGTTTTTTAAAATTACGTCGATTCGATATTGATTCTCAAAAGTCACAAATCAATATTTTCCTGTATTTATTTCAGCAAACATTTAAAACAAGATCTGATTAATGTGAATCTCATCATTGGTCCTCTCCACTAGATGTCACCCTCCTATTCAACTATATGTGTGATTTGCGATGCTCAGGTGAATCGAATTGAATCGTGAGCTTGCGAATTTAAATCTAATCAAATCGGGACATCTGAATCGATACTTAGCCCTACTTTCTAGAAAACCCTGTGCGCATTTTGGCTTCACCTTCTGGGTTTATCTTTACAAACACACACACATGCATTCTTTAGTGTTGTCACATTTGCCCTCATCAATCTCTCTCTGCCTATATAGGTGGTGTGCGAGGAGGCAGCAGATAACCAGATGACTAATTAGGTGACACACAAGTGCACAACCCTGCATTGACCTACACAAGCATGTATCAGCATCTAGCTGAAAGCAGCTCATTGATAAATGCATGAGTGAATAACACACACACACATGCAGCAAACGCTTTAATGAATAAACCCAGCGGTAAATAAATATCGGGAGCTGTACGCATTGCAGTGAATCAAGTGCACTGCAGCTTACCACAAGCTGGTTTTAACGTTATGCGTTTCGTCGGACCAAACGAAGATTGATGAAATAGAAACATATATACACCGAAGCGCTCTGTAATATCTAAAGCACTCATTTATGCTAAGTGCAATATTTCTCCCGTTCGCTCTGCATCTCCTGCAGTCGCCTCGACTTCACAACCAAGTGCATTTATCCTAATCAAGCATTTACATTTTAGAAGCTGACAGACAAACTCGGTATGCAAATAAGACGTATTCTGGTATGCAAAAATGGCAGGACTAGAAATGCGAGTTGTGAATATTACATTATTCATGTAATAATGAAAACTAGCGAAATGCAAATATAGTGTAAAACACTTCAACATGCACTGACCCTGAAAACTTTCAAATCTTTTCTCTAAAAGTAACAGCTTGCCTAAAAATGAAAATATGCTGAAAATGTACTCACTTCATCAGAGTAATGTTTTAAGAAAAGTATTCCATCACTTGCTCACCAGTGGATCCTTTGCAGTGAATGGGCGCCGTCAGAATGAGAGTCTAAACAGCTGATAATATAACCACAATAATCCACAAGTAATCCAAAACGTCTTAATGATGGATTTGTTTCTCACAAACACACAGCTTTTGGCTTCTCAAGACATTAATTGATGGAGTGGAGTTGTGTGGATTACTTGTGGATTACTGTGGTGTTTTTATCAGCTGTTTGGACTCTCAGACGGCACCTATTCACGGCAGAAGATCCATTGCTGAGCAAGTGATGGAATGCTGCATTACTCCAAATCTGATGAAGAAACCAATTCAACTACGTCTTGGATGGCCTGAGGGTGAGGACATTTTAATTTCTGTGTGAACTATTCATTTAAGCCTTGTATACACAAAGCCTCCATTTATGGAAAGACCATAATGAGCATTTCACTCATGTCGTGACCTCAGGATGATCTTTTAACCTCTGGAATCAGGGGTTGAGCGTTGAGACGGGCTCCAGACCACTGAACAGAAGTCTCAAGGGTGTTTTGCTATGATTGACGTTCCTTGAAGATTTCTTTTTGAACATTTTTTTTTTGAAGGCAGAGAAATGTGAGTATTAAGGGTCCATGGGAAGGTTACTTTGGGAGGATCTGGTGGCAAGCCAGAGGCCTAACGACTGATTTCCGATGAAAGAAACGTCAAAGCATGCTTTATCTACATTGAAGCGGCTTGGCGAGATATACCTCGCAGTTGAAAAACTAGGACAAAGACGTGGGGAAATAATAAAGTCTTTGAAAGCTGCATCTGTCTGACTAACAACAAAGAACTCTGATTTCCTCTGAAAGAAGGAGATGATTTTGTCTTGATCCTCATGGTGGAATGAATTAAGAGAGTAAAGTGTAGAGAGTAAAAAGTAGTAATTATGACAGTTAAATCAAAAGCTAAAATAATCACACATAAAAAACATAAAACAAGAATATTTTACATTACATTTTACATTAAATGTAGCTTATGCTTAATCAACATTATATGAGATTATCTTTTTAAGGTTGGACTACTTTCCTAGGCTGATGAATTTATAGTAGTGCATTTCCAATGTAATTTCTGTACTCTTTAGGATGCCTGTATATATTATGGAAAAACAGATTGACATGGTTATGTTATGAAATGAAAGAATGTGCAATTATGCTTTTTGGGCACACTAGTCTAATGTTATCTTTGGACCAATAAATTGGGTTTTATTTTATTATTATTATTATTATTATTATTATTATTATTTCTTTTTAATTTATTAGATATCAGTTGTATTTTTTACATTTTAATTAATCAATTATTTATTTATTAACTAAATATTTCATGCAATTTAATGAAATGTAATTTACTAAATGTATTCAATTATGAAATAAATGTATTACACAATTTATGGAATATTATTAAATAACATTATTATTATTTTTTTTTATATTTTCAATAATTTACATTTTGATGGCCATACTTTTAAAGGGGTTGTCGGATACAAAATTCACTTTTACATGTTGTTTGAACATAAATGTGTGTTGGCAGTGTGTGTACACATCCACCCTATAATGATAAAAATCTACTCAGTGTTTTTTTTTTTTTTTTTTTTAAATCACTATAAATAATTACCCCTTTCTCAAATCAAGCCATTTTCAGATTTTTGGCTGTGTGATGTCACACAGACCAAAGTCGCTGCCACAATTGTTGATTGAGACAGAGCCAGAGAAGGAGTAGACAAAAATGTCTCCTCAGTGATTGAGATGTTTTGTAGTTTAATGTAATAATGAACATAGCAATCATCATTTACTCCTGACATCTGAGGATTACTTTTGTTTTTGAAGGGAATGCGTCCCATGATCTATGTTCACGCAAATCATTTGTGATCCAGCTTCACCTACAGAAGTGAGTTTGAATTTTTTTATGAATCTTTGTAAATCACCCTTCTTAATAATGTGCTAGTTAGCAAGTTCTGCGTTAAAGTTTAAAGTCTCAGAAAACTACTTGTCGCTCCATGGAAGAGAGGGGCGGGGTTAGCAGAGCTCATTAGCATTTAAAGGGACATGCACCGAAATGACTCGTTGTGAACAGAGCTGTTTTTGACAAGGTGAAAAGGATTATTATTTTAACCAAATATGTTATAGATTTTTTTTTTATTAAAACCCTAAAGAATCATATCAACTTGTGAAAAATGGGCATCCAATGACCCCTTTAAAACGGTGTGTATTTTCAACTTCCATTGAAAAAGTATCAGGTATATAGTGGACCGATGGTCAAAATAATCAGTTTTAACTGCCATCTATGGCATAGAGCTTAAAGTATACATTTAACCCAGAATATTCCTTTAAGAGAGGCCATAAGAATAATCTCCTGTCAGGAGAGTCAGCAATAGACTCCTATGAAGCTAATAAAGTCATAAATCCATACAGACAGAGAGGGAAGCAGATAGATGGAGCCTGTGTCCCGCAGTACCTGTGGAGGATCTAGAGATGTAGGCATCTCTCCTGGACGCTCCTCTGCTTGTGTCCTCATGACTAATGCAGTCATAACAGAGCAGTGCTGTTGCACACGTAAACACACACATACATACACACACACAACAAAAAAAGGAAGGGAAAGAATGGAACACCTTTCACAAATTGATTCGCAAAATGTTCTTGCTTGATATACATTTCTTTTTATTTTATGTGTCAGATAAATAACCCAAAATAACTGTTGAACAGCAATGTTTAGTTATGCCACAGTTAGTCATGAGCCAAATCTTCAGCCAACACCAATCACCTCACCTGACGGACACACAAACCTCCAGATCCATCCACAGGTGAGTATCAGACGGACAGAGAAAGCATGCAGCCTCTCACACATGTCTGTTTGTAGTCACCCAGAGAGTTAAGTGATAGTTCACCTGAATATTATAATTCGGTCATCATGAACTCACTCTCTACTTGTTTAAACCTATATGAGTTTCTGTCATCTGCCAAACACAAAAGAAGATGTTCTTAAAAATATTAGTAACCAAACAGCTGACAGTAGCCACTGTCTTCCATAGTATTTTTTTTTTCCATACTGTGAAAGTCAGCACCATCAATGGACCATCAACGGTTTGGTTATTCTTCAAAAATATTGATTTCTTTTGAATATTGAATTCTTTTGTGTGAACCAGATTAAAGAAATTCATACTGGTTTGGAACAACTTGAGGGTGAGTAAATGATGATCCCTTTAGGAACTGAAATGAACCGTTCCTGAAGTCTTGACTGAGAAACAAAGTCGCTAGCATTCAGAGAGAGAGGAAGAGACCCCATCAGCAGGAAATCTCCCAGCATTCACAGAAACAGGTGGATATGGCAACTGTGAGCCTGTTTACACATTCAAGTTGATTTGCAATGAAAATGTTTGAGAGCTCCAACCTATATTCAGTAAAGAGTGAGACCTCCACCAATGTGAAACTAAGATTTATTTTGAAATCAGAGCAGACAAAAATGAACTTTTACCAAACACAACCAATAGATAGCAATGAGAAAATGTCCTAATCAACGGTCGTAATATGACGTCTTTAAACGTCGTCTTTTTGAAAAGCATAATACAAAATGCAAATATATGCAGTCTACTGTTTTACAGCGATGCTGCGGTATCTTTTATTGGTCACATGTTTAGTTGAGGTCAAAAGTTTACATCCCCTTTCAGAAACTGCAAAATGTTAGGTATTTTACCCAAATAAGAGGAATCATACGAAATGCAGGTTCAAATGCTCACTGATGCTCCATGGGGGGCATGTAAACTTTTGAATATAATTTTTTTCTTATTTTGCCTAAACGTCATATTTTATTATTTAGTACTGCCCTTCAGAGGCTACATAAGATACCTACATGTTTTCCAGAAGCCAAAATAAGTTAAATTTACCCTAATCTTCAAATTCAAAAAGTTTTCACATCCCAGCTTATGAACCTTCTATAATAGTTCCCCCAGTTGTCCTCAGTGTGAAAAGATGGATAAAAAAAATACATACAGTCATTGTTGGAAAGGGTTCAAATGCACAAAATTGCTGGAAAACCAACAAATTTGTGGGACCTGAAAGATTTTTCTGAAGAACAGCAGGCAGTTTAACTGTTCAGGACTCATAAACAACTATCACTAAACAAACAAAAAAAGCACAGCTGTGGATCATTCAGGTAACAACACAGTTTTAAGAATCAAGAGGATTGTGAATGGGTAACTTTTGAACGGGGTCATTTTTATAAATTAAAAATGTTCTCGTGGACTATATGTAAACATCTTTTATGTGAAATATCTTATTCAGGTCAGTACTAAATAAACAATAACATGCATTTTGTATGATCCCTCTTATTTTGGTAAAATAATTAACATTTTGCAGATTCTAAAAAGGGGATTTAAACTTTTGACCTCAACTGTAGATCAGAATTCGCCAATTCACATGAAATTTACATACATATGATTTGGAACAAAAGTGTATTGTGACTTGTCACTTGTGTCAGAACCAGCAGTTATTTACTGAATATTTTATTATTAAAAGCCACGTAGGGGTTTGAATGAACCTCACTAACATAAATCTGACTTCCAAGCACTACAACATTAGGAAAAATCAACTCATAAGTGGAAAAGATAGTGTTTTAAAAACAGTTGCGCAACCAGAAATGTATTCAAGTTAGTAGCATCATTACTTTAGTTAGTAACTCCCCATTAACACGCACCATCACCAACGTAACCAGGCACAAGGCTATATTTCAGACTGTTCAGTATTAATAATCACTATTGGAAAACAAAAATCACACACGTGTAGACAATGAATTGGGCCGAACCTGCAAAGGCTTTAGATATGCGGTCTTTCTTCCACTCCCAGGGCTGATCGTACTCTTCCGGCGGCCTCTCGTCGTCCTGCGGTAATCTGCTCTCACGGGAACACAAACCTCCTTCTGGATCGCTTCCGTTCTCCTCCGGTTCGTACGGGGTGTCGTATAGAGGAAGCTGCCGGACCGGACCGTCTTTAGGAGCACGACCGCCTCTGATTTCTGCCATACGAAGAGAGGAGAAAACAAATATATCAACAATCTGTTATAGTTTCAGAATGCCAACAATTCCAGATTAATCTGAAAGCTAAAATAGCAAATAAATTTAGCAAGTGAATTAATCAACATACACTGACATTTTGCAGTCAAAATCATGAATTTCTTTTGCCAAAGTTTAGTCAAAAGCTGTCATTTACCTGCAGGGTGCCCTTTTCAGACATTTCATTATACATTCAAGTGCTTAAAAGCATCAGTAAAATGAACAAAAAACAAGCCCAAAACACCTAAGCATGCTGTGCTTAATGGTCTGACCTGCAGCGCTCAGAGGAAACCATCTACAAAACCCTCATCTGAACACAAAAGTTTGAGATCAACCTGACCTCAATCAAAGACAAACCAGAGCTCACGTTCTGCAAAACGTCCTCTGTATCTCATCTGAACACAACATAGACCAACCTGACTTCACCCATAGACAAACCAGAGCTCACATCCAGCACAACATCCTCTGAATCTTATCTGAACACAACAGAGATCTGCAAAGTGATCCCCTAAAGAACCACTGATCCAACAGAGATCATCCAATGACCAGCTGGAGATCAACCAGAGATCAGTATAAGCTTTTCCAGAAATATTGGAATAAACAGCACCTACACTACTGCAAAAAGACACATTAAAGTGTGTGTTTCAGGAAAAAAAAAAAAAAAAAGTGATTCAGTGATTTGTTCAACATTTAATGCTCCATGACGTTTTAAAATAACGTACCATCTGCACTACAGCTAAACCTACCTGACAGTATGAACAAAAGCGAATGGCGCATGCGCTTTAGCTTGTTTTTTGAGGTTTCATCCATTCATACCCAAGTCCAATTCCATGCTGGCTGAGCTACCAAGCAAGCTTGTTACACCTGGAAAGCGAAACATGTGGAGCTGTAATCATCACTGTGTACGAAAACAATTACAAATGCTCACTGTTTTATCACCTATAATGTTTATTTCTGTTGGAAACTGCATGTACTAGTACGTATTTTGCATTTTGTGAAAAAGTTCCCACAGGTACATTTTCGCTGTGAGATCAGGTAGTATTTGTTTCAGGGCTGCAACTAATGACTGTTTTGATAACCAATTAATCTGCCCAGAAAATGTTATTACATGCTGTCTAATGTGAATGTGTCTAAATAAGCTAAATATAAACATTACAATCTACAACTTGTCAACCATAATAAATTAAACGAAAAGCACATTAAACATACACGTTGTCTTATCTGGATACATTTATATTGCAAGACAACATTTTTAATGTACTGCTCCCATAAAAACACCATTACTTTTTACATGCATCATCTTAAACTTACATTTAACATTAAAAAAAAAAAAAAAAAACATATTTAAAATAGCAAAGTCAGAATTATTACACTCCTGTTCTATTGCACTTTGTCTGTTTAATGTGCATGTACACAATGGTGCTTGTTCAGTGAAGTTCAAAGAGTATTGCTTTATGTCAGAATGAGTCTTTATTCAAAACATGCTTTTTGAAGAAATAACCTAGGTAATAATAATAGTCTAGGTTATGCACTGAAGGGCAAAAAAAAAACATTATACAGCACATGCATTAATCAAAGCACATGACAGTAAGCCGTTTTAAAGCATATGCTTTTGTTTGAAGCTTAATATGAAGCGTTTTTATATTTAGGAGAATTCGGGTCATGTACTATTCCTACAGCAGCTCTTTGTGTCATCTGTTGTATTTTAAATGCATTTGTCCACAGAAATTTGTTATTCACTGCTATAAAGTGATGTGACTGGCGGATGTTTTCCGCTCAGAGCATGCAGACATGTTAATCAATAATCAATTTGGATTATTATTGATTAGTTGCTGCAACCTCCAGCCCCCAGACTCAAATTCTGCTGTACCACATTTCATTAAAACATATAATAACAAACACTGCAGTCTTGCAGCTTTCAGAACTGTAGATCTGTCTTTGACCTCCAGGGGTCACTGGAAACTGGACTGCAGATTTCGGTCACCCTTCACTACAAAACTCGTGTGTGTCACTCCAGTATACACCTCCAATCAACAGAGCGTTTTGTCTATCGCTCTCTCTAAAAGCACTAGCACCTCTCTCCCTGGATCTCTGGGGTGGCATGAGGCTGTTAGCAGGCGTGCTAATGGTATGGTATAATGCAGAGATGCTCATGGAGTGAAATATAACACCACAGCGCTGCATAATTGCCTCTCTGCTCAAGGGAGCTCTTGCGGAAAAATGAGAAAAGTGTAGAGACTAGAAAGAGAGAGAGTTTGAGAGAGATCTTCATATAAGCCATGCCTGGAGAAGCCTGGATCATTACATTATCCTCTTAACTAGTGATGCACCAAAATGTTGGCAATTAAAAACTTTTGTCAAAAACATTCCAATTTGGAAGGCCAAAATTATTGACTGAAATGGTGTTTACCTAGCTTTTTTTGACATTTCACACACACAATGTGGATAAACTACTACAGGTGTAACATCACACTAATATTCATTTCCTACCTGATCTCATGATGAAAACGTACCTATGGGAACTTTTTCACAAGACGCATTATCACTGCAGTTTCCAACAGAAATGAACATTAGAAGTGGTAAAATAGCATGCACTTGTAATTGTCTTCATACATAGTTACGATTACAGCTCCATATGTTTTGCTTTCCTGATGTAACAAGCTGGCTCGGTAGCTCAGCTTGGAATTAGGATGCAGAATCCTTGGGGATAAAACCTCACGGTGAAAAAGCTGAAAGATAACAGATTGAAAAACAAGCTAAATCTTTTGTTCATTCTATCCGGAAGTTTTAGGTGTAGTGCAGATGGTATGTTATTTTAAAACGTCACAGAGCATTAGAGTTATAGAGCCACTCAAAGGATATGCAGTGACACGTACAAAACCAACATCACATAAAACGTACTACATGTGCGTTCATCTGTTCTGGGGCTCTATTAGTGCCACTAAGTAGACATTTCACATCAAATGTGTCACAAAATGCACATTTCACATCTTGCAAAAATGCTCCCACAGGTTCGTTTTGGTCATGAGATCAGGTTGTCAATTTCTCAATGTGATCCACTGATATGGATTTTTAAATCTAAAAGATCAGTCTTTTAGTCTGTGCTTTTTACTGCTGTTTATTTACAGCAGCAAATAAACAAATGAAGGAACGATCAGACAGAACAACTTTTGTGAAATGAATCATGGATCATTTAGTGTTTCAACCGCAGAAAGACGTCAATAAAACAGCTTGAGATAAAACAAAAAGTCATGTAGACATTCAATGCTACCATAGTTAGTTATTTTCTAATATTTTCTAATTAGTTCAACTAAAAGAAAATACTTGCAAAATATATGCACTATATTGAATATTCATAATATTTATAATTTAATGCATGCTTAAATAAATCTGTCAGTTATTACAGCCACCATTTAATTAACAATTCGGAGCAGAAACACAATTATAACATTAAAAACTTGATATAAAAACTGCTGTATGTGCAATTTAAATGTTTGTACATTTTTGTTCAAATGTTAGTTATTAAATAAATTAGATTGTTTAATTATTTAAAAAAAATTAAAACTTCTGTTCTACTACTACTACTACTACTACTACTACTACTACTACTACTACTACTACATATAATTTAAAAAATAATTTCTGTGCTTCACAGCTCTTAACACACTGCACAACACCAGCATGTGCAGCTATGAAAGACGTTTTCCAACTAAAACAGTTGAACAGCACCATGAACACAAAAAAAAGCATCAAAATGGCATTTCCATGGCTCAGTGTTCAGTTTAGAGAGGCTTAAATAACGGCTAAACAGCATGAACAGCACGCTGAAGAGCAAGAGTGTTACAAACTCAGACATCCAGGCTTACATGCGCTCATGCTGAGACGCTGCAGCTCTCCTCTTTACACGTCCTGCCACATTCAGGCACGTCACTGTGGTCTGGCGAAATGGGTGTATCTGCCGGAGCTCGTAACGATAATTACGGGTTCTAGCGGAACCGAATCCAGCCAAGAAGCTTGTGCCCTTTCACCCGTCACGTCTGCAACAGTTCAGGGATCAAAGGTCAAACGGAAACACCGGCATTCACACACACATGAACACATGCTGCTGCCCACCCACCACGCAAACACGCTTCCTCTCCAGGTGTCAGACGCTGTGTGTGTGTGTGTGTGGTCTGATGATCTCCGCTGATTTATAGTCACACACTGAGGAAATCAAAGCATGACCTTTATCTTTCCAGGAACCCATCCTGAAGACCTTAAAGCCACTCACACTGCAAACACTCCTGCTAAATATCAACGTTATTTAATGCTCCTCTTATCATCAAAAACCTCTTTACATGCATACAGTTTTTTACAAATCTCCAAAGAGCCAAATGTAATTGATGTCACATTTGAGGTGTTTCAAACTATTTCTGATTCATCCAAATAATAGAATCTACTGAATCTGTTCATAAAAAGATGAATTCACTGATTCATTCAGTGATCCTTTCAGACTCTGTTTCTCACCTTCTCTTGCATTTGCGTGCCTGCAAATCTACAGTTAGTATGAAAAAGATAGAATGATAAACAGAATAATAGATAGAATGGTACGATGACAGATAGATAAGACAGGCGGAAAGTCAAAACGACAGATAGACAAGCGGATGGACAGAGCAAAGAAGTTATAGAACAACACAGAATGAACAAAGGATAGATGTTGATAGAACAATAGACAGAGACAAAATGATTGAATAAGAGAAGATGAATGAAAGAACTAAACAAAAAAATACTGGATGGATGGACGGATGGACGGAAAATGAAACAATAGATAGAACAGTTAAATAACCAATGGGTGGTCAGATGGAACAAAATAACTATAGAAGAAACCATTGATCAACGGATGGATGGCTGATAGATAGACTGATAGAATAAACAATGGATGAATAGATGGATGAAATGATAGAAAGAACAACTGAATAAACAATAGGTGGATGGATGGATGGATGGATGGAACAACAGAATTATAGAAGAAACAATGTATGTATTGTAGGGTTAATTCTTAGACAAACCTTTCTGTGACGAACACACAAATAGCCACGGATCACTGTGTATATTATGACCGCTCCTGCATGTAGTTTTGGGTATTGTATAACTGTTTTATGCATGTGCTATGATAGATTACTAGTCTAGTGTAAAAACATACATGCTGTGTTTGGTATCTTTGAATTCGTATTTTGATGATCTAAAAGATGGTGGGTATTATTTGTTGATACCTGTGCAACATATTAGTGTTCTAAGAATCCTTAGTTGTATTTGCATCGACACCAAATCGAATTACATATACAAAATACTATGGATCTGGACAAAGACCATTAACTTTCCCTCCAAAGATACAAGACACCATTGGCTCTCTGAACTTCTAGAGGTGTGACTACTCTAGAAGATAAAGGACTCACACCAGCAACTCTTTTTTTTTTTTTTCAGTCTTCAGTCTTCAGTTCTTCTCAGTTTTGGTGCTTTCACCCTCTTCACACGCGTCTCATCTTCTGGTTGCCAAGTCCTGGAGCTGGCACATCGGCGCCAGGCAGGACTTGAGCATGATCCGTTGGAGAAGAAGATGATGAGCTAAAACTCTTCTGGAACTTCTAAGTATGTGCCAGGCCTTAACAAGCCTTGACTTTCCATTCCCCAAGGATCATCAGATTTCGGCTGGGTCTCTCTCTCAGCCCTTTTGTTCTTCTTCACATCACTGGGAGGAAACTCCCAATCACCACAGAGTCAGGACATCTTGGAGGACACTCTTCAAACCGGAAGAAAGTGATCGCAAATCCAAAACCTTGAAACCATCAAGGCCTTCATACGGAACTGCATCCGGACACGCGTCCACAACCAAGGCAATGCAAGTATCGTACATTTAACTGGACAAACAGACGTTTAGTATAAGCTATAGACCCATTGAAAAGTGGCACAGATGGTTTCACAGGTTAAATGACTCTTTTCATAGCTTAATTTTCTTTGTTTTCTCTAATGCCTTCTCACTTGCCCTTCCCCCTGTATGAATGACTGTATGTTTGTTTGTTTAGATTAGTTATGTGTTTAGTCCTTAGTTAATAAAATTCTTGTGCACAGATTACATGAGTTTCTGATTCTGCCTTGCAAAATATTAACGTCCCTTTACGATTTCCGATTTGAGCTACATGCTCTATGCACTAGTATATAAGAAAGTTATTTTCTGTGGCCAAGAAAATATCTTTTCTTTGAATACATGTGAAATTACCCTGAATGTTCGCTGGACGAACGGGTTAATTCATTGTAATGTAAATTCAGCTTTATCAAGATAATTCTATTGAATTATCCGAATATTATAATTAATTATAATGAGTTATGATTAATTAGTAATATTTCCCCTTGAGCTAATAAATGCACTACAGTATGGAACGATACACAAACTGATAGAATAAACGATGGACGAAACAATAGAACAACAGAATAAACAATGGATGGATGGATAGAATAAACAATAGATGGATGGAAAGAATAAACGATGGATGGATGGATCGATGAATGGATAAAAGGACAGAACAAAAGAATAAACAATGGATGGATGGATGGATGAATGGATAAAACGACATAACAAAGGAATAAATGATGGATGGATGGATGAATGGATAAAACGATAGAACAAAAGAATAAACAATGGATGGATTGATAAAACGACAGAACAAAAGAATAAACAATGGATGGATGGATGGATAAAACAACAGAACAAAAAATAACAATGGATGGATGGATGGATGGAGGATAAAACAACAGAACAAAAAACAATGGATGGATGAATGGATGGATGGATAAAACAACAGAACAAAAGAATAAACAATGAATGGATAGATGGTTGAATGAATGGATAAAACAACAGAACAAAAAACAATGGATGGATGGATGGATAAAATGACAGAACAAAAGAATAAACAATGGATGGATGGATCGAACTGTTAAATAAATAATGTATGGTCGGATGGAACAAAATAATTATGGAGGAAACGATGGATGGATGGATGGATGGATGATAGACAGAATAAATTATGGATGAAACAACAGAACAACAGATTAAACAATGGATAGATGGAACAATAGAATTATAGAAGAAACAACAGATGGATGGAGTGATAGAATAAACAATAGAACAATAGAATAAACAATGCGTGGATGGATGGAATGAGACAATGATAGCAGAAACATGGATGGATGATAAATGGATGGAATGAAAGAATTATAGAAGAAACAATGAATGGACGGATGGAACGATAGACTGATAAAATAATGGATGGATGTAACAATAGAACAACAGAATAAACAATGGATTGATGGAACGAAAGAATGATAGAAAAAACAACTGATGGATGGATGGATGGATAGATGGAAGAATGGATGATAAATGGATGGAATGAAAGAATTATATAAGAAAAAAATGGATGAACAGATGGAACGATAGACTGATAAAATTAACAGTAGATTAATGGATAAATGAAACAATAGAACAACAGAATAAACAATGGACTGGAATTGCTGCTGTAGGCTGTGTTTTCTGGCTGTCGTTCACGTGTTGATGAATCTCCCGAGGAGAAACCCTGTGTACGTCTGAGTGTTTCAATAGTTCTGAGACACTGACGACATCAAATTCTGATTCCAGTCACTCTTTCTTCAGCTGTAACTGCATGCTCAGGTTTTGCATTACATGTCAGCAGTCAGTGCTTCCTCTCCATCATCCCTGCTGATTCCTGCTACTAACCTCTCTGTTTCCTCCGGCTCGCATGAAACAACCTAATCCCAGAAGAGGAGAAAATAAGATGTTGCTGACTGGAAATTTCAAAAAGCAACTATATGTCGGCCAAGTCCTCCGGCACATGAAAGTGTATTTGGATGAAATCAAACTCTGCATAAGGTCACACCTGCTCTCCTCACCTTTCCAATTATTTAAATAAATTATTACCAAAAGCCTTTCACTGTTGCATCTATACTTTCTCCTGCAGGGCACTGTGGAAGCAAACATTAAACACAGGAAACAAACACATCACCTCCTGCAGCCCAATGACATCCACTGTCTCAGCCAACGGCCGTTTCACTGATATTACACACTTAAATTCTTAGGTTTGTCACGCCTCACCAGTGGATGAATTGAGAAAAAGTTAAATAGAGCATGTCAAATATTTTTAGATTAGTGCAGGAATACAACAGTTTCAGTTCAGTAAGACAAGAACCAGTCCAACTGATTTAGTCTGTGGGTTAGCTTTAATAATAGTTCAAACCAGTAAGTCTTTTTGAAAGATTCATTAAAAAGAACCAGCTCGTGAGGGTCATTATTTCATGAACAGGCCTACAATGCAATAAAATGACATCTTTATTGTCTTTTCTATTTGTTGTTTTTGTATTACTTGTATTGTCTCTCATCAGATGTGGGTCAAAGATGAGATGTCCCATTTTAGTGTCTGCATTCAATTAGTATTTTAGGGTTGAACTGTGATCCTTAAATAGTCTAATGTCATCATCAAATCAGTAATGCACTGCACACACTTACACTGTGCAACTATTTTTGTAAGCTGGACTGAAGTGGCTGGATCTTCTGCTTCTGTAGCGTTTGTCCAGCTCCCTTTCTAAGAGTGCAGTGAGATGTTCACAGAAACACAGAGACTGACTGTCAGAGATAGCACTGCAGGTCTCTCTGGATCTCATGTGTTCAGGCTGATAACACACTGGAGAAAGACAGCCGGCTTCGGCTGCAGGTGCCATGGGAAATCATCCAATGAAATATTTAGCATTTTGAAAATATCATTTTATTGTGTTGAATCATATTGCTATTGGATTTGCAACAGCTGATGCACAGAAGTATATTTGGGTTATGGATTTGATAACAAGCGTTAAAACATTTTATATGTAATATTTGTAAACATAATTATCTGAACTGACAATGTTTTTCTTTTCTTGGTGTCTATAATGTAAAAAAATGCAGGTCTTATTCAACTCATTCTTCAAAAACCTCTGACAGCAGGTACAGTGCTACAAGTTTTTAGTCCCAACAATAAAAGTCACTTAAAATGTGGCTGAAAGGTACTTGAACAAAAGTAAAGCCATATTTCCTGTTTTATAACAGTGAAACTGTCAATTGAACTATATTGTTCTATATACTGCATACACATATACAGTTGCAATCAAAATTAATCAACCCCCTTGACCTACGTAACATTTTGTTCTCTGCAGCAAAATGTTATGTAGGTCAAGGGGGTTGAATAATTTTGATTGCAACAGAAAACAATTCAACAAAGGCTTCAGTAAACTATTGGAGAAAGTTTATTAATACACATTTCAGTGATTCTGAGAATATAAAGTTGATGAATAATAAAAAAAAATCTAATTGGCTCTACACATTAAGGTTCAAAATTATTCAACCCCCAAGTGTCAAAATTGGTGCGGAATCTTTTATTCTTTATAATATCCAATAGACACTGCCTGTTAGTGTGTATAAGCTTCTGTCATCTCTCTCTAGGTTTGGATGTTTACTTTGGAACGGCTGTCCTCCAGGAAAGTCTACTGATCATCAGCTACAGTCTTTGCACCAAAGGCATCACAATTCTTGCCAAAATGGCCTACTACTTCTTCAAAGAATCCACAATGTCCTTCATATGGTCATGATTTCCACTTCCTGCAACAGTAAAACACCCCCTAAACAGGACTGATCCACCTCCATGTTTGACTATGGAGTGTTCTTCTGCTTCTAGGCTTAGCCTTTTTTTTGCACCAGACATACTGCTGATCCATAGGTCCAAAAAGTTCCAGTTTGGACATTCTTTCTAAATGAATTTTAGCATGTTCAAGTCTGCCTTTTTATTCTTCTTGGTCAAGAGTGGTATTCGGCAAGATGTCTCAACAAAGCCTACATTAGTGAAAGAGCTGCAACCACTAAACTTTTAACCAGACACCAATGCTTGGGTTCATAATCATAAAACCAAGATAAAATCTGCCCTGATCAGACAAATCACCTGAGCTGAATATGATCAAACCACTGTGGATAGTTTTGGAGAGAAGAGTGAGAAGCCGATTTCCTTCTTCATTATCTCTGAAACACTGGCAGATGTTCAGATAAACGACATTCAACTGGAGACTATTTAGCAGTTGTAGGAATCTATTCTAATAAGGTTGGAAGCTGTATTAAAGGCTAAAGATCGTAAAACACCTTAACATTGAAATATTGGAGTTCACAATATTTTGTCCAACCCCTTTTCTGTACATATACATGTGTTTCTTAACATCTTAATATTTATTTACAAAATCAGTATGAACAAAGCTGAGAATATCTGGTTCAAATTTATCACCAATTGTCTGATAATGTAAATCCCCAACCTGATGCATATACATATACAACACATATACAACTAAAACATCTCAATGACAAAGTCAATTGTCCTATTGTTACCTCAGTCTCGAGAGGAATTGGGAAGACTTGAAAGGAAGCGAGAGCTTCTAACAACCTCATCATGGTTTGATTTGAAATTGCCCAGCATTTGAAACATTTACAACCAACCTGAAGCCATGTGTCTCACTATACCAGCGTCTGTCTTACTGCCTGCTTTATCTCTGTCCTACAGCTGAGACCAACACAGCCATCCATACAGATCTCTGCAGATCACTGCTGCCAACACTGAGATACACAGCACACGCACACACACATCCGTTCCCGCTGTCCATCCTACATTCAGTCTTTTGGCCCGTGTTTCATCTGCTGTGCCAAACTAGTGTGGTTCCACATTCATGACCATCACCACAGAAAAACAGCCTGAGACCAAACTGCACTGCATCAGTGGACTGGTGTGCGTGTGTGTGTGTCTCTTGTTTTGATTATACTTGTGAGGACCAAATGTCCTCACTTATATTGTAACAATACTGGTCCTTGCTAATTAAAAAGACTTAGAAATCAGCCAAAAGATTATTTTTAAATCTACCCGTCAACCTGGTCTCATGACGAAAATGTACCCGTGGAAATTTTTTTCGCAAGACGTGAAATGTGTACCGCCATGTACGTTTTGTGACATATTCAATGTGAAATGTCCACTGAGTGGTGCTAAAAGAGTGTTTGTTTGTTTGTTTTTTCCCTGGAACAGATAAACGTACATATGGTTCCTTTATGTGACATTAGTTTTGTGCATGTTACCACAGTTCTGACTTGAAATGTCCTTTGAATGGCGCTGTAACTCTAATGCTCTGTAACGTTTTAAAATAGAGTACCATCTGCACTACACCTAAACCTATCCAATAGTATGAACACAAGCAAATGAGATGTAAAAACGCAATCATGCTGTTTTTGCTTTGTTTTTCATTGTGAGTCATGTTTTTTACAGGATTCATACCCAAGGATTCCGCATCCTAAGTCCAATTCCGTGCTGGCTGAGCTACGGCGCAAGCTTGTTACATCTGGAAAGCGAAATGTATAGAGAAAAACATAACTGTGAACAAAAACGATTACAAGTCATCACTATTTTACCACCTCTAGTTTTAATTTCTTTTGGAAATTGCAGCAACATACTTATTGGTATGTATTACACGTCTTGTGAAAAAGTTGCCACAGGTATGTTTTTGCCAAGAGATCAGGCAGGTTTCTGTAAGTTTAGGGATCAGGGTTGGGTTAGGTGATAGAAAATATCATTAACCTGACAGAAAATCACTGGAAGCCTAATGTCCTCAACTAAGATGTGTTTCAGTGTGTTCATCCACTAAGCAGAAATCTGAGTGTGCACAAGTTTTGATGCCACAGTGAGGAATTTTTCTAACAATTATGGCACAAATTTGACAAGATCGTATACTTTTCAGTGACACTGGTCTGTGATCTGTAGCGTTTATTTTGATCTTTAACGTCAGATCTATACTTATTTCCATTTATTTGAACAAAATGCTTGAAAACTGTGAATTCATTATTACTCTTAATGAAAAACACCACAACAATTAAATAGTACAATGACAAACTTGTTTATATTAAATGTAGAACTACAAAAATAAGACTGTTGATGTACAAACAAAAATATATTATTGTGGCCATTAAGTAAGTATTTTGAGCTCTCGTTTAATAAATCATGGCCATTATGTACCAATTCAAACCCTTGTTCTGATTTAATTCAAATGAGGGAACAAATTACTACATCATGGCCATAATTTAATAAAATGAGGGAACAAATTAGGTTGTAGGAACAAATTACGAAAACATCTAACTACATTCTGTGACAGAATAACATTATTATTCATAAAATTATAGTGGATTTGGGTGTCCGCCATGACACTTGCTGTGGGAAATGCTGCAAGCGGAGTGAAACAAACAGTGAAACAGTTCCCGTAGCAATATTGGGTGAACTATCATCTTTGTAAAGACTTAGATTTATTTTTTCCCCACCTGCATGTCATGTGATGAGCTCCATAATACAACAGCGTTTTAGTGCCACGTTAAATACAAACAAACAAACAAAAACATAAAATTCACTGGCCGCAAAGATTACAATATTTAAGTCGTAATATTTTGAGAAGTCGAAAGAATGAAAATAAAGTCGTAAAATTTTGAGAATAAAGTCAAAATTACGAGAATAAAGTCGAAGTGTTTTGAGAATAAAGCTGTAATGTTTCAAGAATAAAGTCAAAATATTTTGAAAGCTGAGACTTTGTCTTATATTAAAAGTTCCAAAAGCACAAAGCTTATTGCTATTATTCGGTGGCTGGTGCACTACAAATAGGCCTAATAAATGCAAATCAAAGATATTTGATATTATTGAAATATTATTTTCCAAGCATACTGTCCCTGCCAGTATAACACATGGTATGATTTCTGCTAATAATCTCACGTATATTCAAATAAATTTCGGTGGCCTGGTAACTTCTCCCGGTGCTCCCAATCCAGGCAATTTGTATGGACAGACTATACTCTCAAAATATTATAACTTTAATTGCTATGATTTAATTCACGCAATTTTGACTTTGCTCTCGATACATTTCGAATTTACTCTAGAAACATTTTGACTTTATACTCAAACTATTTCGACTTTTGGTCTTGTAATTTTATTTATTGATTTATTTATTTTACGTGGCACTAAAATGCCGTCGTACCATAAAACAGTGATATAACACAATAAAAGATCTTTGTATTTTCTTCTCACTTTAAAATAAATGCTTAGTTTGTGGATCACTATTATTTTTAATGAAAAACACTACAGCAACAAATCAAAGAAAATCCAACTCACTAATATTAAACAGAGAATATAGTTAAACAGTTGCCAAATTGCCAACTAAATTGTTTATTTCTGTAAAAATAGCAAAGCAACAGCGGGGACTGAATACCGTGGTAAGCCTAGTGTGTGCATACAAGAATTTACATTTGCATAAATGCACTCATGCCAGCGAGAGTGTGTGTTTAAGAGACTTAGTTTAGTAACACGCTGTTGTTTAACGAGAAATGTGTGAGGCATTTATTACAGCGCTTTTAGAAAAAAGTTAACAGCTGCACAAGAAAACTGATGCATTGTGGGTGAGCAGCTGTGCTGCTAAAGATAATTAGGTCCTGACATGCAGAGAAATAAACTGGCATCACAGACGGACAATATTTCTAAACGATACAAGTAAGACAGATAGAGTGTGTGTGTGTTCTTTCACAGAGTCAAAGGCCGAGATTTGCAGAAATATCTCTTCTCGCAGACAGTGACAGGATTCGCTATATTACAGCCTCTGTGTCAATGCAAAATAAAAGATGGACATAAAGCGAGTGGGAGGAAGAGAGAGAGTCACACACACGACAACAAGCACCAGCTGTTGTTTCCAGACATATGAACAACTCAACTAGATTATAAAAGTAAAATACTGCACATACAGTAGTTATAAAAATGAATTAATATATGAAACAGCTTGATAAATCCACATTTTGAGATATTAGTAAATTATTCCATTCAATCTGGCTAATTCAATCTGGCCGTTCATTCATTTATTCACTTATTTTTACATAAAACACGAACAGAGGCAGCCGGAAAACACCTTGGGAGATTAATAAAAAAACAAATTAAAAATGTAAGATTTTTTAATTTGGCCAGTTTTAGTTTTGAGCTGAAAAACATCAGCTTTAATTTTTTTTTTTTTTTAACAGAAGATGACAATGCAGAAAATAATGCTTTCTTCATTAACCAGACTGAATAGAATAATTGTGTAAGTGGATGATGCACAGAGCAATATCCCAACTACAGTGACTTGCAAAAGTATTTATTTTTTTTTTTCAAGTTTTCCAAGTTTTATGTTTTTATGTTTTTTCCCCACATCAATCTACACTTAATACATCATAATGATAAAGCAAAAACAGGTTTGTAACAACATTGCAAATTCATTAGAAATAAAACACTTTAATGATTCCATTGCATAAGTATTCATACCCCTTTTTGGGACACTTTAGCTCAGGAGCATTATCACTTGCAGATATTACTACTCTTTGAGTGAAGTTAACCTGTGGCAAATTCAATTGAATGTGTATGATTTGGAAAGGCACACACATCTTAATAAAAGGTTTAACAGCTGAAAATGCATATCAGAGCAAAAACCTAGCCCTGAGGTCAAAATACTGCCTGTAAAGCTCAGAAACAGGATTTTGTCAAGCAAATATAGAGATATCCTTAATGAAAACCTAGTCCAGAGCATTCAGAACCTCAGACTGGGCAGAAGGTTCACCTTCCAACACTAAAATGACCCTAAGCACACAGCAAGAGTGGCTTATAGACAACTCTGTGAATGTCCTTGAGTGGCCCAACCACAACCTGGGCTTGAACCCAATCAAACATTTCTGGAAAAACCTGAAAATGTCTGTCAGCCCCCATCCAAGCTGACAGAGCTTGAGAGGTGAATAGGTGAGGAGAAGAATGCCAGATAACTGCCAAATGCAGATGTGCAAAGCTTGTCGCATTGTACCAAATAAACTTGAAGCTGTAAAGGTGCTTCAACTAAGTACAGCGTTATTTGTGTCTTTTATTTTTTTAAACATTTGCACATTTGTCCCAAATCTGTTTTTGCTTTGTTATTATGGTGTATGGAATGTAGATTGATGTGGGGAAAAAAGCAGTTTATCATAAGGCTGCAACATAATGTGAAAAAAATGACTTGGTTATTTACAAAGTAAATAATTAAGAACAATCTTAAGAACAAAAGGGAACTGCGTACCCTAATCACTGCAGCACGGCTTTCACATCAGTGTTCATATTAAAACATCTCTATATTTAGTTTAAATTAACAAATCACTATAAACACAGCTGAGAGAATATGGCCTAAAAAGATCATCCGCAGTCCTCTGACAATGTACGTCCAACCTGATGCATCCGGATCAAACTCTTTAGCAAGGCCGTACCTGAATAATTTATCATATAAATTGTGCTTGTGTGGGTGTGAAAGTGAGCGTGATCGAGGGAATCTGGGACGGTAAAAAGATGAGCAAGGCTGTTTGCTAGTGTGTGTGTGTGTGTGTATGTAAATGAGTCTCCACTGTGGCCAGTGGCTGGACAGCAGCATTGATTCCAGCCAACACAGAACAGCAATTACACCTCGTTAGAACCAGCATGAAGGCTCATTAACGGAAGATTAATAAGAAGCCTGTCTGAAACCCAGTCTGTCCACCAGCATACATCACCCTATAGTGACAAACCAAGAAAAAAAAGGGGGGGATAAACAGATAAAATGGAAAATAAAATCAAGATGCATTAAACACAAGAGTGTTGACCTTGTTTTCTTGTTTTCTCTCGGTCTCTTTCACAAGGATAATGGGTCTCCAATTAAAAAACGACCAGGTAAGTGTTTGGTTTTGTTTTTCTTTACAATAATATATAGTGTGTGTGTGTTCTTGAGACAAATTAATACATGTATTCAAGTAGTACGCAATAAACCGATCAAAAGTGACAGTAAAGACATTTAAAATGTTACAACAGATTTCTATTTCAAATAAATGCTGTTCTTTTCAACTTTGTATTTGTCAAAGAATCCTGAAAAAATTAAATATCACATTTCCACAAAACATTCAGTAAATCAGAGATGTTTCTTGAGCAGCAATCCGCATATTAGAATTTCTGAAGGGATCATGTGACACTGACGACTAAAGTAAAGATGCTCAAAATTCATCCTTGATCACAAGAATAAATTACATTTTACTATAGAAAACAGCTATTTAAAATTGTAACAATATATTTTACATTACAAGTGTACTGTGTTTTTGATCAAATAAACACAGCCTTGTTAAGCATAGACTTACATTTCTGAATTAATAATAGAATGTTGGATGCTTTTAACATTAACTTGAGTGAGTTCAATCAGGTCTCTATGACAGACACTTCCTAAACACCCACACAATCAGCAGCGCTGCGTTACAGTCTCACATCAGCTGGAGGAGGCGCCTGAGTCGGTCTGATTCAGCAGCAGCAACTCAGCCTTTGTTCTGCTGTGAAGATAAAACTGGAGCTCAGTGCAATCAGAGTTCAGCCAAACTCAGAGAGAGAGAGAGAGAGAGAGAGAGAGAGAGAGAGAGAGAGAGAGAGAGAGAGAGAGAGAGAGAGAGAGAGAAAGACAGGGAGAGAGGCGAGACAAGTTTCTCCAGGGCTCGTATGCCAGGTCTGATGGCTAATCTAACCCACTGGAGGTGTGTGGATGATCTAGTGATGAATGACCACTCAACCTCCTCCTGCTGGGGGTCAACAGCCCATTAGAGCTGATGCAGGCCGACACACACGCACACACATTGAGCAGACACACACACACACACACACACACACACACACACACACACATATTTATACACACAGTGGGCTTTCTAATAATCCCCATCCTGAAGAAAAGAAAAAAAACTGATATCAAATAGCTAAAAATGGCCCTGATTTTGGCGTCTCAAGCAGCTGAGCAAACACGAGTCAGACGTTTATCTGCGAGTGTGTTAATGTCACCATTTAAAGAAGCCAATGTGAAAATCTCTCCTGATATTCGTTGATTTAAGTCTGCAAGTGCTGATAAAGACGTTTTCTCCTTCACAAAAGGGAGCGTGTGTTTGCTTATTAAGCGGTAATCTGATAATCTCTGAATGTATTGCCTAACAAAACCCAAAACGCAGAGGACGATATCTGAGGAATGAAATGATCCCCGACCAATTTAAGGTTGGAAAGAAAACACATGATTCTCTGTTCAGAAAGCTGGAGAGGATCTTATTAAAGTCAGACTACATAGGCGAGATTTCTCAAACAGCCAGCAGGAACGTGGAAAATTGCGAACAATAGCTAAATCACCAAAAACGACTGCAAATGATTCAGAGCCAAAACAGTAGAACTGATGCAGTATATACAAAGAAAAAGAGTCATGTGCTACTAATAAATTACTCCTGAATCAGTTATTTGCAGTATTTTAACATTTGACATGCATGTTGTGATTATCAAAGGCATTTCAATTGAAGTTTCAAACAGCAGATGTGACTGGTCACTCTAATGTAGATGCTTATCTACAGCACAAAGACAAGCGCCGTACTGAAATAAGGATAAAATCCTGCTGCTCTTCTGAACTGGAGCTCCAGCATGTTCGGGTTTGTCGTCTAACAGGCATCTGAATTTAATGTGGAACTAAAAAGCCCACAGGACTCGGTTCACACAGTTTTACTGTGATATCCAGCACAGTCAGCAGAACATTAAACAGCGATGTATGGCTACATAAAGGCCTGAAACAGCACACTTATTCAGTCCATGTTTAAGAAAAGCGACAGAAGAACTAAGAACAAAGGGTGAAAACAAACACATATTCTTATTACTGAGTGACGATTCTTTGTTGAATGTCTCTAAGCTACAAAAAAGCTGTTTGGCTGGCCAGCTTAACATTTGCAAAAAAAACAGTTAGCGCAACACTGACTTCCACCGCATAGCCTGGATAAGTACAAGTGGTTGATACAACTTCGGGATATTATAATGCTTGAAATATCTACAGCTCGGGTGAACCTGGCACAAATGTCTACAGTGAAGATCTGGACTAAAGCTGCTGAGAAGATCTCGAAATATATTGCACAAAACAACAACCTGGACTTAGAATGAATAATGTCTTAATGCTGTATTGTTATTTTATTTTATATTTTTATCTTTTTATTTTGCATTCTTGATTGCTGGAATTTATGTTTTATGATTCCTGTGGCTCTGGTTTTCTGTTAAGTTTTCTATCCATTAGGTACCCCATTTTAAAGAGATTGCAAGGGAAGGGTGGGTGCATTATTCACAAAAGAGCCCAATTAGGTGATCATGAAGCAAGCAAAACTACACTAAAAAACTACCAAAACAGAGACTAACTGACTCTGATCAATCTTAAAATATATTAAAGATACACAGTAAATAAACATGCTAGCTGCTACCGATATGCTGAAATTATTTCCATGTTACAGACGAGAAAAAACAAACAAACATCAGAGTGAAATGTTTTTTGTTGTTGTTGTTTTGCAAATGTTATAAAATGTAAAGCAAAAAATATCTTTGCAAATTTATTTAAAAAAAAAAAAAAAATGATTAAATGATTCCATTGCATAAGTATTCATACCCTTGCTTGTAGATGTTACTACACTTCGAGCGAATACCCAATACCCAAAAGGATTTGAAGCTGTAAAGGTGCTTAATACTGAGTTTGAATGAATACTTATGCAATGTACCTAAAAACAGGGAAAAAAATGGGGTATGAAAATACTTCCACAAGGCACTGAATATTATAATAGTAGTAAATAAATATACGTACAGTAGTAAAAGGCTAAAATATTTTTACACATCAAAAAAGTACAGTATGAAATAAATAGACATTAAGTTTGAAATGTACTAAGATTACATTTAAGTGTTTTTAAATTATCTGAATTAATAAAATAAATGATAAGAGGATATTTGAGTGATTTGTTAGTGAAACTAGCATAGCTGTGTACAAAATAATTTGTCAGTTCTGTGGTCATTACATGAATGCTTATTCGTACATTTTCCTCAAACTGGGGTCTGTCAGTCTCAGAAACAGCCTTCATGTGCCTGTTAAATGTATGGGATCAGATGTGATCAGTTAGATTAGTGAGTAAAATCACAGTGAGCTCCAGCTGTGCTTTTCTCCTCCATTCAGATCAATGCAGTGAAACACAAACACACGCTTTTACCAGGATCCCTCAATACCTGCAGAACAGCAGTGCTAAACACACTGCATCCGCAACCTGACCAAAGACTAAAGCTGGACTGGCGTTTAACCCAGTGATTGATACGGCATTAGTGACTCCAGCAGAGATTAAGACTAATGATTTTAGCTCACAGCACAGAGACGGAGCTTATATCACTGCAGCATGCCAATAACACACACACATCAGCATTAATTAGCACTGTCTTTAATATACATGATGAATGTGCTTCAGTCTGACACTCAGATGGTCCCCTCTGAAACGAGAGACATGAAATACTGTATGCTTTAATGTGGCTCGATGGAAACAGCTAAACGATGACCTACATTGCTAAACTCACAATAAAATAACTGACTGAATAAATGGAAGGAGGAAAACTCATGACAATTAGCCTGACAGCTCCACTATTATTGCTGTTGAGACTTGTGTATCATGTATGTAAATGTGTAAAAATGTGTAAAAACCAGTCATGAATAAAAAAAATGTTCTATACTTTAATAAAACCAAGGTCGTTTTCAGAATGGAATGTAATATGTGACAAATGTTTTAAATGGTAGTATGGTAAATTGTACATGCTTTTTCTGACCACTTGTTTGTTTAATATTCCAGGTTCATGTAAAACATAAATTAAATAATAATATAAAAATGTAAAATAAATTATAATAAAATGTTAGTTTCCAATTCATGCCAGTACGTGGTACTGGAAAGTAAGATCCACTTTCTCAAAATAACTTCTCAAAATCAATTCCAGCAAATGTACTGATCAAACTTCAACTGGATTTTAGGTTTAGCAATCAAAATCTTGTGTAGTTGGTGTTTATCTACTTCTGTAATAAAACCATATACTGTTAAACGTCAGTCCTTAATTAAATGCCACACTGTTAATTGTAACGGCATCACATCCAGCACACAGCAAAAGAGCCATTAGCTTGAATGCTAAGAATCCAGAAAACAGCCTAATGGTTTACTTAGCAGGTGTCCAGCATAAACTTAACGAGCTTTCTGAGCATTTAACGTCCTGGAAAACGAGCTTTTATGAGAAACAGCATCCCTTCTCGCAAAGCAACAGATTAAATAATGTCACAAACAAGACTAACACTTTTATGAAGTGTGTTAGTGTGCTAGAGCTGCTAACTCTGGTCTCTGCCAATAGGAAGGCTGTTCTGGCTTGTTCCCAGACCTCATCCGATGTGTTCCTCTGTCACAGCGGGAATCTGCGCCAAACAACAGTCAGCAAACCGTTTACTTTTACTGCCAACCTCCCCAAAGAACAGCTAATGAAGGCTACGGGCCACGCAGGACGTTTTTACAGGGTGCCCTTCATAATGAACACATGGTTTCACAGTAAAAATGTTAAGGTTCTGATCCAGTGGGCAAAGTTGGTCTGAGATCAGCATTAGGAAACTTTCACTGAGGTATGCATTGGCCTGAAGCATCAGACATGAGCAATGTGACGACTGCTCTACACAACTAAATATAACACATGTCAGCCAGTGAGGATTTTATGAAAGCATGATGAGGAGTGAGTAAAGATGTGCTCATCTCTTCCCGAAAGAACAACACACTGGTGCCAACAGAGCACTGGTGCAAAAAGTCAGTAAGCAAACACACATTTCCTCTCACAGCAGTGTTAAAGGAGAAGTTCACTTCCAGAACAAAACGTACAGATGATTTACTAACCCCCTTGTCATCTAAGATGTTCATGTCCTTTATCAGTTGAAAAGAAATTATGTTTTTTGAAAAAAACCTCAGGATTTCTCTCCATATAGTGGACTTCTGTGGTGCCTGTGAGTTTGAACTTCCAAAATGCAGTTTAAAATGTAGCTTCAAAGGGCTCTAAACAATCTAAACAAAGAGTCATATACATCCTAGGTGTATGACTTTCTTCTTTCAGACGAATACAATCTGAGTTATATTAAAAATTGTTATGGCTCCTTCAAGCTTAAATGGAGCAATAAAGTGCACCATTCATAATAAAAAATGCGTAACACGGCTCCAGGGGGCGAATAAAGGCCTCATGTAGCAAATCAATGTGTTTTTTGTAAGAAAAATATCCATATTTAAAACCTAAGAATCACTTTAATCTAGCTTGCGTTCACTGTTGTACACTAAAGCCGTTCTGGGTGGATGACATAGGACATAAACAAAAGAGTCTTATCTAGCAAAACAATTGGTTATTAAAAAAAAATAATAATAATAAAAAAATATTTATATACTTTTTAACCTCAAATTCTTGTCTTGTCTAGCTCTGCATGTACTCAAGACAGTTAGGGTATGTCGAAAAACACCCATTTCATTTACTTCATTTAGTAAACACTGGGTCGGTACTTCTGCAGCAATGTAGGATGATTCTGAAGTTGGAGGAGAAAATGAGATGGGAGTGCACAGAGTACGCTTGTGCATCAAAGAGCTAGACAAAACAACCATTTGAGGTTAAAACATACAATTGTAATTTTTTTTTAAGTAAGACCCTTTTTTAAAATATTTTAGAGCCCTTTGAAGCTACATTTAAACTGCATTTTGGAAGTTTAAACTCGCAAGCACCACAGAAGTCCACTATACGAAGGGAAATCCTGAAATGTTTTTTCTCAAAAAACTATTTCTTTACAACTGAAGAAAAAACGGCACGGACATCTTGGGGGGTGAGTATCTGTATTATCTGTACATTTTTGTTCTGGAAGTGAACTTCTCCTTTAACAGACACTTTAGGCTAAACAGTCCTACATATATTTATTACAAACTAAATGGAAAAGCATGGTTTATACAAAATTCCTTTTTATTATCTTTTAAAATAAATTGTTTTTGAAAAGATTTTCCAAGGCTGCATTTATTTGATCAAAAATAGTGTAAAAATTGTGAAATATTATTACAATTTAAAAAAGTAATTCATTGCTGTTGTCAAAGCTGAACTTTTAGCATCATTACTCCTGTCTTCAATGTCACATGATCCTTCAGAAATCATTCTAATATACCATGATACATTTTATTTTTCAGGATACCCGAGAAGAACGTTCAAAGGAATGTCTTTATGAAATACTTGATAAAATATCAGTCTTTACTGTCACTTAATAAATCTTTGATGAGTGCTTTAAGGGTTATTTCACCCAAAAATGAAAATTAGCCAATGATTTACTCACCCTCAAGGCATCCTAGGTGTATCTTCTTTCAGACGATTGCAATCGGAGTTATATTAAAAATTGTTATGGCTCTTTCAAGCTTAAATGGAGCAATAAAATGCATCCTTTAATAATAAAAAAAGTGCCTAACGTGGCTCCGGGGGGTGAATAAAGGCCTCCTGTAGTGAATTGATGTGTTTTTGTAAGAAAAATATCCATATATTCAAACGTAAGAATCACTTTAATCTAGCTTGCGTTCACTGTTGTACAGAAGAAATTGAAGTTTACATTTATTTACAGAAGAAAATGAAGTAAAGTTTTAGCAAAAGAAAACCAGTCTTCTCTTGGCTTGTATCAAAAACCTCCAACATTTTTCTTTACAAATCCTCATTTTGTTTTTCTAATTCGCGACCGTTGCTTTGTTTTGATCTCTCCACGGTGTGTTCATGTTCGCCACTTCTGAATGGCGCATTTGCAACGCCGATGTCATACGTTATTACATTTTAAACACATATGTTTTTCTTACAAAAATGCATTAATTCACTACAGGAGGCCTTTATTCACCCCTCTGAGCCGTGTGATGCACTTTTTATTATGGATGGATGCACTTTATTGGACTTTTTTTTTTTTACTGATGAAGAGAAACACCCACACATTGCATTATAAAGCTTAAAGGAGCCAGAACAATTTTTAATAGAACTCCGATTGGATTCGACTGAAAGAAGAAAGTCATATACACCTAGGATGCCTTGATTTTCATTTTTTGGGTGAACTAACCCTTTAATGAATAAAAGTATTAATTTCTTTCAAAAGAAACAAAAACACTTTTGAATGCTTTTACGCATGTTCTCTCAGTGAAATGATGTGTTCATGGTTGTGAAATCGCAGACTCAGGAGAGCCGCTGACAAACTGCATAAGGATCGATCGGCCCATTCCAGTTTAAATCCATCACTGTGATTGAGACGCTCAGCATGCAGAGCAGAGATACGGCACACACACACTTCAACACAACACAAACACCAGCAGAAAGAAAGAAAACTCATTTGACCTCATCCGTTTTACTGAACATCCAGACAAACGACACTTTTTCAATTTTGAAATGACTGTAGGGAGGCTTCAATAACTTAACAACAAAGGGAGGAGGAAACAGAAATAGATCAATTAGCTTGATCAATTAAAGCTAAGGTTATCAGCTGTCTACTATCACTAACATTCAGTCTCTTCTGCTCAACAAGGCTGCATTTTCTTGATAAAAAAAATACAGTAATTTGGTGAAATTATTATAATTAAAAAAAAACTGTTTTCTATGTGAATATATTGTAAAATGTAATTTATTGCTGTCATCAAAGCTGATTTTTCATTGTCACTACTCCAGTCTTCAGTGTCACATGATCCTTCAGAAATAATTTGCTGATATGCTGATTTGATCCTCAGGAAACATTTCTGGTCATTTTGAAATATTCTGTAATATTATAAATATCTTTACTGTATATTTTTTTCAAAGTAGTGCAGTCCAGATTAATCAAATATTTTTATTCCCATATATATATATATATTTTTTTTTTATTTATTTAATTTTTTTTTTTTTTTTTTAAACATAACTTACACCAATAATTTGAACAGTAGTGTGTAAACTGTATAGAATTAATAATATAATATAATATACAACCCTACAAAAAAAAAAAAAAATAAAAAAATATCACACACTTATATGCATTAAATTTAAGTAAATGTATGATGCAGCAGCATTAGAACTTAGAGCTGCTATATGGGAGATGCAGTGATGCAGCGACCATACTGCAGTCAGGGGTTAAAGTTCACTGGATACACACTCCCAGCTGACCACACATACACGCTAACGGTGATCATCTCGCACGAGGGTGTAAATTCTTCAGCCTGTTGCGGCGCTCCTTTACGCCCATCTCTCCACTGCCAGGATCTGGTGTGTTGTTTTTGGATGGCTGCTCAAATAGCACAGCGATGAGGTGGCAGATATCTGACTAAACAGCCCACGTCAGTTAAACACCTGACCTTAACCCGACTCACATTATACTTGCTTTCCATGAATTTGTGCTCCACATTTTACGTTCAGCTAAATCTGGAGTCACAAATTACCAAGAATGCTTACAGGTTCTTCAAGACTGCTGTGCAAGTTTGATCTGCAATTACAGCAAAGGCTGCTGGAGGTTCTAACTGACAAAGAAGGCTGAGCCAGTTATGAACTGCAAAGGTTTACACAGGTTTTCAGTTTTGTATAAAGCAGACTACTTGTCTATTTTGAAATCTGACACATTTCTGTTCAAATAGCATCTTTCTGCAGATGTATATTACACATCTATGTGGGTGTGTAACTCTTGACTGACTTCTTATCCTTCCTCCCGAGACACAGGAAGTCACAGGATTCCTGAGAAGCAGAGGGACTGAACTCAAGAGTTCACCATAAAAATCCCATTAAACTTACATCTACAAAGAAATCAATTATTATTATTATTGTTTTTTTTTTGACCATGTACAAATGGATAGAGAGGTGTGGCAGACTGTGATCTTATTTTACCCTTCAAACCTCTTTAAATGTGTGTGCAGCATAAAAAAGTCAAAACAACATAGTACACTTAAAAATAAAGGTCCTTTTTTGGCACCTGACACTATGAAAAACTTTTAACATTCCAGGAATCTTTCCATCGCACAAAAGGTTCTTTCTAGTAGAAACAGTTCTTTAGATGATTAAAATGTTCCTCAGACTAAAATAAAACAAAACTTCTTTTAAGAACTGATCATTGAAAGGTTCTTTGGGAACCAAAAAATGGTTCTTCTATGGCATCACTGTTACCCCGTTTTTTCCTCACCAGCATGAACCTGGTGCTAGTTCAGAGCCAGTGCTATTGCCGGTTTGGATTTGGTTCGACTGCCGAGTCTTCAAAAAAACGGTTTGCTTTTCCATTGGCTAGAGAACCACCACAGAGCCAGGTTTTACATCACTGAATACGTCTCATCGTTCCCAGCAACACTACCACAGCATCGCTATGGATGCTCATGGCTTTGCAAACCTACATCGGCATCCAAACACAGCAAATCCAATGCGTTCACGTTTAGCTACTATTTAAAAAATGGCAGTCAAAAGTTTCTGTTTATCTTGTTGGTCATGGCAACCCTGCCCCCCGCCCCTGACACAAGCAGTACTTACTTCTAGACCAGCAATATTTTCTAAACAAATGATGAGTCAGTGTTTCAGTGACTCATTCATAAGTCACTTGCTTTGTTTCTGAATAAATCAGCTGTTGAACAAATCTGGTGAGTAAATGATTCAATGACCTACTTAACACAGTGACTTGCTACCACCTACTGGCAGTTTTGGTTTCATATTTAATATAATTTTTTTATTATTATTATTATTATTATTATTATTTAAATAATCTCATATTCAATATTAAATTTAAAAATAAAAACATTACCCATATACTATCATTATCACCATACTATCATAGATCTAATATTTCTTTCTGAAGCTACTTTTTGTAACATCTATTCAATGCTTTTGATGACTTTAGATCAGGGGTCTGGAGGGCTGGTGTCCTGCAGAGGTTAGCTTCAGCCCTAACAAGCTAATCAAGGTCTTGGGTGACTAGCCCATTATTTATTCACCCTCAAGCCATCCTAGGTGTATATGACTTCATTCTTTCAAACAAATCCAATTTGAGTTATATGTTCTGGCTCTTTCAAGCTTTATCATGGCAATAGGTTGGCAAGTTTTTCTCTTCAACAGGTCAAAAGAAGTCCAATAAAATGCAGAAAAGAAAAATCTGCCCAGAGCTGCTCCATGTACAAAAGTGAGCGCAAACTAGATTAAAGTGATTATTATGTTTTAAATATGGATCGCGCCACTCTAGTGGCTTAAACTAAGCCACTAAGAAATCTGTTTTAACAAGAATACATTACACATTAACTTTGGGTTTTATTTTTTTTAATTTTTTTTGGTTACCTTTTTTCGGTACTTTACTCTATATAATAACAAAATCATTTATTTCTGTGAAAAAATGAACCCAACCTCGCTTTCCTACTCTTTTAAATAGCTTGTAAAAGCACTGTGCACATTTCACTTTCACTTTAAAATTAGCAGCAATTCGCCATCAATTCAAGCAACAACAAAATACAATGTCAAACATTGTACACCATGCTATATACCTAATATAAAATAATAAATTATATAGGCTACACAAAGTTTAAATAGGTAGGTATACAAAACTGAAAATCAGCAAACACTGTGGAAATAAATAAATAAGAAACATAGAACCATGATAGGCCTATACACACTGATGTAAAATACTAAATAAAATACAAAAAGTTTAAATAAGGTAAAAAGGAGCAAACACTGTGGAACCAAATAAATAAGAAACAAATGTTTAAAAACACTTTCAAAATCACCTTAGATAAACAGCAAAATCAACAGGCTTTTCAAAATACAAAATATTGGCAAACAGGCACTTTTGCATTTCATTTCTTCTGCCACTGTCTTGTCTTTCTCACCTCACTCTTCTGGTCAATCAGCTCGACTCACTCTCCTTACTTGACAAATTAAATCAGACTCCTGCTGCTGTTCTGTGATGTAAACAAAACTACGCCTCAGCCATTCATATATACAGAGGCAAGAGGAACATGCAGGTGTTTTTGTGATTTAATATTCACATTTAATATTAGATATTCATCTAATCACAGACATATTTCAGTGCCATTCCACGCTATAGAGTAAATTCTATTTTTATGAATGAACTCCGCAATTAAATCTGCATCTTTGCAGAAACCATATGTTTGCAGTTTGAATAAGTTGCAGGGGTGACATGTCAGAGTGTATCTCGCTCTCTTTCTCGTTTTCTGTAACGTACGTGATCAGATGCGTTCTCAGGCACCGAAATTTGGTACAGATTGATTTAATGTGAATCGGTACTCAGTAGTACCAACGCAATTCGGTCAGTACCCTTAAAAGTACAGAGTTCGGTACCCAACCCTAGCAAGTGGAGTGATCAAAACAATCATCATGAATTAGAAGTAAAACAAAGGGGGAAAAAAAGGAAAGCGTTCACTGCTAAAACACAGCTTACTTTTGAACATGCAAAAAGTGCACATGGCCCTAAGAGAAAACAAAGAAGATATAGACAGGAAACTTCCATTATAATGACTAGTAGGGCTTGTCAGTGTCTAAATGTGTTACAACAATAGCCTCTGATGTGATGTGTGAAGGTCTGCAGTTTCCAAGTGGCAGAGGTTGAGTTTCTTTGTAGTCACTTTCACAGCATCCATTAATAACACTCATTAGGCATTCCCAATCTATTTGAGCTGCGAACTGAAATGCTGTCGCTTCCTACTGCTTCAGCATCAGACAATGATCCCACATCAGTCAGTGTACTGCAAACAGAGCAATGCAATTAGACAAAAAGCCATTTGATCAGTGAGACTGTAGTGCAGGTTAAAGACCCAATTCATCACATCTGCCAGACTGGAAAATTAGCCATATTGAGTGATTCTGCTTGCACTTCCGTGTGATGATGCAGGTTAAAATGCATCTCATGCTTTCTAGCATTTAAGTAACTTTTTTCCCTGGAAACTAAGTAGCACTGAAACATCAAAAGCATCAGTGGTATTTAGTGTCTGAAGTGGAAAGAGCCTGAGGATACTGGACCTATATGTGTTTGCTTTGATTGAATTAAGTCTGCGAATGGCACTCTGTAGGAATAAAACGCAATTGATTAGTGAATACTGTGGTTTTCTAAAGAACTCTAGCATTTGCTGTACAGATAAACACACTGCCAATGTCTCTCAAGCTTCTTTTTCTTGAAACTCTTAGTCCAAAGTCTTTGAGTCTTATCATACTACACAGGTTCAAGTAAAAAAATTCATGTTGCACTCCACCAACTAACATATCAAAAAAAGGCAAAAAGACAAAAATATGAGATAAACAAATGAAAATGTATTATATGAAATATATAAATCAAACAAATGAAAATTTGCTGAAAACGCCCTTGCTCTCAGGCTGTCCATGTTGTAGACTAGTTTGTTTCTTCATGAGTTTTAGAGAAATGTAACATTGTTTCACTAGTTCACCAATGGATCCTTCACAGTGAATGGGTGCTGCCAGAGAAGAAAAAAAAACAAAACAAACAAAAAAAAAAAGTCACAATAATACACAATAATACCCAAAACCTGCATGTTTGTAAGAAGCAAATGCATCATTAAGATGTTTTTAGCTTAAACTTTGGGCTAAAGTACCAAGTGTACTTTAGTGAAAAGGTTCATCTCCTGTTGTCCTCTGACATCAAAATCCACCCAGATATTTGTTTAGAGCTGTTTTGGACCATTTTGCCTTGTAAACGATGTATGATCTGTCTGTTTCTCTCCAAATTCAGACGAGATGAGAGGTTATTATGGATAATGGTATTTTAGCCAGAAGCAACGGTTTAAAGTTAAAAACATCTTAATTAACGGAAACATGCAGATTTTCGCTTCACAAGACATTAATTGATGGACTGGAGTTGTATGGATTACTTGTGGATTATTGTGATGTTCACTGCAGAGGATCCATTGGTGAGCAAGTGAACACTACATTTCTCCAAATCTGCTAAAGAAAAACTCTTCTACATCTTGGATGGCCTGAGGGTGAGCTATTCCTTTGATGCAATATGACACAGAAACATGGAGTTGGAGAAGCAACAAATGGAAATGAAAGACCTGTGCTGTACGGCAGCTGACCCACTGGCTCAGATTCTGTACGCCGGGCGCTCTGCCACCCTCACAGTGGCCCGAGCACACAACAGGAATATGGGTAATTTGTCCGCTTGTTTGGATAATCCGCCATCTGCTCTAGCAGGCCTCAGACGCACTCTGAGCTTCCCAAACCTTGGAACGGACACAAAATTACACCATCTGCAGCCCGAGGACAATAGAAATGTTTCATAACACTGCATGTCTCCTGTTGCAAAGACTAGATTGATAAACAACAAGCGATAAATGATGTATTATCATACAGAGAGAAGGGGAACAAAGTCAATCTGTTGAGTGATCTTGAAATCTCATGTGCCTTAAAGGGAGAGTCCAGAAATTATTATTCTGTCATCATTTACTGATAGTGCTCCAAACCAATATGAGTTTCTGTTTCTTTGTGGAACACAAAAAGAGAGAAAAAACACAAAGACACAAAAAATTAATATGGGTTTGAATCAGCATCACTATAATTTTTTAAGTAAACGACTCCTTTAAATCTAGAGTTTCCTGAACCTTCTCAAGGGGGTCTGCGAATAAACAAAGCATGCAGAAATTACATTTTCATACTAATTTTAAAACTAAAAGATCAGATTCAGAGCTAAAATCATATGAAAGCTGAATAAATAAGCTTTACATTGATTTATGGTTTGTTAGGATGGGACAACATTTGTCCGAGATGCAACTATTTGAATATCTGGAATCTGAGGGTGCAAAAAAAAAAAAAAAAAAAAAAAATTCAAAATATTGAGAAAAATCGCATTTAAAATTGTCCAAATTAAGTTCTTAGCAATGCATATTTTACTAATCAAAAAATATACGTTTTGATGTATTCACAGTAGGAAGTTTACAAAATATCTTGATTTTACTACATTCTAATGATTTTTGGCATAAAAGAAAAATCTATAATTTTGACCCATACAGTGCATTTTTGGCTATTGCTAAAAATAGTGGTCCAGAGTCACATATAACATTTAGAGTTCTATCATTTCTATCATGCAACAACTCAAAGGTCTAAAGCTTGAAGAAATTATGACAAATATATTACTATTATAAAGCACAATGTTCTTCTTAAAGAAATAATAATATAGTTTATTAAATATTGTTTTTGTTTTTGTTGTTCTTGTTGTTATTATTATTATGTTTTAATTTAATAAAATTAAATGACAACCTCCTGTTGTGAATCACTTGTGCAAAAGAAAAAAAAAAGATCAATTAAATTGTTATATGTGACCCCGGACGACGAAACCAGTCTTAAGTGTAAATTTTTCAAAAATGAGATTTATATATATTCTGAAAGTTGAATAAATAAGCTTTCAATAGATGTATGGTTTGTTGAGATCGGACAATATTTGGCTGAGATACAACTATTTGAAATCTGCAATCTGAGGATGCAAAAAAATAAAAATACTGAGAAAATTGCCTTTAAAGTTGTCCAAATGAAGTTCTTAGCAATGCATATTACGTATCAAAAATTAAGTTTTTATACATTTACAGTACGAAATTGACAAAATATCTTAATGGAACATGATCTTTACTTAATATCCTAATGATTTTTGGCAAAAAAAATTTTTTGATAATTTTGACCCATACCATGTATTTTTGGCTATTGCTAGAAATATTTCCCAGCGACTTAAGACTGGTTTTGTGGTCCAGGGTCACATATAGATTTATGCATTCATTTGATTACTACTATTTTTGTAAGAAATTTGTATGAAAGCATAAAACAGAATCCAGAAAAAATAAATAAAAATTACAATATTTCACAGGGTACTGCCATTGTTAAAGTTAAGAGATTTAGACAATATTTTTGATTTTTTTAAATGTAAAGCCATACCAAAAAAACAAAAAAACAAAAAGTACAGTACAAAAGCACAGTAAAATTGAAAATGAAAATAAAATCAAACTGATTTTATACAGCCGTAAACATGTTTTTGTTTTGAATGTGGGACAAAAAAAAAAAAACATTTTACAGTGTTACCAAGAAAGTATATTTTTTTATACTAGAGTTCCTATTGATCCTATTTGAAATTAAAAATCCTGCTAAATATGAAAATAATGTACCAAGTAACACACAAACACACACACAAAACTGAGCAGATTTCTGACTGCTGAAATTGAGTGTGGCAAACGTCAGCTCCTAATTTTAGTGCAGTGATCCAGCACTGCTTGACCATCAGATAAAGATGACAATTACACTGCTGCTTCCTCTGACAGGAAAACATGGCCGTCTGCCAGCGGCACAGAGACAACAGTAATACTGTGAGCTCTCACACTCCACTCATCTCAACCCAAACACACACAGAGACATCCCTTAGCTCTTTGTTGAGGGAATCTTCTCTCAATCTTGGCCGAATAAAGCCAGGTTCAGAGAGACAAGTGAGGACGAGATGAGAGTGTGATGAATTCGGGCTCCCTGTGGCCCCGCAGACAGACAGAACGAGACCCCATCACTCAATGGAACCAAAACAAACACTGAGAGCATTTCTCCTCAGGAACAGAGACACAAACGTCATGGTCTCTGCTTCATTTTTAACCAAGTTATAACACACAGGATGAATCAACAGCCATGCCAGCGGGTGTGTTATTGTGCATGTGTGTGTTTCATATGTAGAGGTCACACGGTCAGAACATGCTAGAGGCACTGCAGCGCGACACCATGGAAAAATTCATGTCTGTTCCACACAAGAGAATTCAGTGCGGTTTTGTGCTGTGACGCACCATCACCATCTCAGTCAATTAATTCACTAATAGACAGATCGACTAACGGGACTCCTGTGAAAGAAACATTTGACTCAATTTAGCTTAGATTCCACGAGACCATGAAAATCATTTCAAAACGAATAATTTATACATTTCTCATGTGCTATTTTCTCAGTTAATTAGCAAAATCTGGACTGCAAAATCACTGAAAGAGAAAGCAGATCCACAAACACAAATGTTTTATTTGAACAAAAATACAGTAAAAACAGGGAAATATTCTTAGAATTTAAAAGAGCTGTCGTCTATTTGAATATATTTTAACATAAAATTTACTTCTATGATCAAAGCTTAATTTTCGGCATCATTACTTATTCAGAAATCATTCTAATATGCTGATTTGCTGCTCAAGAAACAGCTATACTATTATCAATGTTAGGGTTATTTTTGTGAAAATCGTGATACATTTTATTTTTCAGGATTCTTTGATAAATAGAAAGTTCAAAAGAACAGCATTTATTTGAAATAGAAATCTTTAGTAACATTATAAATGTCCTTATCAGCAATATTGACTATGCAATTTAAAGGAACACTCCACTTTTTTTGAAAATAGGCTCATTTTCCAACTCCCCTACAGTTAAACAGATGAGTTTTACCATTTTTTAATCCATTCAGCCAATCTCCAGGTCTTTAGGTAGCACTTTTAGCATAGCTTAGCATAAATCATTGAATCTGATTAGAGCGCTAGCATCTCGCTCAAAAATTACCAAAGAGTTTCGATATCTTTCCTATTTAAAACTTGACTCTTCTGTAGTTACATTGTGTACTAAGACCAAAAGAAAATGAAAAGTTGTGATTTTCTAGGCTGATACAGAGAGAACCTATACTCTTATTCTAATCTAATGGGTTATTGAATAAAAGTATAAATTTACCTTTAAAAAAAAAAAAAAAAAAAAACATCATACTGACCCCAAACCCATGAACAGTAATATATAATAGGGCTGTAAGCTTTTTCTTGTAAAAACAAACATAGAAATAAAAAAAAACTACTCTTTCTTGCATAAGGTGTGGAATTAGCTATATTAAATGAGAAAAAAATAATCAATAATCAATCAATCAATAATAATGCATTAACATATTACATCATTTACGTCAACTACATGTTAAAAAGAACCATTTTAGAGTTTAAAACAGACAGAATGTCAAGAGTCCAACTCAAACCAATGTTGTCCACATGAGCAGCACAGCTCAATGTTCCTGCTAAAAAAAAAATAATCTCCAGACTCACTTTTAAAAAAGTCACCTTCCCACATCAGTGGCCAACACCAACATTACCGTCTCACATTACAGGCAAACTAACCTGAATTAAAATACTCAGTCAGTTGGCACGGTGGAAACCATTGAGAAAGTTCTGGCACTGAAAGGCAATTATATTCGTCTCATTTACTGAGCTCACAATCATTTAGTAAGCAGAAAACACACGCAGCACCTCATAAACTGCAGCAACACAATAGAAGGACAAGCCTTATGTAAAAAGCCTCATCGGGCATATCTGTGCTCATGGTAATGAAGGCCATCTGACTCTGAGACGAGCTGTGCTGAGTAAACAAGAGTGCAGCACACAGTTTACTCAACCATCTGTGAGCCGCTCCGCCGCAAGATAACAGAATGTTTATGGCGCGACAGCAGGGCACATACAGACACACGCTACAGTAGCCACGAACCAGTGAACATAGTAAACACTGACATACACTCCATCCTCAAACACCCGCTAAATCAACAGAATAGAGTGCAACAGAGTTTTTAGTTTTTTCCTCATCACGTTTTCCCCCCATTGACTTTGTTAATGAGTTGTAAGACATGAACTAAACCAACCTGCTTTGAGATTAATCATTACAAACTTTGATTTGAAACAAGAAAGTACTTGAAAATCAAGACAAGCAGGCTTAAAGTGGGGAAAGAACTACAATCTCCTGAGGCAGTGTGAATGACATTGCAATGAGAACTGATGGATAAATGTAAAACTATTGAAACATAATGAAGATCGTAATTATGTAGAAACAGCATATCTCTACATTTATTTGGAAAATATGCATAAATACAGGTGCAGCTCAAAAAATTTGAATATCATAAAAAAAGTCAATTTTCAACTTATTTCAAAATATTCTAGATTCATAACATGTAAAGTAAAATACTTCAAACTTTTTTTGGTTTAATTTTGATGATTAGAGCTTTCAGCTCATGAAAGTTACAGCATCAGTGAAGTGTGACATGGAAGTGATCCGCCTATGGCACTGCTGAGGCACTACTGAGCCTTCAAATCATCTGTATATTGTTGGATGGACTGTTTCTCATCTTTCTCTTGAAAATATCCCATATATTCTCAATGGGGTTCAGTTCAGGCATGTCAGGCAGTAATATCATGGTCAACAAACCACTTGCAAGTGGTTGTTGCACAGTGGGCAGGTCCTAAAGTCCTGCTGGAAAAGAAAATCAGCATCTCCATAAAGCTGGTCAGCGAATGGAAGCATAAAGTGCTCCAAAATCTCCTGGTAGATGGCTGCATTGACTTTGCACTTGATAAAACACAATGGACCAACACCAGCAGATGTCATGGCACCCCAAATCATTACTGACTTCAGAAACTTCACACTGGACTTCAAGCAGCTTGGATTCTGTGCCTCTCCAGTCTTCCTTCAGACTTTTGAAATTAAACATTTCCTTCAGTTTTTGAAATGCAAAATGTACTTTTATCTGAAAAGAGGACTTTGAACCACTGAGCAACAGTCCAGTTCTTTATCTCCTTAGCCCAGGTAAGATGCTTCTGACGTTGTTTCTGTTTCAGAAGTGGCTTGGTAGTCCTTTTCCTGAAGACATCCGAGTGTGATGACTCTTAAAGCGATGACTCCGGCTTCATTCTTCTCCCAAGTGTTTGAATCGGCTTTACTTGACAGTATTCTCAAGCTTGCGGTCATCCATGTTGCTTGCGCACCTTTGCCTACCAAATTTCTTCCTTCCAGTCAACTTTACATTTAACATGCTTTGATGTAAATATGTAATGCAAATGTAAATATTCTAATATTTTAGGATACTGGATTTTTGACTTTCATGAGCTATATGCTCTAATCATCAAAATTAAAAATAAATAAATATATGTTTTAATTTACATGTATTGAATCTAGAATATATGAAAGTTAATTTTTTAAAAATAAGTTACAATAAAAAAAAATTAACTTTTTCACAATATAACATTTTTTGTGAGCTGCCCCTGTATACAAATATTTCAGTAGTTTGAAAGTGAATGGCGATTGTGTCATTTGCAGTGCTTTGTGGCAGTGGTCAGGAACCAGGGCTATCATTGTTAATTAAAAATAAAACTAAAACCAGAATTAATAAATTATTTAATAAATAAATAAATAAATATACAAAAAAGTTAGTTTAAGTACTAAATAATGAATAAACAAACAAAATTAAAAACTATATAGACATAAAAAATAACAACTAAACAACAACAAAACAACCAAACTTTTAGTGCAACAAGAAAATATAAATAGAAAATTATAAACGCAACATTTTATTTAAGATATTAACACAAATGTAATAGTTCGATACTAAAATAACACTGATGAGAGCAAAAGAGTTGGCACAAATTTCTCTCATGATTTTTTTTTTCTTTAAACCAGGAACTATGCTGTTAAACAATAATTTAAAAAGTAGGTAGAGATAATGTGGACTGATGGATTCAACAAAAGCATATACCATCAATTACCAACGTTGTAGCTCAAAGTAGGTCTCCTACACGTACCTACATGTTTGTAGCACACTCAGCTCCACACAGTTTAAATCTACTAGGCAGAATTCCACATAATTTCCTCTAAAGTATAACAAAAACCATTCTATTCTACATATGTGACCCTGGACCACAAAAACAAGTCCTAAGTAGCATGGGTATATTTGTAGCAATAGCCAAAAATACATTGTATGGGTCAAAAAAATCATTAGGATATTAAGTAAAGATCATGTTCCATGAAGCTATTTAGTACATTTCCTACTGTAAATATATCAAAACATAATTTGGACAACTTTTGGCAATTTTCTCAATATTTAGACTTTTTTGCACCTTCAGATTCCAGATTTGAAATAGTTATGTGCCAAATCTGCCAAATACTGCCCTATCCTAACAAACCATACATCAATGGAATGACGTATTAATCTTAATTTAAAAAAATTGACCCTTATGACTGGTTTTGTGGTCCAGGGTCACATATGAGGTTTCATTTCAGTTAGGAAGCTGCCTTAAAAAGAAGCAAGGTAGCTCACTAGGTTTTAGAACACAGCCTCACTGTGTGTGTGTGTGTGTGTGTGTTTGAAAGCAGAGTAAGTTCTTCAGGCTACACTGGCCTACTTACAGAGAGAGAGAGAGAGAGAGAGAGAGAGAGAGAGAGAAATAACGATACAAAATGGAAACACCTGGAAAAATCACTTTGAACAACTTTACAGCAGAATAAACATGAGTATAGAACAAACACAGATATATGAAAAATTAAATCATATAGAACACATAATTGGCGAATACCAAAAATCCACTAGATTATCCGATCACAGAAAAGGAGCTGATTGAGAAAATACAGGCGCTGCCAACAAAAAAGGCAAGTGGTCCAGACAACATCCTAAATGAAATGCTTAAAAATACAAGTCACAAATTCCAATTGGCAATAATGAAACTGTTCAACTTGGTTCTGAGTGTTGGTCATTTCCCTGACATATGGAACAAAGGACTCATAACACCCATATTCAAGAGTGGAGACAAATCAGACCCAAACAACTACAGAGGCATCTGTGTAAGCAGTAACCTGGGGAAGCTGTTCTGCAGCATCATCAACGCAAGACTTGTACACTTCCTTACAGAGCACAATGTCCTCAGCAAAAGTCAAATTGGATTCTTACCAAATTATAGAACGACAGACCACATCTTCACCCTACACACCCTAATCGACAAATATGTCAACCAAGACAAAATCAAAATATTTGCTTGCTTCGTAGATTTCCAAAAAGCTTTTGATTCAATTTGGCATGAAGGTCTGCTTTTAAAACTTCTAGAATCAGGAATTGGCGGTAAAACATACAATATTATAAAATCAATGTATTCAAACAATCAGTGCGCAATTAAAATTGGACATAAACGAACAGAATTCTTTACTCAAGGGCGGGGTGTGAGGCAGGGCTGTCCACTATCACCGACCCTCTTCAATATTTACATCAATGAACTGGCGAAGCTCCTGGAACAATCAGCAGCACCTGGCCTCACACTACACGACTCCAACATAAAGTTCTTGCTTTTTGCAGATGACCTGGTTCTGCTGTCTCCAACAGAAGAAGGTCTACAACAGAACCTAGACATCCTGCACACCTTCTGTCAGACCTGGGCCCTGACCGTTAATACTAACAAAACTAAAATACTAACATTCCAGAAAAGACCCAGATGTCAGGGAAAGAGACACAATTTCACCCTTGGTACTAACAAAATTGGACATGTGACAAACTACACATACCTTGGGCTGAAAATAAGTGCAACTGGTAATTTTAATTTGGCTGTGAATGAACTGAAAGAGAAAGCAAAAAGGGCCTTCTATGCCATCAAAAAATCTATCCAAATTGAAATCCCAATTCGAATCTGGCTCAAAATATTCCAATCAGTAATTGAACCTATTGCACTATATGGCAGTGAAGTGTGGGGTCCTCTTCTAAATCACGAATTTGAAAAATGGGACAAAAATCAGATCGAAGCCCTGCATGCTGAGTTCTGTAAGAGTATTCTCAGAGTACAGAGGAATACCCCGAACAACGCATGCAGGGCAGAATTAGGACAATATCCTCTGCTAATACGCATTGAGAAACGAGCCATCAAATTTTGGAAACATCTAAAAATGAGTGACCCCAACTCTTACCATTTTAAAGCCCTTAAAAACCATGAAGTGAACCCTGAAAAAAGTCCCCTGATTCAGACAGTCCTGAAGCTGCAAAAACATACTAACACGACTAACAACATCCAGCATCAGGACACTGAAATATTCATCCACAAAATTTGGCCCAACCAAATTATAAAAGCAGAAAAACAAAATTATTTAACCTATTGGAATGAAACAACAGAAAAACAGAGTAAACTTGAATGCTATTTGGCCCTAAACAGAGACTACACAACTGCAGACTATCTGAGTAGAGTCAAAGACTGTAAATTAAGACAACAAATGACGAGGTACAGACTGAGCAACCATAAACTAACTATTGAGACGGGGAGATATCGACAGAACTGGTTGCCCAAAGAGAGCCGCATCTGCCCCTACTGTGATGATGGCGAAGTGGAGACAGAGCAACACTTCCTCACCTCCTGCCCTAACTACGAAGAAATTAGAAACACATTTTATCCCAAATTTGAAACACTTTACCCCGACTTCAGTATGTTAAACAAGAAAACACAACTTCAGTATTTATTAGGTGAGAAACAAGATTGTATCTTACTAGCAGCAAGATACATTGATGCCTGTCACAAAAAGAGGGAGGAGTCAACAAATCAGTGATGCGCCTACAAATACACACACTGACTTTAAATTGTTTGCAGAATTCTATAATTCATGGAACTAATTTGTTATATTCTTTGCTAATTATCTACATATATATTTATTTATTTATTTTGTATACATGTCTGTTTTAAATCCAATGTAATCACTATGCTTTGGCAATACATTGTAACAATTGTCATGCCAATAAAGCTCATTTGAATTTGAATTTGAATTTGAGAGAGAGAGAGAGAGAGAGAGAGAGAGAGAGAGAGAGAGAGAGAGAGAGAGAGAGAGAGAGAGAGAGAGATTGCGATTGACTGTGTTTGAGAAAGTGAGATCTCAATTGAGCAATTTCTTCTCAGACAGACAGGCTTTCTCCTTTTCAGCACTTTCTCAACAGCTTTTCAGCAGCACATTTTCTGTAAAATGACAGAATGCAGCAGAATAAGTGACAACAGTCTCCTGTCTTAGAGATGCATTGGTGGCTCCTGGCACACATTGGCTGCTGCTGGCATCAGGATGGGAATTATCGCTGAATTTGCCATTTCACTGAACACCATTTAATCACTTCTTGCTAATGAAGGACAGTGTGCGCCATGTGTCTGTCAACTATGAACGAAAAATGGGAGACCTGCAATGTCTAACTTCATTGTTTACTTTGTTCAAACTTCTTTTTTTACTAGTTTGATCCTTTTTGTCATTTTTAATTCCACAGCCCTATCAAAAAGGCTTAACCATCCCTTCATGGACATGAAATGTGCTCCTTATATGTGACCTACACCACAAAACTGGTTCTAATTATTAGGATATTAAGTAAAGATCATGTTCCATTAAGATATTTTGTAAATTTCCTACCGGAAAAATATCAAAACTAAATATTTGATTAGTAATATGTATTGCTAAGAACTTCATTTGGACACATTTAAAGGCCATTTTCTCAATATTTAGATTTATTTGCACTCTCAGATTCCAGATTTTAAATAGTTTTATCTTAGCCAAATGTTGTCCTATCCTAACAAACCATACACCAAGGGAAAGCTTATTTATTCAGATATAATAAATCATAAAAAATATAATAAGATGTATAAATCTTAATTTAAAAAAAAGTCCCTTATGACGATTTGTGGTCCAGGGTCACTATACTGGATACCATGGGGATTTAGATTTTTGGAATTAGTAGTAAAGCAGTAATATAAAATTATATATGTTCTAAAATATATTAAAAACATAACATTAAAAATGTGATTTAAAAAATGTGCAAATAATATATCATACTCCCAAAACATATTCAATTATTATTATTACACAGATTTGAAATATATATTGTATATTATAATATTGTTAAAAACAACAACAACAACAACAAAAAACATTAAATATATATTATTTGAAGCAGTAGGATTGGAAAATGGTAATACATTTTATACATTCCAATCCAAGTAATAAACAATAATAATACTACAATTTAATATAAATTAATATAATATAAAAATATTTGTTGTTTATGCATACTCCTGATTTGGAATCACTTAGCATATGAAAAAATAAAAAAAGACTTTGAATACATTTTGAATAAGTAGAGAATGAGAAAACAATCATAAAAGCCATTGTGAAAGGCCACCTGTCGAGGACACCATTTTTGGTTTATTACATGCGAATTGCAATCTGGCAGATCTCCTGGTCTTCATTAAGGGACGTCCTGATTTCCCTTTTCTCATTGTGCTTAATTAGACTCTTTTAAAAGCCAACCTCGTCCTCCTGTTAGCATTCAGCAGACAGCTAATTACAAACAGAAAAAAGCCATGCAGAATCAGGAGCACAGCAATGGCCGCAGTAATGGACGTGGACAGCTGGCAGGATCCGATCGGACACTTCAATCAAAGAGATGCGCTTCTGATGACTGAGAGCGATGGAAACGCTCCTCATCTCATCTTATCTATGGTCAGAGACATGGCCAGCTGCCTGCACTACTTCAGCGAGAGGACCGTCTTTCAGATCAGATAGGAAGAACTGCATGATTACTGGGAACTTGCTGTTTGGTAACAGCGAAATAAAGTTTTAACTCTCTAGCAAATATAGAATATTAGGGCCCTATGATTTCCACGATGCGGAAAAGGCGGGCGGAATCCAGTCTTAAAAATGGAATTTACTATTTAACGTGGAATGTCACGGAATTTGTCAAAGTTTGTAAGAATTATTTAAAAGTATTACATGAAATTAAATCAAATCGCAATATAGACTAGTATGTGTAAATATTAAGCCACAAAAAGACTATTTAAATATGAATCCTGCATGTCTCTGTGTTTATGAATGGCGCAGATGAGCGGTTTCGCTTACTACACATACTGAGCATCTGCCGAAGAGATAAATTCATGAACAACCTCTCCAGAACTGCTCTGAGGGTCACTTCATTAGCATTTGACCGTTCCATTTGAGTAGAATTTATTGTTAGCTTCCAGCCGCAGCTGTATCCAATCTAGCCACAACCAGCATCAGTTACAGGTATTCATGGCAACTTGTCAAAATAAAAGTTCGGTTTAACTTAAATATATTTTTAATATTTAGAATGTACTTAATACTACTACTAACTGCTACTACTACTGTTTACAAAAATAAATAAATAAATAAATAAATAAATAAATAAATATTATATATATATATATATATATATATATATATATTTTATTTTATTTTTTTATTTTTTTTAAAGAAATAATTACACAATGTTTTTTTCATGTTTTAATTTTAATATGAAATCCCATTTACTTGCCAAAAATACCATTTGTTTAATTTCCATTAATTAAAAGGATAATGTTTCTGTGGATAACCAGAAACACAGAATTTCTGAGAACACATAATTTCTGAGGTAATAACATTTGACAAGGCTATTGTTAAAAAATAAATAAAAGTTGTTATGCATTCAAATAATTAGACATGCCAGAATTTGGTGACAATAAAACTTAATGTGAGGAAAAATACAATATTTCATAGGGCCTAAACATGTAATTTTTGTTAAACCTTTAATAAATTGATGTTAAATTGTGTAAGTTTCATGATTTAGATTAATTAGACATGCTTTTATTTAACCATTAAAAAGGAGTCCAGAAAAATTAAAACCGAAAAAAAAAAAATGGCAAAAAATAAAACGAAATTTGGGAAAAAATAGATTTCATAGGGCCCTAGAATATGTTCAGACTAAAATTCCAGGAAATCACTATTCTTCCTTGCCATGTTAAATATTTAGACTTTATGAAAAATAAAAACATATTTCCATGTGAATGTGTTGGAAGTCTGAAAATCAAAGCATGCAAACAACAACAACAAAAAATAAAAACAAATATCAGTCACTTAAACATGCAACAGTATTTCATTTTGGACTGATACCAATAAGCAAAAAATATTTTTCATGTTATGCCAAATAAACTCATTGATGATGCAACTGTACCATGGTACAAAAACAAATATTGTGAATATTGTAATGTGACAGATGACACCTGAGGATGGAATCAAACTCTAGTTCAGACTGGGTAATTGAATTTATAAAAAACCCCCCAAAAAAACAGCCTAAGCACCTTATACGTTATTTTATTGCAAAGCATGTGTCAAAATGAGTTGCCTCAGAAAAGCGATTCCTCGCATGTTAATTAAATGCCACTTTAATTTAAATGCCACTTGACTGGATTATTGCACATGTATGGATGTGTGTGCCTATGTATCCTCATTAAATCCTAAAGAGGTCATGCTCGCATGGAGCTTTATTTCCCCTGTTCTCAGTCATGTGGCCTAATTGTAGTTTTAATTGACCTCGGTCTAGAGGGGGATTCATGGAGATGTCGACAGTAATGACAGTGACCTCAAACACTGTAAAGAGTCAACCAATCTCTATCAGATCCTAATGATCAATGGGATGATGATCCAGGGCACACATTTACATCACATATCCCACTACAGATGTCTATTTTACTTTCTTAGGTCTCTAATAAATAGTTCATGGTTTGATCTGCATTTTTTGTCACAAAGTAGGGCCTCCCATCTTACAAAAATAATTAAGCTAAGGTGCTTTGCTGGTCTTTGTTTATTTTCCAGAATGCTCAAAACCCTAACCAGCTTGACTAGGTTGAGAGAAAAGCGAACCACTTTCATCTTGTTTTTCAAGCAGGGTCTTTATGTCTTTCAGCAGGAGTACGTGCCCAGTTCTCTTTGTAAGTTCAGTTTTAGATACAGCCAGGCATTTGCACCTTCTAAACATGTTGTTTTTAGGCTTTGACGGTGGGTTTCTGTGTTTGTTTTCATCGCTTGATGTCTTTGTGCCAATATGTCTTGATAAAGACTTTGTTGCTGTTGACAGACGAGACAGCTTGGCGTTCTGCATTGAGATTCAGATCTTTTCTGGTCTAGTTTTATACATAAAAGATAAAGTGTGCTGTACAGTTTCAGCCAGGTTATTCTTTAACACTGTAAAAATGATTTTTCATAGTTAAAACAGAGTAATGAACTTATTTTACAAGTAAACACTATTTCAGATTTCTACTTCCAAATTTCATGTTTAATTTAATACGTTATTTGCTGTTTCTTTGTAACAATATATGAAATTTACTAGCAATTTCTGAGTGAATTTTACACAATTTTTGCACCTAAAGTGCACATAAACTCAGTATAAAGGTGTCCATATTTTATCCTCATAAGCTGCAGTAAAGGGGACAACACGTCTGACACTTAGCTATGCGTCTTTGAAGTGAACATGCAAATTCTGAAGTAGAAATATTGAAATATCATTATTAACATAATATAGCAGTTTAGATTTAAATTTTTTTTTTTTTAAATACTACTTCAGCTATTCTACTTCAAAAGTGCATTTTAATTTAACATGTTACTTGTTTCTGCACAATTATTTGAGAAATTTACTAGCAATTTCTGAGTGAAAAATGCTTCTACACCATTTTTTAAGTGCACCCGAACTTGATATTTTATTTTTGTAAACAGTTTTACACTTTAACCTGCAGCGAATAGGTCTTCTCTTCAGTCAAGAATGTCTTTGCCATATTCATGTGGTTTTTGCACAAGATGTTGCCTCGTTCTGTTCAGGGTTCAGAGTTATAAATTATACATCAAGAGGCGATCAAAGACAATTAATAGGCAACTGCCCGCTTGACTCGGCCCTTCCCTCCCTCTTAACCTCTCAAGCGCTGCGTTTCCTGAATAAATAATCGCAGTGCTGTGTGTCGAGTCTCTGCGCAGCTCACGGACCAGCTTGGAAACTTAATTCACATAGATGGTGATTCAGGAGTAAAGCTGCTCCACTTGACATGCATCTGAAGAGACTGATAGCCATCAGCTGATGTTAGACATTGCTGTCAGGATCCTCACCATCCCATTAGCTCACATCAGTATGCCGGGAAAGATAGCAGACTTACAACAGATGGAGGCAGCAGGGAAAAAACACACAAGGTATATTGCAAATGGAAGTTTTGGAATTAGACAGAGATTGAATGCCGGTTCAGGAGGTTTACTCTGCACAGCGAGTCCAGACATCTCTTTGTCTTATCGCCGTAATACACAGCAGCTTTCTGCCATTATCAGAAAAACAGTGGCAGTCTACAAAATAGTGCTTATGTTTGTCCTGACCTTAATCTCGCCAATGAAGGTATGAGTTGCTTTGTTAATCTTGCAGTGCTTGGAGTCACGCAAGCAGATATGATACAAAAACACTTCTCTACCAATGCAGGGTTTTTTTGCAAGGCAAGCAGTTCCTACTAAAAAATGTGGGTGAGAAAAGAATCAACAGTATAAAAATAAAACTAATCAATTATTGTGAAACATGAGATGAAATGGTACATAAAGCTGAAGTAAAAGTATCATTTTAAAGGACTCCAGTCTCATCTTTGAGCGATTCTATCATTTGTCACCTAAAAATTCAATTAAACATTTATAAGCCAAATGACTTTAGATGACAAATGACAGAATCGCTCAGTAAAGATGGTTGCTCAGAAGTGGTTTAGTTTCCATTTGATCCTGATTGCATTTGTACCAAATGAACCCATTTCACAGACAGTGAAGATGCATTTCCACAGTTAATAACATCTAGCAACACATAAAATCTAGCAACATTAAAAAAAAAAAAAAAAATTCAAATGTAAAAAAAATACTATACTTTTATAACACTATACTTTCTTCTTCTACGGTATTATGAAGCCCCTTTTTTTTTGTAAGATTGTAGAAAGAATCACTTCTTTCCGAAAATTCAGAAATTGGATTCGGCCCATAAAATCACAATAGGTGCACCTTTAAAAATCATTTGTATGTTCTGTTTTCTGTATCTCTCAGTCAAGTTGCAATAAAACAATTTTTTTTATAAATAACACAAAAGTGCACGTAAGTGAGCAATGAAGTACAGGCAGAAAAGCATAGACACTACTGGCAGATTGCCCTGTTAATGCTGGATATATAGCTGGTCAACAAAATAATCTGAACAAACAACATGAGAAAAAAATGGACAGACTATATCCTACTCTGACATCATCTTTAGTTACTTTTAGCCTCTTCAAAATGAATTTCAAATGATCTGTGAGTACGTTCTTAGCAAGCACTCTATTAAAGTGATAAAACTGGACTAGAAACCCTTGAACACAGAGAAAAGTCTTTGACTTTGTCTCATTTCAGAAGTCAACACACAAATTTAATAAGCCGTTCTTCACACTCTTGTTTCTCAAAGAGTCAGTGAAAGTTCACCCTTCCTCCTCTGGCACAGGGGCGTCATTTACTGCAGACTGCCAAATGTTGTCATGCATCTTTATTAAAGAAAGACGATAACTGAGTCTCTGTGCTCCCATGTCATGGCAGGTATGTCAAACTCCCTGACACGGTTTTAAGAGCCTGGCCTATTTTCTGCCGCTCCAGCTCCTCAGTACATTTCATTTTCTCCGCGTTATTTCACAGAACTGAGAGACCCAAATAGAATAGGGAGCTTTCATCCCCGGCTCCGCTTTTCAATTATCCTCCCTCAAGCCAGCCGAAAGAGCTGCGGCGCTTATGTAAGAACCAGGCTGAAGGAAGGTAAAGGCAGAGGAGGAGAGGAGCGAACAATGGACACAAATATTGAGCATGGCCAGCAATGTGGCCTCCTCCAGCAAGATATTGTATGTGAGAGGCCTCTCTATCTTTAACACACACTTCAGATGTGATGCAGTCCAGGGTTTCAGCACCAGTGTAATCGAGCTCACAGTCCTTTAGAGCCACTCATACAGCTAACATCTCAGGATGGCAAAAACGCAATGCTTTGTTAGACATATTACAGCATGGAACATGAAAAAAAAAATGAACAATTAAAATTTAAATGGAACATTAGCAGTGGTGTGAGATTTTGTGTACAGTTATGAATATACAGTTATATACAAATCATGCTGTCAGTTAACATGACCTATTCATTTAAGCAGAAGCAACATCAAAGCAATGATTACATGATTGGATCATGATGATTACAATATTTGTCAGTTTGAGAATTTATATTCATGTAAACTGCAATTACAAAAGCATAAATAATGTTATAAAATGCATGTTTTAAACATATTTTGAATAAAAATAATACAAAATCAAATGATACTTTTAAAATGAAACTAACACCACAAGCAGGTGGTGGCAAGTTCCCAACTTATGTGAGTCACTGAGTCATTCACATTCAGAAACAAAGAAAGAGAATGTCTTTGTAAATGTCTTATTGAATCATTCACACAATTACTTCAAAAGCACAAACTGATTTAATACTTAAACACTATTTTTTGTTGTGTGCACTGTTTGTATTTACTTTTTTAATTAGGTTGATAAATGTCAGCTCACACATCATTAAAACAACAATTAAGATATTGTAGATGATACATATCGCACAGCCCAGACATAAATATGATGAAACTCTCACTGACTTCAACCTTTAAAAGATGTATCCAGTTTACAAGTGTAAACTCTTTAAAGGATTAGTTCACTTTCAGAACAAAAACTTACAGATAATGTACTCACCCCCTTGTCATACAAGATGTTCATGCTTTCTTTCTTCAGTCGTAAAGAAATTGTTCTTTTTTTTGAGGAAGACATTTCAGGATTTCTTTCTATATTATGGATTTCTATTGTGCCCTTAAGTTTGAACTTCCAAAATGCAGTTTAAATCCAGCTTCAAAAGGCTCTAAAGGATCCCAGCCGAGGAAGAAGGGTCCAGCGAAACAATCAATTATTTTCTAAACAAATTGACAATTTATATACTTTTTAACAAAAGCTTGTCTTGTCTTGTCTCTTCGATGTGCATATGTGATCTGCGTCAATACAGTTAGGGTATGTCGAAAAACTCCCATCTCGTTTTCTTCCCCAACTTCAAAATCATCCTACGTTGCTGCAGAAGTTCCAACCCAGTGTTTACAAAGTGAACATACAAAGAATATCAAACGCCCTTTAAAAAAAAAAAAAAAAAAAAAAAATGATGATTTTGATGTTAAAGACAAAAACAAGATGGGAGTTTTTCGACATATCCTAACTGTATTGACCCGGATTACACAGACTACACATGCGCATCGCAGAAATGAGACGTGACAAGCATTTGAGGTTAAAAAGTATATAAATATTCTATTTGTTTTGAAAATAATCGATCGTTACGCTAGATAAAACCCTTCTTCCTCGGGCTGGGATTGTTTAGAGCCCTTTGAAGCTGGATTTAAACTGCATTTTGGAAATTCAAACTTAAGGGCACAATAAAAGTCCATTATATAGAAAGAAATCCTGAAATGTTTTCCTCAAAAAAAAAAGAAAAAAAAAAGAATTATGACTGAAGAAAGAAAGACATGAACATCTTGGATGACAGGGGGTACATTATCTGTAATTTTTTGTTCTGAAAGTGAACTAATCCTTTAATGCTGCAAAAAATTATTTAGACAACTTTACAGCTCAAGTAATGCGCAAGTGTTAACAGTAGAATTCATGTAAGTGCTTTTATACATTTATGAGCATATTCCCTCTAAAACAAAATGGCCCATTTACTGCCACTGTATGTGCCTTCCAGTCACATCAATGTTTGCTATTTTTCCAAAGAATGAGCCAAAAATAATTTGTGAGGTAATCAAAATTTCACCATTTTATGTTCACAGTTCACCTAACCTTGATGTGTTCTTGCACTAAAAAAGAGCAGATAAACAGAGTACAAACAGTAGATCTACCTGCATCCAGGGTCTTTTAAGTGTGCTTTCAAACTGGACCTGGATGAGTGGAAGACTGCTGATGCAAATATAGGACAAGACTGTCTCTGGAGAGAGGGAAGGGTTGGGCTGGAAACACAGAACAAAAGAAAGCACAAAACTCCAGCGGGCACACAGAGTATGAATTTAGTTATGAATAAATGACAGCAGACTTGGTCTGAAAAATGAATCGGACGGGCTGGTCAGAGAGCAGGAGTTCTGGAACAAATCCGACATGACTTCACAGAGGAGTGCCCACGTCCCACTGAGTCCCAATTACTCACTACGAAACTGCAATCTTGCATTAGGTCTCTCAGAAATGGATTGTGGGCCTGTACACAGTAGCCTCCTGAGCCTATAGAGATAATGTCAGATTTAAGAGAAGGCAGGAGCTCAACAGAAATAACGATACCAGGCTGCATAATAATAAAAGGCTTGGCTGTGTCATATCCAACAAGCAAGGAGACTAAATAATGTTTGGCCACCAGATACAGGGGATCTAATTTGAGCATTCAATATAACTTGTGTGACTCACTGTATGTGACCATCTGACCACACATAATGTAGTCCAATTAAAACAAGGTAAAAATTGACTATATTTTTATCTAACAATGGTTATAAGTTAAGTTGACAATAATTATGCTATTCACCACCATAGCTTTGGGCAAGCCATTTATTTCTTCCAAAAGTACTAGCAGTAATTTGTCCTATACGGTTCACTAATCATTCATTATTTATTCATCCCACCATGATCAATACAGAGAGAGAGAAAGAGAGAGAGTGAGAGATGTGCTTGCCCTCCTTTACTAAAGAAAAACAGCAAAAACATCACGTCTATATGGACAAAAGAGTTTATTAAGGTTGCCACTAGGGGGGTGAACACAGTCCTATCTGAAGGTCACCAAAATTAAAGATGGGTGGCTTAACGGTGGTTAAGGATCTATAAATCCATGAAAATGCCCCTTTTAGTGTTCACCAGCCATGTTTTTAAACTTAATGGGCCCTATTTTAACAATCTAAGCGCATGGTCTAAACTTAGGGCGTGTCTGAATACACTTTTGCTAGTTTAAGGACAGGAAAAATGGTCGGTGTGCCCGGTGCATTGTCTAAAAGGGTTGTCCATGTTCTATAATGAGTCATGGGTTTTGAGTGTAACGTGTGTTAAACCAATCAGAGTCTCATCTCTCATTCCCTTTAAGAGCCAGTTGCGCTTGTGCCATGGCGGATTTGCAATTTACACAGCGGAATTTCCAACAAAAGACTGAACAGGGGAGCATTCATGGGCTGTGCCCCCCAAACAAGTTACTGTGCGTGCACCCCCTTTCCAACATCTCCCCTCTTTGCTGAATGTGGTAATTTTGGGGGCAGCCGTGGCCTAATAGTTAGAGAGCCGGACTTGTAACTGAAAGGTTGCCGTCAGTGGGAGGAGTGAATGATCAGCGCTCTCTCCACCCTCAATACCACTACTGAGGTGAGACCCTTGTGCAAGGCACCAAACCCCCAACTGCTCCCAGGGCACCACAGAGATAGCAATATGGCTGCCCACCGCTCTGGGTGCGTGTTCACGGTGTGTGTGTGTGTTCACTACTGTGTGTGTGCACTTGGATGGGTTAAATGCAGAGCACAAATTCCGAGTATGGGTCACCATACTTGGTCATATATATATATATATATATATATATTAGGGGTGTAACGATACACATATTCGTACTGAACCGTTCGGTACGAGGCTTTCGGTTCGGTACGCATTACACAGCAAACGATTCAATTCGTTGGACTAATCCTATTACATTTGGAAACTAAAAGAACTTAGAGTATGTGAAATATAATCATTATGATGTTCTCAGTGCCACTATGAAACAAGGCAGCCCAAACGTCATAACAGACAAACTGATGTCTGCCCCTCCCACTCCCAAAGAAAAACACAATACTCCAGGAGGGTTGTGACAGTGAGGTAAATTCGTTAGAATATCCCTTCTTTTCCTCGCTTTTAAACAGCTTGTAAATGCCAGTGCGCATTTTACTTTTAGTTTCACTTTTGAATTAGCGCCAATTTGACGTCAAACTGTACGGAAAACTCACTTATATTAAAAAGAATGATTAATCCATTATCAAAACGAATACGAATATAGGTTATAGGCCTAATATAAAATAACAAATAACTTATACAAAGTTTAACTCAAATTATACAGTTGCCTCAAAATAGCAACGTGCCAACAATGCCACTGAACACACCTCGTTTTCAGATCAGCACACCCATGGTGCACAAATGGGTGCAAATGCATTTGCTATTTAAACAACATGGGGCAGGATGCGAAAATGAAAACTAGGCCAGGTTGAATCTAGCAAAAATCACTTGAGTCGCGCCTAGCGCCGCACTGCGCCGGCTGTATGCTAGGGCCCAATGAACAGACCTAGGACAGAGCCCTGAGGTACACCATAGGAAAGATGCCTTGCTTTCACTGCCTGTGTGCTGTTCTCTGACAGGTTCAGTTAAACTTGGTTAAAGTTTGCCAGCAACACTAAAAACCTTGACCTGTTAATGAACAGCAGCCTGACTGCAGACTGAGAGACAAAATGACAAGACATCATTTAGTACATGACACACCCAATGAGGTGGAAATAAGAGGCTATTACAATGCCAAAGGGAACGGTTTTCATCCTCTAAGCATTTGTTGTTGATTGCCAATAGCACTCTGCATAATTGCTCCTTTCTAATAAATGAAAATGTCCCTTACACAATCTCTCCTGTTCTATGATGAGTGGTTTCTGAATATGCAAATAAAGTTCGTGGCCAGCAAAGAGGGTGATTAGTTTATGGGCAATTCTCTGATTCCGTCTATACAAGCACAATTTTCAGATCTCAATAATTACTGACACTTTAATTAATGTATACAGTATTTGTATGACACTGAAAAAAAAAAAAAAAAGCAAAATTGTGATATTATATGTGAGATCATTTTCAAACTAATTTCAAAAAATTGTAATAATGTAGAATTTCTCACTGTAAGTGTCCATAATAATGCAGCAATATGCAGTATTAATGAACACATTCACATACTTAACCTCTTGCAGTAACTACAGTACATGCCATTAGCTCTACTGACTTCCTGTAACTCTGTTTCAGGTAAACATATAAAATGAAATACATAAAATCCTACCATCCTAGCAAAATATTAGTGTTGGGCGATATGCTCAATTGTCATATTGCCTATTGTCAGCCTGTGAGATCGCCATTACATGATATTATCATGCTAATTTATTTAATTATTTACTTCGTTTCATTGCCAGAAAGTGAACCAACACCAGCAAGCCTGGTGTTACTTACATTTTCTCGTTATTCAATAAGCAGCTACAGAAAACGATCATTTACATTATTACATCATTTACATTTAAATTACTAAAGAACATTACTTCAGTCTAGCACAAGTATTATGCACTTAATGCACTTAGTACAAAAACACTCTTAACCCTTATTTACACTGCATACATCTGCAACATGTTACGGCTCCAACACGACCACCAGAGCTGATCACAGCCACTCCGGTCAATGTTTGCATTTAAATTTTAGAAGCATCCCAGAAGCTAAAAAGTGGCTAAAGATGGGTGCCTAGTCTATTTTTGATGGACAATAATAATAATTGTCTTACTATCGTCAAAGGCATCAACAACAGGCGATATCTCTGACTATCATCAATACATAATACTATCGTTTATAGTTTTTTATTTATTTATTAAGGCTCTTATGTCCTTCTCTCTAAGGTGGCTTTGTTATTTTAATTATTTACAATGTCTCTTGGGAGCAATGCTGACTCAGGATGAGGGATCATTGTAATTATAATGGCTCTTCCTTAAGCAAATGCCAACACAGGGGAACGGCCCACCTGGGACAGTTCAAGGCAGGTCTTTAGTGCTTACATGTAGCCATTCGGTGGTTAGAGCTCCAATGTGGTTGGTCCCTAGAGAGTTCTATAAAGCTCCTCTATAGGCACCAGCACTATGACAGCAATTATAACGATTCCCACTGGTGTCAGTTACAAAATATATGAACCTATATATGAATCTAACATTAAACTTCTCAATGGTAATTCTCACTCATTGGGTCTGGAAAACAACGAGTCCACACACATTTCTGACCTAAGCACTTTGAATTTAAGCAATGTCTCTGACTATATGTATAAAAAGAAAACAACCAATCAACAACTGTCATAAAGCTTAAACCATAGCAAGATATTGGAGTAAATAACAGATGAATGTATGATAACAAACATTTCCATATACACACACAAATATAAAATAAGGTTTGTCATTGTATTGTCTTTGTTTTGTCATTGGGTGTGTACAGATTAATTTGAAGCATGACAGTGATGAAGAGGCCGGCTCTGGAGAGAAGGGGCAATTACTTCATCCCACCGCTCCCCTGCCTTTATGAGGCAAACCTGGCTTGGAGTCAGGCTCTTCCAGGACGGATGCAGTAATAGCATTTCCAAAAGCAAATAAAATAGGAGGCTCATCCATCTACCCATGCCCTCTCCCTCTCTCCCTCTCCCTCTCCTTCTCTCCCTCATGTAATCGCATTAGACGAGGGGCTTTTACCACCACCTGCTCAATGCAATAAAGCAGACGTCAATGCTCTCTGCACTCTGTCTCCCTTTCAGTCACTCTGCTCAAGTTCACATTGAACAGCCATGCAATGCTCATCCACATGCACACACACACACACACACACACACACATACACAACCACTTACAGTACTGTAGTAGAGCCAGACTACAACTAACCACTACACAACCAAACAAACTCAACTTTAATGCTATTCAAGAACAAGTGGCGTACCACAAATCTCAAGCGGCTCTCCTGCAAACTGTGATACGGATCCTGCATGTTATGACACATATGCTGCTCTGATGTGGAGGAAAATACTTTTGAAAACACAAATACAATTAAATGGCTCAAAAGACCATAAGGGGACACAGAACCAACTAAAAACTAAAACACAGAGGACACACAGTATTCTGTCACACATCCATCTGTTTTCAAATCAGTTTCACGTGGTGTAGTTTTAAATGCATTTGAATGAGAGCTGATGAAACAGAAAATATTTTGCCAGTGATTTAAACGAAGCAACACTGAATATTGTAATGATGTCCAAGGTTTAAGTTTTCTATATTGTCTGCTTGTGCGTGGTTCAGGGATCAGTCATAGAACATTATTGAGTGGTCTGTTCAGTCTCCAGATTTAATTCTCATTGAAAATATGTGGTTACATTTGTAGTAGAGAGGTTACAGAAGCTTTCCAAGCACTTCCTCATTTATTAGTGGTTTTCATAAATAAATGATTCTGCATCAAAAGTTACTTTTGGAGGTTGAATAATTTTGAACATGAATTTTTTGAGCCAATTTGAATTTTATCATGATTCATCAATGTTACATTCTCAGAATCACTTAAATGTGTATTAAGTAATAAATGTTCTCTAATAGTTTACTGATGCCTACTGATGTTGAATTGTTTTCATAAAATTTTGTTCTCTGCAGCAAAATGTCTTGCAGGTCAAGAGGGTTGAATAATTTAGATTGCAACTGTATATTAAATAGCATGAAAAGGTCAAAAAACATTAACTACACACAATAGCCAATAGTTTGGAATAATTAGATTGTTTTCATATGAATTCATTTTTTTTTATCTTTTTTGTGAAAATTGTGATAAACCACTAAGTTTGGGGTCAGCAAGATTTAAGAAAAGAAAAGAACGTTACAAAAGATTTCTGTCAAAAAAATGTTGTTCTTTTGAACTTTCGATTCATTAAAAAATCTTGAAAAATAAAATGCACCACCGTTTCCACAAAAACATTTGGCAGCTCAACTGTTTCTTGAGCAGCAAATCAGCACAATACAATGATTTCTGAAGGATCATGTAACATTGAAGACTGGCGTAATGATCACAGGAATAAATTACATTTTACAATATTCACATTAAAAACAATAATATATCACAATTTTTTTACTGTAGTTTTATTCAAATAAATGCAGCCTTAATCAGAAGAAGGCACTTCATTCAGAAACATTATTAAATACTAATTATTCTCATTATTACGAGAAGTAGCGCATTTTCTATATTGCCCAGCTCTAAGTTGCCCAGTCTGAATGCAGGTTTTAAGCCAAGCACTGGTTAGACTCAGGCCAAGCGAGTGGGTGGAGGTGACTGATCAGAGACGGGTGTTCACACAAGGCTTCAATCTGTTCAGAGCGGAACAGCTGTTCTCAGAACAGCCTGTGTCACAGCTCCACTCCCGCTTTGCCAGAGCGAGGCAATTGTAGGCCACAACGTGAAACATCACCCTTCGCATTCAGAGACGCACCAGACTCTTGTACTTTAGCCAAAAAAAGCTTCTCTCATGGAGTTCCTTGGAAAATATATACAGGAACAACTTGGTGACCATATGCTAGTGCCACGCACGTGGACGCCTAAGAGCTGAGCACCCACAATGCAACATGGCAGGAAACTGCAATCCCATAGTGACCCCATCTTGGTGACCCGTGTGCCGCCGCCAAAGTCCCCTGGGAAGTGTTGATGGAGTTCCCTTTCCTGCCAATAAAGCTGACGTCTGACGACATGATCGCCGCAGGCCGGCAAACTCAACATGAACTTACTTCAAAGGGCTCTTGTCACACAGGAGTCTCTGAAACAAGAACACTGTAAAATGATTTGTTGAAGCTGTAAGTAGAAATTGGAGTATGTTACTAGAAAATACTATTTCCTTCTTTCAACTTTATATTTAGTTTATAATTGTGTGTGAAATTTACTAGCAATCTCTTTCTTTTACTATTTTTAAATTTGTTTAGGCATGGCATTTGTAAAATGTGTTGTTTATAATGGCATTATAATTTATGTTAGTTTCATACTTATATTCTTCATTCCTGTGCTGTTCTAAATACAGTTACAATTAAATGGTTTGTTGTGGAGTAAGAACAATTACAATATAGTGTTTATAATGTTTCAAAATGTCTTGTTTCATCAACTGGTATAAAACTAAAAATACTATATAACATTTTAAGGAACATTTAAAGTATAAAACATCACACAAAAATAACTTTAAAGCAACTAAGAAAAAGGAATCCTGAAAGCAGATTGAGCCACACACATCTGAACTAAAGTAATTGTCTTAAGTCTCATTTTTTTGTCTTCCAATACCTGTTGGCACTGATTCATCATGCTGTTATTAGTAATCCCAATGACAAATGATGCTCTCAGGTGAGTGTTACTCCAGAGCTGATCAATCTTACTGTAATATAATTAGATTTCCCCTGCATGACTCTCAATTACGAACAAGGAGTCTCTGGTCTTCATCGAGGAGCCGCTGAAGGTTTGTATGCTGGAGACAAGCAGACTTTCATTCCCACTGACTCTGTAAGTGACAGCCATAAAAGTTCATTTCAATATAATGAGTTCAAGCAGTAGAACTCTTGAGTAAAGTGCAAGTGAGTGCTCCTATGTTCTCAACGCTCCTGAAACCTGTGTGACTGTACAGCTGGAAACTGCCAGTCTCTCTTACAGGAACCAACCAAATACACACTGACAAACCTCTACGCAAACACACACGCATGGGCCAATAGAGTGTATGAGTAACACATTCCAGGTTATAAGAGCTCAAACAGCAGAAGTGACTCACCTGAGCAGCTAAAATTGAAATCTTAAACATCCCCTGTGATTAACAGAGCAGGTTAATATTTACCCTGTAGAAGCACTTCGTGAATTTAAAAAGGATGTTAAATGTGTGTCAGACTGGATCGTAGGTCTGCACGATTTTGTGAAATATAGAAAGAAAGAAAAATAAATCAATCAAAAAAAGTATCACATAATAAAAAATAAAAAAAAATCTTTAGTTTGTCGTTCTTTCCAAAAATAATTACAAATGAAACCAGAGCAAGATCAACAGAGCAATAAATCAATAGTGTTTCTATTTTTAAAGCGGCTATCAGTGAGTGCTGATGCTGAAGAGGTCTTCTGGTATAAAGAAGCAGGTTTAAATAAGAACTAGACCAGACTGGCAGAAATCTTCTTCGAGATGCACTAGGGTCAGAATCCCACCATCACCAGCCAAATTTAAATCAAGAGAATTCAGATTTACTAACAATGCTCAGTGACATTTCCATATTCTATTCAGAAGCCTAATGGAGACATTTTATCCCGGACCGGTGACCCAACCCCCACGCCCCACCCCGACTCCAGACCAAAACCATCCCGTAAATCACATAAAGCTGAAAATCAATATGCTCAGTCAATTACACAGACGCAGCCAATCTGGAGACAGCGCTGGATCTGGACAACCCATCACAGTCAGATCATACAGCACTCATCCCATTAGATAAATACAGCACAGATCACATTAATAGCACCATCAATACTTAATCAAGGCTGCCTCTGTCTCTCAGTCACAGAACAATGCTAATGGTGCCATCAACACTCAACAAATTCACTTTATATACTTTTATACAGTCAACAAAACCAAAACCCCAACCAAAACAAACAAACAAAAACCTTCCAGTGCTTTCCAAAAGTATTCATTTTTTTTTTCATCTGTTGTTACATTGCTGCCTTATGTTAAACTGCTTTAAATTACTTTTTTTTTCCACATCGATCTACACTCCATACACCATAATGGCAAAGCAAAAAACAGGTTTTTAATATCTGCAAATGTATTATAAATAAAAACAAACTTGAACGATTCCATTGCACAAGAATCCATACCCTTGTCTGGGACAGTTGTCAGCATATTAGAGCAAAAACCAAGCCCTTTAGAGCTCAGAGACAGGATTGCATCAAGCCACACATCTGGGAAAAAAATCTGACGCATTGAAGATTTACAGAAGCATGTAGTCTTTGTTACCTGTGAAACAACCACGACCTAGAGCTGGCCTCCTGGCCAAACTGAGCATTTGATGGGGAAGGGCATTAGTTCTGATCTGGGCTTTATGGTGGTGTGGCAAGACTCAATCCTCTCCTCACTAAATACACATGAAAATACATGAACATTTGCAAAAAAACACCTAAAGGACCCTCAGACTATAAGAAACAAGATTCTCTGGTCTGATGAACATCAATTTCAAGCATCATGTTTGAATGAAACCAGGCCCTGTTCATCACCTGCAGAGTACCATCCCATAAGTAAAGTGTTTGTCAGAGGTGAGGAAAAGCTTAATATGGCCAAAATATTGAGCTAGCCTTAATGAGCATTGTAAACATCAGACTGGGCAGAAGGTTCACCTTCCAACAGGACAATGACCCTAAGCACACAGCAAGTGTGGCTTATAGACAACTGCGAAAGTCCTTGAGTGGCCCAGCCACAGCCTGGGCTTGAACCAAGTCAAATATTTCTGGAGACACCTGAAATGTCTGCCAGACACTATCCAAGTATAGTGGTATGGTAGGTCCAGCCAAATTTAAATCAAGGGAATTCAGATTTACTAACAATGCTCAGTGACATTTCCATATTCTATTCCTCTTTCAATCTCCTGCTCTTCCAGCACTTGCACATCAGTGAGGACATGTTTACTGTGGAAAAAATGATGCTAATGTGTAGTCATTTATTTGATCCAAAACACAGTAATAATGCAAAATGTTATTACAATGTGAAACAATGGTTTCTATTTTAATATACATTAAAATATTTTTTTTTCCCTGTGATTCCTGAATTTTTATCAGCTGTTACTCCGGTCTTCAGCGTCACATGATCCTTCAGAAATCATTATAATATGCTGATTTATTAGTAAAATGATCACAAGTCTTTGCTATCACTTTGTATCAATTTAACACATCTTTGCTGAATAATAATTTCTTTTAAAAAACAAGAACAAAAAATTACTAACCCCAACCTTTTGAACAGTAGTGTATATTGTTAGAAAAAAAAGGCAAAAGCAAAAGCAAACAAACAAAAAAGCAAACACATAACAAAAAGAATGAAACAAAAGCATTAAACAAAAAATAAACCAAGAAACAAGAAACTTAATGTAAAACAAAAACAAACATAAAAGAAAAAAATATGAAACAAACAAAATAAGAGAAACCAAACAAACTAAAACACAAAATGCATAACCCCCCCCCCCAAAATGAAACAAAAACATAAAAAGCATAAATGAAACAAAAAACATGAAACAAAAACATAAAAATGCATAAAACAAAGCAAAAAGAATTAAAACAAAAAGAATGAAACAAACAAAAAACAAAAGAAAACCCTAACCAAAACACAAAAAACAAAAGGCAAAAGCAAACAAACAAAAAAGCAAACACATAACAAAAAGAATGAAACAAAAGCATTAAACAAAAAAATAAACCAAGAAACAAGAAACTTAATGTAAAACAAAAACAAACATAAAAAAATGAAACAAACAAAATAAGAGAAACCAAACAAACTAAAACACAAAATGCATACCCCCCCCCCCCCCCCCCAAAATGAAACAAAAACATAAAAAGCATAAATTAAACAAAAAACATGAAACAAAAACATAAAAATGCATAAAACAAAGCAAAACGAATTAAAACACAAAGAATGAAACAAACAAAAAACAAAAGAAAACCCTAAACAAATACAAAAAAAGCATAAAACATACTACAACAATCCAAAACACAAAACAAAAAGCCCAAGATAAAAAAAGCACAAGAAAACAAACCAAAAAGTATAAAACAAACAAAACCAATCATGAAACAAAATAAAAAAAAATAAAATAAATAAAATTCATAGAAAATTTGTGAATTGTACTCGCCTTCGGAAACATGCTATTATAGCTGTATATTGCCAGGGCGATGCTATGTGGATTTATTCTAGAGTGCTGTAGGTCATTAGTTTATAACACTCGTCCAATACAAGACATTGTGAATGTGTCACGTATCTGACACTTTCAGATTTTAAGTTCTGATGAGCTGAACAGGGAGTGTTTGATTAGAAAGATGTATAGCATGCACAATGCTGGGGTTTCAAGACTTCCATTTCTCTACTTTTCTGAATGTAAATTCTACTCCAGCTTGTGTACTTATCTAGCTTACACTTGAAACTTGACATTGAATAGCAAATATTGTTGACTTATGATAAACTGCTTGTAATATTCCTCATTTGTGAGCCGCTTTGGATAAAAGCATCTGCTAAATGAATAAATGTAAATGTATGATACTCTACTCAGTCTAACAGCACAGCTCTCTTAAATAAGACATGATCTGTGAGTTACACACCACGGAACTTAAAATCTTTGGCCTGCTGTTTTAGCAAACTGCGGCAGAAGTGCTGAGGTCCTGAGGGACTGATTACACTGGACATTACTGACTGATAAGGGCTTGTGTAAACAGTCCAGGACAATTGGACACACACACACACACACACACACACACTTGTAACAAAGGTCAGTTGGGTTGTACTGACCATGCTGATGTAAACCAGTGAGAATGTGGCCTTGCATAACACATTTTGTTGCATAACATAATTGTTCTCAATATAATTAGGGCTACATTGAAATCTCTTTAAGTGTTAAATAAAAATATTATTTTATTACTTTTATAAATTATTTATATTAAAAAATATATTTTTACTTACAATATTATTATTACATTATTAAAAATAATGTTTTATTAAACTCTTCTTTGTGCAAAGCGCAGTCTGTTTTATTTCATAAGGGAGCAAATTAATAAATAACTGCACAGAAACACGGATGAACTAAATGAGCAAGTGAAGCCCTACAGGAGGACATTAGTGACAGAAACATTCGACACCCACACAACTAATTACTCTGAATTCAACACATTTACCAAGGTTATTGTTTCACCACTGTGCCGCTAATGGTCCCTTCAGAGAGATATTGAGAGTGTTTATTTGAGACAGAGACACAGAGAATTGGAAATGGATCCAGGTGTCCTCATGAGACTTAATACAGACAAGCAAAGAAAAAAAAAAAGAAATGTAAATGTTTCAGTTCAGCTGGAAAAATTGCTCAATTTTCCTGGGAATCTGAATTTAAGCATCAGAGTCTCAGAACATAACAGAGAGAAGGTCAACATTGAATAAATGCCACATGTAAATGTGTGCGGGAGGAAACCAGCACAGAACTTTCAATAAAGACAACAAGCCCTAAAGAGCATCACAGGAGCCATGATGACCTAAGTCTATTACATTTATAAAGACAATAAGACAAGACTGTGTGTCAGCGCTTCTCATATAGCCAGTGTGTGTGTGCGCGCACCTGGTATTTATCACATTATGGGGACCAAATGTCTCCACAAGGATAGTAAAACTAGTAAATTTTGACCTTGTGGGGACATTTGTGAGGTCCCCATGAGGAAACAGGCTTATAAATCATACAGAATGAGTTTTTTTTTTTTTTTTAAAGTAAAAGTATGCACCATGAGGGCTAGGTTTAGGGCGACAGAAAATATGGTTTGTACAGTATAAAGACCATTACGCCTATGGAATGTCGCCATAAAACTTTGAAACAACATTGTGTGTGTGTGTGTGTGTGTGTGATGGCACATTATGGCGACACATAATAACATACATTGCTTTACAAAAGTATTCATATTCATTTATTTTTTGTGTTATGTTGCTACCTTATTTTAAACTGCATTAAATTATTGTACCACATCACTCTACACTTCATACATCATAATGATAAAACAAAAACAGGACTGTCATAACTTTGCAAATTTAAAAAAATATCTAATTAAAAAAAAAAATTAAAAAATCTGAAATAAGGACATTGCATATAGTATTCATACCCTTAACTCAGTACTTAGCTGAAGCACCTTTACAGCCTCAAGTCTTTTTGGGTATGATGCGACAAGCTTTGCACATCTGCCATTCTTCGCTTCGCCTCTCTTTACCTTTCAAGCTTTGTCAGGTTGGATGGGGGCAGACACCCATTTTAAGGTTTCTCCAGAAATGTTTGATTGGTTTCAAGCCCAGGCTCTGGCTGGGCCACTCAAGGACTTTCACCAGGCATGTGATCAGCTAGAGACAAAAAAGAAGGAAAATCTGACCATGCCCCAAGCCACGCCCACAAGCCACACCCACAGCACTTATTATATCTATACATATTATCACATTAAATTATATGTCTTATATTATAATACATACTATTGTCCTGTAAAAATTTAAAAAGCAGCATTTAATAATCATGATAACAATATAATACAATACATTATAATAAAGTACATATAATATATTATAGTAAAGTATACTAAAGTATAGAATTGTTATTATTATTAAAGTACCTGCCAAAAGGAAACATTACATTTATCATTGGTTTTGAAATAAATATCTTCTTTATCTATAAATATCTGCTCATCAAGGTTGAATTTATTTGATCAAAATAAACAAAAAAGAGCAATATTGTGAAAAATGTACAAATTAAAAAAGTTTTTAATTTTAACATATTATAAAATGTAATGTTATTCCTGTGATGCAAAGCAGAACTTTCTTCATCATTTCAGTTTTCAGTGTCACATGATCTTTTAGAAATCATTACATTTTATTTGACTCTCAAGAAACATTTCTGATAGATTTTTTGATAAATATAAAGTTAATGAACAACATGTATTTGCATTTATCAAATATATTAATTAAATGTGCTAATGCATTTATTAAATAGAAATTATTTTAAATGTCTTCACTCACTTTTTAATCACTTTCATTCATGCTGATTTTATTAGTTGTTTTATTATTATTATTATTAATTTCTCTCTTTTTTAAATCATATACAAAAGTTTGAGTGGTAGCTATCACTGTTTCCACAAACATATTAAGCAGCAAAACAGTTTTTTTTTTAATTGATAATAATGAGAAATGTGTCTTGAGCAGCAAATCAGCATATTAGAGAATAATTTCTGAAGAATTATGTGACACTGAAACTTCACTTTGTAAACAACAGATTTATAAATGTTTCTAGTGACGAATGTTGCATTCCCAAATGCAAATTAAAGCGTCTCGAACCAATAATAGACCAGTGAATCGAAACTAAAAACAGTACTGTAACAGCACACAGCAGACATGTAGCGCATCAGACTACAATCTATTATATAATTACATCACAACCGTTGCGATTTTTATGACAGCACTCTTGTTTTGTGATTAGGATCATTGTTGGAAGGGGAACCTTCCGCTCTGGACTGGGTTTTCATTAAAGCTATATCCATATTTTAGTGCACTGCACTTGTCTTCTACTCTGATGAGTCCTTCAGTCCCTGCTGCTGAAAAACAATCCCAACAGAAAAACAAAAAAAACAGACCCAAACAAAAAACAGCATGAGGCTGCTGGATTCCTTCAAACTTGATGTTTGTAATTGAGGTTCATCAGACCACAGAATCTCGTTTCTTACAGTCTGAGGGTCCGTTAGATGCTTTTTGAAAATTTCAAGTGTGTCTTCACTGAGGAGAAGATTGAGTTTGGCCACACTGCCATAAAAACTGGATCGGTGTGGTGTTACAGTGATGTTTGTCCTTCTGTAGATTTCTCCTATTTCCACATATGATCATGGAGTTCAACTACCACCAGTCACCAGTTGCTTGTCCTTTTCCATCAATTGCTCAGTTTGGCCAGGAGGCCAGCTCTACGAAGAGTCCTGGTTGTTTCAAACTTCTTTCATTAAGGATAATGGAGACTACATGCTTCAATGCAGCAGATTTTTTTCTGAACTCTTCCCCAGATGTGTGGCTTGATGCAATCCTATCTCTGTCTTCCTTTTTTTTTTTTTTTTTTTTACCTCAGGACTTGTTTTTTTTTTTTTTTTACACTCAAGTGTAGTAACACTACAAGCAATATGAATGCTCCTGAGGTAAATTTAAACTGTCGCAGATATACTTATGCAATTAAATCATTTTAAGTGTAAAATAAATTTGCAAAGATGTTAAAAATCTGTTTTTTGCTTTTTCCATTATAGTGTATGGAGTGTAGATTTATGTGAGAAAAAAGTAATTAAAAGCAGTTTAACATGAAGCAGCAACATAACAAAATGTGAAAAAAATGGTTGGTAATTGGATTATGAATACTTATGCAAGGCACTGTAGCAATATATTGCCGAAAAGTCTCAGAGCACAATAATTCATGCAAAGTCACTCAAAATGTTGGTAGCCAGTGGTTTTAAAAAAATAGTCATATTTCTATTCATCATCAATGCATTAATCTAATCAAAAGTGACAGTAAAGACATTTATAATGTTACAAATACTGTGCTTTTCAACTTTATATTTATCAAAAGATCCCAAAAAAAATCAAACGTATCTAGATTTCTTGAGCAGCAAATCAGCATATTACAATGCTTTCTCAAGGATCATGTGACACTGAAGACTGGAGTAATAATACTGAAAATTCAGCTTTGATTAAAGGAATGTGTTATATTTTACAATACATTTATATAGAAAACAGACATTTTAAATTGTAATAATATTTCATGATTTCAATAAATAAATGCAGCCTTGGTGAGCAAAACAGACTTCTTCCAAGCACATAAAAAAAATAATAAATACTGACCTAAAACCTTTGAACCAGGTGGTTCTTCATCTGGACTGAACAGAGAGTATTTGCTTTAGGATTAAAGTGGATGCAGGGTTATCGATCTGTGAAATCCAGCAGAGACTGTCAGATCCCAGAGCGGCAACTGTAATGTGCTGGTCAAACTGAGGCACTGGACCAATGTTGACCACCAGCGTTGGGGGTAGCGCATTACAAGTAGTAGAGTTACGTAATCAGATTACTTTTTTCAAGAAACTAGTAAAGTAACACATTAGTTTTCCATTTACAAGAAAAAAATATGAGTTATTTTTTTTTTAAAAAGTAACCCCAGTTACTTTTTGTTTCCTTTACGTATTTAATTCCATTTTATTAACCAATGTCTTTGCTGCTGACCTTTGTTGATCCAATTCAACCATAATAATAAGCAAAACTTACTTCAGATTAACTAACATTTGTGCTTAATTTTTTCTCTTTACTGAAGAGTGTTGGACTTCCTTCTCCTGCGTTTTACTTTTCTTTCAGCCTTAGGCTTATTCATATCATCTTTTGGTCTGAAAAGGCTTTTACATTTGCTAAAAATCATACTTTTTATATTAAAAACAAACAAGCAAGCCCGGCCCAGATTTAAAAAGTAACGCAGAAGGAACGGAATAGTAATGTAACACATTACTGTCCATAAAAAGTAACCAAGCAACGTAATTAGTTACTTTTTCAGGGAGTAACGCAATATTGTAATACATTACTTTTAAAAGTAACTTTCCCCAACAGTGATGACCACAGTCTGACAGAGATAGCAGATCAATGAAAACCTGCTCAAGATAATTTCTAACAGTGCTTAGCAGCAACTAACTAGAAGCAGCAATGCTAACTGAACATTAACATAGATGTTTATTCGTCAGCTGTTTATTGGGCTGTAAAAAATAAAAAATAAAAAACACTTTATTCAGCCTAGGACGGTTTCAACTGATTTAAATACATTAAACTACATCAAAATGAAAGTTAAGTCCAAAATCCCAATAAACCAACAAAACAGACAAGAGTAAACATGCTGGGAGACCAGTTCACCACTGTCTGGTTCAAATGTTTATTTATTCAGCAGAGAATTGTCACAGCGAACTGGAAAGTATGATTCATTTTACTGTAATTATTCACTTGGATGGAACAAACATTGAGTACACAAACAACTCACTCTGTTCCCAGAAGTCTTTTTATATCTTACCTGTAGTATGTAGTATGTTTTCAAATTATTTATAGAAAATAGTGTTTTATTATTTTTTAAAGGTCACATTTAGCATAATTTTGTGCTTGCATTTGATTCTGCAGCACCCATTGAGCCAGGTATTATAATAAATCTTCTTAAAGGGTTAAACAGAATAGTAAGCTACATTTTAAGTTTACAAAAGGGTATTTTAACCATACCTTGGTTACTCTGAGACCGCTTCTTGCCAAACTACTCATTATTTCAAGTAAACAGTCTCACAGCAGACCTAAATGAGCTGACATTTGTCGCACTGAAAGTCTCAATGTGAGATTAATCTCTAAAATTAGACAAATAAAACACAATTCATCTGACTGCAGTGGCATGGTTCGCATCAGACTGTACTGAGCGGAAACTTTCACCCATTCCATTGCTTCAGAGGACTAAGAGAAGAAAGGAAATGGGCAGAGGAGGAGGACAGGAAGGAAGGAAACCCGATTATGTTCTTTAAAAAAAAAAGAGCCTGGAAAGTGTGCAGACTCACTCTACAGCCAACATGACTGATATGAATAGAGTCATTAAGCTTTAACTCAATCCACACTCGTAGGAGCATCTCATATTCTCCAACATGAGGGATGTGTGCCTGGCTTCTGCACCAGATCATGATGATAATGATGATTATAATGAAGAAGAGGATGTCCAGGAGAGAATCACCCTTACTGATGCTCATCAGAATCCAGCAGGACCCACTACTTACAGACATTTTTTCAGAAAGAAAGATTTCATGCTTGACAAAAGAAATGTACTGCATCCAGTTCCTCATATTGAAACTGCTTCTGAGCTGGCAGAGAGAAGTGCTGGTCACTTTCTATAAAGACCTCATACATAATGCATAGTAAATGTATCCATAATGCCTGCTGATACAGTCTAGAATTATCCATTATATTTTTTCATAAATTATTGTCACCACAATATACATTTTATTTGACTTCCCTACTAACTGAGATCTTCGACAAAGACAGAACGAAAATCGACAGAACGAAAAAAAAAAAAAAACATTCACAGTAAAAAAATAAACAGAATGAGAAAGTTTATTTCATGATAACATCTCTCTATATAGCCATTTTATTTTTGTTATTAAAAATAGAAACAACGAAACAATTTACAAGCACAATAGAACAAAGAAGCAAAACCTTTTTTAGCAAAAGCAGGTTTTATTTAGGCCTATCACGTAGTTAAAATAAACTGAATAATCAAATGTATAAATAAATATCAAAAAGTGATTCAGTCAAGAGCAGTTTTTTTGTAGTTATTTATTTATTTTATTTTTTTTTGTCTTTTGTTCTTTGATTAACATTAATGATATAGTCAGCAGCAGTAACATAAAAATGACTGCATGGATGCACTACACTGAAAAACATTTGGTTTTCACCCAACTGTTTATGTTTATTTAAAACATAACCAACTGTGTTTACATGAATACTCTACGTGAGAATTTTGACAGCAAGCTAGCTTTGAAACCAAGATCCCACCCTCCCTGCAAATAAATTAAATAAAATAAATAACATTTTAAAATTGGGGAGACCCAATATGTTAATATAACACTACATTACACTACATTAAAATAGAACAAAATAAAATTATAGAAGGAAGGAGGCTTAATGTTAATATAACACTACATTAAAATAAAATAAAATAAAAAGAGGTTCAATATGTCAAGATAACACTACATTAAATTAAATTAAATTAAATTATAAAAGGAAGGAGGGAGGCTCAATACATAAAATAAAATAATAAAATAAAATAAAATAAAATAAAATAAAATAAAATAAAATAAAATAAAATGAGGCTCAATATGTTAATATAACACTACATTAAAATAAATAAAATGAAATAAAATAAAGTTCAATATGTTATTATATGTGTCAATATATGCTATTTTTCTAAATGCATCATATAGATCTAACAGTGAGCTATTCATCAATACATGTTTTTTGTTGTTGTTTTTAATCATAACACTTTACTTTGTTTTTATTATTATTATTATTAATAGTGTTGTATTAGCAAATTTTGCCTCAGTTTTGGCGTAATGTCTGCCAACAGGGCCGTGGGTTAAAACTTTGGTCTCTTAGACTCAGTGTTCACCACAGTCAGCACCTCTTTGAGCTCATGCGGTCATTACATTAAGGGAGCGATACATCAATCAATGAGTGGGAGGACTGATACTGACCTACTGCTGAGGACACTTAATAGCCATCATCCACAGAAACTCACTGACGCCCACTATCCGCTTCGGCCGCCCCATACGCATCCTCCAGGAATGCCAGTGTTAACATTTCCACGCAAAGGAAGTGTGTCATCACTCCCAAATACTTTCACCGCTAACTAAACATAGAATTACATAAGCAGAATGCCGTCTGTACACGTCTGCAGCTGAACGTGCTCACTAGTGCCGGAACATCACAGAACATGCAGCAGCTCGTCTGAGCACAAAAACCAGACATGGGAAACGGAAAGTGTGTGTGTGTGTGTGTGTGTAGGCATGAGTGAGTGGATTAATAAAAGCTCTCTGATAGAGGGACACATCTGCAGGGCACAAAACACACAGCAGAAACACTCAGTTTGATCTCATTACAACACACACACTTGCAGTTCTTTCATATGAAACTTATATAAAAATGATGATTGCAGCATCATGCTGTTTTCCTCTATGAAGCAACTGGCATGATACAATTCTTAAAATTTAGTGACCCAATTTTTGTTTTGTTTAGTTTTTTTTTTTCTGTTTGCCATTATTGGAGAGATACAGCAAAAGGAACAGAAAATTAAACCACAGATCAAAGTTAAACATTAGTCAGTACCAGTGCAGCACAAGGATGACTTGACAATTTTAAAGTCAGCATGAAATGAATATTCAGTCCATCTAAATGCATCATATATAGCTATTCATCCATGCATATGTTTAAATTTACATTTTTGTGTGTGTGTGTGCGTGTGCGTGTGCGTGTGTCAAAATGTCATAACTCTGTCTTCGAGAGAAATCATTAGTCTGCTTAAACACTACCTTTTTAACATTCAATTCTGATTCTTTGCAATTCTTTCGTTTTTTTGTTTTTTTTTTACACATTTTTACTGAACTGTACCATAACTTTACAGTTTTTTAAAATATTAATAATAAATACCATAGGAGAGGTTTATCTTCATTGTTACATGTTAAACAAATCTTATTTCAATTATTTAAAATGCTTCTTAAAGAGACCTGTGTCACACCAAAGGACAACAAAACGCAACACTTTTGGAGTGGTTCCAAAAAAAGTTATATTTGAACAATTCTGAGACAAAATTTTACCATGCGAACACATCATGAGCTTCACAAGGGGCTTCAGTAACATGATCATGAATGGGGTCCTTCAACTAATTAAAGTTTTCTCTGGAATTGGCCAACGTAATATCAGGATATGGTGTCACACCAGAGGACATGGTTTTCAGAGACAAAATGTATCAAGCTCCCACATTTTCAGAAATATATTATGGATGGAAAAAAAAAAAAATTATGGAAAAAAAAAAAAAAAATATATATATATATATATATATATATATATATACACAGTTGAAGACAAAATTATTAGCCCCCTTGTGAAATTTTACTTTTTTTTTTATATATTTCCCAAGTGAAAGAGCAAGAGAATGTTTTCACATTATTTCCTATTATTTTTTTCTTCTAAAGAAAGTCTGACTTCTTGTAGTTGCTTGAATAAAATAATTAAACAATAAATAAATAAAAAACTGCTAAGGTCAACATTATTAGCCCCCTTAAATTATTAGTTTGATTAGCTATAGAGCAAACTTGGCAATGACTTGCCAAATTAACCTAGTTTGCCTGATTAACCTAATTAACCTAGTTAAGCCTTTAAATTGCTCTTTAAGCTGAGGATTAGTATCTTGTGAAACAACTAGTAAAATAATAAGCACTGTAATCATGGCAAAGACAAAAGAAATTGTTAATGCTCATAAAGATAGAGAAGGATACACGCATTTATCAAAGCGTTTTCAAGTGTCAAGAACTGCAGTGAGATGCATTATCAAGAAGTTTAAAGTGACCAACACTGGAGAACAAGACGGGCAGAGGCAGGAAGCGAAAGATTTCGAAAACTTTGGAAAGAAAACCAGTGAGAGAGGTTTCTAAAGACCCAAGAACAACTGCCAAGACACTAGTGAATGACCTAGCCAAGTCTGGAATTGATGTCTCAATGAAGACAGTCACTAGAGCCCTGCACAGGAATGAACTGCGAGGTTGCTGATCAAGAAAGACTCCACTTCCGAAGAAGAGACACCTCCAAGCTTGAATGAAAGAGAGACATTCAACCCCAAGAACACCGTTCCCACAGGTGGTGGGAGTATAATGCTGTGGGGATTTTCAGTGTGTTTGGAACTGGAAAACTTGTCAGGGTTGAAGGAAACATGAAAAAGGAAGACTATAAGAAGATTTTGAAAGACAACCTCAAACAGTCTGCCACAAAACTTGGTTTGGGTCAACATTTTGTCTTCCAGCATGATAACGACCCAAAGCATACCTCACTTCTGGAAGAAATACCTCCAAATGAGTATTTTATTTGTTTTTTTAATGTATAGTTTGTATAGTTGTAATAAATAAGGATAACAAAAAACTAACAAAAAAAAAAACCTCAAATGAAATACCAGTACCATAATGGACTCTCTGTTGGACAATATTCTTTAAATATATGCATTTCCTATTTTATTCCACACACACACACACACACACGTACACTGACACAAAGCAGATTGAAGACACATTCTCACATACTCCACAAAACCCAAGTAGTGAAATATTGGGGGAGTGAGAGAGAAAGCCTGAGTCAGCAGACACTGTGAAACTGCAGCTCAGTGTGAGAATGTTCACCGAGGAGGAGAAAAAAACACCAATAGAGACGACCAATCACACGGCCTCAGAACTCTCCTCAAATCTGCTTTCTGTATCATCAATCCACCACAGGCAAACACATATACTACATGCTGAGCAGCACTACCACCAATGAACCTCACTTTCCTCATACACTAAGTGTGTGTGTGTGTGTGTGTGTGTGTGTGAGAGAATGAACATGAGTGTTTGTTTGCATGGCGCAGAGACCTTGGGGATTGTGGGAAAGTTCTCACATGGTGAAACGTGTTACCGAGATGTACGAGTATCATCACACATGGACACAGAGACACACAGAAGTTCAGGCTGACAGGTCACAACAGCCTTACTGCCTTCCTGAATCTTCAGACGTGTTTAAACACATACAGCAGCTCAGTGAAAGTGTCTTGGTTAGCTTAGTGTGTCTGTGTGAGTGACAGCAAAAGAAAGAAAGGGAAAAATACAAAAGAAATTGCTCACTTCCTTTACTTAGTAAGTTATTCCACACACAGTATTGAAGGAAATGGCATGCTTCTCTCACATCTACACACTCACACATTAATGTGATGCAAGTGTGTGACGACACTACAGCAGTGCTGGAAATACTGAAGGGGAAACACCAACACATTCCACACCATCCACAGAGAACACACACACAGGCATATATCACCATGATAGACATTTATAGATGAATCTCATGAACACTGCTCATATTTCACCCCAAAAAACAAAGGGGATAAAAAGAAATATATAAATTAAACAATCCCAAATGTCAGTACTGTAACATATTATATACATATTGATCTTAAGATAAATAAATGAATAAGTAAATCAATGTACTTTTATTTAAAACAAGTGTAATTGAAATAAATTAAATACAATAAATAAAAAGGTGGTATGTGTTACATTAAAGGGCCTATTGTTATAATATTTAAAGATTTGATATAAATGTATAATATCACAGACAGACAAAGATAGAGACAGATAAATAGTACTGAGAATCTCTGGTAATAGTTAAACAAGAGACCCAGATTTGTAGGGAATGTGCCAATACAATTCATGTAGTCACAGTGCCAAACAATTTAAAAAATACATAAATATGAACAGCATTCAGACATTAAAACAACGAGCCAATAAAATGCCATTTTCATCTCCCCTTCTGTTTAGAAAGCTTCAAAGCACATCCAAGATACATTTATTTATTATTTTATTTTCTCTATGTGTTCTGTGACAGGACAGATGGCTCTGATGAAAAGATGAATAGATGAAAAAGAGGAAGAAGGAATGGAATCTAAATGTAAAAAACTAAACCGTTCAGCTGTCCTGCTCAGAGGTGATGACATGTTATGAAACATCACCCTGGGAAATTATGCGCTGAGCTGATTTACGAGGCGCCCGTTCCTCTGTTCCAATACAGTTGGAAAAGAACAAACTAGCTTTTTCAACCCAAAGTCAAACAAACAGAGCCACAATGATTCTAGTGTTGGAGTCATGCTGAGTGAATGATTAAACTGTGAAGTCATCTGTTCAAACTGAGAGGAAGTGACAGAAGCTGAATCATCTAAAACACTGCAGGTTCCTCACACCGATCAGTCCAACAACTCACCCTAGGGGGAGGTACACACCAAATGGACGCCAAAAACCTAGAGCTGAGGAAAACCGACTGTGGCGCCACCTCAGGTTGCCTTGCATCGCCTAAAAAAAAGTTGCACTAGAGCACACCGGACAGACTACAGCCGATAGCCAACTTCACGTTTTTGCATTTTGTTGTTACAGCCTTATTCCAAAATGGATTAAATTCAGAATTTTCCTCCAAATTCTAATACCCAATAATGACAATGTGAAAAAAGTGTGTTTAAAATTGCATGTACATAAGTATTCACAGCCTTTGCCATAACACTCAAAATTGAGTTCAGGTGCATTCTCTTTCCACTGATAATCCTTGAGATGTTTCTACAACTTAACTTGAGACCACCTGTGGTAAATTCAGCTGATTGGACATAATTTGGAAAGGCACACATCTGTCTATATAAGGTCCCACAGTTATCAGCATATTAGAGCACAAACCAAGCCATGAAGTCCAAGGAATTTTCTATAGACCTCCGAGACAGGATTGTATCAAGGCACAGATCTGGGGAAGGGTAGAGAAAAATTTCTGTAGATTGAAGGTCCCAATGAGCACAGTGGCCTCCATCATCCATAAATTGAAGAAGTTTGGAACCGTCAGCACTCTTCCTATAGGGCCTTAGTCAGTGAGGTGACCGAGAACCCGATGGTCACTCTGAAAGAGCTCCAGCATTTCTCTGTGGAGAGAGGAGAACCTTCCAGAAGAACAACCATCTCTGCAGTACTCCACCAAAAAGTCCTGTATGTTAAAGTAGCCAGACGGAAGCCACTCCTCAGCAAAAGGCACATGAAAACCCACCTGAAGGACTCTCAGACTACGAGAAACAAAGACTGAACTCTTTGTCTGAAGGAAACCAGGCACCGCTCATCAACTGCCCAATACCATTCCTACAGTGAAGCATGGTGGTGGCAGCGTTATGCTGTGGGGATGTTTTGCAGTGGCAGGAACTGGGAGACTAGTCAGGATCGAGGTTAAGATAAATGCAGCAATGTAAAGAGACATCCTGGACCTCAGACTGGGGTGACGGTTCATCTTTCAACAAAGGAGTGGCTCTGTGAATGTCCAACTCTGTGAATGTCCTTGACTTGAACCCGACTGAACATCTCTGGAGAGATCTGAAAATGGCTGTGCACTGACACTCCCCATCCAACCTAATGGAGTTTGAGAGTTTTTCACAAAAATAGGTGTGGTAAGCTTGTAGCATCATACTCAAAAAGACTTGTGGTTGTACTTGGTCCCAAAGGTGCTTCGACAAAGTATTGAGCAAAGGCTCTTGAATACTTTTTGCACATGTGATTTTTCATTTTTTATTTTTGATAAATTTGCAAAGATTTCAAACAAACTTTTCACATTGTCATTATGGGGTATTGTTTGTAGAATTTTGAGAAAAATAATTAGTTTAGTTTAGTGGAATAAGGCTGTAACATAACAAAATATACATTAGTAATAGTAATAGTAATAGTAATTCACTATTTTGTAGCAGAGGGTCAAAATGACCATTTTTACCTGGAGATAAATTACAGAGGGTAAAAATTAATTTAGAAAGACGGCAGCATCAACTATGTTATTTTTAAACAGAGATTAGTGGGTCTATTAGTACAATCTGTTGATTTTAGCAATCTTTGTTGCATTACATGCCAGGTTTTACAGAGAGGGGTTAGGTTAAGGACTAGGCCTTAAAATTAAGTTAAATTAAGATATTTCAGCAGAAAGCAAAACAATGTTACAGGTGTGTATCTTGAGACAGAACAATGGCACTGACATATTTCAAGATATGTCACAGCAAGATATTTTCAGTTGAGACAGCTCAAACATGCAATTTAGTCTGGGACGAGCCTTAAGCCTTGTCTGTGAAACCAGACAAAGAAGTATTACAGTTTATTACTCTTAATATCCTTCTAGATTCTGTTTAACAAACTTTTTTTGCTCCAAAAGTAAATTGTTATACTGTACATATTTTCAGTCGTCAAAAACCAAAAGTGGGTCACTCACTGCTTACATCTGATACTTTTTTCTGTTAGAGAGGAACAGATAATAACAAATAATGCTGAATCCATAAATGTACAGTATCTTACAGACGTGAGTACACCCCTCACATTTTTGTAAATATTTAATTATATCTTTTCATGTGACAACACTGAGGAAATTACATTTTGCTACAATGTAAAGTAGTGAGTGTACAGCTGTATAACAGTGTAAATTTGCTGTCCCCTCAAAATAACTGCATACACAGCTATTAATGTTTAAACCACTGGCCACAAAAGTGAGTACACCCCTCAGTGAAAATGTCCAAATTGGGCCCAAAGTGTCAATATTTTGTCAATATCTTGTCACATGAAAAGATATAAAATATTTGCAAAAATGTGAGGGGTGTACACACTTCTGTGAGACACTGTTTCTACCTATTTTGACCCCCCTCTAAAAAACTGTGTATTATTCATTACATTTTTAATTACATTTAATATTTTGGCTTTTTTATCATTCAGTCAATTTTTTTTTTTTAAAGTTCGCACAGAATGACCCAATTGAGATTTAAAAAGGTAAACTTTTACATTTTACTTTTACTTATACTATATATATATATATATATATATATATATATATTATTAATCAAAAGTTTTTATTTTATTTTATTTTATTTACATTTGTCAATGCACTGTGAACTAACAAGAACAGACAATGAACATTAATATTTTTCTAACATTTACAAAGATTAATAAATGCTTTAAAAACATTTATTAAATGTTAGTTTGTTCTTGTAAAGTGTTACCCATATTTTTTTGGTTGAATATGGGATACTTTCATAGTCATTTAAGGTTTGAAACAACATGTAATTGAATAAATGATAGCAGTGTTTTCTAACAGCTAACAGCACAAGACTGCAGTGGATCAATGACAGATTGCCTCTCCATTGTTCGGGCCGCGCTGAGTGGAGGAACACAGCCACTTCCTCCTCAAAGCCCATTATAGTAGGGCTGCACGATATTGGAAAAAACTCACATTGCGATATTTTGTTTTTCTGCGATAAATATTGCGATATGAAAATAAAAAATCATCAGATTACTTGAATAGCTCTTTGGAAAAAATGGGATGATTTTATAGCTGAGTAAATCAGCATTGAAAATAAACAAATTACAAACATAGATAAAGTTAATAGAACAAAGACACAAATAAAATAAAACACTTTATAGTCTAACAGTATTCAGGTACAGAAATTGAATAATCAAATGTAAAATTGCACTGCATATTCTTCACTGTATAAATGTAATCTAATAAATCTGTGTCAAAGCTAAAAAGTGTTTTTTCTCTGTGTTTTGCTGTTTGATTAACATTCATGACACAGAAAGCCTCAGGAACATTAAACTGCTGCGAACCTGTTACACATCCATTTTCTTTCTCAATTGTTTATCTTCACTTAAGCAACTGTGTTTACAAGGATACTTGCACAGACCTGTATTTTGACATAGTTTCGCGCGTCATTTGTGTGTCATGTGTCATTTCAGCCATAAAATAGCAGCGGAAGTGAACGGAATTCCGTGTTCACATGCATCTGCGTGGCTTTCACCGTGTCAACACAAATGCGGTAGAACACATTATAATCAGTGAAGCTGTCTGCACTGGACGCGAGCGGCGCGACAAAATACTGTAGAAGTCATTATAATGATGCTCCCTGCACTGGATGCGGCGCGGCACGTCAAATACCCGAAAGTAAACTGCCGCGTTCCATTTACGTGTACTCACACAAAATTCAAATGATATGCAACAGTCGCTTTTGTCGCGTCCAGTGTTTAGACAGACTTTCACTTTAGATGTTGCGGCACAGGCAGCGCGACACGACAGCTGTCGTGTCCGGTGTAGACAAGGTGTCTGTGTGTAAGCAAAGAAAAGACGATCAGTAGCCTATAAATAAATATAACGATCAGTATAGGCTACTAAACATCGCACGTCCTGCGATGTGACTATTGCGGATGAGCACATCGCGATATCGATGCTGAAACGATGTATCGTGCAGCCCTACATTATAGCATATACAAACAGCCGACAGTGTCCATGTGCACGCGTGCCCATGCAGTTGTGCCCTTGTTAGTGGACACATGACCACAGTGCCAGACATATGTGGATTGTTTATGGAAGTTGCACAGCATTTACCGGACTCTAGACAGCTCACATATGGCTGTTGTCTTTATTCAGACAGGTGAGATGATTTCTTTGAGCACTACTCCACTCACACAGGGCTAATTGCTGCCATGGACCCATGAATTTCATCTACAGAACAGAAGCACCGAGCAGCTGTTTCACAACACATAAAGGAAGCCATCGTAATCTACAGAATCTAATTGATTGTTGTTGTTTTTTTCGTTTACAGCACTAAAAACAGAAAACAAATACAGAGGAAATTAGACACCACATTTCCAAAGACAGAAAAAACTAATCGCATCTAATGCAAGCCATGTTTAACAGCAAGAGAGTGACTTACTAAGCGTAAATTGAGCGAGATCCCATGGGCCTAGTGCACACATTTAAACAGGCCCAGATGCATTATCACGCTTCATTATATTCTCCCAGAAGCCACTTCAGAGTTCGCAATCATAAAGATGCACAATACAAAAGATTATGCATTAAATTACTGCAGAAAAACACCTTCATCTTACCAGCCATCATCTTCTGTGCTTCGTAGGGCTCCATGTAGCCGTCGTTCTCTGCTGGCTTTTCTGTGACCGTTTGGGTGCCACCCGCCTGGTCCGCTGCGTCGAAAGGGTCGGCATAGTCCTCTAGAATGATGAGCTGCAAAATAAAAGAGAAAAAGTGTTAAATTAGGGCTGTTGAATTAATTGCATCATAGGCTGCTCCCTAAAATCAAATTGCATGTATATTTATCAATAACAAGGCTTATCGTTTCAAACGTAATCGAGTCTGGGTTACCCTACGAGAAGAGAATCAGAGGATGAGACTCATTTCATTCTCTGACTTCCATTAATTTACTTCTATCCCACTGTTCCTCTCTCTGCAGGGACAGGACTCAAAGAATGCTTATAGATGGAGGCTGTGGTGAAAGGAACAGAAGGAAGCCAAACTCTCTGCTCAGTATCAGGTAGAGTAATTATAAATTTGCACACAAATACTCTCAAAGATTAGTCTTGTTAGCCCAGCTTTTTAATACTGACAAAAGTCTGGTTCATTCTGTATTAAACTTTGGCCAAGAACTGCTCTCTTAGACTGTTAATACTTTTGATAATTTGACTGACTTGTATAACCAAAAAGTTTTTCTTGTTTTTTTTTTTTAATGTGCTATTTAGATGTGGGTGGGTCGTTGACAAATAGGCATATTTATATTTTTTGTAAAAGTCCATTTTTGAAGAAGAAATGCATATATTTATGTAATGAAGTCTGATCTTTGAGAACATATAAAGAGTCCCTAACTTTCAATTATTTTATTGTTTTTTTTTTTAAACTAAAATAAAATCTTAAAAATAAAATTAAAATTAAAAATAAAATCTTAATAATATAGAAACAACAGGAGAGTGAATTATATTCATTGTTAGCCACTTATTTTTATATGTTATGTTATGTTATGATTTTTTATTTTTTTTTCTCCCATGACTTGGACAATTTCAAGACAAACTTTGACAACAAGACAAACTTTGCTGTCATTTGTTCAAAACTGCTGAAAAATGATACCATCTCAAGATGAATGATATTTATCTTCCCTTTATCTCCATATTTACATCGCCCTGTTTTTTAAGATATTTTGAGATTAAAAACAAATCTGTGGTTCTTTTATGTGTGTCACACCATAGGACATTACATCACACTAAAGGGTTATTAAAGTATTTAGATTTAATTTTTTAACATTATTTAATCTATTTCTTTTTTTTCTCAAAGGAGAAAAAAAGGTTAATTTTGATACAAACAATATCAACATGTTATAAAAAAAAAAATGTATCATCAAAATGCAGTCTCTTAGTCAATCGGTATGTTACTGAAATTCTTCTTCTCGGTTTCCAAAAAAAGATAAATATTTGAACAATTCTGAGACAAAAAGTGACCATGTGCACATATCATGGGCTTTACAGGGGGTTTCAGTAACATGATCATAAATGGGGTACTTCAACTAATTAGTTTTTTTTCTTGAACTGAGCAGTTTAAAATCAGGATATGGTGTCACACCAGAAGACATGGTTTTCAGAGACCAAATATAACAAGATCCTATGCTTTCAGAAATATATGAATGAAAAAAAAAGGCCATTTACTAAAATAGACACTTGTGCAATTATGCCAGAGGTATTCATTAACAATTTTATGCTTTTCTTTTTAATTTACCAAAATTAAAATTTATTGAACCATGCTTGGGACAGTCACACCATAGGACAATTTTGACATTTGGCTCAAAAATACTGAACACTGTAGGGCTGTGCCGATATTTGGGCGCGATATGCACATCTCGTCAGTATTGCCGGTTCTGTGATTAGTCGTAAATCTCATTCACGTGTTCATTCATACAGCCGCGTTTACTACACAGAGCCGTAGTTCACTGACAAGCTACACAAATATCGCCTTCATTATCGCAGGTGATACATATCGATAATGTACGCGAAACTGCGTAGCTTGTCAGTGAACTACGGTTCTGTGTAGTAAACGCGGCTATATGAATAAACACGTGAATGATATTTACGACTAATCACAGAACCGGCATTACTGACGAGATACGCATGATAATTCACATTTGAATATCGGCACAGCCCTATAAACACTGCAGCTTTTACAACAACAGGTCCATGATTTACTGCATTTTAAATAACAGCAATATTAATTATATTCATTTTTATCTTGTGGAACAGTAAAAATGCCATGTCACGTCAAAACCCGGGTTTATCTAGAAAGATAAAACTGATATAAAGAGACTCATTTCAAATCAATGCACAGACATTTCGGTCTAAGATCATCTGTACAAAAAACAACTGTTAAAAAAATATATAATAATAAATAGTAAACTGTGTAATTTACATTTTATTCTATTCTAAAAGTATGCATTATTTCACAAATATAACAAACAAACAAAGACAAATTGTACAGTTCTACTCATAAACTCAAGAGGTAATGAATGAATCTCTGAGATTATTTTAATGTTCTAGTCACAACTTTGATTCATGTTTATTAGATGATATTTCGGATCAGTTAGAACCTATCATACCTCATGATCTGCTTTGCCTTAGGGCAACCAAATCCTATCTGAAGGACAAAACTTTTTTAAGTCAGTATTGGAAAATTGTCTTCCTCTCTTGCAATTTTAAACTCTGGTGCCCCACAAAGCTCTGTTCTAGGCCCTATTTTCTTTTCACTGCATGTGCGTCCTTTGGGCTCGGTTTTCCCTCAAACACAACCTTTTTCCATTTACACTGCCCTATTATCGTGTATAATATATTTCATATACATGTGCGATATGTATGAGACAGTCAATGAGAGGGCTGTGGGTGGTTTGTGGGTGTGCCGTCTGAGGCTGAGTCTACTCTAAGACAGACAAAGAGAATCAACAGAAAAAGTATAAACCGTTCTTCTCTGCTCACATAACATTGCACAAATACAGGCTTTGGCAGGCAGACACATTTAATTGCAGTCCTGTTCTTCTCCTTTTTCTAAAGGGTATTTCACATGCATGATGGTAATTAGATGCACATGACCAGCGCCCTGAGATTCATTCTTTACCCCTAGACGGTTTGTCAAATTGGAATTTAGTCTCCTGACACCAAAGCTGTAATCAACGACTTCAAAATACAGCATTTCAAAGGAGGATGTGACAAAACAATAAGCTTCTGTAGAAGGAAGTGTTGCGCTGGAATACCAGTCATCCAACGGAGCGTAAACCACCAGCAATACAAAGATCTATGCACGTGTGACGCCAACCATGCAATCACCCATAGCATTCTGCAATGTTAAAACCAACTCATGTTCAAGAAACTGTGATATCCCTTTACCACATGGTTCATTATTAATAAAGTATGAATGAATAATTTAATTTTGTATAATGGCAATATTATCTGCAGTTTGAAATTAAACATGCTGGTGATTTTGCCCACAGCAAAAAGGAAAGAGTTCAGCGAGATTGTGCCATCTGCTGCACTGGTTCCTGGCAAAGGTTTAAACTTTGAATTTGGACAAGTCTCTGGATTCCTCTGGGGCAGAATGTCCACCATATGAGATAGTTTGGAACAAAACAAGTACAGTAGAAGCTGGGTCAAACAATTGATTCACTCTAAACACAAACTAAAAGAAACGGCATTCATCTCACATATTTTACATTTGTAGAAGGTCAGAGTGTGTTTTGGAAATGAATCTCTGTAATTTTTCTCTATGGTTTGTGGTCAAAGAAAGACAAGAGCATTACCATAATTGCAGAACTACAAATAGGACCTCAGCCACACATGAAAAGGAAACCTCTTTGTTCTAGTCACAACTTTTTGATTTGTGTATACTGGATGATATTTCAGATAAGTTCGAATCTACCATAGCACAGGGTCTGATTTACTTAAGGTGACCAAGCCTAATCTTTTCAGACGGTATTGGGAATTTGTCTTCCCCTTTAGCAAATTTAAAAAGGGCTCTATTGTAGGTTATATTTAAAGGCTTCGTTCTAGATCCTAATTCATTTTCACAGAACATATGTCCCTCCTAGGGCTCTGTTTTCTGCAAACACACCAAGTTTTTTTTTTTCTTCTTAATCAACAATGCTAATGACTCACAGTTGTCAAACCACTCAAACCAGGTAAACATGTAATCATCTACCCTCCACATTTAATGCCTGGAATAAGTTTAATCTTGGTTGTAAGAAACCTACTTCATGATGATGGGTCATTCCTGGGATTCGGTGCCTTTTATGTCACCAGTAAAGATCATGATATTATCGCCTTAAAATTTACAACAGAATCAATTTTAAAGTTGCCTTTGACATAAATAACACCTTTGACCTTTATGCATTTAAGTTTCTTTTTTTATTTTTTTTTATAATTCTAAACATTTTAAACCACCAAATTATATACTTTTTCCATGTCCCCAGGCCTGTGTCTGCCACTAAAAAGTTTTAGTTTTTATGTGCTATTTAGATGTGTGTTTATCCAGAAATATAAAATAGATCTAAAGAGACTCAATTCAAGTCACACCATCTGTAGAGAAAACAGTCACCATTAAAAAAAAAAACTAACTAGTACACTGTTAAATTTATCATTTATTTCCTTTTAAAAGTAATAAATATGCATTATTTCACAAATATAACAAAGAAAACTGTACAGTTCTACTCATAAACTAAACTTCAATTAATTAATCTTTTAAATTATTTTAATGTCTTAGTCACAACTTTGATTCATGTTTATTAGATAATATTTTGGATAAGTTAGAACCTACTATACCCCATGGCCTGCTTTGACTTAGGGCAACCAAATCCTACCTGAAGGACAATATTTTTTTATTATTTTTTTTTTTGTCAGTATTGGGAATTTGTCTTCCGCTCTTTTAAAATTTTTAACTGTGGTGTCCCACAAGGCTCTGTTTAGGTCCTATTTTATTTCCATGTGTGTGCTTTGGGCTTGTTTTTTTTTCTCACATACCTTTTGACCTTTAAGTATATTTAAGTTTTTTTGTTTTTATTTTGAATAATTCTAAACATTTTACAGCACATTCATTAAAAAAAAAAATAATGATAAAGGTTTTTTGCTTGTCCCTCAAAATATTGTCCACCCTGTTATATTCGACTACTGACCCCTGAAAGTTAGAAAAATGACATTACATCATATCAAATGGCTGACATTAACTGGGGAAAGTGAGAGAGAGCCTCTGTTTTGTTAATTTGGCTCTGTTTTTTTCACTTATTTTATCTTTCCAATTTGATGTGGTCAACTTCAACATGTCCACCCTGTTAAGGGGAATATGAAAAAAGTAAACAGAAATTAGTATTTGTGAAAGTAGCATTAAAAAAAAAGATTTATTTATTTGACATACCTTCTGTGTTAGCATTTTATTTATTTATTTATTTTTTGCTCAGACTGGCTGATTTCAGGTCAAAATGTCCACTCTGTTAGCGTCTACCCAGTAAAGTCAGAAAACCAGGGTGGACACATTTAGTAAACGGATCCTTAAATGTATATTCACCTTTGATTGACCAAAATTATTTTTCACATTTCACATTTCCCTACCATAATTACACAAGAAGTGTTATGATGTTATGATACACCAACTACTGGGAATGATCCATTCAACATGGTGGACATTGTGATATTTGGTGGATTAAAGTGCTGTAAAAATTATTGATGCTTTAAATTCTAAGACAATAACATCATGATCTACTGAATGACCCTGATAAGGAGGGAATAGACCTTTTAACACAAACTAATGAAATTTGCAACTGAACTTCCATTTTGATTAATGCATCTCACTATGTTAAAACAGTTGCCGTTTCTTCTTCTCCTTTAAAATTGTAACTCTCTCTCTATACAGGAATCTCTCAGTACCATCTGTCCTCCCTGCAACTCTTCCAGAATGCAGCTGCACTCTTCTGACAGACAACAAGAATGAGGATATTAAACCAGTCTTGGCTTTCCTCCACTGGCAATCCAGTACACAATTTAGTTTAAATTGCTACTGTTTGTTTGTAAGCCTTTGCATGGTTTACCACCATACTGAACATTGCTAGTTTTCTCCAAGCCTCTAATATATTAATTCATATTTATGCATTTGGGAAGCCATTTTTTATCCAAAGCAACTTACACTGTATTCAAGGTATCCATTTTATAAAGTCTTGTTGGTAGTGCCACAATCTACTGTTTGAGCTACAGGAAGGCCACATATATTACAGATGTTCTAGTCAAATTGTCTGTGTCTGTAACTCAGACCATTAAAATCTAGGAGTAACTGGGCCTAAACTGTGGAATAATTGTCCACTATACATCTTTGACATCAGATTTTCTCTAACATTTGAAACTAAAGAATTTCAAATGACAGAAAAGAAAGTGACAAAGAAGATAATTTCTTTGATCACTTTGTTCAAACAGGTAGTCCCATCCGATGCCAGTGTTGAACACTACAATGCAAACACTTAAATCTGTTCGGTCAAGAAAACAAAGCTTTACTGAACCAGTGTTTACAATGACTTTTCCAAAAATCAACTTACAAATGGTCTACTTGTTGCCGTTTCTTCAAATAAAAGTGAAGAGGAACAAGTATTTTTTCATCTAAACATCTACACTCTTCATAGAAAAGGAAAACATCTACATAACCCAAGATGTCAATGATCCAAATTTAGTATTGTAAAACTAAGTTTGCTGGAAACCCTGCATTTTTCTAAGTTTAAGGTATGAGGGGGCTGTAGCAGAGCAGAACAGAGAGGCCATCATCATCTCTGTGTGTAATTACAGGCTATTCCTCTGTGTGCTGTGGGATTGAGACAGGGGACGAGACCCAGCATGAACATAAACTCCAGTTTACTTTCCTACCACAGATAAAGTTCCTGCAAAACATCGCCGTTAATCACAAACTTTAATGGCACAATGATATATGGTAGAAACAACAGCTCTACAATTCATTTCAGAGTCAGAGCTCTTTTGCTCTCAAACTGCCATGTTCACTCCCCTCGTCATTTCCAGTGTTTACAGTGGGACGAAAGCAAACCCAAACCACACCAAACTCTGACTGCAGCTAAAACCAGAAACCAGCGTCAGAGAGAGCCGAACACAGCAGCACTTTACGGGATCGGACCAAAGTATATTCTATACTACTCCTACCATTTCTGCAGTATGTATTTTGTAATTTTCAGTATGAATTACCTACAATAATTTTTGAAAGTACAGCTGAAGTCAAAAGTTTACACACACCTTGCAAAATCTGCAACATGTAAATCATTTTATCAAAATAAGAGGGATCATACAAAATTAATAAAAGTGACGCTGTTCAAAAGTTTACATACACTTTATTCTTAATACACTTTATTCTTAATACTGTGTTGTTACCTGAATGATCCACAGCTGTTTTTTTGTTTGTTTGTTTTTTAGTGTTCATGAGTCCCACGTTTGTCCTGAACAGTTCAACTGCCCGCTGTTCTTCATAAAAATCCCTTCAGGTCCCACAAATACTTGGTTTTTCAGCATTTTTGTGTATTTGAACCCTTTCCAACAATGACTGTATAATATTGAGATCCATCTTTTCACACTGAGGACAACTAAGGGACTCATATACAACTATTACAGAAGGTTCAAATGCTCACTGATGCTCCAGAAGGAAACAATGCATTAAGAGGGTGTAAACTTTTGAACAGAATGAGACATTTTTCTTATTTTGCCAAAATATCATATTTATTTTAATTTAGTCCCCTTCAGAATTTACAGAAGGTACATGTTTCTTAGAAGACAAAACTGCAAATTCAAATATTGTATCAAATGTTCAGGACAAACGAGACACTCATGAACAATTATCACAAAAAAAAAAAAAAACAGCTGTCGATCATTCAGGTAAGAACACACTATTAAGAATTAAACTTTTGAACAGGGTCATTTTTAGAAATTCAACTATAATTTTCTTTTGTGGACTATATGTAAACGTCTTTTATGTGATTCAGGTTAGTACTAAATCAAACACAACATGCATTTTGTATGATCCCTCTTATTTTGGTAAGTAAACTTTTGGCTTCAACTGTATACAGCTAAACATAAATACTACAGCATTGTATTAACAATAAAAAATAACTGGTTTATTGTTGCATACTGTTTATATAAAAACAGTAGGCAGCATGAAGAACAAACTGTACAGTTAAAAGGTACACTTATATTTCATTTTGAATATGTTGGCTTGGTTAACATCACAGGAGGACAGCAGATGTCCTCTTGAGTGAATAACGCTATCAAGGTATTTCTCAAATATTACCTGGCTCAAGTACCAAATGCTTTAATGCCCTAGGCTTACAGAAATGCTACTAGCTGATTTTATGTTGGAAATGCAGTCTTATCGTAAAGCAAGGACAAACAATCATCAGGCAGAGGACGGGATGGAGCAGATATATTTATAGCCATCTTTCAATCTCACATGAGAAGCCAGTCAAAAAGCGTTTTCACCGTTGTTAATGCTGCGGTTTCAGTGGGGCTGTTTCCACTCTGAAACATGTCAAGGTCAGCCTTGAACTCCATGAGAGCTCAGGAGCACCATTATCCAAGTCTGACACAGAGGCATTCAAAGCATCAATACACTTTCAAAGAGTGAGATTCACCCTCTATAACTGAGTTGATTCAGTACTATAAAGCCATTTGAGTAAAATAAGCATAAAGACAAAGAGTAGGTAAGAAAAAAACATAATAATCCAGCTTCTACAGCTGTGATCATCAATGACGCATTTAAAATCACATTCAGACTTTGCAAACATTTTACTATAAACAGATTTTCAGCATGCAAATTCAAAAAGGTCAATAGCAAAAATGGCTAACAGCCTAAATGGCTAAAAACACAAATAAACAGCATCCTTGATAGGGATGCGCGGTATACCGGTAATGGAAAAATACCGGTATATAATAAATTTCAAACGGTTCGATATCATCATTTTGCCCAGTTCGGTATTTCATAAGCTGCAGTTCCGATGTTCACCTGTAGGCGGCAGTACTGCCCAAATTGCTGCAAAACCGGTAAATGTGACAAAAGAAAAATGCGATGGATCGTCAAACAGATGAAACTCCATCAACGCGCTAAAAACTAGTAAATAAAGACCGTAGAAGTGAAATATGGCTATATTTTGAATACAAAACTGATGATAAAGGTGAACAAACTGACCTTACTGCACTTGTGTGCAAGCATTGCTATAAATCACCAAGCAATTGTCACTTGCACATCCTGATCTTTTCCATTAATTTAGAGATCGACAGGTGAGTGCATCAATCAAAAATTCAGATTTTAATAACTTTTATTCACAAATGATAGTGGACAGTGGTGAATTTTTACTTTACTCAAGTAAATTGAAAAAGTATCTGTAGTTTATCAGAGTGTTTTTCTTTGGAAAATTTTTACTCCATTCCAAAGCATAATGTCATACTTTTTTCTAAACTACATTTTATAAATAAAAGTTTGTTTTACTTTTGATAATTAAGAATATTAACAGTGTAGTATTTTCTTGTACTCAAGTACATTTTAGAATTACTTTTATTTGAGTAAAAGTAAGAATGTAATATAATTCTAATGTAATAAAGTATTAAATATTTAATATGAAAGAGTGAATTAAAAAGTACAATATTATGCTTTGGAATGTTGTGAAGCAAAGTTTTCTAAAGAAAACACTACAGACAAGTACAGACACTTGAAAAGTATTTTCAAAGCAGAGTAAAAACGTTCAGAGTCTGAAATCTAAAAACAATCAGAGAGACAGAGACTTAATAACGTGATTTTGAATATTTTGACTGTTAGAATAACACTTTACAGTAAAGAAACCTTGACCTGAGCTGACCTAACAGTATTACAGCACTTATTAATCTGGGTCAATACTTATTTATAAATTATAAATAAACTAATACATTTTTAGTTTATTAACATTACTTACTACAGTATCGATTTAGTATCGATACCGAAGTATTACATTCTGGTATCGTACCGAAGTCAAAATTATGGTATCGAGCCATCCCTAATCCTTAACTTCACAGATAATATTTATTAACAGATTTATTCAAAATCACATTTAAACACCTTTAGCAAACCTATGTGCTCAAAGAGATTTTCAGCATGCAAATGTAAAGAGACATTTTAAAACAAAATGGACTAATGAATCTGCCTTAATGGCTGAAAACAAAATCACAACAAAAGAACACCATCCTTGACTTACAGCGATGAATTACAATGAATTTGCTTTCTTCAAAATGTAATATATTTGCATAATCCACAACTGAGAAGTTAACATAATGGAATTTATTGCTTTATTTACCAGCTAATTTATTTATTTTTTGTTTGTTTTTATGTATATTAACATATTCAGATATCATATGTTATATTTTATTCACAGTCCTCTGGTCTTTCGGTTCTCTAAAACGCATTTGAGAAAAATTAACTAAAAGGATTAATAACGGGAAAGATTAATTATACTGAAACAACAGCATTTTGCTGCATTTCCAAAATATGCAAAGTTTAGAGTGATTTTCAGCCATTCTCCACTCAACCATACTTAACAAGCTGTTTACGCTGAACGAGGGGAGAATAATTAAGCACAGTGGCTCTTAGTAAAGCAAGGCCCGTGTGCCTCGTAGAGGGGAGCAGGGCCTCCTGGAGCGGGACGACCAGTGGGACTCGACCATCTGTTGGCTGCATGTGCTGGGCGTGTCAAAGCCACACTTGTCATGAAAGTCAGACTGAAGCACAGCTCCATGCTACACATGCCCTTGAGGAACATGGTGAGAAAAACAGCCCTAATTACTGCTCTAAGATCAGCCGCACCAATCCTCAGACACAGTAAACCTTGTGTAAGATCAGGAGGTTCAGGCTGTTTTGTCACTAATGTCAAAAATTATAACAATAATTAAAATAAAAAGGAAAGGGAAAATATAATATAATTATAAACATATTAAAGGATCACTTCACTTCCTGAACAAAAATTCCATGATGATGTTTTTTTTTTTAATTAATTTTTATTAATTCCAGGATTTTTCTCCTTGAAGCAGACATCAAGTGGTGCTCAATGGATTCAAGGTTAAAATGCAGCTTCAAAGGGCTCTAAACGATCCCAGACAGGGAATAAGCGAATAAGGGAATAAGGGACAATTGGTCATCTCTTTAAAAAAAGTCATATTTATACACTCTTTAAGCACAAATGCTCATCTTTCATCACGCCACCTCTGTGATGCGCATGCGTACTCTGTGCACTTCGGTTCAAGACAGTTAGGGTATGTCAAAAAACTCCCATCTCATTTTCTTCTCCAACTTCAAAATCATTCTGGGAGACGGTAGTTTTTCGACATACCCTAACTATATTGAACCGGGGTGGACAAAGTACACATGCGCATTACAGAGCTAAACAAGACAAGCATTTGAGTTGAAAAGGTATATAAACTGTACATTTGTTTTTTTACAAAACAACAGATCGTTTCACTAAATAATCCCTTATTTCTTTGCGACTGAAAAAAAGAAAGACATGAACATGTTGGATGACATGGGGGTGAATAAAGTTTATTTTAAATGTAGAGTAATCCTTTAAATGCTAAACAATTAAATTGAATTCTAAACGAATAAAACAAAATTGAACTATAAACATATTAAATATATATTATTAAATATAAAAAGATTTTTTATAATATCTAAATATATTATTTTTAAAGGTAAAGAATAGACTATATACTTAAATCAGATTATTTAAAAAAAAAAAAAAAAAAAAAAAAGTCTAAACAGTACCTCAAATGAAAACTATAAAATCAATTAAAAATAAAATAAAAACAAACGAAAATACATAAACAATATTTATTTATAAACAATATGACCCACAAAACCAGTCATAAGTAGCACAGATATATTTGTAGAATTATCCAAGCCAACAATATATTATACCCCAGTTTCACAGACATGGCTTAAGCCTAGTCCTGGACTAAAATCTAAGGCCATGTCCACACTAATATGTTTTCGTTTGAGAACACATTTTTTCCTCTCCGCTTTGGCCTTTCGTCCACACTGAGACTGTTTTTGTCAAGGAAAACAAAGCTCTTCAAAGTGGATAAATTTAAAAACGCCATTTTTGCGTTGTAGTGTAGACTGTGAAAACAGAAGCTTTTGAAAACAATGGCGCCGGTTTAGTCATGTGACACACATTGTACCAATAGACATCTACGTTTATACCGCTGTTATGTGCTATTCACTTTTACACTGCAGCTAAAGGTATTTACCTTGTACACCCTTCATATTACAGTCCAGAAAATTTACTTACAGTTGCTGTCCTGACTTCTGCGGCAAAACACGAGGGAAGCTGCTTTTTAGACCAAATATGAGCGAGTGTGTAACTTTTGATTGTAACATGTTATTATTATTATTATTATTATATAGGAATTATCTTAAATTAATAAATGTTTAGAATAATTTTTAATTGAGAGTTTGTTAACTAATTAATTAACTAATGAAGCCCTAAAGTAAAATGTGACTGAACAATAAAGAATCAATACAATAAAGAATCAATACACATTCAAACAATATCTAGGGCATGTTGCAGTCCAGATTAAAATGTAAAAAGTGTTCAAATAAATAGCCTACTGAGTCTAAATATTCGAAATTGAGTCGAAATTCCTACGTTTCAATGTGTATGAGAAACTTTTGGAAAACGCTTAAAAACACTAGTGTGGACGAAGAGCGTTTTAAAACGAAATGTATTTTCAAATGTATCTGGATTAATGTAGATGTAGCCTAAGTCTGAGCTGTTTCAACTGAAAGAAACTTACACTGACTGATCTTAAAACATATCAGTGCCTTGGTTTTGTCTCAAGATGCACACTAGTAATGTTTTTTTTTTTTGTTGTTGTTGTTGTTTTTTTGGGGGTTTTTTTTCTAAGGCAAATTTATAAAAATTACTTAAATGTCTTAATTGAACTATGGCCTAATCCTGGTTTAGGCTAAGCCCTGTCTATGAAACCAGGCCTGCATGGGTCAAAATCATAGATTATTCTTTTATGCTAAAAATCATTAGGTAATTAAGTAAAGATCATGTTCCATGAAGATATTTTGAAATTTCCCACCATAAATATATCAAAACTTAATTTTTGATTAGTAATATGCTTTGCTAAGAACTTAATTTAGACAACTTTGAAAGGTGATTTTCTCAATATTTTGATTTTTCCAGATATTCAAAGAATTGTATCTTGGTCAAATATTGCCCTATCCTAACAAACCATACATCAATGGAAAGCTTATTTATTCATGTATAAATCTCCATTTTAAAAAAACTGACCCTTATTACTGCTTTTGTGGTCCATGGTCACAAATATCTATATTACTTTCTGCTAAAACATCTACAGTAATATTGTAACAACATACAATATTAAGATAAAATTGCATTAAAAAAAAAATACATAGAAAAAAAAAAGTAAAATGAATAATCTATATTGTGTTTCTGCTACAACATCTAACATAATATTTATAAAACAACAATGCTATAAAATTAAAATGAATAAATAAAACTTTAGACCAACTGCCAGCACTAACCAGCTGGAGCTAAGTTAAGCCTTGAGCCCTTCAGCAATAGAGAAGCTGAAACTGCTCAATGTGCATCTGCAGGACATCACACAGAGACTCATGATCATCTGCAATGTCTGCAAGCACACTGCTACCCTTCAGGCCAAGCATCTGTACAAGATGCAACACACAACTTCTGCTCCACATAAAATTCTGTTTTGAGCTGAACCACGTTGACTCATTACAAGATATTTAAATCATACAATTTTCATTAGAGGGAATGAATTTGGAAAGCAATTAACATTAAGAACACAGGGAGACTGATGCCGGTTGTACACCATTGTACTTGTTCTGATGTCCATCTCAATCCATCCGTTGAAATTTAACTTAGAAAGCATGATGATAAAGTCCACAAACTCTGATTCTCACACAGTTCAGATTACTGGTGTTCACGTCCGGTTTTGTCGCTTCCAGCAGATCCGCACCTCTAGAGATATTCCCGCTCGATGTTGCCCTGATAACGCTATCCCGGCTGTCAAAACGCCAGAGGTGGCGGGAGAAGAGAGCCTGACGCCGATGATTTACATCTGAGCCGTGGGGATTGGAGCAGCAGATAACCTAATAGGACCCAAGGCTTAGCAGCACGATTGCATTAAGGGCCATTTCAAAGGGGCCCTTTCTGCTGCTCTTGTGCTTTTGCCGCAAACGCTTTGTAAAGCGCCGATCAAATCTAATGAGAAGAGCCCGCTGAGAGGACAATTCACAACACTACAGCAAAACCTCTGACACAGGAGGCGTAAAAAGAGAACTAAGCTAGACCAGCAAACCACATCCATGATTTGGTAAAGGTGTTTGAGAGTAACGATACAAAACACTATTGTAATTGTTAGAATAGCCAAGGATCAGCGATTTCCATGTAAAACCGATCATGCAGACCAAACCATAAGTCATAGAAACTTGAAACATGGAAGGATGGAAGGCTTGTCTAACGGAGGCGCTACAGTGATCAAAAGTATGAAATCGCTCATAACTCCTAAGCCATCAGTCACAGGCTCAAGTGTCTTATGTCGTTGAAATCCTTGGCTCACGTCGAACAAAATGACCATTCGATCATGAATCTAAAATTTTCGAGCATTTAATTTTTTTTTTTTTGCAAAACCTACTTTTGTGAACTAGTCCTAGGTTTTTTACTTGATTGGAACCAAACCAGTGCAGAAAGATTGTCTGGAGAGCGAACATCAATAATTCTCAAAAAAAGTTGAACTTTCGACTCACCATCACAAAGGGATGCCAAGACGTTCAAAAGGGGAGGGGCCACTTTTAGTAAAATAACCCCTATAACCCCTGAATGGAATGAGATATCTACGCCAAACTGAACACTTATGTAAGGGGAAAAAATATATATAAAAATGGCTTTAACTACGCAACCCTTTGTCCTATCAACACGAAAATTGCTGTGCACTGTCATGGTTCAAAGTGCTACAAGTGTCTATGAGGACATTCACATATCTCATAAAAACACTGTCATTGGCTGATGAAGTTTGAGCACCTATTAGACAAGGTTAACAGAGGCCAATCAGAACGAAACTCGCTGGTCCTGTTTGACTCAAGGCCCCAAAGGTCTGTGAGAAATTTAAAAGAAATTAGCCACTGGGGGGAGCGATTTGATAGCCAAAAATTATTTAAATAAAACACACCCATCATTTAAAACCCCTGACACATGAAACATCATCTACTGCAAACTGCAAAGCCAACGCTGATCAGCCTTCAGAAGTGTGTGCATCCATTCATTATTTCCACACACTTCAGGTTCTCCAACAAGAGCTCTAAACAGGCTGATGAGATGTTGACTAGAAGAACAGAAAGCTGAGATATGAGAGCTGAGAAAATCACTTCAGCCTTCAAGAGAATTATTCAGACAAATGTCCAGCTGTGTAAAAAAAAAGCAGTAAAGAGCCAAAGTAACATCACAGGAACAGCCAAACGAACAATAAATGCTAATTCTGCCGAGTGCCTTTGATCTGTCCATCACAACTGAGGTTACAACCAGCTCACCAGGGCTGCATTTATTTGACAAAAATACAGAAAAAAGTGAAATATTATGACAATTTAAAATAACTGTTTTCTATGTGAATATAGTAAAATGTAATTTATTGCTGTGATCAAAGCTGAATTTTAGCATCATTACTCCAGTCTTCAGTGTCACATGATGCTTCAGAAGTTATTCTAATATGCCAATTTGCTGCTCAGGAAACATTTTGGGTTATTTTCAATGTTGAAAACAGTTGTGTTGTCAAACATTTTTGTGAAAACTGTCATACATTTTATTTTTCAAGGTTCTTTGATGAATACAAAGTTCAAAGAACAGCTTTTATTTCAAATAAAACTTTAACATATCACTGCTAAAATTATATATATATATATATATATATATATATATATATATATACATATACATATACATATACATACACACTGGAGATCAAAATTAGAGAACAATTTATAAACAATTGAACAATTCTGAAATAATGTCATCTTCACTGCTCAACAGTTGAAGGAGTTTTTGTCCTGTCTATACCATGCTACCAGAACACCGTTTCCACAAAATAACTAAGGCATTTCAACAAAAACCATTATTTTGCAGAAAACACACTGATCAAAATTAGAGAACACTTTCAGATACCTCCCAGTTATTAATGTGAATCTGGCACCTGGTGCTAATTTCCTAGATTATCTGTCAACCCCTATTTAACTGGCAGCCTAACTTCTAGTTTCACTGACTCTGCAAGATGGTGGGCCGTTCTAAAGTGACTGAAAGCCTCTGGCAGCAGGTTGTCCAGATGAAGGCCAAAGGGATGACCCTATCAGCCATAGCAAGACAAGTTGGTCATTCCAAATCTGTGATTTCAAGAATATTGAATCTTTACAACATCACAAACTCATTCAAGTCCCCCAAGAAGCCCACTCTGCAGTGACCAAACCTCTCATTAGCAGAAAGAATCAAAAGGCTAGACTAAGCTTTGCTGAGGAGCATGTTGTGTGGACAGAGGAGAACTGGTCCAAAGTTCACTTCAGTGATGAAAGAAAGTTTAATTTATTTGGGTCCGATGGGAAACATTATGTTCGGCGACAAACTGGAGAAAGACTGAACCCAAAGTGTGTAAAGAAGTCAGTGAAAAGTGGAGGAGGAAGTGTCATGGTTTGGGGCATGTTTTCTGCAGCAGGAGTTGGGCCTCTTATCCCTTTAACTTTCACCCCTAAAAGGAACTTTTGAAAAAATTATTTAACATTAAATTCTTATTAGTAGACATCTGATAAATAGCCCCAAACACTTTTTTTTTCAATTTATTATTTTTTATAAAACTCTACCGTATGGTTGAGATGTCAGTCCATGGTAAATCTTAATTTAAATTCAAAGAACTATTTCATGAGGAATTTTGCAATAATAAACATTCTATTAACTTTATTAGTATCTTGGACACATGTCTTAACACTCAGGGTCCACAAAGTTAAAAAAATATTTTTAAGTGTCTGTATAATATGTATAGCTGTATGGCAATATAAATGTTATCAGAATCAGAACCAGAAAGAGCTTTATTGCCAAGTATGCTTGCGCATACAAGGAATTTGTTTTTGTGACAGTAGCTTCCAGTAGACAACAACAACACGGACAATAAGAAAAATACAATAAGGTGAGAATAAAAAATATACATATTTAAATATAAATAGACAAAAATATATAGAAAACTAAATTAAGAAATAAGTGGTATGTACAGTTGTGCTGTTGATGATAAAGGGAAAAAAAAAAAAAATAGAGATGGAGGTGGTAACAAATAAATATAAGGTTATTGCACATGTTTTTATTGTACGATGGTGTGAACATTTAGCTGTTCATAAGGTGGATTGCCTGTGGGAAAAAACTGTTCTTATGCCTGGTTGTCCTGGCAATTGGGGCTCTGTAGCGCCGGCCAGATGGCAAAAGTTCAAAGAGGGAATGGCTTGGAGGTGAGGGATCCAGGGTGATTTTCTGAGCTCTTTTCCTCACCCTGGATGTATAAAGTTCTTGAAGGGTGGGCAGGGGAGCACCAATAATCCTCTCTGCAGTCCGAACTGTTCTCTGTAATCTTCTGATGTCTGATTTTGTAGCTGAGACAAACCAGACAGTTATTGATGTGCACAGAACAGACTCGATGACAGCTGTGTAGAACTGTTTCAGCAACTCCTGTGGTAGGTTGAACTTCTTCAGCTGGCGAAGGAAGTGCAACCTTTGTTGGGCCTTTTTTGCAATGGAGTTGATGTGAGTGTCCCACTTCAGGTCCTGGGAGATGAAAGATCCCAGGAACTTGAATGACTCCACTGTAGCCACAGTGCTGTCTATGATGGTGAGTGGGGAAAGTGCAGGGGGATTCCTCCTGAAGTCCACTATCATCTCTACAGTTTTGAGCGTGTTGAGCTCCAGGTTGTTATGACTGCACCAGACAGCCAGCTCTTTAACCTCCTGTCTGTAGGCAGACTCATCACCGTCCTGAATGAGGCCGATAAGTGTGGTGTCATCTGCAAACTTCAGAAGCTTGACAGAGGAGTCTTTAGAGGTGCAGTCATTGGTGTAGAGGGAGAAGAGCAGAGGGGAGAGAACACAACCCTGAGGGGCGCCGGTGTTGGTGCTGCGGCTGCTGGACATGAATTTCCCCATTCTCACCTGCTGTTGCCTATCTGTCAGAAAGCTGTTGATCCATTGACAGATAGGGCTGGGAACAGAGAGCTGGTTCAGTTTGGTTTGGAGGAGTGGAGGAATGATACCATTCCTCATGGACATACCATGTCTTTTACTGACATATCAACCGTGCGGTCACGCATGATTTGGCTAATTATTATAAATAAACATTGTTGCATTTCTCATATATTTTGCTATATTTCTGTTCATTACCTTCTACCTTATTCACAACAACTTTGTGGTTTCATCTTTACTTTCTTGGTTGCTTGTTTGACCCTATTATCTGATGACTGACCAGCACCAATCTCGCTTCTGTGTGACTGACTGAAGTTTGTAAACTGCTGCTGTCAATTGAAAACTGGAAATTTCCATCCCTCCATGGAAACACAAGACACAGAGATGGGGCAGTACAGCTGTGAAAAGATTGCTCTCTCATCTCTTTCTTTTGATAGATTTATACCCTATCAAAGTTAGCTCAACCGCACGGTTGATATATCAGTTAAAGGGTTATACAGCTACATGGCAGAGTGAATGCAAATGTTTATCAGAACCTTCTTCTACAACATACGGTTCCTTCCCTGCGTTCATCACCCAATCAGCCCGCAGTGTTCATGCAGGACAACGCTCCATGTCACACAGCAAAACGGGTAAAGCAGTTCTTTGAAACTGAAAACATTGAAATAATGACATGGCCTGCCCAGAGTCCTGATCTCAACCCAATAGAGAACCTCCTTGGCGACAAAGTTACGGCCAAGAAACCCACTACAGTCACCGAACTGTGGAGGAGACTGGAAGAAGAGTGGTCCAAAAATCACACCAGAGCAGTGTGAGAGACTAGTGCTGTCCTGTGGCCACAGATGTGCTGAAGTCATTCAGAGCAGAGGCCTGTACACTTCCTACTATTTGCTGACTGTTGTAACCTTCAGAAAATTTTGTTGTAATCTTTTTCCATGCTACAGTCATTGTTGTTCTCTAATTTTGATCAGTGTGTTTTCTGCAAAATAATGGTTTTTGTTGAAATGCCTTAGTTATTTTGTGGAAACGGTGTTCTGGTAGCATGGTATAGACAGGACAAAAACTCCTTCAACTGTTGAGCAGTGAAGATGACATTATTTCAGAATTGTTCAATTGTTTATAAATTGTTCTCTAATTTTGATCTCCAGTGTGTATATATATATATATATATATATATATATATATATATATATATATATACATACACACACACACACACACACACACACATATACAAGAAACACAAATCTTAAAAACTTGGCCAAATATAAATGTAAACGTTTTGCATGTATTATTTAGGAATGTTCTCTTCTCAGTCACTGTAACTCTCTTCAAACCATTTTTTCCAGAATTTAATCCCATTTGTTAGCAATCAAAATGAAGCCTTCATTATATAACACATTTTATAAAAGTGCATGGGATTTCACACAGCTTGCAAGCAAAGTGATTTTTCTGTCACTTGGAGAAGCTGTTAACGGAGCCATTGATCATGTGTCAGGAGTCATTCATCACAGACTGGAGCAGATTGCATGCTGTTCATAAGCACAGAAGAACCAGAACCAGCCGTTATCCTCCACCTCACATCTGCCCACAACACAGACCATGACTTTAACATCAATATAAAGCATCATGGAGCTGAAACTGCACTTTCTTGTTCTTCTCATTTAGTTTGGACGCTCCATCTAATCTCTGTTCTGCTGCTTTTGTCATGATGACTGTCACTCGCTGTGACACTGGCACACTGTAGCATCATTTTCCCGGGCCAGAGCCCCGACCGGACGCAACTCGAGAAGATTACGCCGCTTTTAATACAGCGCAGATATTCAAGATTAAACACTAGGAGGACACGCTTGACAAAATCCAATTTCCTCTCACCTCTTTTTCTGTTTCTAACAGATTTGAGTTTGAATTTTAGAGGGAAAGTGGAACCAGATGGAGCTGTGATGCTAAAATATAAGATGGCATTTTTATAATGCATGCACATATTTCAGAATATACTGTGCACTACACACTCATTTTAGCATCAGTTGCAAAAGAATATGTGTGGACACATGGTTCTATAAACAAAATTTGATACAACAAAAAACAAAATGTGATATATACAGATAGAAAGATATATAGATAGATTTTCAACACACTTAAACATTAATGTGATGCAAGTGTGCGCGTGTATGACAACACTAGGGCAGTGCTGGAAATACTGTCGGGGAAACACCAACACATTCCAAACCATCCACAGAGAACACACACACACACACCCACACACTCTCTCACACACATTCAGACATAGATAGATAGATAGAACGACAGATCGATCCATCCATCCATCGATAGAACGATATATAGAACGATAGATAGAACGATAGAACAATAGATAGACAGATCCATCCATCGATCGCTAGATCAATCGATAGATAGACAGAACAATAGAAAGAACGATAGACAGATCGATAGATAGTGCAATAGATAGATAGAACGATAGATAGAACGATAGACCAATCGATAGACAGATCGATAGATAGTGCAATAGATAGATAGAACGATAGACCGATCGATAGATCGAATAGATCAATAGATATAGTTAAACAGTTCGATAGTTCGATCAATGGATAGTTTGATCAATAGACAGATCGATCGATAGATCTATAGATAGATAGATCTATAGATACATAGATGGATCTATAGATAGCTCTAAAGATAGATCTATAGATGTAGTTCCACAGTTCGATAGTTCAATCGATGGATAGTTCGATCAATAGATAGATTAATCGATAGATCTATAGACAGATAGTTCAATAGATCAATAGACAGATAGATATATAGACAGAAAACCTATAAAAAAAATTATACTTGTAAAAAATAAATAAACTGAAATAAAATATTTGATACATTTGAAAAGTTAATAAACTGGATTTAAAAATTGCATAAAACAAAAATAAATGTTGTAGAAAAAATATATTTAAAAAAATAAAAAAATAAATAGCTTGATTAAACCAGGGTTAATACTGTAACTGAAAATAAAACTTAATTTCAATATTTGTTTTAAAAAAAATAAAATAAACTTGCATATGTATAATGCATGCACATATATTGTGCTCTGTACATTTATTTTAGCATCGATTTCAAAATTATATTTGTGAACCGGGGGGTTATTTCAATCCAAATTTTAAAGCAAAATTTGAGGTTTATTTTTTTTATAAAGAACACTGAGCCTATTTTAGGCCAATTAATACTTCCTTCCTTCCTCATTTCCTTTCTTCCTTCCTCCTATTTTATTGCTAATTTTTCAGTACTGTAATGCAAAGGAACAGAACATGTACTGTATATTTCTTCATGAAATTCAACCAGTTCTTCCTCTGTTAAGCTGCAGTGCAGCTCAGTAGTTGTTGTATTTGACACAGGAAAGCAGGCGTAGGGTGAGTGAGGTCAGCGCACGGATCTCTTGATTACAGGCGGAAACAACGCGGCCTCAGTCGCCCTGGAGAAACACCAGAGCAGGGCGGCCCGTATGAGTCCGTCCCATGAATGAGAGGCGACGGGTGGAGACCCACATCCAGCAGAGCAGCTCCAACGCGGGGCTTTCCACAAGACACACCACACGCAACCTGTACGCAACTCACATTAAAAAACATACAGCATATCGAAAGCGCTCAAGAGCACTGTGCCGACAAGGAGTATGGGAAAAATGTGATTTACAGCTTGTTGATTTAGAGTCAAATGAAGCTTTAGCTGTAAGCTTTCAGTGCTGAGATGCTGGAGAGGTGTGTTAACCACTCCCTGTCTATTTCAAGGGGCAAGATCCGACTTGCCCAGTCAGAAGGGATTGTCAGGGAGCCGTAAACACTTCCTGTCAGGAAGAGAGCACTTCCTCAATCCTGGAGCAAAAGCACTCAGACTTTAGAGCTGAAGTCACTGCTCTGATTCTGGCTAAACCGGGGATATTATTTTTAACTAAAGCTAAAATAAAATACAAAACAATACATAATTATTTTCATGTAAAGTTTAATAAACTAAAACTTAAAAAAGCTTCAACTTACTGTTGACCTTACTTCATTTCCAATAGATTTTAAAGTTTCAGCAATTTTGTTGTGTTTTTGTTTTAATTAGTCAAATAATAAATTCTAAATAAATTCAAATGGTTAAAACTTTGTCAATATTATATAAACTATAATAGTACACCAATTATACTAAAATAACACAGGACTGCCAGAAAAAAAAAAAATTATAATCATTCAGTATCATAACCACTTAAAAACGCTATGTATTTTGCTGGTTTACCTCTAAAATAGGGCTTATGACATTGCAGACTTCTTTAAAATGTTCATTATAACTTATTAAAGGGCAGCTAACCAAGCTTGTGTTTGTTTAGTGTTATTTAAAATAAGAGCATCCCACACAAACGTGACATTATGCCATTTCCACAGGCGAAAAGCTGAGATCAGTGAGCATTTTATTTCTCCCACAAGACCCTGCAAACATCTCAACTTGATCGTAATATTCCCAGTGGAAAGACATTAAGACTGAGAGGAGGAAGGTCGACCATCGCAGGCCAAGAAGAAAAGAAGAGGCTAATTACATGGGCTGAAAAGCATTCACAAAGTCTTAGGCAATCCAAGTGAGTTTTTCTAACAGCATAACTAAAAATACCTCTTATTTCTTTTTTATGCTGTTCATGGTAGAGTACCTCAGGATTTCATTTGCTTCTGTTTGACCGTTGGATTTAAATGACTATTTATGGCCCACTGGTCTATGCCCTGTCATCCTGAACTAAGACCAGCAGCCCTCATACAAACCCAAACCTACTGCATTAAGAGTTTTGACTGATCTCAGACCAGTGCGAGTCCCAATCTGACCTGCTGGTCTCACACTGGTCCAGACTGATTCAATGCAAATGGAGCAACACGTGGTCTGGCCTCCATCCTGGAAGGTGGAGTGAGTCAAGATTGTGGTACTGACTCAGAATGATCTCAATTAAGCCTTGCATAGCTGTAATTAATGCAGAGTCAAAAACATAACACAGAAAACATTTCACAATATGTTTTTCCCCCACCACAAACTCTGATGATTTCTTATATGGAGAAAAGTGCATGTAGAGTTGCATTATTGTCAGTAAGCTGGCTAAATAGTTTCCTGTTTTTACTATATATATATTTAGTAGTGCTGTCAAACGATTAATCGTGAATAATCACATCCAAAATAAAAGTTTATGTTTACATACTATATATTTGTGTACTGTGTGTATTTATTATGTATATATAAATACACACACATACATGTATATATTAAAGAAAAATATGTTAGCTTTATATCTAAAATATTTATATTTATTTATTATCTAAATTGTATACAGGTATAAATATATATACACATAAATATTTAGTTTTAACATATACATGTATGTGTGTGTATTTATATGTACATAATAAATATACAAAGTAAACACACATATAGTATGTAAACAGATATTTATTTTGGATGCAATTAATCACGATTAATCGTTTGACAGCCCTAATATTTAGGGTTTTTTTTGTTTGTTTGTTTTTTTTTTTTTACATTCTACTTATTTTAATTTTAGTTAACGTTTTAAAACAATTGTGTGTTTTTGTCATTTATTTTTTATATATATATTTGTCTATATAGTTTACATTTTTTTGTTTTTATTTTTACAAATTTTTTTAACTTTTATTTTAAGTTTAGTTTAGTGCTTGACATTTTTATTATTATTATTTTTTTTTACATCTATACAGATTTTATTATTTTGAATAACTTTTTATTTTACATTTTACATATGTTAATATTAGCACATTTTTTAGTAATTTTGTTTTTGTAATTTTCTTGTAATATAGTAATATTTCTACATATTTATTTTTTATTTCAGTTGGTTTTAGTGATACCAGTACGTCGACCTATACTAAACTGAGACATGCTGACTTTTAAACGAGCGGAAATAAAGTTTTATTTTATTTCATATTTAGCTGCTTGATGCAGCTAACAAATGCACTGAGCATCACTGTCATCAGAAATAACCCTTAACAGATGAAAGGATATTAACATTATGACAAAGATAACGCTTTCCTCAGCAGACATTCAAACTAATGTTTTATTTGTGACAATTAGAGACTGAGCTAAAGAATGATTAGCTGCATTACCTGCATATTAGATGCAGGTAATCACACTCACTCAGACCATCTCTCTCTCATAATACTCCACTTTACATAATAATGCAATGATACAATACTCAAACTCAAATGTTCCTTCATTACTAGTTCTACAATGACGTTTTTGAATTAGCAACAAAGACACAGACAAGAGATATCACAGGCACAGCCATGCTGATATACAGCCATATCTCACATCTACTTGTGTGATATTATAAGTTTTATTTTTAGTTTATATGTGTTTCAGGTATTGGAAATGCTATTGAGTTTTAGATCTCTGCTTGAATACTTAAATGTGACATATACATTATAATGACTTCAGAAGTGAGGAGGATCTTGTATCAAACACATGAAGGCGGCATGAGCAAGATGCTCGTGTTTAAAATACAAGGTTTGTCATCTTGTGAAATGTAGTTTTAAGGATCACAAAACAAGCCACACTTCGATGAGTTGTACAACAATTAAAGGCAGAGTGGACTAAACAGGCACCTTAAAACCATCAACAGTCAACGCTGCAGACATATCTCTCACCAAACACTGGTATAAAGTCTCTTAATGCTGATAATTCTCAGAGTCGTGTGGGAGTGACAGCAGGACTCAATAGAGACATGCATGCTTGCAACACTCCTGTCTTTCAGCAGAGGTCAAGAGCTTTCTTCAGCCATTCAATTAAAGGAATAGCTCACATATTTGTACACACGCACACGCTAAACAACACACACACACAGTTACCATAGTTACACATCCAACTCAACTCAACCGTTGTCAATGCATTCAAACCAATGAAGAGAAAACTATTGATTCTCAGCTATACTTATGGAGTGATGTAAGCCAATGTTCATTATGTGAATAGATGGCTTCTCAATTACGTGGAATAGGAATTTTTCCATGTCATGCATACAACTCATTCACTATTGCCACAATTTCTCTAACCTAAATGCTTTTTATAACTATCAGACTCTGTTTACTCTACTACTACAAAATCATGAAATGGAAGGACAATTTATATTTGCCTACAAAACCAATTTCCACATTAACAATATAAACCAAAATTGGCATTAATCAGGTGTCCTAACAGACAAGTATTATACAGTATATATGTGTGTGTGTGTACACATTTATACAGTTAAACCAACATTTATTCAGACATTTTCAACATTTCTCGCATTACCACAGTTTATTCGGTATAGTTGTATATATATATATATATATATATATATATATACATATAAAATATGACAAGAACTCAGTGTTAAACTGTGTCAGAACAAATTTATCTTGATAATGTCAGATATTTGATGGAAAAGTATGTAATGGATTACAATCAACTAAAAATTCAAACTGTTAGTATGACAATACTTACACAGCCATCAATATAGTCCACTGTATGAACAATTTCTGGATATAATATGTCAGTTTACATACATAAATGAACTATAGTGTCCTGCACCCACCAGTAAAACAAACACACACACATATATACATACACACACACACACACACACACACATACATATATATATATATATATATATACACACACACACACATACAATATATATATATATATATATATATATATATATAAAGTAGGGGTGAGTGATATGGCAAAAATATCATGTCACGATTTTTTTCAGAAATATCACGATTCACGATTTTAATCACGATTCTATGTCATGTTGATTTTGCTATTTTGCAAGTTGTCTGAGCAGTAAAGCCAAACTAATTTCCCTATTCCAAGCCTTACAAGGCAGATATTTAGGCCAAAATGGGCAAAGATAAAAATCTTTGAAAATAAGAACAAAGATAGGCTACATGTTACAAATACACATAATATACAAATAAAACAAACTATGATTTTCAGGTACAGTAGGTGTACTTAACAGTAGCATTCAAGAAATTGAATTAACAAACCAAACACTACATACAGAAATTATATGCTGACTCTTATTAAAGCAACTGTATTAAAGTTATTAAGTCAAGAGCAGTGAGCGATTTTTCTTTGCGTTTTGTTTTATTAGCCTACCACAACTTACATGGTGAAAAGTGCACATAGAGTTGCATTATTGTCTTGGAGCTTATGGAGCTTGTCTGTTTTTCTCTCAACTGTCTACTTTCACTTTAGACATAACCAACTGTGTTTATATGTAATATGACACGAAAGATATTAGCATGTCGCATGATATATCGATATCGGCGAATATGCCGCCGATATGAACTTTTTTTTTTTTTAGAACGTATAGACCTTTTTCCTGAGTAAACGATGAGTGCCGCCATTACGCAGGTGATATGATCCAAAAAGGTGTAATTACTTAGTTTGTCCAGCAGAGCGCGCTCCATTGTTTGTTACTGGCAACCCATGTCACTATAGTGTAGAGATGCGCCTGAGTCAGCTGCTTCAGATTATCCGCGCGCCAACCACCCTCATCTATATTTTATCGTCACATTACACTGATTCCAATTCTTAGTTTTGCATGATGACATCATGAATGGATGGCTATATTTTTAACAACAGACGTTGTTAAAAAAGCTGATATGCGCATCATTGCACGCGTGGTATCTGGAGCTGATCGTCGGAGTGTTTATATGACGCCACGTCCCAGAACTTAGTAGCCTAATCAATAATAATTATTATTATAAGATTCTGCGTGCCTCCTCTGGCAGGCTCTCGAGTATGAACTCGTAGTATCTGGGGTGGAGAAGCGAATGGGAAATAACAGAGCGGGCGCGGGCGCATCAGGTGCGATCATCAAACACATTTCAAAGGAAGCCGGCGCTACTGTCCTGGCCGCATTGGGGAATATTTGCATTCATTCATATGCGATTGAATTAGTTATTCATGTGGTGGACTGTCATGGTTTTGGCAGGACACTACTGAATGATGCGCATCAGCTGATAAAGAAGTGGATATGTCGTACACATTTGTAGCAGTACACCACTGCTATAAAGTAAATAAACAGTGTCCCCGTCTTGTGGTCTTACAGAGAGCTTATCATACTCGTTTGCTACATTAGTAAACCCTTATAATTTCCGCTATGCAGAAAACGCAGACAGAAGCACGGAATTCAATCATAAAAATAGAATTTACAGTATGACGCGGATTTTCACGGATATATATATATATATATATATATATATATATATAAACAATTTTTTAGCAAATGTGGTGATCAAACAAAAATATGTAATGGAGGCACGGTATTTAACAATTACTGTACTATAAAATAGCCTACACAAAAATATCGGCCGATATATCGTTATCGGTCTTTTTTTTACTCCCTAATATCGGTATCGGCCTCAAAAAACCCATATCGGTCTGTAGCACGATACTACAATTTCATGCTACAATTTTACATTTTTTCAAAAGCAGATCGTGGAGACATTTTAATCATCCACGATAAAAAATCGTTGTATCGCACACCCCTACTTTAAAGTATCCTCTTTTGTGTTCAAAAAGAAAGAAACTCATACATGTTTGGAACAACTTGAGGGTCAGTCAGTGACAATAGAACTTTCATTTTTGGCTGAACTGTCCCTTTAAGATACTGTTTTGTATTAAAGTTCGTGGCAACTAAACACATATCACCTCAAAAACTATTCTACAAACTATCAGCCCTTGGAATTTTTTTTTATCCACATACAAAGTGCAATAAACCGGTTTGATTCTCAGATCACACAACAATCAAGATCTGACCGGACAGATTGTAACCAGCCTGTATGGCGCCTTTAGCCCTGCATCAGGTCAATATCTCATTTGATCAGCTTGTTATCAATACCCCAGTAACTCAGGCACGATTTACTTTTACACAACCAGTAAACCTCTGAGAACCACTCAAATGCTCTCAGAAAACTGCATTATAATCCAGTAAATTGTCTGGTAAGAACAAGCCTAGCTTTAAATAGTGGACTAGTGAAAATCTAAAAGCTAAAGCTAGTTTAGAGAAAAATAACAAACCCTTCTGTTCTGCAAGGTCACTGCAGGCTGTGCTTCCATTATCTTCTGTTTATCTTTCAGTAATTCACTTTCAGGAGTCCTTCAGCTATTTAACCTGAGCAATTTAGCATAGTCATCTGTGCGGTTGTGTGTATGTTGGGAGGGTGTTGTTAATTAGCACTACTTTGAAATGATAATTGATCATCTTTACAAACGCTCTCAGCCGAGAAGGTCTAAATCACAACAACAAAAACACTAATAAGAACTAAGAAATCATAAGCCAATGGTATCAGCCAGCCTGCTTACCATATTCCAATAGCAAAACAGATTTAATTGTTTATGTTTTAATGATAATAAATCTGTGTTGTCACAATACCACAATTTGGATAAAGTTCACGGTTCCCTGTACCAATTTCAGTGGAAAAAAAAGAAAAACTAAAAAAGAAAAATAGATAAATAAATAAATAAATAAATAAATAAAATTCACAATATTCTGAGCCATTTGACTATTTTATTTAACTGTTTAAAAAATTAAATGAATTTGTTAATAATTGTAAAAAAAAAAAAAAAAAAAAAAATGCAAGTGATTAATACTTTAAAATATTTTAAAACATTTATGATTTTTTATGATATTTTAAATATTTATGACGACAGAAGGATAATTTTGGGGTAAACTGTCCCTTTAAATGCCTCTGATTGGCCCTTACATTCAAAAAACTAAACAGACACGTCATTTCCATCTCTAAATTTGAGACTTGGCACCAAAGTGCTAATACTTTTGACAACACTAAATTGAACGCAACAAAGTCTGTACAATCAATGTAAACAGAATTCTGTAATATTAATTATGAAATAGTTCCAGCTCTTAAATCTGATTGGATGAGCCACTCCAAAGCTACCGAATTCTAGGTTAGTGCAGCCAAAAAATTGCTAAAAGCCAATAAACCGCATGACTTTGCAGAACTGTCCCAATCCCATAACTATTTACACGTGCTATTTCAACAATAACGACCCTTCTAAAATCAACTTCTTAAAAAGGAACTGAATGCATTTGAAACTTAAAATATACAGATCGAATCTGACTAAATTTCAATCAATTGACAGCCCTAATTCCTTCTCTCTCCTGAGAATCACCTGCAATAACAAACAAACCGAAGCAAATGACTAAACACTGCTGTTGTTTCGAAATCAAGATGGAGCAAAACGCTTGACACAGATATTGGCATTCCGAGCATTTGGAAAGCATTTACATAATTATCATCCACTTGTCAAGTAATTAAGACATTAGTTGGCCTTTTCAAAGCACTAGAAGTATACTCATGTTTCAGCCTCACCGGTCGATAAACGGCATTCTGTATGAGCAAGCAGAATTACTGCGATGGACGGAGCATAATAATGTCACATGTAAGCAGTTCCCACATGGATAGTGAATCTATGATGCCTGCTTTCACAAAATATAGCATGGAGCTATGAACTCTAGTTAAATTGATAGTTCAACTAAAAATGAAAATTTGCTGCTAATTTTACTCACTCTTAGAATGTAGGTGACTTTTGGTTTTTCAGCAAACACACTAAAGAATATTTTTAGCTGAAACCGTTAGGGTTAGTTCACCCAAAAATGAAAATTTGTCCATTATTTACTCACCTTCCAGGCATCCTAGATGTATATGATTTCCTTCTTTCAGATGAATCCAATCGGAGTTATATTAAAAATTATCCTGGCATTACCAAGTTTTAGAATTGCATGGGCAGGTGTTTCTCTTCATCAGTCCAATAAAGTGTGAATTTCAGGAAAAAGGAAAAAAAGTGTGTTTACAGGAGCAAAGGAAGCAAAGTTTCCTTACTTTAGCAAAGGAAAACCAGTCTCCCTCTTGACTCCGAATTCCTGAGTCATTTTTGCTTTACAAATCCTCATTTTGTACATCTAATTTGTGACTGTTGTTTTGTTTTGATCTCTTCTGAGCAGCGCATGCACACCGCCGACATTCTACGCCACCCACCCTGAGCTGCTTCTGTGTACGACCAGTTGGCGCAAGCTAGATTTAAGTGATTATTGCGTTTAAATATGGATATTTTTCTTACAAAAATGTATCGATTCACTACAGGAGGTCTTTATTCACCCCCCAGAGCCGTGTGAGGCACTCTTTATTATGGATGGACACACTTTATTGGACTTGTTTCGGACTGATGAAGACAAACACCCATGCAATTCTAAAGTTTGGAAATGCCAGGATAATTTTTAATATTTGTAATTTTTAATCATTTTTAATAATCCGATTGGATTCGTCTGAAAGGAAGTAAGTCATATACACCTAGGATGCCTAGAGGGTGAGTAAATAATGGACTCATTTGTATTTTTTGTTCTTTACTGTTCTACTTAAAAATGTCACCTGCATCTTTAATTTTGTGTAAATTAACAACAATTTTTTGGGGTTGAACTACCCCTTTAATGTTTAGGGTCATACATTTAACTGCAGTTTCTTGAGCAGCAAATCAGCATTTTTTTTATTTTTTTTTGAAGGATCACATGACACTGAAGATTCCGTTTTTGGAAAGCTATTTTAAACGTATAATATTTCACAGTTTTTACTGTATTTTTGATTAAATAAATGCAGCCTGTGTGAGCAGAAGAGCCTTTTTAAAAATCATTAAATAGTATATACTGTATGTTGTACAATTTTAACCAGCCAAACCTTGACACGCACACACCTGCGCTTTCCCATATTATCTAATGCAGTATCTCTTCCTTAAACAAACTTGTAATTCAGTAAACGGGACAAACGGCATTTGATAAGAGAGCTGACCAGCACAAACGACACTCTCTCACTGACTGCAGTAATCAAACTACAGCTGAACTCCAGTGCTTTTAATTAGACTGTGCAGAAGCTGCGGTATTTACCAGGATTGATGAGTCAGTTGCTTGTTGTCTGGCTTTGACAGGCAGTCCATGAGCATGTTGCTTGTGAGCACCTGAAATTCAGATCAGCTCAGCAAGAACGAGAATGACAGTGACAACAGCCTGTCATTCAGCAACCTGCAGCATGCAGCACTAACTGAAGATAAACAGATAGTTAGGACACCTGCGGGCACGCATGCATTTTATTATATCACTGTTTGAAGCATGCGGTTTCCACTTCCATCACATCACCAACCAGAGAGCGTACGGTGAGCACACGGGCCGCACCTCGCAGGAAAAGGTGTGTCAGGTATGAAGCGCAGAGGAAGCGTTCTGAACGAGCTACACGTTTTGTGATCACTCTGGCTGATTGCCATGTAAACACTCAAATAAATGCTATGCAAATAAACTTAACATGCGTGAATGTCGACAGCATCCAAGCAGTGTGCACACATTCAGATTTTCACTGGTCATGCCACAGAAAGAATCACTAAACATATTGCAAGACGTTAAAAAAAAAGACAAATGACTGACTTACACTGGAGGTCGGAGGTTACCATTACTGTTGACCTCTGAAATCTTTCTGCGTATTTTCAGCCTGAATGGTTTAATTCAAGGGATTAATTATCTTCTAGAGCAAAAATCATTTGGATAACAAATGCCTAGTGACCATTTTTCATTTCCAGCCCAAAATATATTGAAACCCATTTAACATAAATGGGCAGTATAATGACTCCACAAATCCACCAACAACCTAAACTCAAGAAACTCAGAGACCTTTATGGATGTTAACAGCAGTCAAACCCAAGCTCAGACCCATGGATTGTTTCTGGATGTCGATAACAACGTCCTCCCTGCTCATAACCGTCGTGAAGCACATAAAACAACTCGTTTTACCGGTTTTGATGCAGACCTTCTATGCTAAAGTGTGGCCTTTACCCTCACAAAGTATGTCAGAATGTGTAAACCCTGTTATTGTCAAATATTTTCAGTGTGATCACACTACCAGTAACTGTGTACACGCATTAAAAAAAATAAATAAATCTATTTTTTTATTTCTATTTTTCTATTTTATATTTTTTACTTGCAAATACTAAATAAACAATACATTGTATGTGTGATACTATTTAAAACAAAATACTTTTTTACTAAACAAAACCCTGTCAACAAAAATAAATAAATTTTAAAATGTACTCAAAATAACTGAAAAGTTAGTAAAAAAAAAAAAAAAAGAAACAGATTTTATGAATTTTTTTTTTTATTATTATTATATATAGGCTATATATAGCACATAACTTAGATGTAAGTAGGCTGAGTGATGCTCGATACATGATAGTGTCCCATTCAGCGCTGAATATGTACCTGTGGAGGTAAGCGTGAGAGCGCATCGGTCTTACCTTCTCCTGCTTGCCGTTCTCGGGCTCGGCGGGTGGAGAGGTGGGGGATTTGACCGCGGTCACCCCGCTACTGCTGCCCGAGCTCGAGCCGCTGCGCTCAACTGTCTCCACCTTTATGAGCCGGTGCTTCGGAGACACGTACTTGACGTCCGGCGAGCCCGCGGAACTCAGTCCAGTGGAGAAGGGCATGTTTCCGCCTGGCGTGTACGGATCCTCGAAGTCCAGCTCCTTCTGGAGTTTGTAGGCGGTGAGGATGTCGGGCTGCGCGGACATTAATCCGGTGCCCGACTGCTGCTGGAGGTGGAACGCCGGAGGGCTGGAGACGGTGGTGTGGAAGTGTCGGTAGTCCGGTTTCGGAGGCGCCGGTGGCGGGGCTTTGGTGGTTTTGAAACCCAGGTGCTCCTTGAACCATCTGGCCATGCTGCCAGCGCATTGCTCTCAACTCCGATACGAGATATATCCGTACCAGTCCCCGTCCGAGAGTCTCTGGAACGCGTCCGAGTGCTGTGGTTCTGGCTCCGGCGGCGTGAAGTGCCCGTTCACCCACTCTATCACTTTCTGTTTGGCGAAACTCTGCGTGAGACTCCTGCGCTCTCTCCGTGCGAGCGCGTGTGTATGCTTATGTGTGTGTGACAGCTGAGCGGCTGCTGGGATACATTGGGAATTTCTACCTGAGATACTCTGCCACCTATCGGTGTACTCTGACACTGAAAAAAACACAAGAAAGGAAGGATTTTATCACAAATATGTTGTGTGCGCTAAACTCGCGTATCCGAAAGCTTTGCAGTTCATAGCGACAAACAGGTGTTCAGGATGGTGTGGCTGTTTTTATTTTTAATTATTTATTCTTTTTTTTAATTAAACATTTCTGGTGTGGTATTCGTGGTGTATGCATGCTCTTATTGCGCATTTCCCATATTTGATGAATTGGCTGTGTGCATTCATGGAATTTCTTTTTCTTATTTTATTATTTGTGTGTGCGTGTTCCCTGTAAAGAGCAAGAACTTTTGGGGGGGATTTATTTTGAAAAATGTTGAACATTTTTCACCTAAAGCTCTTTGCACTGCAGCAGCCTGTTGTCAAGAACTGATTCTTGATGCTGGTTGTTAAAACATTCCCGGTCAAAATGCCTAGTCTTCAAAATTTTCATTATTTCAGTATTCATACCCCTTCATTTTTGTGTGTTTTGTTATGTTGCTGCCTTATGTTAAACTGCTTTGAATTACTATTTTTCCCTACATCAATCTACATTCCATTCACTATAATGGCAAAGCAAAAAAAACTTTAACATCTTAGCAAATTTATTAAAAAACTTTAATGATTTTAACACAAACATACATCTGGGGAAAAGTTCAGAAAAAAAATGCTGCATTGAAGATTTACAGAAGCAAGTAGTCTCTGTTACCCTAATAGAAGTTTAAAACAACCAGGCAGGACTTTTCCTAGAGCTGGCCACCTAGCCAAACTGAACAATCGATGGAGAAGGGCTTTGGTTAGACTGGTGGCCAAGAACCTGATGGTCACTTTAGTTGAGCTCCATGATCAAATGTGGAGACAAGACAAATCTACGGAAGGACAAACATTACTGTAACACTCCACCAATGCAACCTTTGTGAGAGTGTGGGCACGTTTCAGCCCAGCTCTCCTCAGTGAAGACACACAAAAACACACCTGGAATCTGCAAAAAAAGCACATAAAGGACCCAGAGAGTCTGAGAAACAAGATTCTCTGGTCTGATGAGCCTCAATTCCAGAACCTCAAAACCAGGCAGTGCTTATCACCTGGAGAGTACCACCCCAAAAGTAAAGTGTGCTGGTAGCAGCCTCATGCTGTGGAGCTGTTTTTCAGTGGCAGGGACTGAAGGACACGTCAGAGTAGAAGAAAAGCTCAATGTACCAAAATTGAGATAGCCTTAATGAAAACCTAGTCCAGAGCATTCAGAACCTCAGACTGGGAAGAAGGTTCGCCTTCCAAAAGGACAATAATCTGAACCACATAGCATGAGTGGCTAAAAGACAACTCTGTGAATGTCCTTGATTGGTCCAGACAGAGCCCGGGCTTGAACCCAGAAAATGGAGAAACCTCAAAATGTGTGTCTGCCCCCATCCAACCTGACAGAGCTTGAGAGGTGAGGAGAAGAATGGCAGATAATTGCCAAATGCAGATGTGCAGAGCTTGTCACATCATACCAAAGACTTGAGGCTGTAAAGGTGCTTCAGCGAAGTACTGAGATAAGAGTATGAATACTTTTTTTTAAGTTTACAAAGTTGTGACAATTTGTTTTTTGTTATTATGGTGTATGGAGAGTAGATTAATGTCGAAAAAAAAAAAAATTAACATAAGGCAGCAAAATAATACGTGGGAAAAAAAGGGGGGTATGAATACTTTTGCAAGGCACAGTAGCATAAGATTTACAAGCAATTTTTTGTAGGCCAGTCATTCTTGACTGGAAATACTACAAAGAAGATGGGAAAATTATTTTTAAAAATACAAAAAGGCTAAAATTATTACCATTTTGTGTGAGCAATATCAGTAGGTTTTAGTCATTTTAGGAAAATCATCTTCAGGTCAAAATGACAAGAACACAACATAAGAGCTAAAAACACAGGTGAAATTTGGGTTATAGAGGGGGACTTACAAAGAAAGACTCAAAATATTATTTTGAAAATGTTCTAATGTGGACTCGCACCATAAGAGCCTTGACTCTTTAAGAGTGTTGGTGAATAAAACATTCCAGAATTCATTCTTCAGGTCAGTAGACCTGTAAGTTTCTCATTGTGTGCCATCAGTCTGTCAAATGTGCAAATGAACACCTGGACGGCATCTGAAATGTCCTTTTGCATGACAAAAACCCAATACATTTACAAAAACAAACCCAATCCAAATTTGTGTGCATCGTTCTGTCAGTAACAACTTGTTTCTAATGCACTCCCTGTTCCAGAAATGTAAAAAAAGCAACATTTAATTTCAGAAATGAGAACACATTCACAAATACGGCTGCACTGTTTGTCCTCGTTCTTCAATAAGAAACACAGATGCTTCCGTGTCGTTTTTTTTTTTATTATTATTTATTTTTTAAAAAAAAAAGTAGTATTTCTCTTTAACACCAGTATCCTTCAGGACAAAAGCATAGTATGTAGCAAAGTAGTTTAACCCTGCTAAGAGAGAGCCACATTTAATTTGCCTGGTTTGATTCCCTGTCACAGTACTCTACAAATGAAAGACTGTGGACCCAAATGCAGTCATTTATTTGCAATAGTAGGAAAAGGAAAAAGTGAAAAGGTGGTTTGAAGAAGATACAAATGCATAGATTTTGTAATAAAATGAATAATTTATTGAGTCTTAGTATCAAATGCAGACTTACATTAAATACATCAGTTCATTCACTGGCTCACATTTATACAATATAGTAAATCACTGATCATGCAGTCTGACCATTCAGCTTGATGGAATACATTTTATAAAACAAAATTATGATTAAAAAGCATAATTAAAATCTGACACAAATCAGTTTAAGTGCCTAAAAACTCTTCAAGTGCCTCAAAACTAAAACAGATCTTTGCACAAAAGATCACTAGAGAATCCGTCGACATCAGCCTTGCAGATGCTTAAAGAAACCTTCCCATACTTGCGCTTAATCTCCTGCAACTGAAGAGAAAAACCCATTTACATGTATGCATTTAACGGATTTTGCTTTTATCCAAGGCAACTTAGAGGAACAAGCAATTTGTCAAAGAGCCAAAAGAAGAGGAGAAATGCAGAGATTTTTAAATACCAGGATGTTTTATCAGAAGAACAAGTGTTCCAGGAACTCCTTCATGAGATTTGTCTCACCTTGCATTGGTCAGTAACTTTCTCCAGCGTCCGTATGATGGCCTGCATCACCGGAGCTAAAGTCTCCTCACTGTAGCCGGTGTAATGCTCTAGACTCTTGTTCTGCCAAACAGTCATTATCAAGATTAAACGTTCACATCGTTTTGGTGCCAGTGGATTACTTTCAATATTTCACACACTTCCCCAAACGCTGGTTTAATACTCAAACAGACATGTGCTTTGTACAGTTTTACACATCCAGGCAAACTAATCTTAGCTGAAAACCACACACAGAGCAAGAAGTTAATGACAGTTCACAGACAAGACAAATAAACAGCTGAAAGAATGAGGTGAAATCAAGGCCTTACCCACTGGCGAGAGCCAAGAATCCTTAAAGATGCTCCAAATGCAGCCGCTGCCATGAGGGAAGGAGGAACGTGGACCAGATCATAATCCAGAACAGCCACTTCCATCAGGAACGACGCCAACTCACACTCCCTCGGACCAGCCTGGAGTTAATAGTAGGAGTGATGAATGAATGAAGGAGAAGAAGGGTAAAAAATAAAAACACACACAAGAAAAAAAAAAAAAAAAAAAAAAAAAAAAAAAAAACCCACCAACACACACACACACACACACACACACACACACACACACACACACACAAACCACAACAACAACACAATTTAAATCAAATTTGAGATGCAAGCACACCATCTCCCTGTGAAACTCCTGCTCTAAACATTTGGAAATACAATGTAATCACAATCACACGTTTTCGTTTTTTTTTTTTGTCCACCAAACCTGCATTTAATTGATCCAAAAGACAGCAAAAGCAGTAATATTGTGAAATATTTTTTACCATTTAAAATAACTTTAATGTTTTAAAATGTAATATATATCTCAATTTCACAGTCATGATTCAAATGAATGTAGATACAACAAAGAACGTATACATTTATACTATGTTTAATGCCATCTTTTTTTATGACTGAAGGCAAGTATCACTGATTTCAACTGATGTACCCATTTCCCCCCATAATATTTAACCATTGAATAAAACCATACAACATTACAGTATAACTGAGAGCATATATTTTATATATATATATATATATATATATATATATATATATATATATATATATATATATATATATATATATATATATATATATATATATATATATATATATATATATATATATATATATAATATATATATATATATATATATATATATAAAAAGTTTCCAAAAAAGCAGTTTTGGTTTTCATCCATTATAATCAAATGTTTTTGGAGCAGCAAATCAGCATATTAGAATGATTGCTAAAGGATCATGTGACACTGAAGAGGAATAAATTGTAGCATATATTCACATAATAAAAGTCAAAATGTAAAAATATTTCACAATATTACATTTTTCAAAAACAAATCTTACTAAGCCCAAACTGCAACAGTAGCGTATAAATTAAAAGGAATTTACCTGGCCAATCTTACAGGCTCTCTGTAGGAAATGAGTAGGGACGGGTCTCCCGAGGCTGTAATTTAAGCGCTTCAGGACGATTCTCTCCATTCGGCGCATGTCTCCACAGGTGTACGCGCCGTCAGTCACAAATGCAAAGTCTCCCACTGTGGGCGGGTATCGCTCTTCATACTTTGATGCGATCAGCATTGCAGTCACACAGACCAGCTGCAAATACTTCTTGGGCACCGGGTTATTCTTTAAAAATAGTTGAGAAATCTTTAGATGGAATGGGATCCATGAGAGTGCAAGCAAATTTACAAATATCAAACCTCATTAGTGGATGAACACAGTGTGCATTGGTCATTTAGGGCTCTAAAGTGCAATATGAGAAGCCATCATGACCACTACTATCACATTTAAGAGGTGATTTGAGATCACAAACCTGAAGGAAGCAATCAGCGATGCTGACGGTCATGAACAGGGTCTCCTGCCGCAGTTTGAACTCTCTCTGCACCTGCATGAGCCAGTCGATGGCGACCGCACGCATGTCTCCGCTCACCTCCTGACCTTCCAGATAATGTGGTCTGATGGACATTAAATCCTACAGGATAAATCAAGAGAATCTTGTAAGACATGATCATAAAGCTGAATTAGTCAAGATGACAACTGGTGTCAATCGGTGCATTAAACTCCAGCCATTAAAATTCTCTGAAAGCTAAAGTTATAACACTTCAAAGGGAAATGGTCATTTACTGTCTCACATGTCATCTCAAAACTGCATAACTTCATGGAACACAAAACACTGCCAAAAGACTCATTTGGATGAACTTTAACTCTTTATGGTGTGATATTCCCCTGTATAACATCTCTTTACCTCAAGGTGTTTTAAATAACTGTAGATGTCGCACACATATTCACTGCACATCTGAGCATCGCCAGCATCGGCAGAATCCACATCTGGGATGTTGAGCAAAAGGCTGGAGAAAGCCTGAGGAGCATCAGACGGTTTCTGAAGATGCTCTGAATCCTGACAAACATCAGCGTGTGGAACTGGTTGCTGATAATGAAACAAACAACTTAAACATGACCATCCCAATATTCAGTCTGTAGCCATTGGATGGATGGATAAATCCAATTTAATATACACTATAGTTCAAAGTCTGTAAGATTTTAGAAAAACTCTTTTTCATCAGGGATGCAAAGCATCCTTAAAAAAAAAAAAAAAAAAAAAAAAAAAAAAGTGCATTACGGTTTCCACAAAAATATTGCAGCACAATGGTTTTCAATAATGATAATAATCAAAAATGTTTTTTTGAGCAGCAAATCAGCATATTAGAATGATTTCTGAAGGTTAATGGTACTGGAGACTATAGTAATGATGCTGAGGAAAAAAAAAAAAATAATAATAAAAGCAGGCATGCATGTACGCATGTATGTTTGTTTGTACATATACATACATACACACACACACACACACACACACATTTTAGAATATAAACAAAAATATATTATATATTTTATTATATTATATTATATATATAAAACTCTTTAAGTTGTAATAATTTCACAATAGTAGTGTTTTTTTACACTGTATTTTTGATTAAATATATGCAGCCTTGATGACCAGAAAATAATAAAAAATAAAAAATAAAAAATAAAAAAAATAAATAAATAAAATAAACAATCAATCTTACTAAGCCCAAACTTCTCTTTTTGCGAAGGGAAAAGGGAGACAATTACCAGTTCCTTACAATAATGATTTTAACAAAGCATACAAAAGACAACAATAGTTTTGGCCCAGAAAGGTATAAATATTTTCATAAAGAACATTTCTCACCTTGACCGTGTCACACACCTCAGAGATTCTCTCATTTTCTGTTGAATAAGCTTTGGCTTTGGCTGCTGGACGCTTGGCTTTTGCGTTTTGCTTCACACGTACAGCTTTTTGTCTCTAATGAAGGAAATGTTACTCACACTGCAGCAGAAAAGAAGAAGAAAAAAAAAAAGTTCTACAATCAACAAGATAAGTCACGGTTACCTTCGGCACATCTACACCTTTGTTAACGCCAATCACATTAGACGCGTTTCCTAAAGGCACCCGGGACCGGAGTAAATACGGCACCTCAGTCTTCTGAACTAAGGCGTGTCTGGAATTCGCCTGCACAAACAACACGTGAAACAAAAATAAGCCACAAAACTTTTTACAATAGCTCTTATTTCAAGTAATAAATACTGCTTACTCGTGTAACTCGAAGTGACATCGTTTCCCCCCAATAAAATACGACACAAACAAAATAAAATGTGACCTAAAGTTTATAAGCGAAAATCAGCGTTTGATCGATGCTAATTAACATGATAGACAGCAGGTGATTTATTATACGTCTTCACTTCACACGAGCGTGCGCAATGCGCAATGTGCGTGAGACTGCATTATTTAACGTCAACAAAATAATTATTTAAATTGGTTAGTTTACATCTTTGAGGTTTTGATGTGCACTGTGAAAAATGCAGTTTGAATTATTGTAAGAATATTTAAATCGGACATTAAATAGAAATATAGATAAATAATATATAATGGGTTATTTCATGAAAATGTCATTGAATGGATCAAATCTATTATTAAACATGGGAATATGGGCATCTTTATTCATATTATAGCACACCAAGGGGTTAGCATTTTTCATTAAGGAAGCTTACCTCTATAAGAATAACACCCATCTCCTCCACACCATCAGCTGTCCATCAAAAGATGTTGAAGCGCAAAATTAAATCAAGTGTTTGGCACCTCTGCACCGCAAATAAAAATGGCAACAGGAGTCATAGATGACCTCTTTATATAGGCCTTCATATGAGTGTACAGAGGATGTGCATACTTGCTTTATATTTCATAGGATTATGGTAATATAGAATAGAGCAGAGATAGAAGTACCATGCTTTTTGTACTCAACACACCTGAGACTTTGAAGGAAATGAATAATACATTTTAGTCATACACAAAATGCACACACACCTTTAGAATAAGTTGGGGGTGAAAATATAGTTTCCAGCAGCCCCAGATGCCATTGAGCCATTACTAACCATTAATAAATCACCTAAAACTGCTTTTATTTACATTTTGAATGTGAGAATATCCTCTGTAGTGAATGGTCCACAAGCAATCCACACCACTACAGTGAACGTCTCATGAAGCCAAAAGCTGCGTGTTTGTAAGAAACAAATCCATCATTTTTAGCTGTAACTTCTGGCGAAAATACCATAATCCATAATGATGCTTCCATGATATCTCCTGTTGTCCTCTCATCAAGATCCACCCACATATTTGTTTAGAACTGTTTTGGACTGTTTTTACTTGATCTGTGCATATTGCTTTGCTGATTCACTGGAGGAAGTGTTATCACTGATCATGGACTGGTATTTCAGCCAGAAGCAGCAATTTAAAATTTAAAATGTCTTAATGACAAATTTGTTTCTTACAAACAGCTTTTCTTTTTAGGCTGAACCATTGGTGTAATTCCTGTGATGACTATTGACTTCATAAATAATTAAAGTGATATTTAAAAGTCCATTTGAATGTTTTAGTAACCAGTCATGTTTCTGCGATCTTCTGTGAAATAACTGACATATTTACCATTTGAAGTGATATTCCCAAATGTCAGAAGGAAAAAATAAATAACTAAACGACAAACTCAGACTACCTGCTGAGCTGGATCAGATTTCAAAAGGGTACTGCAGATTTCAGGCATCTCTAATCTCAGTTCTCTCTCTGCTTCCATATCTGTTCCTAATTCGTTTATGGCCTCCAGTCACCTTTTCACCTTTCCTTCACACTCTCCATCTTCCCTCAAGTCTTTTTTTCACTTTAAAGGCTTTCTCTTCCGCTAGCTCTGCCTCTCTCTGACATTTTATTGACATTCTTTTTAAAAGGCTCTCTGAATATCCACAGAGTTTCTTGTTTTATGCATTTTTTTCCCAATCGGCTGCTCACATTGTTTCTTGCCAGACTTTCTCTGAAGCCATTTTAAACATCTGACAGCATGTCATCAGTCAGCTTGGCCTATTATTCATAAGATGTAGAGCGTCATCTTCCTCTCTAAACACTTCCCTGTGGTTCTCCTGTCTCTTCCACAAATTCAAGAAGAATGAGCTGCAGCCATCTAATGAAAGAGTCTCTTGCTGTCACAAGTTACTTACTGTGTTACTTACTTACTTGTGTGCTGATATTGGGCCTCTGAATGTGCTGTAGGTCTGAAACTTGTGTGTGTATGTGTGTGTTTATGTGTGTATGGTATGTGTATGGTGATTGTGTGAGTGTATGGTTTTGTGATGGGAGATGGATCACTGCTGTACAGATCAGGGTCTCTCCTCTGCACGCACTGACGCTCTCAACAGCCTCTGACAAATGAAGGAGCACAATCTCTGTCTCTCTGCCTCTGTTCTCATGTCAACAGCTCAATCACTGCTGCGCTGTTGCCGTTCTCACATCACTCCACTGGACACATTGAGATAAACGGCTTATATAGCGAACATCTGAAATGACATAGCAATAGCATGAGAAAATAAAGTATTTTCTGAGATTTTCAAATGGACTGCACATAATAAAATGTCAGTTTATATTGCTAGAATTGACAGAATATAAATTCTTATTTTGTCATTTCGATAGTTGAATGTATTCTCATATCTGAATGCAGGATTTTTTAAATGTATGGAAGCTTGTTCCCACAACAGAACGAAAAAACTAAAAAACGTAATTGCGAGTTTACATCTCACAATTCTATTTCTTGAGAATTCTGCTTTCTTCTGTTTCTTTCTGTTTGAATGATGCATTAAGAGCCAGGGGTGTAAACTTTTGAACAGAATGAAGATGTGCCCATTTTACTTATTTTGCCTAAATATCATATATATATATATATATATATATATATATATATAATTTATTTATTTTTTTTATTTAGTAGTGCTCTTTAGAAGCTACAGAAGATACTTACATGTTTCCCAGAAGACAAAATTTAAGTTAAATTTACCCTGATCTTTACATTCAAAAAGTTTTCACCCCTGGCTGTTAATGCATCGTGTTTCTTTCTGACGCACCAGTGAGCATTTGAACCTTCTGTAATAGTTGCATATGAGTCCCTCAGTTTTCCTCACTGTGAAAAGATGGACCTTAAAATCATAGTCATTGTTGGAAAGGGCTCAAATAAATACACAAAAATGCTGAAAAAAAAAACAAAAAACAAAAACAAAAACAAATGATTTGTGGGACCTGAAGGATTTTTCTGAGGAACAGCAGGCAGATAATTCAGGTAACAGCACAGTATTAAGAATAAAGTGTATGTAGACTTTTGAACTGGGTCATTTTTATAAATTCAACTATTTTTTTTATTTTTTTTATTTTTTTTTTCAACTATATGTAAACTATATGTAAAATTTGCAATTTGTTTTTAACCTGTGGTGAAAACAGGCTTCCATATGTATAAGAATGAAAGAAAAAGGAAAAACAACAAATTGCGACTATCTTACAATTCTGACTGTTTTAGAATTCTAAATTGTGAGATATAAAGGCAGAATTGCGTAAAGTCAGACATTTTTTTAGGCAGAATTGCATAAAGTCAAACTGTGAGATTGAAAAGCCACAAATTATCTTTTCATATTTTTTATTCCATGAGAGAAACAAGCCTCCAAATGAACATCCAGTAATGAATAAGGAAGCTGAGATGTCTGATAATTGTAATCTGTTTTTTTTTTTTTTTTTCATCTCTCTCATGTCTACAAAAAAAAAAAACAAAAAAAACAAACATCAGAGATATAAAGAGCATAAGAGAGCATGAGTCAACGCCATGAGAATTTACTTCTCCTAAGGATTTAAGCTGTGATATTCCATTACTTTTTTCTGAACAAAAGATCAATACCATTTTTCTCTGGATTTTAACCTTGATACCAAAATCACATCCATCTGACACTTTAATCCTCCAATCATCTATCAGTATAAACATTCTCACAGAATCAAATCCAAGACTGTGATGTTGCGAGTGGGACATCAGTCTCTGAACGAGACACACGCTGTGTGATTACTCTCTTTAGGGCTCAGGCTGTGAGCATCGTCCTTCCTGATTCTCCATTTTATTACACACAGGAGTGATTACTTCCCAGGGTCGCCCTTGGTTATATATATATATTGATTGAAACAAGACAAGCTGTGCACACACACTCACAATCAACACTAAATCCCCATATGTCAGGGTCAGTAATTAGAAAACTAGTATATTTTCATAATGGAAGGCCACAGAAATGAGGATTTTGAGAAGGCATTGGGTGGTTTTATGTGTGTTTTGGCACTTGTGTTTATAGCATTAACACTGTCACACATGCTGTAAATCAGGCTTTTCTCTGCAGCATTAGTTGGGATTGCTATAGTAATTATTTTGGCAGCTTTCTGCTCTACATGTGCCGTGAAAGCTGGCATGGAGAGATTGTGCCAGGCTGTGCCGCGAGACGACCGACTTTGCCATGTTTGTGTGGCCGAGCCAAAAGAAAGCAGTAGATTTTCCTCCTGGAGACGCAGAGAGAATATAATAAAGACAATGTTGGACTGCTGGCGTTACTCAGTTCTTCCCTCTCTTTTTCTGTGTCTTCAACTTCTCATTTTAAACGTAGTTCTGATCTAAAAGTGATTTGTTAATGCATATGAAATCATTTGCAGTTAGAATGATTGCTGTTAGAGCATGCTTAAGCACTTTTGAGGAAGAGCTACTCACTGAATTTGCCATAATTTCCGAAGGCTATAGTAAGTAAGTAAGTAAAAAAAAAAAAATTATGTATATATACAGGTCCTTCTCAAAAAATGAGCATATTGTGATAAAGTTCATTATTTTCTGTAATGTACTGATAAACATTAGACTTTCATATATTTTAGATTCATTACACACAACTGAAGTAGTTCAAGCCTTTTTTTTTGTTTTAATATTGATGATTTTGGCATACAGCTCATGAAAACCCAAAATTCCTATCTCAAAAAATTAGCATATCATGAAAAGGTTCTCAAAACGAGCTATTAACCTAATCATCTGAATCAACTAATTAACTCTAAATACCTGCAAAAGATTCCTGAGGCTTTTAAAAACTCCCAGCCTGGTTCATTACTCAAAACCGCAATCATGGGTAAGACTGCCGACCTGACTGCTGTCCAGAAGGCCATCATTGACACCCTCAAGCAAGAGGGTAAGACACAGAAAGAAATTTCTGAACGAATAGGCTGTTCCCAGAGTGCTGTATCAAGGCACCTCAGTGGGAAGTCTGTGGGAAGGAAAAAGTGTGGCAGAAAATGCTGCACAACGAGAGGGGGACCTGCGGAAGCAGTGGACTGAGTCTGGAGTAGAAACATCCAGAGCCACTGTGTACAGGCGTGTGCAGGAAATGGGCTACAGGTGCCGCATTCCCCAGGTCAAGCCACTTTTGAACCAGAAACAGCGGCAGAAGCGCCTGACCTGGGCTACAGAAAAGCAGCACTGGACTGTTGCTCAGTGGTCCAAAGTACTTTTTTCGGATGAAAGCAAATTTTGCATGTCATTCGGAAATCAAGGTGCCAGAGTCTGGAGGAAGACTGGGGAGAGGGAAATGCCAAAATGCCTGAAGTCCAGTGTCAAGTACCCACAATCAGTGATGGTCTGGGGTGCCATGTCAGCTGCTGGTGTTGGTCCACTGTGTTTTATCAAGGGCAGGGTCAATGCAGCTAGCTATCAGGAGATTTTGGAGCACTTCATGCTTCCATCTGCTGAAAAGCTTTATGGAGATGAAGATTTCATTTTTCAGCACGACCTGGCACCTGCTCACAGTGCCAAAACCACTGGTAAATGGTTTACTGACCATGGTATTACTGTGCTCAATTGGCCTGCCAACTCTCCTGACCTGAACCCCATAGAGAATCTGTGGGATATTGTGAAGAGAAAGTTGAGAGACGCAAGACCCAACACTCTGGATGAGCTTAAGGCCGCTATCGAAGCATCCTGGGCCTCCATAACACCTCAGCAGTGCCACAGGCTGATTGCCTCCATGCCACGCCGCATTGAAGCAGTCATTTCTGCAAAAGGATTCCTGACCAAGTATTGAGTGCATAACTGAACATAATTATTTGAAGGTTGACTTTTTTTGTATTAAAAACACTTTTCTTTTATTGGTCGGATGAAATATGCTAATTTTTTGAGATAGGAATTTTGGGTTTTCATGAGCTGTATGCCAAAATCATCAATAATAAAACAAAAAAAGGCTTGAACTACTTCAGTTGTGTGTAATGAATCTAAAATATATGAAAGTCTAATGTTTATCAGTACATTACAGAAAATAATGAACTTTATCACAATATGCTAATTTTTTGAGAAGGACCTGTATATATAGCACCTTTCACAGACTATATCTGATTTAGGACAGATAATCCCAGAAGAGTACACCACATACAGGGGTGGGACAATGAAACTGAAACACTTGGTTTTAGACCACAATTAGTACAGTGTTGGGCCTCCTTTTGTGGCCAATACAGCATCATTTCGTTTTGGGATTGACAAATACATGTCATGCACAGTAGCCAGAGGGATTTTGAGCCATTCCTTTTATAGAACAGTGGCCAGGTCACTATGTGATTCTGGTGTAGGAAAACGTTTCCTGACTCGCTCCTCCAAAAACATCCCAGAGTGCCTCAATAATATTCAGATCTGGTGACTGTGCAGGCCATGGGAAATGTTCAACTTTACTTTCATGTTCATCAAACCTCTCTGTCACCAGTCTTGCTGTGTGTATTAGTGCATTATCATCCTTATACATGGCACCACGTTTAGGGTACAATGTCTGAACCACTGGGTGCACATAGTCAACCTTCACACTTTACTCTTACTGGTGGAATGTGCAATAAGTGAAGATTGGCCACCAGGCTGCGCAAATATAGCCATGAAACCTCCAACACTATATTGGTCAGTGTTTCAGTTTCATTGTCCAACCCCTGTATTCTTCATCACAGTCCATTTTCTCATCTGAAACCATTTCAAAACAATTACTGATCTGTGTGAAGCCACACATGAAATAACAAGCCTAAGCGCTATTGTTGAGGTTCTGTAGACTTTGTTCTGATCATATTAATTATGTATTGACCATTTACTCGTGTTTTAATGTCCCGCCTGGGTGACTGTCTACAACCTTTGTGATATATCAATACCTTGTTTGTCTTTTAATTAGGTATTGATTCGTATTTATTAAGGTGATTATTTTTTGTTTGCAGTAGAAAGAACTTGTTAAACGTTCTATAAAAACAGTCTTTATTTTATTTTCAGTATATAGAAAGTGTTTGCAAAAACAGTGCTATCTTCATAGTGTTCTTTATGTTTTCATTATTATTACACTAAAAGTGTCCTTCACTTGTGTTAACAAACAGATTGTGCTGATTTACAGTCAAAAACAAATGCCATGTCAAGGTAGTCAATGTGCAGTCAATTTTAACTGTTTTTTTTTTTTTTTAATATTATTAAACATGAAATCAAAATTGGGTTTATTTCTAAATGCACTTTTTTGGACTTATTGTGTGCATTATTCATTGGTGTGTTATTGCAAGTATTGATGTCACAAATACTGAATATTCACTGAAAAAAGATGTCAAATTACAGTTTTTATGTTGACTTTATTGGAGTTCTAAAAAAGTGTTCATATAGGTGGAATCTCGTTAATTTATCCTTGACTTATAATTAAGTCTGTGACAAAAAGATCTGGCACTAGTCATCTATATCAAGGAGATTCTAATACAAAGTCTGCATTTGATTATTTTGAGCCACACATGCAGTATGCAGCAAGACAACTGAAAGCAACAAGACCTCATAAATAAACAGAAAAAAAAAAACATGCATAATTGGTTTGTCAGACCAAGAATTGATAAATGGAAATTAAGATCATGGGGGTAGCAACAGTAGGTCATGGGTTTGATTCCTTGGGAAACCAAGAACTGATAAATGTATATGTAGATCATGGCACTAACATCAGTCGATCATGGGTTTAATTCCAAGGGAGAATATGAAGTGATAAATGTAAATACAGGTCATGCCACTAGCAACAGTAAGTCATGGGTTTGAATCCCTGGGAGACCAAGAACTGATAAATATAAATGTAGATCGTGGTGCTAACAACAGCAAGTCATGAGTTTGATTCCACTGGAAAACAAGAACTGATAAATGTAGATCATGAAGCTAGCAACACTAGGTCATGGGTTTGTTACCTTGGGAAACCAAGAACTGATAAATGGAATTGTAGACCATGGCACTAGCAGCAGTAGGTCATGGGTTTGATTCCCAGGGAAAACAAGAACTGATAAATGTAAATGCAGATCATGGTGCTAGCAACAGTAGGTCATGGGTTTGATTCCAAAGGAAAACAAGAACTAATAAATGGAAATGTAGATAATTGGGTTGCAACAGTAGGTCATGGGTTTGATTCCCAGGGAAAACAAGAACTGATAAATGTAAATTTAGATCATGGTGCTAGCAACAGTAGGTCATGGGTTAGATTCTAAGGTAAAACAAGAACTGCTTAATGTATATGTAGATTATGTCGCTAGCAACAGTAGGTCATCGGTTTGATTCCCAGGTAGATCAAGAACTTCTAAATGAAAATGTAGATAATTGGGTTGCAACAGTAGGTCATGGGTTTGATTCCCATGGAAAACAAAACAAAATATATATATATAAATGTAAATATAGATCATGGCATTACTAACAGTAGTTCATGGGTATGATTCCCTGGTAAAACAAGAAATTATAAATGTAAATATAGATCATGGTGCTAGCAACAGTAGGTCATCGGTTTGATTCCCAGGTAGATCAAGAACTGCTAAATGAAAATGTAGATAATTGGGTTGCAACAGTAGGTCATGGGTTTGATTCCCATGGAAAACAAAAATATATATATATATAAATGTAAATATAGATCATGGCATTACTAACAGTAGTTCATGGGTATGATTCCCTGGTAAAACAAGAAATGATAAATGTAAATATAGATCATGGTGCTAGCAACAGTAGGTCATCGGTTCGATTCCCAGGTAGATCAAGAACTGCTACATGTAAATGTAGATAATGGGGGTAGCAACAGTAGGTTATGGGTTTGATTCCCAGGGAAAACAAGAAATGATACATGTAAATATAGATCATGGCGCTAACAACAGTAGGTCATGGGTTTGATTCCCTGGGAGACCAAGAACTGATAAATATAAATGTAGATCATGGGGGTAGCAACAGTAGGTTAGGGGTTCAGTTCACAGGGAAACTATAGTAAAGTAGATCATTTACTATAAGTAAATGTAGATCATGGTGCCAGCAACAGTTGGTCTTGAGTTCACAAATGTAAATGTAGATTAGATTTGGGGGATAGAAAAAAGTTCCACCAGACAGTGGAAAGACTGTGATTTTTGGAGTTTAGTAGGAATAGTAGTGACTGATTTGGTGGCCAAGGACATGTAAACTTATCTGTAAGCCATTTAAGAGCATTGAACTGTATGAAATGACCAGAGAAGATCAAATCATGAGTTGCTAGCAGTATTCTATTATCCAGAGAAAATCACCATGACAACTTTTTCGTCATTGCAGTTTTTTATTCCATGGAGTATAAAAAAGACAGACAAAAAAGGAAAGTGCTCTTCAACTCCATTTAGCAGTGTGTGTGTGAGAGAAACAGAGTGTGCCCTGCAATCACTGGCCTGTGAATGATAAATAAGTAATTTCCTTGTGGCTTGTCAAGGCGAGAGAGCGGATCTCGCCGACTCCATGTAAGCATCGTTGTCGGAAGGATGATTAGACACTGAGGATGATGGATGGCGGTGGCTGAGACTCCAGGAGCAGAAGCGCGTTCGGGCCACATACCAGCTGGCAAAGATGACCGGCCTGCCTGATGAACGCTAGGCTCATTAACCTTCCCACACAGGCTAAACTATTTATCACATGACATCTGTAGATAAGAGCGGCGATTTTTATGTTGCCTGCTCAATTTCACTCAAACACGCCACCATCTAAATATGGCCACAGCGGCTCATTTTCTCAGAAGACATTACGTGTTCAATCGCCGGATCAGGGTGGGGTGGTTTAATATGCACTTTTCACACCAGGATCTGTAGATCCTTCATCTCAGAGAGCAGAATTGGAGCACTTACAGATCATTTCATGCATACAGTGTGCCATATGAAGTAGTCTGAAGCTCAATCAGTACCGACTGTGCCAGAGAACATTTACTAGCTCTGCTCCAAAACCTGGTGAGATGCCTAATAAGATACCTCATTCTGGCCTAAATATAAAGCAGCTTCAGGTAGAAAGAAAGTAGAAAATAAACCCAAAAAGAAATCTAAGAGGGAGGACAAGACAAAAATGTATTATAAATATATTTTATTTAACGCTAAAATATATAAAAATAAATTTACTTTTTTTACTACTTAAACAATAATGTACAGTAAGCTCAGCCTCACACCGTGTCTACACTGAATGAGAGCAGCGTGATGCAACACAACAAATCCCCAAAGTAAACTGATGCCTTGTTTTATTTGTAACGTATTGACGCAAACTCCAAATTGTTTGCAACGTTTGCTTTGTCACGTCCAATGTAGACAGCCTCAAGCTGTTGCGGCACAACGCTGTACTACATCTGTCGTGTCCAGTTTAGACATAGTGTCATAACAGAAACATAAACCTGAAACTATATTTTTTGCTATAATGACGAGCTGGATGTGCATTCCCTTGTATAAAAAAGTTCACAAAATTAGTACTTATTACAGAAATAATATAGTTTTAATATTAGAATATTCTTCAGAGTGAACTAAATGCAATGTTCTTCAGATACTGAAATTGTATTATAGTAATAGGCCTATTATGCATTATAGAAATTCATATTTAAATGCAATTAGTTGAACTTAACCCTCTGGGGTCTGAGGGGTTTTGGGGCCCTGGAGAAGTTTTGACATTTCTGTTTTTTTCTTTTTTCTTCAGTATCTTAAAAACATCTAATGGCTAAAGTCAAGTGTGGTCCACAATAATATGTTGGCAGCATGAATATTCATGTTTGTGAATTTGAGAAAACAAGGTTTATGCGTGATTAGTGAAAAATTTAAAATTTTCTCCTGTCTAAGTCAATCAATTGCCATTCCATTTCTGTTAGGATGCAGCCTAAGCAGGCAGCTCCCTGTGTAGACAGTAGATACACAGGAAGCTCTTAAAGTGTTTTCAGTGGCTGATGTTCATGAAAAGCATCAAGCATTGCTGTGCTGTAAATTACAAGGCCTGATGAGCAACAGCCACATCGCCCCATGCAGGCCTGTCTGTCTCTCCCATCTCTCTTTCTGTCATTTGGACAAGTATTCACACTGTTTAGCAGTCCAGTGAGTAGGCAGTGTCATGGTCAGGACGCTGTGATTGAGAATAATTAGTGCTGGGTGATAGAATGAGCCTGCGGGACTCGTTCCAGCACAATATATTTAATTGAACTAAATGATACAGGAGAATAAATCAGCCAGCCATATCAAGTTGTCCAGGAAAAAAAGAGCCAGACAGAAGCTCAGCAGAGCATTCAGCTGTCAACCACTCACGACGTAAGTGTGTGTGTGTGTGTGTGTGTGTGTGTGTTAATTGTCTCATCTTCACATCTCACCTATCCAGAAAAGATCCGCTGAGCTCTCAACCAGCGGTTTTCGTAAAGGTCATGATCCTCAGAGATGGAGACAGCAGAGCCAGAGTCAATTAAGAGGTGGATGAGCTGAATCTGACACACACACACACACACACACACACACACACACACACACACACACACACACACACACACACACAGTGGAAGCTCCGAATATGATGGATGAGTGTTTTTCTTGGTCACATACAGTCACATTTATTTTTGTCTTCAACAATCTCTTCTTGAATGCTTATTCCATGCTGAAAAGAACAGTCCAGAAGAGTTAAACCAGTTTAGCAGCCCTTGTGAAAAAGAAGTGTGCTTGATTGTACTGAATATGCACTTGTATACTTTAAATCTTAAACATATTTTGAATAACTGTACTTGCAGGTTGTTTAATATTAATAAAAAGATACCCTAAAGGTGACATATCATGAAAATGTGACTTTTTCTGTGTTTAAGAGCTATAATAGGGTGATACAAACATGCAATTTCTTTCCCAGCTTCACAGACATAATCAACTGATTTCAGTGTGATAGGCATGATAACCAAAACCAATCGAAATTATATTATAAATGATCTATGGGAGATTTTGAATTGAAACTTCACACTTCACAAATCCTTCAGGTCCCACCATTTCTTTGGTTTTCCAGCACTTCCGTGTATTTGAACCCTTTCCAACATTGACTGAATGATTTTGAGATCCATCTTTCCACACTGAGGACAACTGAGGGACTCATATGCAACTATTACACCGATGCTCCAGAAGGAAAAATAATGCAGTAAGGGGTGAAAACTGTTTGAATTTAAAGATCAGGGTACATTTAACTTATTTTGTCTTCTCGGAAATATGTAACTATCTTCTGTAGCCTCTGAAGGGCAGTACTAAATGACAAAATATAATATTTAAGCTAAATAATATAAATGTACACATTTCCATTCTGTTCAAAAGTTTACAACCCCAGCTCCTAATGCACGTTCTTTCCTTCTGGAACATCAGTGAGTGTTTGAACCTCATTTGTCCTCGGAAAAGATGGATCTCAAAATCATGCAGTCAAAAATCCTTCAGATCCGACAAATAAATAAAAATTTGTGAGACCTGAGGGATTTTTCTGAAGAAAAGCAGGCAGTTTAACTGTTCAGGACAAACAAGGGAGTCATCAAAAGATGTTGGGTAATCTTGTGTCATGTTTCAAAGAAGTAAACTTATTATGATGTGTTGACTAACATAAAGCACATGTAAGTGCTTGACTACGATTTTAACTCTATTGTGATGTATCAAGTTAATTTATTTTAAATGAACTAAACACATTAATGTATAATTTATTTTACCATTTAACATTTTTACCATGGTAACTTTAACAATATTTCATTAAGATCATAGAATTACATATAGAAAAAAAAGTCTACTTAAGTGGGTCAAAAGTTAAACTAAAAAATAAAAAATAAAAATGTAAACTATAAAACATTTTCATTTAATTGTAAATAACATGCGACTAAGTATCTGAAAACATTACATTCACTTAAGTATATGCTTTTAAAGTATATTATTTATTTATTTAAAGTATGCTGAAATGTATGCCAAACATTTCTAAATGTACATGTAGTGTACTGTTTGTTCAGCAGGATGACCAGTAAAACCATTATTTTGGATCTTGGTTCAGAACTCAGCATTAGTTTGGCTTCATTGCATGGTGATATTTTTTTGCACATGTTCATGCTGTTTTTGGCTGGTCTCCCATCAGTGCTGTGCTACTGTATGTCCAGATGATCCGCCTGCAACAATAAATAGCTTAGCCCTCAAATCTAATTTTCTCGAATCTCTCTTTCTCCCTGCTTGTCTTCTTTACTTTATCTGGCTCACCTTCCTCTCTCCTCTGAACCAACTGTTCTCGTGAGATCCAGACAGCAGGTCAACAACCTGGTTCTGACCTCTTACATGCTACATGCTACAAGGACAAACAGAAACTCACTCAAACAGACTAAGAAGTCTGACAATCACATGCATGCACTTATTCATAATCACAGAGCATTCTCTAGTGCTTACTAAAGCTTAGATTCATACGCAAAACATTTAGGCTTTAGGGGCTTTTTATTCTTTTGTGTTATTACCCCTGTTGAAAAAAAAAAACAATAAAAAACAAACAAACAAACAAACAGCATATGCTGGTTAGGTCTGTTTTGTAGCATGGCAGCTGGTTTGAGCTGGTCCTGAGCAGGAGCTAGTTGTTCAGGTCCAGCACTTGACCAGCTAAAACCAGCTCATGACCAACTAAGGAGCAGCTTAAACCAGCTGCCGTGCTTCAAAACATACCTAACCAGAATATGTTGTATTTTTCAACATGTACCTACACTATATTACATAAAAACTGTTTGTTTTTTATTACACACTGTAAAAAATGGCCGTGAATTTAACAGTAAAAAAACTTAAAAATGCTACAGTAAAAAATCTGTTAAATGGTTAATGGTAAAAAAAAAACTGTAAAATTTACAGTGAATAATTGTAAATTGACATTCCCAGAATTCCCTGTGTTACATTTTTACAATGTGATGTTTTTCTGTTGAAATAACTCTTTCTTCTTAGTTTTTTCTCAGCAGGTTTGTACATTAGGGTTGTATGCTACATCTAATGTTGTTAAACTAATGTTTATTGCACTATTTCAGTTTTATGTGTGTTACCATGATGGTGTTTTGTGTTTGTGTGAATGACACTGTGCACCTTCTATATTTGTTAATATTTAAAAGCTGCTTGTAATGGGCTTTAGTTCATCATGTGACTTTCTCATCATCACCTGCTTTTGGTATTACAAAAGTATAGAACAGATTTCAGTACTTCAGTAGCTTGGTACATTACCATTATATCAGGTAATGAAATTATGGTATTAACCTGTAAATTTAAGTGAAAACTGTAAACTGTAAAAGGTTGCTACTGTATTTTTTACGGTAAAATTCCGGCAACCACAAATGCCAGTTTTCTACCGTAAATTTTTCGATTTTTTTTATTTATTTTTTTAATACTATATTTCCCACAGATAAAGCCACAAAGTTCATCTGAAGTCTTATACACATATACAGATATGGCCCATTAGTGAATGTTCAGACTTTGATTTCAGCACCTGCAAAATCTTCCTGCTGCATGTCACACACACACACACACACACACACACACACACACACACTTACACTCACGTACACAAACACCCTGTCATCAGTGTGAGAGGAATACAAATGGTTGTCCCTGAAGCTTAAAAACCCTAATGGACCCGCACACCCTTTCCAATCTCACTCTGTCTGTGTGTCTCTAGTGAGTGTGTGTGTGTAAGTGTGTGCTCAAGGACAGCCAAAGACATTGCCTCTGGTGTGAAGAGACTGATTTCCACGCCTCAGAACAAAATGATGGAGGAGTGTGGGACCAGTGTGAGAGGGAGATGGAGGAAAGGCGCTGATGTGATGAAGCTGTTACAGTACGTATGTTTAACTCATGCTATGTTTCTCCCATAGGTTTCTAGAATATTAATTAAATAAAAGACCACTGAAATGACTTAAAAAGACATTTTCCTTTTTTTAACACACTTAAGTATACTTTTAAAAAGTTAACTTTCTAATAATGTCAAATAAAACTTTTACTTTAAAGTACATTTTAAGCTTTGTTATGTTTTAATAATCTTTTGGGTAACAATTTAGAATAATGGTCCATTGTTAACAAGTAACTATGCAGAAAGTAATAGGTAGTACTACATTAACACCGAGCTTAATACTGCTAATTAATATGGAAGCAAGATGAACTAAGCAGTAAGTAGTAGCATGTTTAGAACAAAGGGAGTTCCTTATTAGGTATTCAATATTTACCAAATAAAACTATCCTGATTAACAGTGTTGGGGGTAATGGATTACAAGTAACGCAAGTTACAAGTAACGTAATTAGTTACTTTTTTAGTGAGTAACGCAATATTGTAATGCATTACTTTTAAAAGTAACTTTCCCCAACACTGCGGATTAAGAACTACTTGCTAAGTATGATCAATTAATACAAAATAAACAAATCATTTCTAATCACAACAGTACCATGTCTAAAAACATATTAAATTGTGAATTAATGTCAATCCCTCACTAATTACTCAAGAGTACCTTGTCAGTCCGCAGAAACAACTAGTGATCTGGACCATTATTTTAAAGTGAAAAACAAGTTAACCTTTCAGTAATTACTCAACCGGTACCTTGTCAGCCCTCAAGAACTACTAGTGAGCTGGATCATTATTTTAAAATGAAAGACATGTTAACAAGTTAATCAACTTAACCGCTCACTAATACTCAAGCATTCCCTTGTCAGCCCCCATGAACTACTAGTGATTTCAACCATTATTTTAAAGTGAAAAACACATCAACAGATACACATTAACCCCTCCAGATTACTAGTAGTTCTTGAGGCCTGACAAGGTAACCCTTGAGTAATTTGTGAGGGGTTGACATTGATTTCACATGTAATTTATTAAGTAATTTAATATATTTTATATGTGAAATGTTCTGTACAGCCATACATTTCTGAGGTCCTGGTGATATTCTAACCTAACAGACATTGTAATCCGGAAGATGCTATTTTGTGCTTAACACAATGCAGTCAATGTCTTTATTAAGAATGCAAACTGTTTTTAATAAAAGACCATCATTCTTTATTCATATCCTAAAGAGAAGTCTTCCCAGGATAATCATAATAGTGAACACATAATACAGTTTATAATAGTGAACTAATCCTATCATGAGCTTGTCAGCATCACTTCATAGTTATTTACATTTTTTAATTAATTATTATTATCATTATTATTATTATTATGAGTTTATACAATAAAAAAAATATCTTTACATATACAGATAAACACTACGTGTGGAAGGGGCCTAAATTTGAAATAAACTACTCTTTGGTAAGAGTATAGTGGTCACAGTTTCAACCTGTAGCCAACTTATTTAGGGGGATATAATATTCATAAATCCATTCATAAAGAGCCCATTTAAGGTACAAGCTTCTGAAAAAGCTTTATGATCATGTTAAGAACAAAACAAGACAGTAGTTTACTTTTAGGTTACTGTTTTGATTAGTAATAAAGTGTTTATTCTTTATTAATTGATTATAATTAGCAAGTAGTTCTCAATGTGAATATTTTTGTTAGTAATTACTGAATACCTAACAAGGAACTATTTTTGTCCTATATTTGCTATTACTTACTGCTTAGTTAATATTGCCTCCATATTAGTTAACAGTAATAAGCTCAGTGTTAATGTAGTACTACCTATTACTTTCTGCATAGTTATTTGTAAACAACGGACCATTATGCTAAAGTGTTACCGTCCTACTTATTATACATTTCCAATTAATTGTAATTAATATGCAATTAATTGTCTGAACATATTACATTCAGTTCACACTAAGTGTGTTTTGTTAAAGTATGCTATTATCATCTTTCTAAAAGTATGCTATAAAGTGCACTTTTTTTACACAAAGGTATTCGTTTTTCAGTGACGGCACTATCACTAACTTGACCAGACTTGCCCCAATTTCAGTTGTTCCCCATGGACGATTTTGCCCTTTTTACTATTTTAATGCTCATTTTATTTTAAATGCATGTCTCTCTGAGGCCTGAGTCCACACTGCCACTATCTGCCCTCATTCTCACATCGCAGACGCTGGCTTGCTTCACAGTGCAGTTCTGTCTGGCTGAGATAAAAAAAAAGTTTTGGGAAGCTGTGAAAACTGTCTAAGCAATCATGCAGGTCTGTGTTTGTGAGCAGAGGACAGAGAAAGCAGTGAATATTAAGCTTCATGAAGATATACAGAGTCCAATACTTTGATTAAACAGCAGATGCCACACATAATGAAGCAAACACGCAGAGACAAAAGCTGACAGCGGGTGCTGGAAATGTCCAGCATCCTGCTTCCCCAATATTACCTGTCTAGGGATAAAAGTAACCCTGCCAGAGCCTTACAGCCCCATTTAAACCCTCCATATAAACCAAGCAGACCTCCATACCGCAGAGAATCAATACGCCTGTGGTCCATTTCAAAGCAGACGCTCAAGGACGTTTCGTTTAACTGCACCAGAGCTTTGAGAAAGAAAGGAGCATGAGCTACTGATTCAAATGGACGGCTGTGTTTGTGTGTGTGTGGAGGGAAGGTGGTAAACAGCCGGCCTAAGTGAATGTTTACTGGGTAAATATGCGTGATGGAGGGCTGGGAAATGGTGTTGACTAGGGATTAGAGGCAGAGGAATATGGCGCTCGGTCAATACACCTGCTTCCTCCATACTAAAGGTCACTTGTGTTGATGGAGAGAGTAAAATTCAGATGTCAACATCAGCATCAGAGAATCACAGAGGTCTGTCTGTGTCTGTTACTGTGGTCTATAGTGGTCCAGAGGGATTTGTGAGGGTCTTTAAAGGTCTGAAGGTCTTTTTTTTTTACCTTAGACAAGCACTGAATGAGCTGTAGTTCAATCGCCAAAGTTTCAATGCCGGAGCAGGGACATAGACAAGAATGGCTTCTAAGCGATTGTGGTGTTATTTTTTTGGGATGTAATAATGAACATAGTAGTCATCATTTACTCCCGACATCTGAGCCGCTGAAGACATAGTGGATGACTTTTGTTTGTGAATGTGCCTCCCGATCTACATAAATGCATCTATGTTTGTGTGAATCGTCCGTGATCCAGCTTCACTTACAGTGGAAGTGAGTGTATGTTTTTTTTTTTATGAATCACCTTTCCTAATAACAAGCTAGTTAGTGTCATGAACTGTGCCGTTGTGGCTCCCTCCCTTCACCATCAGAGGGAGCCTTCATTTCAGTATGGACTTTAACTCACTCTATTAACTCACTACATCTCCCATAACCCCTTTCTCATGAACTTCCTGTTTCCTTTCACCTCTCACCCCTGTCGGGCATCTTGCTCACATTGCATAAATAGCCCGGTTCGTTCACCATTTCCTCGCGAAGTCTTGATCAGTGTTCTGTCATTTCTAAGCGTTTATTCCGTGTTGGTTTTCCCGTGTCGACCCCCCCTTGTTCCCTGGCTCCTGTGTTTGATCTCCGCCTGCCTTCCGACCCTTGCTTGTTTTCTGGATTTTCCCTTTGATCGCCGCCTGCCTCGACAATCTGCCTGGACTATCGTTTGCTCATTTGGATTACCTGTGTTGTACCCGTGTGTTGTTGTGACCACGCCTGTCGACCATGAGTTTGTATAATAAAGCTATGCACTTGGATCCACACGCCTATGACTCGATTATGACAGAAGACTTCGCCCTCGGGGAATCCCGTTCCACCCTGGAGGGTTCCTGTCCTGTCTGCTCCACCCTGGGGGGATCCCGTTCCGCCCTGGAGGGCTCCTGTCCTGTCTGCTCCGCCCTCTGGGAATCCCGTTCCACCCTGGAGGGTTCCTGTCCTGTCTGCTCCGCCCTGGGGGGCTTCCGTGCCGCCCTGGTGGGCGATTGCTCTGCCTGCGCCGCCCTGGAAGGCATCTGAGTCGTCTGCTCCGCCCTGGAGGGCACCTGATTCGTCTGCTCCACCCTGGAGGGTGCCTGTTTCACCCCAGAAGGCTTCTGATTCTTCTGCTCCGCCCTGGAGGGTACCTGCTCCGCCTGATCCGCCCTGGAGGGTGCCTGCTCCACCTGATCTGCCCTGGAGGGTGCCTGCTCCACCTGGTCTGCCCTGGAGGGCATCTGCCCCGCCGGCTCCGCCCTGGAGGGCATCTGCTCCGCCGGCCCCGCCCTGGAGCGCGTCTGCTCCGCCCTTGAGGGCGTCTGCTCCACCGGCTCTGCCCTGGAGGGCGTCTGCTCCGCCCTGGAGGCTGTCTGCTCCGCCGGTTCCGCCTTGGAGGCTGTCTGCTCCATCTTCGCGGTCTCCTAAGCATCTTTGGCAGCTCTGTTGCTCCTGGACCATTTGCCCTGCCTAACTCTGTCAGCCCGCATGGACCTGGGAGCCTTCATTTCAGAATGGACTTTAACTCACTCTATTAACTCACTACATCTCCCATAACCCCTTTCTCATGAACTTCCTGTTTCCTTTCACCTCTCACCCCTGTCGGCCATCTTGCTCACATTGCATAAATAGCCCGGTTCGTTCACCATTTCCTCGCAAAGTCTTGATCAGTGTTCTGTCATTTCTAAGCGTTTATTCCGTGTTGGTTTTCCTGTGTCGACCCCTCCTTGTTCCCTGGCTCCTGTGTTTGATCTCCGCCTGCCTTCCGACCCTTGCTTGTTTTCTGGATTTTCCCTTTGATCGCCGCCTGCCTCGACAATCTGCCTGGACTATCGTTTGCTCATTTGGATTACCTGTGTTGTACCCGTGTGTTGTTTGTGACCACGCCTGTCGACCATGAGTTTGTATAATAAAGCTATGCACTTAAATCCACACGCCTATGACTCGATTATGACAGTTAGCAAGTTTCGCGGCTAAACGTGGCTAAAGTAAACAGAGCATGGCTTGTCACTCCACAGAGAGAAGAGAGGGGCGGGGTGAGCACAGCTCATTTGCATTTACATGCAAATGACATGCAACAGAATGGGTTGATTTTTGCAAAGCTGATTTTGACAAGGTAAAAGGGTGTTGTCTTACACTACTGTTGAGAATTTTTAACCAAATTATGTTATAGACTTTTCATTAAGACCCTAAAGAATCATATCAAATTGTGGAAAATGGGCATCTGATGACCCCTTCATGTGTGTGTTAAATTTACATACATTTACATAAATCTATTGATACCTGAAATGGCTTAAATGCACAATATGTAGGTCTTCACCACTAGATGGTGCATATTTAAAACAAACAAATAACAAAAAGCATAGTTTGATGATGCCGTGATTGAGTGTGGAATCATAGGAGTTGTCTTAATCCCCACAGCCGATGCAATCCCACAGGACTCGGGCAGAAATCATGTCCATGGATAAGCTAATGTATTAAAGACTTATTATGGACTTAGTCATGGAAGTGAAATGAAGATGCTGGAGTGATTGCTTATGAAGGACGAGCATGACACACGGCTCGAAAGCATTTGAGCTTTTAATGCCACAGTCAAGCGCTTCTTCCGGTCATGCGTATGTGGGAAGAGCAGCACTGTTTTATCATACTATATACATTTGAGTGTGTTGAAAGTTATGTTATAATGCTACTCTGTGTGTGCTTGTCACCTGTCTAACAAAATGCATAACAGTGTTTTTGGGGTTTCCATGTTCTCTACAAAATAAAACTGTACAATCGAGGGTGAATGACATCATATGCAGGCGATTCAATGACACGACCCGTTGCATTATAAAATTGCTTATTTCTCTGTATTTAAACATTCTTGGAAACATTTGGGATAATGTAAGTACACAGGTTAGAAAAATATACACTACCAGTCAAAAGTTTGGACACTCCCTCTCATTTAATGTTTTTTTAAAGAAGTTTCTTATGCTTATCAAGGCTGTTTTCACTTGATCAAAAATACAGAAAAAATTTAATATTGTGAAATATTATTACAATTTAAATCAATGTTTTTCTATATTAATATACATTAAAATGTAATTTATATCTGTAATTAAACTTGAATTTCCAGAATCATTACTCCTGTCTTCAGTGTCACATGATCCTTCAAAAATCATTCTAATATGCTGATTTATTATCAGTGCTGGAAACAGTTGCACTGCTTAATATATATATATATATATATATATATATATATATATTTTTTTTTTGGAACCTGTGATACTTTTTTCAGGATTTTTTGATCAATAAAAGAGCAGAATTTATTTACAATAGAATGGTTTTCTAACAATATACACTACTGTTCAAAAGTTTGGGGTCAGTACATTTTTTATTCTTTCTTTCTTTTTTTTCTTTTTTTTTGAAAGAAATTAATATTTTAATATTATATTTTGTTTTTTTTTTTTCACCAAGGATGTGTTAAATTAATAAAAGTGACAGCTTAGATTTACATTGTTAGAAAAGATTTATATTTTGAATAAATGCTGTTCTTTTTAACTTGATATTCATCAAAGAATCCTGAAAAAAGAATCACAGGTTGCAAAAAAATATTTGGCAGCACAACTGTTTCCAACATTGATAATTCTAATAATAAATCTGCATATTAGAATGATTTCTGAAGGATCACGTGACACTTAAGACTGGAGTAACAGCTGATGAAAATTCAGCTTTGCATCACAGGAACAAATTACATTGTAAAGTATATTAAAATAAAAACCATTATTTTATACTGTAATAACATTTTGCAATATTACTGTTTATTTTTCAGTATTTTTGATCAAATAAATGCAGCCTTGATGAGCATAAGTCACTTCTTTAAAAAACATTATATGAGAGGATGTGTCCAAAATTTTGACTGGTAGTGTATATAACACTGTTCTAGTGGTTTTTGGATATTTTATTAAAAAAATCGTCCATATTTTGCCTTTAAAATCTAAATCATTCTAACAGTCTCATATGATTTTGTAGCAGGGTTTCACGCCGGTATAAAAATTGTTCAAAGAACAAAGAAAGATTTGTTTTGCAGAATGTGTTAGAGAAATGCAACAAAATGTCAGATTTAGTGCTATAGCATTTTCACAACAGCTAATCAAACACGCTCTGTGAATTCGCTCATAAACAGAATTAATTACTTTTTTCCACTAAATCTTCTTGCTATTGAGCACAATTGTGAAGATGAAAATGCACTTAAGACCTCAACACAAGTGCGTAAGACAATAGTCTATGGGCAAAATAGGCCTATTCCCATCTGAACACATTGCAGTGAGGGTTATTAGTCATGCATGTGTGACATCTTGTTTGTGCCTCTCTCATTATGTGGTGTCACTGACATTTACAGCAGCGTCATAGACAGAGTGCAATCGAATGCAATATGAGATATATGAGTCCTTTATTGCATGACCCTCTTCTACATATTCCTCCTCCATCATCTTCCAGTCTTTCCTACAGGACTTTCCACACAAACCACCCCAGGTGATCATTTTCATCTCCTTCTTTCTCTTTATAGCTTCTTTGAAGCAACATTGTATAAGTAATTCAATACAAATAAAACTGGATGAAATGTTTTGGTGTGTCTGCATCAGTGTTTGATTGAACTGGTCAGAGTGTAATGTCTTTCACAGGTCAGAATCATTCTCTGTGAGACCTGCGTGGATGTTTATCATAATATGACAAGATTACAGCTTGAATGGAAATGGAAAAATGGAAAAACAAAACAATATTCTGTTGATTTAATCTCAATCATATTCTTCAAGAGCACTGTTGGTTGATTAAAGGCCAATTTACTGTGAAATGATGGCATAAATATATACAGTTCAAATGTTTGGGATCAGTAAGATTTCTAATGTTTTTTTTTCTTTTTTTTTTTTTTAAGAAGCGTCTCATGCTCATCAAGGCTGAATTTATTTGATAAAAAAATGCAGTAAAACAATAATATTGTGAAATATTATAAAGATTTAACATAATGGTTTTGTATTTTAATACACTTTAAAATAAAATGTATTTCTGTGGTGGCAAAGCTATTTATTGCTATTGTTTAGCAGCATTACTCCAGTCTTTAGTGTCACATCAGAAATCATTCAGAAATCATTCTAATTTGCTGATTTGCTGCTCAAAAAACATTTCTGATTATTATGAATGTTAAAAATAGTTGTGCTGCCAAATATTTTTTTGAATGAATAAAAAGTTGAAAAGAGAGCATTACTCAAAATAAAAATATTTTGTGACAATATGTTTTTACCTGCACTTTTCTTTAATCAATTTAGTTTATCCTTGATGAATAAAAATATACATTTTATTAACATACTGACCCCAAACTTTTGAACAGTAGTGTATATTGCTTCAGAATATTTCTATTTTGAATAAATTCTGTTCTTTTTAACTTGATATTCATCAAAGAATCCTGAAAAAAGAATCACAGGTTGCAAAAAAATATTTGGCAGCACAACTGTTTCCAACATTGATAATTCTAATAATAAATCTGCATATTAGAATGATTTCTGAAGGATCACGTGACACTTAAGACTGGAGTAACAGCTGATGAAAATTCAGCTTTGCATCACAGGAACAAATTACATTGTAAAGTATATTAAAATAAAAACCATTATTTTATACTGTAATAACATTTTGCAATATTACTGTTTATTTTTCAGTATTTTTGATCAAATAAATGCAGCCTTGATGAGCATAAGACACTTCTTTAAAAAACATTATATGAGAGGATGTGTCCAAAATTTTGACTGGTAGTGTATATAACACTGTTCTAGTGGTTTTTGGATATTTTATTAAAAAAATCGTCCATATTTTGCCTTTAAAATCTAAATCATTCTAACAGTCTCATATGATTTTGTAGCAGGGTTTCACGCCGGTATAAAAATTGTTCAAAGAACAAAGAAAGATTTGTTTTGCAGAATGTGTTCTTAACAAAATGTCTTTTTAACTCTTTTTTTTAACGCTAACTTATATATGTTCTCAGAATATATGTTCATAAGCTTTTCAATCTTGAAAGTTTGGGCAAATCAATAAAATGTAAATGAAAAATAAATGATTAAAGAATAAAAAAAAACCCAAGGCAGTAATTTCACCTTCATAACACGAAAAGTCAAAATCCAAATAATGATGAATGAATCTGAGTGAGGCCTCATTTCGCTACTGTCTGTATATATAACAGTGATTAAAAGCAAGTTGTAAATGTTGTATACTGTTTGACACTCCCTGTAAATCTCCACTCAACCCTGTTTTAGGCTCTGCACATTAATGAGAATCTACAGAAACTCTCACCATCACTCGAGCTCCGTGTGTGACTTCACATTGTCATTCCCGACAGCAGCTGATTCTCTCCACGAGCCACAGCAGCAGCAGGTAAGCAGCCGCATTAAGTAGGTCAACAGCGCAATCGATGGGGTGAGACGCGGCTGTGAGCGCAACAGTCCAACACTCTCTAAATTGTCTTAACCACGTCTTCCCTCCAGAGACGGGAGACCTTCAGACCCGCAGTAAAAGCCGTATGCTTCAGTATCCGCGAGTCTCTCCCTCAGGACGGAACAATGTCACAAACTCTGGCATTTTTATAATCAATTTAGAGTCCCGGCTGTGAGAGCTGCCGGCTTCTCTCTGTTGCTAATCCCAAAGTGACTTTTAAGACTGCACTGCGAAGAGGATAATCAATTTTATACAGCCGTCCACTCGGAGGACGAGTCCTCAGAATGACACGGGAGGATATTGAAGAGCACAATGAACAATATACAATGCTGAAAAGACATAGCTGGCTATTAAGTATGCATGCCGGTAACCGCATTTTATTAACCAACACTAATCAGCATAACCTCATGGGCATCATTCATCTATTTCACAACATCTCAGACTTTTCTGAAAAGTTATCAGAGTAACATGGAAGAAGCACAATTGTGTTTATACAACGGTTCAGAAAAGAAGTTCTTTTTATTGGGAACTCTTATTCACTTCCTGAATGAATTAACCTAGGGGTGCCCAAACTCTGTCCTGGAGGGCCAGTATCCTGCAGAGTTTGCTCCAATTTGCCTCAACACATCTAACTGGCAGTTTCTACCACAGGGGTGCCCAAACTTGGTTCTGGAGGGCCAGTGTCCTGCAGACTTTAGTTCCAACTTGCCTCAACCCAACTCCCGTGAAGATTCTATGCATAGTAAGTGCTTGATTAGCTGGTTCAGGTGTGTTTAATTGAAGTTGGAGCTAAACACTGCAGGACATCAGCCTTCCAGGGCCGAGTTTGAACACCCCTGTTCTAGCATGCCTGATAAGAGCTTGATTTGCTGGTTCAGGTGTGTCTCTTTGAGGTTGCAGCTAAACTCCACAGGACACTGGCCCTCAAAGACCAAGTTTGGGCACCCCTGATTTAACCCAACCGCTGGGTTATTTTTAACCCAGCATTTTTTAGAGTGTGTTTTAATAGTGCAAGTTTTCTCAGAGCTGTATTTCTACAATTTGTTTTTTAAACTTTGCACTTTAAAATATACTTTTAAGTGTCTACTAGTACCTTTGAAACAGAAGACACAATTTAGGATATCACTTTTCACTTTTCCAATTCTTTATGTTTTAAAACAGAGGTCTTCAACCCTACGCCTTGGGACCCACTCTTCTGGAAAGTTTATTTCCAAAATGCTTTCCGACAGCCATGTACAAAGGGAAAGTGCTTTATTTTGAGGTCAAAAACAAGGTTTTCTACCACTTAAAATACAACAATGTATTCATAACTATCAAATATATAATATAAATAAAAAAAACAAAATGCTGAATAAATATTATAAAATATATCATGGGAGTAGTGGTCGCCTGGAGTTGTGTCACTGATGTTACCATTTAACAAAAATCTTTTATTTTGAAATAAAAATCACATTGATGACATCTCTTCTTACTATTTTCTGCAGATCTATGAATAAATCAATAAGTCCACTGTCCCTTTTCAGCTTTCAGAAATTTTCTCATTTATCTCATGATTTCATATGAAGCTTTCAGTTGAGGTCATTGGTATGACCTGCTTTATTGTTAGGGAGTTGTAAAAAAAAAAAATAAAAAAAATAAAATTACAAATGGACTAAACTACTTAATTTAGTGAGTATACCATGACTGACAACATGTGGTTTGATACCTTGCAGCAGCTATTTTCAGGAAAATTGTCACTGGCGTCACCTTCCTTATGGGTAACACCACTGAAAATCAGTATATCAGGGCTTACGTATGACACTGGTGATTCATTGTGTCACTGGTGTCACATTAAATAAATAAAATGTAATCGCCTTATTTATTGCTCTTTCATTGTATTTCTGTAACTCTGACTTTATGTGCTATAAAAAAAATCAAAGAAGTAATATAAAACCAGTGATGAAAAAGGTACAGAGGTCTTTAAATAATGCACAAAAAAAGATTAAGTCTTTAAGTTGTCATCTATGTGTATTCATAAAGTCAAATAATGTGGTCCAAGTTTAAATGTTAGAAAAAGAAATACATTTTAACTTAAAATTTAAGACATCTTGCCATACCAAAAGCGGACATTTCTGTAGAATGCCCCTTTTACAGTGTCTTTGTTATATGTTACTTACTATGGTATAGCAATAAATTCTGAATAAATGCATGCAACTAAGCCTAAAACAAACACTAATCATAACCCTAGTAAGTACATGTTGTTAATTAATATTACACAGTACTTACATTTGTAATTACACTGTAGCAAGTAAAAAAAAAATAAATAAATAAAATAAAAAATTGACATTGTTGTGATTGTGGTGCTTCTAAAAAAAGCAGTTTTAGGCAAACTTTTTTTGATACATATATGCACCAATAAAATTGACCATTTTAATAGTACTAGTAAAACACTTGACTTTTACTGCCATTTAATAGGTTATTTCTATTAAACAGGTTAAATGAATGATTCAGTGATTCACTCATAAAGACAATCACTTGTTGCCACCTACTGGAATGATGATATAATGTGCAGAAAGAGAAGAAAAAAAAATACTCACCACAGACTGACAGCCTGTCTGCAGTGCTGTTGTGTAAATAAATATAAATATTTGTGTCCTTGTGCCACTATCAGCCAAACAATGACATCATGGAGTCCTATAATATCTGGAGAAAGCTATTAGTTATTTCACTTGCAGCTGGCGCAGGACCAAAGTGCTTAGTTTGAACCTGCCATATTTGCCAATATCATGTGACTAATCAATCTGGTTTGGTTTGAGCCACTCAGAGGATTATGTCTGAAATAATGAGTTTTACAGCTAGAAGGCCAGGCTCTGAGACACCAGTTATCAAGTTATTATAAAACACAGATTTGACATTTATTCAATCAGTCAATAAAGGGACAGAAAAAGGGAATTTCTCAACAAAGAAACAATGAATGGCTCAAGAGGCATTTATTGAACAGTCAGGGCTGGCTTTATTACACCAAAGAAATTGTTTTTGTATGTGCCTGTGCCTTTGAGTCTGATGATGTAATGCCTAAAGCAACTGTGCCAATAGTTTAGCGTCAAATCTTTCTCATAATAAAGTGTAAGCTCATAAATGTGCTACTGCAACATTTCCAATTAACTAAAGTCAAGGCAACAGAATTCTAATCTAACCTGAAAGCCCATTTGCAAGCATTACTCATCTGGCATGATGTCATTATCACAGTCAGCAGCTGATCACAGCACTTCTCTGGTCTTACATTTACTTCACGTGTTTCCAATGTTCTTCCTTTGTCTTAATAAATGGGTCTGTCGTTGCTTTTAGAGTATTAATCTGTTTCAGCAGGTAAATGGAGAGGAATATTAGCTCAACCAGTGTTGTCCATTCCAAAAAAATGGAACATATTTGAATTTAGTTTATTTAGTATTGTTGCTGTTTTGAAATGATGAATACAAATGTTAAATAAACAGTTTATCTAAAAATTAAAATGTGCTGAAAATGTCCTCACCCTCAGTTCATGGAAGAACGTTGGAGAAATTCAGCATTCCATCACTTGCTCACCATTGATCCTCTGCAGTGAATGGGTGCCGTCAGAATGAGAGTCCAAACAGCTGATAAAAACATCACAGTAATCCACACGACTTCAGTCCATCAATTACTTGTGGAGCCAGAAGCTGTGTGTTTGTAAGAAACAATTACATCAATGAGATGTTTTTAGCTAAAATATGAGTTCATAATTCATAATAATGCTTCCTCCAGTAAAATGATCTGTATCATAATGACAGAAATCGGCAGGATCAAGCACTCTTTACAAGCCTAATATGTGGGTGGATTTTGATGTGAGAGACAACAGGGAATGGACTTTTTCACTGGAGGAGGTGTTACCATGACTAACATTCTATCTAGTTTTCATATTTTAGTTAAAAATGTCTTAATGATGGATTTGTTTCTTACAAACATGCAGCTTTTGTCTTCACAAGATGCTAATTGATGGACTGGAGTCGTGTGGATTACTTGTGGATCATTGTGATGATTTTATAAGCTGTTTGGACTCTTTCTACTAATCTGTTCAGCAGAAACGCTTTTAGCAAATATTCATTTTTGGGTCAACTATTCCTTTAAGACCATTTAATCATACACACTATCATCACATTCAGTCTGTACATATGACATTCATTGTTGTTCCAGTGTGCTGGAGGCCACTGACATGACCAATGACAGGTGTGAGCGTGTACATGTGTTCGCATGCGTTTATTTATTTTTCATGGTTCTCCCTGCAGCAGCAGCAGCAGCACACATTCGCTCTGCTTTCACCCTGATGTAAAGTGACACATGAAATGCAGCTAATTGAAAAGCCTTCTGGCACTTAATTTCACCTGACAGCAAATACATTTTTCAGTGTTTCGCATCTCCCTCTCAATTCTCAGCTCATAAATACTAAAACAAAAACATTTCCAGAAAACAAGACGACAGATATTTATGGGTTGATCACAAGATGCCTTTTCATGGTTATCGAGCAATACTATTTTAAGCCACGAAATGCAAAGAACATTGCGTTTTTGATGCTTTGAGATAAAGATACTGTAGAACTGCTGTGTGATGTTACAGTATTCTATGAAAATAATTTATACATACATAATATATATGTATATATACACACACGGGACATGTCCCTACCAATATCCAGCTACTGCCAAACTGTCCCTAGCAATAATTTTGCTCAAAGAAATGAATATATGTATATGTTTTTGTAATTTCGGATGCATCTAAAACGCCATTCCATAAGAAGTTTATAGGCTAAGTTAGAAAACTGTTTGCTTTCAAGGATGCGCATGTAATACAGTGAAACCTATAAAAGGACAAACATCACTGCAACGCTCCACCGATCTGGGGTTTATGGCGATGTGGCCAAACTCAATCCTCTCCTCAGTGAAGACACAGGAAAACACACTTGGAATTTGCAAAACAGCACCTAAAGAACACACAGACTACAAGAAATAAGATTGGCTGGTCTGATGAACCTCAATGACGAAAACCTAGTGCAGAGCATTCAGAACCTCAGACAGGGCTGAAGGTTCACCCTCCATAACAATGACCCTAAGCACACAGCCAAGGCAACACAGGAGTGGCTTAGGGACAACTCTGGAGAGACCTGAACATTGCTGTCCACCGACGGTCCCCATCCAACCTGACCAAGTTTGAGAGGATCCAAAGGTCCAAAGCTTGTTGCGTCAAGTCTCAAGGCTGTAATTGATGCCAAAGGTGCTTCCAGTACAGAGTAAAGGTTCTGAATACATGTAAAAGTGATATTTCAATATTTTCCTTTTAATACATTTACAGACATTTCTAAAATTCTGTTTTTGTTTTCTCATTATGAGGTACAGAGTGTAGATTAATGAGAAAAAAATAGTTTAATAATTGAAGTATCAGGGTGCAACATAACAACATTTTAAAAAAGTGAAGGGGGTCTGAATGCACAGTATTTTTTTCTCACTTGAATAATACTGTTGAAGAAAAAAAAGGGGGGGGGGGGGGGTATGGGGGGGGGGACATAACTGTTGGTACAAGTGCCCTTGGGTCTGTAAGCACATTAGGGGGCAAATATCTGATGCATATCAGTATATGTTTCTGATTCGATCACTATGAATAAGAGCACATATGGGTGACTGAACCTACAGCTGGATAATGATTCATTCTGGATATATATTCAATAAACTATGAGGGACACATGTATGTAAGATGAAAAAGAGAGAATTGATGCCCTGAAACTTTAATGGCAGGCTCCTGGGACTGAGCTTTTGTTGAAGCAAAGAGCATAAGAAAGTGAATGAGTGTGAGAGAGATATTTCCATGGTCCTGTCAAAGATGCAGAGTGCTGTTGTTGTTACAGATCAATAGCAAAACCATCCAATCGCGAAAACTTAGTTTTCAGCAATATCAATCTTATTGAGATTCAAGATGTTTCGCAGGTGAAGAACAAAAAACCTGAATTGAGTTTTTTTTGGTCACTGTTGTTGTACAGGAGCCTAGGGGAAAACAGGGAGAACCAGTCATGTAGAACCACTTTATATGTACAACATTTGTGTCATCAATCTCAGAAGAAACTTAATATGAGTTCAGATGGCGAAAACCAATGGTCCTTTCCACAAAATGCTAAATTCCCCTTACACAAGGATGTGTAAGAGTATATATAGAATATATATACACAATTGACACAATATATATAGAATTCAAGAGACGGGGGCAGAAATGTCCCTGTATGACTTTCATATTTATATCATATGATATAGTTAAGCAATATCATACAAGCAACGAGTGCAGTATTACACCAGTACTGTTTTTGCCTCGAATAGCAAGAGTGCAAATGTGATAGGCCTATTGATTTTATATCAGTTTAATAAATTTTATTTTATAACAGTTTAATAAATAAGAACTTAGTATTGTTATATTTTAGACACACTATTGTCTGTTTTTGCTCAGTTTTGCCAACGCAAATATTGCCTATTAAAAGCCATGGCAGAACTGTTCTGTGTCTTCAATCTTCATGCAACACAGTGAACTAATCATTTAACAGCCATTTACCTCTCATTCCTGATTGAATTAGCTATTTGAATGAATCAAATCAATATGAATCAAATGAATGAATGAATAAATGAATGAATCAATCAGTGACTTAGACCTTAAGACATTTACTGCCACCTACTGGCAGCTTTAGTTTCTTATTTAAAGAGTCATTTCAAATAAAATAATTTCATATTTACATGTTAAAAATATCTGTAAATAGAAATTTCTGCAGCTACTTTTTGTTGTAATATCTATTTCATGGCTTTCTCATGTAACAATAATGGCATAAATTGTCTTTTGTTGGTTCTTTTGTTAATTAATATGTGATTAATTAGATTAATTATTTAACTGATTGATTCATTAATCTTTCTGTCTATCTATCTATATACAACTGTTTGAAAACCTAGAATTTAAGGGAGCAAAAATCTGAATATTATATATATTGATATATTTATAGTAGGAAATTTACAAAATATCTTCATGGAACATGATCTTTACTTAATATCCTAATGATTTTTGGCATAAAAGAAAAATCAATCATTTTGACCTATACAATGTTGTCACGAATCCGGTCTGTGGATTTCCGTCTGCTGGTCTCCAACAGATGTGGTCTCTCAGCTACACTGACTCTCACACTAAACTGTTGCATGTCAACCTGGACTACATTGCCCATAATCCACCGCTCTGATTGCGCACACACCTGTAGCCAATTACACACACCCTTTAAATACAAGGCTTTAACCATTGTGCAGGGCTGAGTATTGTTTGCGCATGTCCTGGTGTTAAAAATAGCAACTTTACAGAGTTCTAGTTCTCTGCCTGTTTACTCTTGCCAGTATGCTAGTTTGTTTACCTCGTTTTGCCTAAACACTGCCTGCCTTGAAGTCTTCGCCTGTTTGGGATTTTCCCTTTGTCTTGCCGTTTCAGACTCTGTTTGTACCTCGTTTGGACTCTAGCCTGTTCTGTGGATTACCCATTTGCCTTGCCCCCTGGTTTACATTTGCTATTGCCCCTGGATTACTTTTTTCTCTCGCCCTCTATATACCTGTTTGCCATTGTTTTTGACCCTGCCTGTTTACGACCATGTCTTATTTTAATAAAAGCTAGCAGATGGATCTGCACGCTTCCTTTGCCATTCCCGTAATAAATGTATTATTGACTATTTCTACAAATATATCTGTGCTAGTTATGACTGGTTTTGTGATCCAGGGTCACATATTTAAAATATACTTTAAAGATCCATACTCATAAACAGAGCATTACATTGAGCCACGCGTATTATAGACTATCAGGCCTCATGTGGTCAGTGTCAGAGCTGGACTCTGCTGGACTGACCACAGGTCACAGATCAGGAAATACCTCAATCACCTCAACCCTCAGAAATGAATGAGGAAGAAGCCCAAGGGATCTTAAAGGAAGAATGACTAAAATATTATTCCTTATAAATAGCATAATGTGGAGCCAAATACAAAGGCATGTAGACTATGACTTGATTCTAATACTATGTATTATGGCTAATGCAAGAGAAGATAATGAATCCAACAGGGAAGCAAACGTTGAAAACAAGAAGAAATTAATACATGATGAAGGTATAGAATCAGTAGGATCTTCTCAGTCTGTCTAATCAGCATAATTGAAGAATGAATGAGACAGAGAGAGAGAGAGGAGGAGGAGTGAGAGGAGGAATGCAGAACTATGGAGGGATGAAGGAGGCATGCTGGGACTGATGAAGTGCTCTGCCGTCGCTTAATGAAGGCCAGCATCTGGACCGCATGAGATATCTATCACTGACAGACACTGGAGGAAGAGGAACTACAGTCACTGTGGCCTTGAAGAAAACATGATGAAAACTAAACATCTCACATAAAGAACATACTACAATCTATAAAAAAGTGCTGTAAAATATTTGCTCTTTCTTTGTTTGTGAAATTTACTAGTAATTTCTGAGTGGAAAATTGTTTCTGCATAATTTTTACAGTGTAGAAAAGCTCTAGTCACGTCAAGTCAAGTCACCTTTATTTATATAGCACTTTCTACAATAAAGATTGTATCAAAGCAACTTTATATTATCAAATAGGAAGGTAATATATCAATAATGCAAAAAAAAAAAAGAAAAAAAAAAAAAAGAAAAAAGAAACCGTAGTTAATTTTAGTTGAAGGAAATTAATCAATAATTCCAAATTAATAAATTAATTGTCCCCAACTGAGCAAGCCATTGCAATGTTAGTTGTAACTAACCTCTATGTTATTGTCAAGTTATTGCATTATACATAAATCACAGAAGATATAATCTAAAAATAGAGCACACAAAACAGAGCAAATACAAAGATTGAGACAAGTAAGGGATAATGTATCCCTTACAATGTATCCCTTATCAGCAGCCTGACGCAAAGCGGAGGGCTGTTGTATAAGCCTGAAGGGCTTTATTTTGCCATAACAACTGTCTGGATGTACATTATTCTGCTTATTACACAGTTGTTTGCCACAAAAGTAAATACACTTTGATCTGAGTTGAGATATTTAAATGTAAAGCTTCCCATGAAGAAAACAGTTGGCAAAGTTCAAACTAGGTGGATTTTAAGGGATACAGTGAGTGCAGTCATACCACCTAGTACACAACATTTCACCACATAAATGATTATGCAATTATGGCAAAAAGCTATTAATTTAAGATAAAAATGTTTCAAAATCTGACCGGTTGGTTAGTTACCTTATAATCCATTACAGTGTACAAAACAATCGTCACAAAACGAGAACGAAAGAGTGAGTCCACGATACCAGGATGACATAAAATAATTGTACTCGTAATATTGCATTGAGTTTTATGATTTTATTAGCCAACCAAACACAAAGATTCCACAAAGAAAAAATTTTCCCAGCAAGTGAACAGTGCTGTCTGCAGGCAGTTACCCGGATGAACCTGTGTTATTTGTTTTTAACGGTTGTTATCTGGGATTTTTATACCGCTCTGTGGAATACTCGAATCTGATTGGTCAATCACCACATTCCAAGATATGTTATTCCTGTAAAAACTAATAACACAGGCTCATCTGGGTAACTGCCTGCAGTCGACGCTGTTCACTTGCTGGATTTTTTTTTTTTTGTCTTTGCTTGGTTTGCTTGGTTGGCTAATAAAATATTAAAACTCAATCCAATATTATGAGTATTCTTTTCATACAAATGCAGCTACTGCCATTTTGCGATTATTTCATACACTGTAATAGATTACAAAATAACTAACAAACCGGTAAGATTTTGAAACAATTTAGTCTTAAATTAATATCTTTTATCACCACAATTATTTATGTGGTGAAATGTTGTGTAATAAGACCGCACCGTATCCCTTAAATGTCCGTCTTCTTGCTGCTTGCTAGCAATGGCTTTCTTCACAGAACTTTGCATTCAAATATTTCAACTCAGACCATGTTTTATGTCTAATTATTTACTTTTGTGGCAAGCAACCATGTAATAAGCGGGATAATGTACGTCCAGACGGTTGTTATCGCAAAATAAAGCCCTTTAGTCTTATACAACAGCCCCCCACTTTGGAATGTGGTGACTGACTGAGAGCTGTGTAATAAATAGGAATAAAACATGCACTAAAATGTGCAATATTAAGTATGCTTTTGATTTTGATTTTTCTGAGTAATATAGTACACATTTTAGGATATGTTTTTATTAGTATATACAGTAAAATTTAATGCTCAATCCAAATGCAGCAGTATTGTAGCTGCTTTTGTTCTATTTGCTGTCAAATATCGAATGTGGGAAAATTGCATTAAGTCTTCAGAGATGTGACCTAAAAACTTTTTCCTTCCACTGTTTCCAACCATTATTTTGTTAGCTGAGCTCCAGAAGTGTGTCTTTTTATCTGAGTGCCCCAACTGAACTGCAGTAAAGTCTTATAAACATGGGCATGGTTGCAACAGTCAGTGATCTGCATTTGCAACACTGGATAATTTTATTACTGTAAATGTCTAGCTTGTAATGCCTGTGCTGTAGTCGATTCAAGGCTAACAGAACATGAGATAAACAGCAGCAGAGTGCAGATACAAGGCAGGAAAGACATCTTATCAGCACACCTTTGAGTGCGTGTGAATGAATGTGTGTGTGTTTACTTTCCCAGGATTCCACTGCTCACTGACTCAAGCACCTCGGGCTGAACTGTGAAATCTTTGTATAATGAATATGAGATCATACTGAGAGGAAGGAAGTGTTCAGTGTGAAAGTCAGTGTCTCTGATCAATCATTCACCAAACAAATAAGGGAAGGATACACTATGTCAAGTTTTTTCCCCAACTTAGGACCATGTTTAGTTCATAAAATAGTCATATTTTAGGTTCTCACATTCAGTTTTATTATACCTTGAATACAGCACACGTGAGTGTGAACATCTTATGCTCATCTTATATGTGCATCTATAAATAGATGATAGATAGTAAATTAGTTATAATAAAAACTAATAGACAAACTACATAGATCAAAGACTCAAAGAATGAACCATTTTTTTTTTTTTTTTTTTTTAATGCTCTTTTAGACTGTGAGAATGTTTGGAAAGCAACAGTATATTTACATTAAACACCAGGCTCTTTTATCTCAGAAGATCAAGGTAAGTGTAATTCCCGATGATGTGACCGCCTGCACTCTCATGTGGACGTGAATTTACCTCGAATGAACCTGAACCGCTGCACTGCTTTTTTTTCTCTGTACTTTATAACCTCCCATCAGACTGATGCAGAAATGGTCCATATTCATTCACAACCCTTCATCTTAATAGATGAAGACTCCTGCCTCGCTTTCACTTGTCCATAAAATATGTCATATCCTCTATTAGTTTTCTCAGAGTGTCCCGGGCCGAGACACCTAATTTCCACATAGGTATGAATTATGCTTTCAAATGGACTTGCCCGGAAGCGTCCGCTGAGAAATGAGGTCCATGTGCTGCAGGATCATCAATCAGGACATCATTCAGATCGCTGCTCTTCTCCAGTGCTGTGGGAATCACAGCAGCACTCAAGCAATCCTATTACATACACATGTCTCCCTCTAGACCAGGCTCAATAGGGCTCATCAGGAGTCTCTCTTAGTCTCTCTTTGTCTTTCTGGAGTGTATAAAGATATATATATCTTCTGCAGGAAAGAAGTCCCCTATATAGAGAGCTGTGTGCTCTGGTGCCTACAGACAGATGTGCTGGGACAAGACATGTTGAAAACCAACAGCATCCCAATAGATATATACAGTTTATTATTAAAGGCTCTTTTGCTATGCTCACAGATACAGATGCTTCCAAACACGCACACGCAAACATCTGCATGAGATGAAGAGGAAAGATCATCCTCCGTTTCTCTTGATTCTTTATTTAAAAGTTGTGTAAAATCAGCATCCCAACTTACAGGGAACATTTTTACAACTTTAAGGACGAAGTTAGGACAAAGGGTTTTTGAAGCAAAGTTTATGAAACATTTTTATAACTTTATTAATATCTGTTCTTAAGAAACTGCAAGAAAACATTCAGAGATCAAAAACAAAAAAACAAAACAAAACAAAACAAAAAACACAACAACAACAAAAAAAAAAACATTATTATACACAGTTACATATATTACATTTTAATCACAATCGAAAACTGAATAGAATATTAAAAATAAGCATTAAAATAACATTTTATTTTAGGTAAAAATAAAGTTAGTATAACATTGTATTTTTTTTTTTTTGTATCCTTTAAATAACATCATAACCATGACAAGAAAACTGTTCTTAAAATATTAAAAGTAAAGGTTCAAAAAATACCATATTTTGGTTGAAAGTTAGGAGAAGATTGTAAGAAACATCTTTGCAACCTTTAAATTACAGTGCACAGCATGAATGAGTACACCCATCTGAATAAATATAAAAGATGTATTTTCTTAATGATAAGTAATATAATTCATGGAAAGATGGCAAATTTAAATGTATTAAACATATATTTAATAAAAGCTAAATAAATATATGCCAATATTTTCTGTAAAACACGTAAATTAGCCAATTTTGTTTAAATTAAGGATTCCACATGAGTACACCCTAGATTTAATTTAGCAAATGTATAATATTCTAGTACTTAGTATGTCCTCCGGAACTTTAAGTATACTGCTATGACCCTTCTTGGCACTGAGTGCACAAGTTCATTACAAATTGTCACATCTGTTTAACTCCTGGAGAACAACCTCCTTAAATGCACTGGTCTTGTAGGGAGTGTTGCTCGGCTCGTCTCTACAGAATCTCCCACAGGTGTTCAAGAATGTTAAGATTGGGTGTAATAAATGTCCACTGAAGAATTTTCATCTTGGGAGAATGAATATCTTCATTGTGATGTTGAAAAAATGGCCAAAAAAAAAAAAAACTGGGGAATGAGGAGATGGTAGCATCTTTTGTTTCAGGTTTTTGTATCACACAGTGGTGTGTGAATTCATGACAGTGTTGATAAAGCACAACTCCCTCACACCTTCAGTACTCATACATCCCTATAGTAGAGCTTTACTACCACTGAACGTCACTGTGGGAACCAGACACTTTTCACTGTACTCCTCCTCTAGCAACACCATAACATTTTGGATGCTTTTGGAGCTGAAATGATTGACTTGGTTTCTTGAAACCAGAGTATGGATTCCCAGAAGTCTATATTTTGTAAATACGGGCCTTGGAAGAGGTTAAATGTGTTCATTGTGCTTTGGCTACATCATGTTCTACATGTCATGTTTGGTATAATTTGAAATGTCTCAGTGTGACTGGTACAATGGTCTCAGTCTTACAAGAAGTAGACTAAAAGGTAATGCAGATCCTAAGAATGTAGAGATATTTTGCTTATCGTGCTTATTATTTTGCTTATATGTTGCTTATCTTCGATTATCTTTGAGAATTTTATGTCTTGTATTGCTTATGTCTAAATTGACTATGTGATTGGCATAATACATTTTATCTGACTCATAATAAATTGTCACATTTTATATTATTCTGACTATTCTGATGATATTGTCTGTTTATTTTAAGTAAATGCTTGTCTGCTGCTTTAAATTCTTAAGCTCATGATAGCAGGATTGATTCTAACTGCGTGTCAATGTTTTATTGCTCATCAGCTGGAAAATATAATTCCAACGATATTGTTTCTCTGTGCATTTATCGTTATAGCTGTGTTGTGGACCTTGGTGTGAACAGGCCTTTAGGGAAAAATCTGAATTTAAGAACCAATTATAACTATTAACTAGTTGCTTATATAGCATGCATAGCATATTGGCTTTTTATATTTTAGATCCCTCAATCCTGCCCCATACTTAAACTTAACAACTACCTTACTAACTATTAATAAGCAGCAAATTAGGAGTTTATACTACTACTTGTATCAGAACATTTAGAGAATATTCAAAAGTAACGTTCCCATAAATGTTTGCGAAATGATACAATAGAATCTTGTGGATGACCAAGAAAAAAGTGTTTTTAAAACAAAAAAAAAAGGACATTTTGAGCATTGGGAGAATATGAAAGGATTTTCATAATTTATTGAGAACTTTAAAGAGCTAATAGCTTTATTAACACAGAGTTCAACCAGAGCAGACACACATCTATTTGTGTTTTCCATTCTGCTTGAGTCCAGTGCCTCATTAACAATTAATTAGTGTTTGCCGGTGACCAGCAGGAAACTTTCTGAAAGACAGAAACAAATATAAATTGCAGCTTCGGCTCATAAAGTCCTGCATGAGCCATGAGGAAGAACAGGCTATAGATAGAGAACAGCTCGCTCTTGATTTAAATTGCTTTGGCTCCATTCAGAGCCACCCTGAGTGAGCAGATGATTGGAACGAACACATTTAGCTGGACAGCAGACCGTCCTGCAGTGATTACAGCAGAATGAGAGCGTGGAGCAGGAGAATGAGGGCTTCATGAACTTGTTAAGGCAGCTCCCGTCTCACATGTCAACAGGGTTTCCACTTAAAACAATCAATGCAGTGATGTTTCATATCCTTTTCTCTGCATTCATGCTTCTCTGGTGTTACTGGAAAAATCATACAGTGTTTCCAAGACGACTGGCCCACATCAAAGCAGCCGTTTGAGAGCTGGATTCATGTTTTAGTGTAAATACGCTACATATAACACATTCACAGCGGTCACAGATGAATGTCAAGTGTGTCATTGAACAGATGCTGTGTCTGTCCATCATTATTTAATAAACTGAGGGGTGGAGCAGTAATTACATGTAAACTCAACTGGTTATTTAAATGTATCAGTATTTGCAACAGTTATACTTTATGTTTGCTTCCTTTGCCAAGAGCTTTCGAAACATCCACATAATGGCACGCACGTGCCCTACTCACTCCAAAATCTAAACTCCAATTCGAAGGAAGTAGGTCATTAAGAATGATCACTTCCATTTGGAATTTGCCCAGTGACGGTTCGGTACGAATACACACACCGTTACACCCCTACCAGATTGGTGAAATTTTGCAGTGATGTTTGTCCTTTTGTAAGTTTCTCATCTACATATATGATACATATATGATACTTCTTCCATTAAGGGTAACGGAGACTACATGCTTTGTGAACCTTCAAAGCAGCAGATTTTTGTTTCTAAACTCTTCCCCAGATGTGTGTCTTGATGCAATTCTGTCTCTTAGCTCTAAAGGCATATATATATATATATATATATATATATACAACGGGGAAAATAAGTATTTGACACATCAGCATTTTTATCAGTAAGGGGATTTTTAAGTGGGCTATTGACACAAAATTTCCACCAGATGTAGCCATCAAGCCAAATATTGAATTCATACAAAGAAATCAGAACATTTAAGTATACAAGTTGAGTCATAATAAATAAAGTGAAATGACACAGGGAATAAGTATTGAACACATGAAGATAACAAGGTGCAAAATGGCATAGAAAGCCAGGAGATTACCTGAAATCTGTCAGTATTGAGAGAGAAACCCTGCCCCCTATCAGTACTAATTGATATCAGCTGCTTTAGTCCTAATTGATGGCCTATAAAGGCTTCTCATTACCCAGGAGGCACACAGGAAAGACTTCATGATGGGTAAAATCAAAGAACTCTCTCAAGATCTTCGTAATCTTATCGTTGAAAAGCCTTTTGATGGGAATGGTTATAGGTGCATTTCCAGAATGCTGAATGTTCCTGTGAGCACTGTGGGGGCCATTATCTGGAAATGGAAAGAGCATCAGTTCACCATCAACCGGCCATGATCAGGTGCTCCACGTAAGATCCCTGTCCGAGGAGTCCAAAGAATAATCAGGAGAATTCTCCAAGAGCCAAGAACCACTCGGGCAGAACTTCAGGAAGACCTTGCATCAGCAGGTACTGTTGTTTCAAAGAAAACTATAAGCAATGCACTGAACCGCCATGGCATCCATGCATGCTCACCACGCAAGACTCCATTGCTGAGCAAAAAGCATGTTGAGGCTCGGTTAAAGTTTGCGAAACAGCATTTGGAGAAGCCTGTGGATTATTGGGAGACTATAGTATGGTCAGATGAAAGCAAAATGTAACTTTTTGGCAGTCATTCTACACACCATGTTTGGAGAAGAAATGGCACTGCCCACCACCCCAAGAACACCATACCAACAGTTAAGTTTGGGGGTGGAAGCATCAGCAAGGGGTACTGGCAGACTTCATATTATTGAAGGCAGGATGAATGGAGAAATGTACCGGGACATTCTGGATAAAAATCTGCTGCCATCTACCAGAAAGCTGAAAATGAAAAGAGGGTGGACATTTCAGCAAGACAATGATCCCAAACACAAGGCCAAGGAAACAATGAAGTGGTTTCAAAGAAAGAAAATCAAGTTGCTTGAATGGCCCAGTCAATCACCTGACCTAAATCCCATAGAAAATCTATGGGTAGAACTGAAGATCAAAGTTCATAAAAGAGGCCCAAGGATTTAAAGACCAGAATGGGCCAGAATCACTCCTGAGCAATGCAGACGACTGGTCTCTCCATACAAGAGGCGTCTAGAAGCTGTAATCACCAACAAAGGCTTTCCTACAAAGTATTAAATAAAGTGTGTTCAATACTTATTCCCTGTGTCATTTCACTTTATTTATTATGACTCAACTTGTATACTTAAATGTTCTGATTTCTTTGTATGAATTCAATATTTGGCTTGATGGCTACAAAATTTTGGAAATTTTGTGTCAATAGCCCACTTAGAAATCCCCTTACTGATAAAAATGCGGATGTGTCAAATACTTATTTTCCCCACTGTATATATATAAATTTGCAAAGATGGTAAAAACTTGTTTTTTGCTTTGCAAATATGGTGTATGGAGTGTAGACTGATGTGGAAAAAAGTAATTTAAAGTAGTTTAACATAAGGCAGCAACACAATGTGAAGAAAAAGGGGTATGAATACTTTTGCAAGGTACTGTGCATCTTATGTCATCTGCCTGGAAAGCTTCTGTGTATAACAGCAAAAAGTGATTTACTACGTTTTAAATGCTGTTTTTAATATGTTTTCTTACAAAAACACATTGATTCACTACAGGAGGTCTTTATTCACCCCCCGGAGCCGTGTGGTGCACTTTTTATTATGGATGGATGACCTTTATTGGACTTCTTTTGGACTGTTGAACAGAAACATCCACTGCCATTCTAAAGCTTGGAAGAGCCAGGATAATTTGATAACTCAGATTGGATTTTTTTTTTTTAATTTTGCATTTAATTGCATTTTTGGGTTAAGTAACTCTTTAAAACAATATAGGATTAATATCCATTTCATTTTATATTTGATATACTTGATATTGTGAGTGTTTACTGTAAACAAAGGCAGGGTGGAAGCATCTCATTTCTATAATGAAGAGTTTGACTTCTCTAGCACTGCATGCATGAGTGTTCTGTAGAAATGGATCTTATAACAGCAGGCTGATGATGTGAAGCGTGACCACTGACATTATCTCAACAGATGGAAATCTGAACACTGCTGTGAGCTGACCGGACACACAGGCTTTGATAAAGACCACGCAAACATCCAAGATCTCATACTTAAGCACTCCACAGCAGTGCCTGTAATTAGACAGGAGCTACTTAATTCAGCCAGATTTTCAGGATAATAATACAGTATTTACACTTTTCAGGGAAATCAACCTACCAGCTGTTTACTTACAGTGCCTTGTGAAAGTATTCATGCCCCTTTTTTTCACATTTTGTAATGTTGCTGCCTTATGTTAAACTGCTTTATTATTTTTTTTCTACACTCCATACACTATAATGGCAGAGCAAAAACAGGTTTTTAACATCTTTGCGAATGTATTAAAAATAAAAAATTTAAATGATTTCATTGCATAAGTATTCATACCCTTATCTGGGACAGTTGAAAGTTAGCTCAGGAGCATTCATATTGCTTGTAGATGTTACTGCACTTCGAGTGAAGTTAACCTGTGGCAAATTCAATTGAATGGGTATGATTTGGAGAGGCACACACATCTTAATAAAAGGTCTAACAGCTGAAAATGCATCAGAGCAAAAACCTGTAGAGCTCAGTGACAGGTTTGCAAAAGAAATAAAGAAGTTTGAAACAGCCACAACTCTTTATAGAGCTGGCCTCCTGGTTAAACTGAGGTCTGGTGAGTTTGCTGGACAGTCAAGCACACCAACACCATGGTCATTTAACCAACTTTTTTGGCAGTGTGGGCAGGTGCCAAATCCTGCTGGAAAATCCAATCAGCATCTTTAGAAAGCTGGTCAGCAGAAGGAAGCATGAAATGCTCTAAAATTCCTTGGTAAACTGGTACAGTGACTTTAGTTTTCAAAAACCGCAGTGGACCAACACCAGCAGATGCCATTGTTCCCCAAATCATGGACTGGATTTGAGCTATGAGCTTCTCCACCCTTCCTCCAGACTCTAGGACATTGGTTTCCAAATGAAATACAACACTTGTTCTCATCTGAAAAGAGGACTTTGGACCACTGGGCAACAGTCCAGTTCTTCTTCTCCTTAGCCCAGGTAAGACTCCTCTGATGTTGTCTGTGGTTCAGGAGTGGCTTAACAAGAGGAATACGACAACTGTAGCCAAATTCCTTGACACATCTGTGTGTGGTGGCTCTTGATGCCTTGACCCCAGCCTCAGTCCATTCCTTGTGAAGTTCTGTGGGGCTGTTTTTCAGTGCAGGGACTGAGGGACTTGTCAGAGTAGAAGAAAAGCTCAATTCACCAAAATATTGAGAGGGCCTTAATGAAAACCCAGTCCAGAGCAGCCAGCGATTTGTTGAATGAGCCGTATAACATCAATTCTGCTATGGATATTAATATCCAAAATATAGTAAAAACACTATTTATTAGCAAAGTAACAAGATCAACAGTTTAAGACATTAACTTGTAAGCACAAAACACAAGATACTTCTCTTTTCAATAAAAATAGGACTTTATTGGACAAATCTAAGACATATAAACTAATCTAACACATTAACACATGCATTCATACATTCACACAGGTTGCAGAAATAGATAAAAGTGAGAAAAGAATGAGGTTAGGAGAGTGAAAATATGAAATCCCAAGTTTATAGCAATATGCAATTGCTTAGACCTGAACAACCAATCATGTAATTAACCATTGCATTGAGTTTCTGAATGAGTTTTCTCTCTCCTTTAGCTTGCTCCCTTTATCAAGGGACCCCACAACGGAGTGATCCACACAGCCGATTTGGCACATGTTTTTTCCTGCCACAACCCAGTCCTGAGAGTGCACTACCTTGTGCAACCCCAGTCCTGGGACACACTTACTCACTCATTCACACACACGCACACACACACACATACACACACACACACAAACCATGGCCAATTTACTTTGTCCAATTCAGTTTCTCAATGAGACTATTAAAGTTAATATTAAATGCACCAGTTCAACTAGAATCTGGAGGTTGTACTTGTGTTGCTTTTTTAGGGGATTCGCTTTTGATGTCTTCATTGCAGAAAGGGGTTTCCCAAGGTTGCTGATTGGCTGGAAGTTCAGTGGTCATTCAAAGTGATGTTCTTGGGCGTTGGCTGAGTTCCAGGCGGGCACAGACTTGAGGTCGAACTCGGAGGCATGGAGTTGCGGCAAAACTTAACTCAGAACACAAAACTTCCAGTGGAAAGAAAAGAAACTAAGTACAAGAAAGAAGTGTGGAGGTCCTCATGGTTTTAGAGGAGCAGCTGCCATGCAAGTCAGGGAATGCTCAAAGAATGCAAAAAGCAGCGGCAAAAGTGATGGCTAAAACGCAAAAATCAACGGTTAAAAGCAAAATCTGATGGTGTCCTGAGTTTTCAAACCGGCTGTTGGACATATCCAAAATGGTGTCTTGACCAATTAAACATCATCAGAGCTCGGCGTGTTGCTATGTTTTTCCTCACAATACATAAATCAACATGTTATCTTATCAGTCACATGGTCCGAATTTTCACGCTCTCGCAGAGTATAATTTGAATGTGATTTCTATAACAAGAATATAATACACTTTACAAAGAACTGATTGATAGAAACGTTTAAAGCATGAAAACCCAGCATGAATATAAACCTAGAAACTGTTCAATAGTTATTCAAATGACACAATGAGTGATTAAGACATGATAGTCAAATGTGTGGTTTACATACATAATATGACATTATGCATAGAAATGATTAGTGGCTAATAAGTCCTTTTAACATCATTTAGGTGCATATATATATATAAAAGAAAGGCAGTTTCTGAGCCATTCTGTGAATGTGATGGTATGTTCGCTGAGATGAAAGGTCAAAAGGTCTAGAAAGAGCCTAGTCTTTGTCCTGGGTGGGGGAGCCTACATAACAAAGTCTCTACTAATGATTTTCCTCATGTGATGGTCATGATGTGCTGTGTCTTTTACTATTAATCTTGGGTTTCTTGCCCCAAAATTGACAATCTCCTTCCTGAGTTGGAATTGCCAGTAAGTGTTCTTTTGTGTTGATGTTGCAAGCTGTTCAAAGCTGCTAGTTGGAGTTGGTTGGTTAAGCTTATGCATGCCCTGATTTTGCAGAGTTTGATGTGTTCCTGGGTCAACATAGTTGTTCCATTGGAACAACATTTGGAACAACATTTTAGTCCAACAATTTAGTCTTGACCACATTCCTACACCTAAACCTAACGTTACCCATGAGTAATCCCTAAAATCAGAGGAAATGATAAATTAATGACACTGACGTACAAGCACCAAACACTAATTATAAGCCTAATTTTCACAAAAACTATAAACATTTTTTTCTAATCTGATTGGTTAATCACAATATTGTTCCAGGGTCAAAAAAGATGTTGATCCAGGAACATGTCGCACTTGGTAAAATCAGGTTCTGCTAAACTTATTTCAGGCTCGCTGGTGCCATCCATGTTGTCTTGAGCCTTTTTGTGGAATTCAGCTCCTCGGGTTTCAATGTTCTGATCAAATCTCAAATTGTCTGATTCTCTCTGATATGCTACACCAGACTGGGCAGAAGGTTCACCCTCCAACAGGGCAATGACCCTAAGCACACAGCAAGTGGCAAACATTTGTGGAGAAACCTGAAAATGTCTGCCAGACCCCACCCCAGGTTGACAGAGCTGAAGAATGGCAGATTACTGTCAAATGTTGATGTGCAAATCTTGTTGCATCATACCAAAAATAATGCAAAGGTGTTTTAACTAAGTGCCAAGTTAAGGGAATGAATACTTATGCAAGGTACATTTATTTTAATTTTTTTAATGAAGTTGTGACAATTCTCAAAAACAATTCTGTTGTTTTGTCATTATGGGGTATGGATTGTAGATTAATGTGGGAAAAAAGTAATTAAAGCAGTTTAACATAAGGCAGCAACATAACAAAATGTGAAAAAAAATGAATACTTTTGCAATGCCTTGAAAAAATAAGTGCACTTCTTTAAAACAGGAGAAATGGTTATTAAAACAATGATTTAAAATGTAGTTTAAAATAGAACTTGTAATTTGACATTACAAAATACACTTTTGAAAGTCTACTTCGGTGTTAGAAAACAGAGTCATAAAAGCGTCTCCGTTCACTTTAGTAACTCAAAATATAATTATAAAATGCAACTTGTTTATTGAATATAAACACGAATCCAAACACATCTTGTTGTGTACTGTACTTTTGCTGCTGAATGTCGTAATTGAGATAAATGCGGAAACTAACAGATTTTATTCTCAGTGTATATTTGAAAATCTTCATATCACTAAAGGTCAGACAGACATATTACTGTGTAACCTGGAATCTCTGTTCTTATTTCCCGCTGGACGTCCAGAGTTAGCACACAAAATGACTTTTCCTCTGTCCTCACGTGTGATTCTCAATGGGTTTGACCAGATTGTCATTTAAAGCGAGTTCTGAGTGTATCCTCTGCTATAACTCTATTAATGCGGCTCATTCCATCAATCTCCCCCAGTGTCATCTGCAGTAGCCATCACGTGTGTCATCTGAGTCGCTCTGACCCGAATCACTGGATCAGGTTTGCACTTATGCACTCTACGGCCCTTTATTACCCACAATGCATCTCTGGTTACAGGGGAAATGGGCTGATATCCGGGATCAACAGCAAGGTGAAATAACCACAGATAAACCACAGAAATGTTTAGTGCTTAGAAATGGCCTGTTGGATGTAGAGAGTGTGTGTGTGTGTGGATGAAGAATGAGACGCAGCCGACCGCAGATATTGAACGAGAATGACAACAATCAGTCATGAAATCTGCTGTGCGTCTAAAAGCTCTGCTAATATGTATAAATATCTCTGTCTTGGGTCTGTATCGGAACTGATCTCATTCTTCTAAGCGATGTCATCATCTCTTCCCCTCCTCATCAGTGAACATTAACACATTAACAGTAATAAATGAGCAAATCCATTACAGGAGCCTTTGCATATAGATAGCCTACTTATGAGAGCGGCCGCTCATTAGCATAACCTGCAGGGGACGCTGGGTAATTACCAACCCAGACCGCCAAACTACACCAATAACAGGGCCGTTTTAAATGTGGTCACTGGCCAATTACACGTCTGCATAAAGCCAAAGAAGACATCTTAGACCAAGACTTCTAGCTTTTTTGTGCACTCAAGTGAAACAGAAGTGTGCTTGATTGTATTGAATATGCATGTGTACTGTATTTAAACTGTACCTGCAGATTATATAATAACATACAATTAAGTGTCTGAAAACATTACAATAAAGTTCACATTTGCGTATATATTCTTTCGCAGTATATTACGATATCAATGCCGTTTCTTTACAATTCATTTCCAGCATCTCACATTCAAATACATACATTCATACCATGTACATACATTGACAAATCTACTAACCCATTTATAACAGTAATAAAAAGCTTTTTAAAATTATTGCAACAACATCAGACCTCTGATAGAGCTCTTTAGCTCAAGGGATCTGGGGAAAAACTCTCTAAATGCAAACAGAATTACAGATTGATGTGCCATTAATATCGATGCTGACTTCAAGGGAGTGAAATTGAATTGGTGCTCTGGTGTTTTACAGTAATGTATGCATTCAGTCTTCAGCCGTAACCCTCTCAGCTACATGAAGACAGCGAAGACGTTTGTATGAAAAGCAACAAGCTGAAACGCCCCAGAAGGTCATTCTCTGACGCAACTGTGGAAATGCTGATTCGCTAATTCATAATGTAGTGAAATGAGATTCATTTCCTGGAGGGGAAAATGTCATTGGAGTTAAAG